>OW026455.1:14822019-16027723 GCA_932274525.1 Podabrus alpinus
ACCGGGGGGGAGGAGCCTACGGTTACAATCGGATGGGCGGGGGCTATAGGAGCAAGGGAAACCATTGGACTAACCTGATCTTGTGTTGTCCGTTGCTTCTTGGTGTATTTTTCGGGCCAATTTGCGTCGTCGTCGGTGTCACTTCCCAGGTCCTCGAGCGAACTGAAGCTGTTGGTCATTTCAACACCTTCAGGAGAGGGTTCTTCGGATGATACTGGTAGTTTGCGTTTAACTACCTTCCTGGGAGTCTCGAAAGGCTGCTCGTAGGAGCAGGATGGAGTTTCGTCAATTGCTTCTGCGATGTCGTCTACCCTTACAGGGTTAGGCGGAAGGCCTAACGCTGTGCGGATGTATTCGCGTTGTTCAGGCCCTTCTTCCATGCTTGAGGCGGTGTCAAATATGCCCTTTAGGAAGGCTTCCCTCCTTATAGAGGCTTCGCGATCCTTCTCTGCGACTTCGAGTTTTGCCTTTGCGCCTCGAAGGGATTCTTCGAGCGCATTGGCTTCGGGTGACGAGCCTGGGGTTTTAACCCTGACAGTCGGGGGTGGCACTAGTACAGTGGGGCCTTTCGGCACCACTGCACCTTGATGTTTAGATTTTTTGGTACGCTTACCCATGGCTGAGTAAATTTTCACTAGTTCACAAACTGACTAACATACTAGGCACTAGGCACTGTTCACTGTTCGGAGCACTGGACGCGAATGCCGGTGAAATGCGCTAAGTGTTAAAGTCATTCACAGCGCACGGACTGAGCACAGAATGACTGACGCGCCCAGAATCTCGATAATCCACCACTGAATTACATGAAAATTGGGTGAAAATTAGCTAAGTTCAAATTCGATTTTTTAAAAAGTTTTGACCATATTCACATTTGTTTTATTGTTTTAATAGACAGATATAAGCCTGTTCTTTAGTGTGTAGCAGAAGAAATTTAGTTTCGAATGGCTGAGTTAGTGGTAGAGTACCCAAAACCATTTACGCTTTTATTAACGTTCCGTTGTTTAAATCAAATATTACGGGCGCAATTTAAAACCAGTTTCGCAGTGTAAATGAAACCATTTAAACTAGTTTCGTGATTTAAACTAGATGCATCGTGTAAGAGAAATATTTCGGACCGCGATCGACATCATTGTAAATTGTTCTCGTGGCTTTGATGAAATATGTTGTGCCGCTTTCGATCAAATTACGTCTTGGTTTGTTTCGTGGTATAATCAAGGGAACCAGATTACGTTACGGTTTGAGCGAATTAATGTCGATGAAAGATAGGACCGTATCGAGTCAGTTTGGAAATCGTGAAGCATTCCACCTTGTTTTTAATAACGAACCCACCTTATGGAAGTATCCCGTTCTACCGAATCTTTGTCATCTCGATTTTTGGAAAGGATTTTACCTACCGACATTTTTATTAGTATTCTCACGCTGAAAATATCTGCTTGGAGGACCGTCCCTATGATAGAAGCCTACCTGTAAAATATTACGTAAGCATTTTTATTATTATTAAGTGTTATTGTACCTTGGGGTCAGTTTGACCGCAAATTTCAAGGAACCTTCAGTTCTGCCGTGCAAGCCGAATCGCCCTCTTGTACTCCTTTATTTATGTGTTAGTATTTAGTTGAATGTGGTGTTACCACGCATATGTTGTCAGTGTTTTAAAGTTTGTTTAATGCAAGTAACGTAACATTTTGAATTTGTGTTTTATGTCATATTTGTGGTTTAATAAACCAACCAATTAGCCTGTTCCATTTTGGTGAACAGCTGTTTAAATTTCAGCATTCATGTTTTTATCGTTAACTTGTATGTTGCTAGACATAAAAAATCAAGAAATTCAGAATTACCTGGAGAACCTGACGGCAAACGAATTAAATGACTACTCACTTTGGAAAGCAACCAAAAAACTAAAGAGACCACAACTGAAAATTCCTCCCATTAGAGATAAAGATGGAAACTGGTCCAAAAGCAATAAAGAAAAGGCTGCTACATTTGCCAACCACCTGGCAGGGGTGTTCAAACCCTTCCAGAGTGAATCACCTGCAGAAACTGAAAAGGAAATGTGTGACTATCTTGAAACTCCATATCAGATGAGCCTGCCAATGAAAAAGATCAAATCTAGCGAGGTAAAACAAACAATCAAATTAGATATAAATCCAAGAAAGGCTCCAGGTTTCGACTTCATTACGGGAGGGATCCTGAAGGAATTACCGAAGAAATCCATTCAGGCTATTACACAGATCCTAAACGCCGCTACCAGAATTGGTCACTTTCCAAATGAGTGGAAGATCGCGCAGATCATAATGCTGCCTAAGCCCGGAAAGCCAGCAGAAGAGGTCAGCTCGTATAGACCAATTAGTCTACTGCCAGTCTTGTCAAAGGTTTTTGAAAAAATTCTAATTAATAAAATAAAACCAATTATTAATAAAAATGGACTTATTCCGGATCACCAATATGGCTTTAGAAACAATCACGCAACGATTGAACAGGTTCACCGTGTTGTCAATAAAATCAATAATGATCTGGAGGGAAAGAGGTATTGCTCCGCCGCTTTCTTAGATATAACGCAGGCTTTTGACAAGGTTTGGCACACTGGCTTATGCTATAAGCTGAAAAAACACCTCCCACATGATGTCTACGAGCTATTGAAATCGTACTTGTCTGAAAGATATTTTCTAGTTAAACACCAAAATGAGTACACCGACCTTCAACTAATATCATCAGGCGTACCGCAAGGAAGCGTGCTGGGGCCAACACTATACTTGCTATATACTGCAGACTTGCCTACGACGAGATTAACCACAACTGCAACTTTTGCAGATGATACAGTCATTTTAGCATCGCACACCAATCCTGTAATGGCTTCAAGAAATCTGCAGGCTCCTCTTGATAAAATTCAACAATGGTTAACAACTTGGAGAATTAAAGCTAACGAAAGCAAGTCAATACACGTTACATTCACGATGAAGAAAGAAGATTGCCCGGCGGTTTCACTGAATGGGAAACAGCTCGTACATTCAGAAAGTGCAAAATATCTTGGCTTACACCTGGACCGAAGATTAACTTGGCAAAAACATATATTTACAAAAAGAAAGCAGCTAGGTCATAAACTAAACAAACTGTACTGGATGATAGGTAGAACATCACAACTGTCTCAAGATAATAAATTACTGATATACAAAGCTGTCCTGAAGCCGATCTGGGCGTACGGTATTCAGCTTTGGGGTACAGTGAGCAATTCAAATATAGATATCCTGCAACGGTTTCAGAACAAGGTGCTTCGAGTAATAGTGAACGCGCCCTGGTACGTGCCAAACCTAACCATACAAAAAGACCTGAGGTTAACCTCAATACGACAAGAAGTGCGGGATTATAGTGAAAAATACAGCGAAAGAGTGAAAGTGCATCCGAACAAACTTGCAAACACACTTATGAGTAAATCAGACGAACCAAGACGACTAAAACGATTCAAACCATCAGACCTAACTACCAGATTTAACCTGGTATAATTATTGTATTTGGATTCAAAATTTGTTCAATTAATTAATTAATTTTTCACATATAAGTAAAGTAACTTAGCTTTAAAGGAGGACGACCACTGGGTAGTCGCTCCACATGTCCTAAATTAAGTTATATCAAGTACTTATTGTCAATGTAAAGACAGATTGTATGATTTTGGAGTCAATAAAAAAAAAAAAAACTTGTATGTTATTCAAGTCAAGTGTAAATATTTTGTCATTCGACAATTGTGGTTGTAAATTTGATTATACAATTGATGTAATTTGTCAAATGTCCTTGCTTATTCCGTTTTTATTATATCTACTTTATTGTTTATTTATGTGTTTTATTGTCGTCATATGTATGTTTTGTTTAGCTATTTTTGCCAGGGTAAAACCTATCAGCTGTGAAGGTAAGGTTATCCAAAGAGATGTCACCAGTGTGAGAGTCGACGCGACGAATCAGAAAGCTGTCGTGAACCAGCTTGGAAGGGCGATTTTTCATCCCCCTTCGAATAAACTCTGGTTTTGTTCACGTGGCGCCCATGTAAATACCCCGCGTGTAAATTTACCCCCCCTCTGTTAGCGACAACATCCAGAATCACGATTGTGGACCGCCCAATAGTTGATGAGAAACCATCAAATCGCGACGTTTCGTCACAAGCCCTTTTGCTCGTTCAATCCACCCACCCCTTCGCGGCTAGAGCTAGTCAACCCTTTAGTTTTGTTCGGAAGGTGTCTTGTTTGCGATTTGTAAGGTAACAACTTAACTACCAAGTTTCGGTCATTCGAAACCACGTAAAAGCACTGGCCTATAAGATTGTAATTAGCCTTTCAAAAGATATTGATTTTTGAAAAGTCCTGAATAACTACATCAAAATATTTCAAAAATTGTGGATTCCGGTGTAGGATATAAAAATTTACATTTCCACAAAAAATTTAAATTTGCCATTGGAAGTATGGTATTCCATTTAAAATGAGAAAAGTTGACGGTCGAAAATATTTTCTTTACAAGTACCTACTTAATCCATCCTGCGAGTTCAGAAAAATAAAATTATAATACACGTAATCCAACGAATTGTTTTGGTAAATCGTCCTGTATAATATAAGTAAATTATTACCCTAATACAATAAGCTTTACTCCGTATGGTAACGTTGGTTACGAATACAAATATAGCTTTATTTCGAATCCCAGGATGCTTGTGATGTTCACGTAAAACTGAAACTGACATGAACTTTTTTAATTTGTCAAAAGTACACACTTGAGTAATATCCTAGGATAAGCGTTTCGCTGTATTTGTAGTTCGTCAGCAAGTAGCAATCAAGTCTACCGTACGAGAAAATAAATTTTCTTGCACATACATACACATTTGCTCGATCTCTATCATTTTGCGACTACGTCTGAGGATAATTCTCCTTTGTAAACAGTTTTTTGACCAAATAAATATTTTTATAAGAAAATATTAAAATATTTGAAATAATTTTGAACTTATTTGTTAAAAGCTTAACCTTTTGCGGCAAAAATCAATGAACTGAAACAAAAAAATTTTGACTAGCCTTTTTGATGTCAAACCAACAACGTGAAATGTGATACCCGCATATCAAGAAGACAACTTTTATTACTTTAAATCTTTGGATTGGTTTCTACTTTCTATATTACAAAAAATATTGTTTTTGTGCAAACTTTTTGTTATATTTGGACGAAAATACATACGTATTTGGGTTACCTTGAGTTCGAAATAACTATTTGTTTGTTTAGTTTTAGCGTCCGTCGACATCGCAATCGATTCATCCAACTACCTGCTTTCAAATGGTCATAGCTCAGATTGTGTCGGTCGAGGGAGTACAAATTTAGAAATCCTTAACTGCTTAAATTAACCAAATTTTTACGTATCATCCCGTGTCAGTCTGTAGACATTACCGTGAGATCGATAGCATTTTAAATCACACATTTGACTGCCATAAAACCGAGCAGTTGAAAATGCTGAATCACTTATGGTTTAGCATAAATCCAAAGACGGTCAATATGTATCTTACCAAGCAAAAACCCAAACCAAAATCTGGACGGAATACAGGTAAGCATCAAGGAATAGATATTTTGAACTCTTCCAATTGCATGCAGTTGTTGTATTTTCCAACCTTACTTCAGCCGAGTTGAAATTACTTTCTCTGCTTTCTGGTGCAAGCATTAACCATTTATTTTTGCACCATCTTGTGCGACACGAAATTTTGGACAACGACTGTTAGTCCAGCCAAGGAACATTTTTAGTTTGCAAAAAATCCGGTCAAGATGAAATTTGTTAGACATGCATATTGGAGTGTCCTAATGAACTCCTGTAAAATTCCATACCGCCATCTCCGTCAATTGGGACTTTTAGTCCCCTTAATACAGGATTTCGCCAATACCTGAAATAACTTTCCGAAAACACGAATGGTGCAATATTGATTCGTTGCAAGGAAATAAAAATTTAGAGAAAGCCAAAATGCGTTCAAAATTTAACTAAATCGCCACAAAGCTTTAAAATTACAGATATACAGAGTAAAATAGATTTTCTTTCTAAATTTGCCCATATTCAATATAGTTCAAGTAATGAAACCAAAACTTGGCTTGAGCTTACAATAAATCCGGGCAAGTTGATATTTGACAGACAAGTATAAAAATATAAGAGAGTCTTAATGACCCTCCCAAAATTCAAAAAATTTTAGACTGTACCCGGAGTCGAACCGAGACGCTTTACGTTAGCAGTTGATCTGGTTAACATTCTGGCCACGACCGTCGTCTTTAATATGTTTTAATATAGAATTCGAAATATTAACCTAAAGTGATTGGCAATGGAAAATTAAAAATCAAAATAAGGCAGTATAAAATTCTTTAAGGTTCATTGAAAATGGAAATCAGTAAAGATTCAGTAAGCCCAAATTAATGAACTTATTGAGAACTAACTTACATGAAATAGGTTGTTTTAATATAGAATTCTCCGATCACTTCACTTTTATTGAGGATCTTCAGGAAAACGTGATATTTAAAAAACCAAAGAGAATAAATTTCTAAATTAATGAAGGTATTAAATTTTTCATTCGCATTGTTATTATTTCAAGATCTATACTCAACTAAACTTTTTACTATAGGATTTAAATCTAAATGTAATAAGTACTATTGTAAATTGTAATCTTTGGCAACTGCTATTGGAAGGTATGGCTTTCAAATCACTAATAGCTATTAAATTTACCAAATCTACAATGTACAGCTTGTAAATAAATAACAGGCGTTCAAACAAATAATCTTAAAACAAATCTTACCTTTGTTGGCATTTATGATGACCTTTGATGAATGACCAAAATCATCATACTTTGTATTGGATGTATCGTCTACAAAAATAATTATTCAATTTTAGTCAATAGATTTCAGAAAAAAATCTGTTTTTATGATGAACTGGCCCAAAAATAATTTTGTTCACTAAATGCAAATAATGGCCCATATATTATAAAATAGAAAAAATATCGACAGCTGCGGTCTTCTTCAGAATCGTGATTAAATGGAAGTATAGTAGTCAAATTATAAATTCAAAATGTTGACCATGATTTTATTCATAATATTCAGATAGTCGTGATTCTGAAGACGCCGCCCCGGCTGTTGGGTACACAGCAGTGGCTGCAGGGCTGTATTTACGCACGGGCCAACAGGGCGCAAAATTTCAGAGGGCTCATTTTTAAATAACCCAATTTTATACAAAATAAAATTTTTATTTTCATGTATTGTTTGTATTGTCTTTTTTTAAATTGCAAACTTGCTAATACAAAGATAAAAACGATAAACTATATAAAGTATAACTTATACATAATTTATGTGTAATTTCCAAACAAAAACATGTTGAAGAAATTGAAAGTGTTCCACAAAGAAGTGGAATAAACAGTGAAAATAAAGACCTGGAAACTCCAACACCACAACTTACTACCCCTGCGAGCAGCACGCAAGAAGAAGTTGAAGACACCGAATCTTTGTCAAGTTGAAAAGAAAGCGAAAACGGTTAAAAAGAAAAGCCAACGCCAAGAATTACTTCTACCTTTTTAAGAGCTTGTGCTCCTAGAACGTCCAAGTGAAACTGTGTCTCTGTCAAGTGAAAAAGTGTGTGAAAGTGAAGACGAGGAAATCCCAACACTGAACATTATAGAAAAATCTACCATTTCTTCTGATCCAGCATTTTGGAACATTAACAGTGAAACAATTGAAATTTTATCAAGAAAAGAAGTAAAACAAAACATTGATAATGAAAATTTTGAAGGGTCAAAACGAGCAGACGGAACACACTTTAGATATTGTTCGAAAAATGTATTTACTAAAGAACTGCTGAACGGAGAAAAGGTTGATAGAACTTACTTAGTTTATTCGAGAAGTTTAGGATGTATATTTTGTGTACCATATCGTCTATTTGGAGGGTCTTCTTTGTTTGCAAATGAAGGTTTTCACGATTGGAAACATGCAAATAAACGCATAATTGAACACGAGAATTCGCATTCTCACAAAACTTGTACAATGGAAATGAAATTAAGGAGTCAATCTTAGGGTCGAGTTGATACAAGTATTTCACTTGCAGTGGAAAAATAAATTACATATTGGACTAATATTCTTCGTCGTGTTGTGGCAGTAGTAAGGAGTTTGTCTTCAAGGGGTCTTCCATTTAGGGGCTCGAGTGAAATTTTCGGGCAACCTGATAACGGAAATTTTATGATGGCATTGGAACTAATTGCCGAATTTGACCCTTTCTTATCAGAACATATATCGAAATATGGCAATCCTGGCAGCGGCAGGACATCATACTTATCATCTACTACTTGCAATGAGTTTTTAAAGATCTTGTCTCAACGCGTGATGGATATAATTTCAAAATAAGTCTCGACTGCAAAATATTATTCGATAATCGTGGATTCCACGCCAGATATGTCACACATCGATCAGCTTTCTTTTATTATCAGATATGTTACTGATGTGAATATGGAACACCTGTCGAACGGTTTGTAGGATTCATTCCTAATTGTGGACATAAGGCAGTAGATTTAACAAAAGCCGTATTAGAAAAATTAAAGGACCTAAATTTGGATATTGCAAACATGAGGGGACAATCTTACGATAATGCAGCCAATATGTCAGGCGCATGCACCGGACTGCAAGCAAGAATTAGGGAATTATGTCCTTATGCCACCTATATACCCTGTTCCGCCCATTCCTTTAATTTGGTGGGTGAAGCTGCTGCGGAATGTTGCGAGGACTCTTCTCAATTTTTTTTCTGCTTCAACAAATCGCTGGAAAATACTTCAAGACAACCTCACAAATTTAGAAAATTTAACAGTCCAACAACTTAGTGCTACGCGATGGTCAGCACGTGCTGATGCATGTAAGAGCCTGGGACGTAATTGGACCGAAATATTGACTACTTTGAATTTAATTGAAGCTGATTCCACACAAAAGCAAAGCACCCAAGCTGAAGCTCGCGGATTATTGCAATACTTTCAAAAACTCGAAATTGCAATAATGTAAAAATTTTGGGGATCAATTTTGGAACGATTTTCCAAAAGATATTTTAAACCAGTTAAAATATATACGCAAAAAGGAAATGCTGATAATTTATCCATATGTGGATATTTGTTTGCGTATATTTTTAAGCACTCCAGCTTCAAATTGTTCTGCCGAAAGATCGTTTTCCGCATTGCAGAGAAAAAATAATTACCTACGTACTTCAATGACTCATGAGCATTTATTCAACTTGGCAATATTATTTATTGAAAATAATATTTTGAAATTTTTAGATTACGAAGACGTCATTAAAGATTTCATTAATTTGAAAATGCGTAGAAAATTTATTATCTACTATCTGTTGTTATCTATGTATTAATTATAACTTATCTCAGTATTTTTTAATTTTCTTACGATATGTATCATTTTTTTAATATTTCAATGTCATTAAAGCAAAAGTACATTTTAAATTTTAATCAAAATTGGGGCGGCATTTAATTTTTGGCCCAGGGCGCACTTGTTCATAAATCCGGCCCTGAGTGGCTGTGTCGATTAAAAAAACTGTCATCATATCTTTTCTATGCTTTTGTAATAACAATACGTATTTTAATTAAATTTTAAACTTGTTATTTATAAAAGAACACATAACATTGAAATAAATAAAATCTATATCTAAACAACGTAATATACATAATACACACGGTTCCGTTTGTGTTAGTTTACGATGACTTTCTGGACTGCATAAGTTTCTCAAATTTTGCTTTAAGACCACTCGGTTCCTTTTTAACCGTATGATATTCTTTGTTTCGTTTCATTTCTTTCTTTCTTAGTTGGTCAAGTCTGCAAAAAAATTGTTTAGTTACAATTTCGCAAAATGCTCATATCTTACTTTTCTTTTTGTATACTAATTATTTCGTTTCTCCAAATATCCTTAAAGTCTTTACAAAATTGGGTCCATAAATCGAAAAAATCGTTTGGTGTGCAAGTTTCGATCGTTCCACCTTTTGGATTAAATTGGAAGAATTTCATTGTGATAATAAATTCCTCTTTACAGTTTTGTAAATCTGCTGTTTCTTCGTTTATTCGTTTGTTTGCAAATTCCAAAAAATCGTTCATTTTGTCTTTGAATGGTTGAAGGTGCTCGGGGCTCGACGCGGACAAAACTTTTTTCATTCTATTTTCGCACACTGAAATGACAAATTTAGTTTGATAAAAGAAGAATATAGATTTTATACGAACGGTTTAAATTTTTCTTGAGCATTTCTAAATCGGCCGCAACTTCGCCGAAATTAGTAGAAGCCGCTTTCCTTACTTTATACACGTCTGGAATCGGATATTGCACAGTCTCAATAGCCGAAGTGTCAAAGTCTTTCAAATACGTTTTAACTATAAAATGAAGAAGAGTGACTTGCGGATCCGATGACTTGACATCTTTTAGTTTGGACAAAATTTCTAATCCGTATCCATCGGCTTGTCCTCTAGTCGTATTTCCGCCATTCATGTAATTTCCGAGAGTTAATATTATCGATAATATTTTAGTAACTCCGGTATTCCTCGTCAGACACTAAAAAATAATTCTATCGAAATTAGAAGTGGGATTAACAAAACAAGAACACTTATACATCGCACGTTAACTTGACGTTCTCCAAAACGTTTTCGATATCGCATATGGAGTCATCAAACTGAATTTTGAACATAAAGCACGAAATTCTCTCAGCAAAATTCGATATTTCCGATAAATCATACAAAAACTGTTCCGGTTTATCTAACGGAATAGTGGGCTTATTCTGAATATGTGAACGAATACTCTCCAGTTCTTCTGTAGTGGCTCTCTAAAAAAAAAGTCGTTCGGATTCGATTTACGTTAAATTTGAGAACTTACAGTTTCGCAAATTTGTTGCAATGCTTCCAAGCTAACGATCGAGGTATCAAAATTATAAATCGCATTTTCTATTTCAAAAAATTCGACGCGCAAACTTTGAAACAAAATTCCAACATTTTGCGACCTTTTACTATCCAGTAGCATTGCTACTTCCTTTTTGGACGTAATTGTGGCTTCGTTTTTAACAGTTTTACGTGCGACAAACTGCCCCGAAAATAATTTGGAAAATTCGTCTAAATTCTTCAACTCCAATTCGTTTATTTTGGACCACAATGGGACGGATGTTGGGACCTCTTCCACCGGTGCTTCTGGGGCTAGTATTCTCGTCCAATAAAGAGGCTTCATTGGTTGAATGGGATTGACAGGTGGTTTCCTCAAGGCTAAAAATAAAATTTAAACGGTTAGGTTAGCGGTTTGTGAATGAAAATTGTTAACATTAGACAATATTAAAAACATTCAGTTCTTACCATGATATGGATGCTGCGGAATAGGATCTAAGGAACAGAAGTTTCCAATGATGATGCAATCACCATTGAAAACAGAATGGATTTTATTAGACATTACAAGGCATTGTTAGTACGTTAGTTCAAAATATTGTTATGGTGTAATTTTCATGCTTCTAACAATTAGATTTTAATTCTGTGTTTTAACTTACAAGTTTTATACGTGGCCCATCCATTAGTTGGCGGTGTTGGTAGAGGCATTGGGCCATCAACTTGGGATTTACCTAAATTTAGTGGTGGAGGAGGAAGTGGCATGAAACCTGGCAATAATGATGATGGAAATGGAATTTTATTAGATAATCCAGGAAGCGGTGGAAGTGGAGGTCCTCCGCTGCCTGGAAAAGGTGGTGGAGGGGGTGATCCACAACCAGGCAAAGGAGGCGGTGGAGGTGCTCCACAACCTGGTAAAGGAGGCGGAGGTGGTACTCCACAACCCGGCATAGGAGGCGGAGGAGGTGCTCCAAATCCTAGTAAAAGAGGCGGAGGTGGTGCTCCACAACCAGGCAAAGGAGGAGGAGGTGGTGCTCCAAATTCCGGTAAAGGAGGCGGAGGTGGTGCTCCAAAGCCTGGTGAAGGAGGTGGAGGAGGTGCTTGAAAGTCTGATGGTGGTAAAGGAGGTGGTAGAGGGGGTGCTGTTTCAAAACTTGACATTGGAGGTGGTGGTGGGTAGTGAAGATTTACCATGTGACTGTACATTTGGCAAAGATGAGGGAACTGTCACTACATCAGGCAAAATTGGCGTTGAACACGTCGACTTTAATCCAGAATTTGGATCTTCCGGCGTCGTGGAAGATATTAAGTTTGGTAACGAATGGGGATGTTCCAGCGATTTTGATTGTGCATTTTGTGGAGATTCCTGCAAATACATTTTCAAATGAAACAAAATTGATACGATCATTTATCTACTTACTGGAAGACTGGAATTGCTAGATTTTTCACTTAAGGATAAGGAAGATTTCCCCTTCTATTTGTTTTTCGTAAATATCACAGTTTTCACAAATTAAACTTTTGACTTCCTTTTCTGGGGATCCAAAATCTTTCACTGTCTTTTCTGTTAAACTTTGAATGTTTATCAAAGTTTGAAACTCTTCCAATTTATGCTTCAGATCCTTAACTTCGTCCTCCAATAATAAAATTTTCTTGGCAGAAATATTACATTTGCATCGATGCTCAGTTACAGTTTCGATGAGCCCTTCGACATTTTCAAATTCTGGTTCTACTTTGATCGAATTTAAAGAATTGCCAAATGGCCAAATTGCCGTATCCAATCGACCAGGAGTTTGTGCAATCGGAGCTGGAATTTGGGAACGAACCCAGTGATACATCCGATTTGGCTTAAAACTCCTGCAGCCAGTAGATGAGTACAAAACTGAATAGCGAGTAATTTTAAATGTTGATTGTTTAACAACTGACGTAACCGATACTCTTCATCAAATTCAGATAAATACCAATTTATTAACATGTAACCTGCAAAAAATAAACACAATTCACCCTAAATTCGTTAAAACTCCGTGAAGGCTGTTGATGCAAAACATTTTCACCAAGTCAGTGTCCCATAATATTTTAACAATATTTTTTACCGTTCATAATTTTAATTTTAACTCCTCAATTAATCTTAATTTGACTTATCAACATTTTAATAAGAAAATTTATCACCTTACTCACCTATCGATTAGTCGATGACTAATGATTAGGAATCACCTTACGATTATTATGTTTTCCTTAATAAAATATTAATAAATTATACAGGTTTGCAGGGATTAGGAAATTTAAGATTGAATGTTCATTTCAAACAAAACAAAACTTGCAAATAAAACTTAGATACGAGGTGTCGTTCGAAAGTTTGTACAACTCGATAGTTAATTTTTGAATTGCATGTTATATATTTGTCGAAATCTTCGAATCACTCGGGTGCCCCGAATGATGACGCCATCTACATAAGGCAACAAAAAATGTATTTATTTTTGTAATTATTAGTCCTAAATAATGAGTTTATCCTGTATTATCAACTACTTCAATATTGTCATGTTTGTCCTCCTCGCTGTCCATGGGATACCACATTCTTCCTATCTTCTACCTTTGTGGTCTGTGATTCAACGCCATACAGAAACAATCTGATGTGACAACACATTACATTCCCATTCACTAGATTCCACTTCATTTTATATTAAATATTAATAAAAATTAAAAAACGTACCTAAAACTTATGGAATTCCCATGAAAGCTAAGCAACAAGAATCAGAAAACATTTTTGTTAATCTGGTTTCCAACCTTAAATTTAACGAATAATCTGTTTTTTAAGTCGGTAATCATTGCCAATTAAAAATTCTGTATATTTATAACCAATTTTTAGTAAAATGTTTTTCTAATATCTTCGACATTCATACGATCAACTTCCTAAGCTTGATGGTTTATCTATCCAACCCCCCCCCCCCCTTTGTTGAAATTTTTTTATCGATCGATATCGTTAACTTTTTGATCTAAAAGATATTTTTCGTGCATTTCCTGTGCTTTTCGAACTTTTCATAGTTAAACATCGCTAAACTATGATTGAAAAGATCTCGATGGAAGTTACAGAATACGGGGGTTAATATAGATTATTTGATTAATTTCTTTTTACTGTATAAGCAAATTAAAATTCTTCTGGGTCTGTTCCTTTCTGCTACTGATTTTTTACAAAAGTAGTTCGAATTTTGAAATTCAACTTGAGTTCAAAATTGATAGGATGGCTGAATTTTTGGGGGCAGTTAGAGGGTTCCCATAAAGCCCCGAACCGAGAAAATCAACCAAAATTTCCCTCTGTGTCATGAGAAAAGGGTGTTTTTTATATCTCAGCTGCTATTGGCGTAAATTTCATTTTTTTTAATGTTTAGAAAATTATTTGGCACAACATTGTCTACAACAGGAAGAGTGCTACAAGCTACAATCCAAAAACCGGCGTTTTTAGGGGGTTAGTTTTTCAATATTTTCTATCTGATTTTCTATGATAGTTATGAGAAAAATGTTCAAACTAAAGTTGCGGACTTTAACGCCCTCTGGGGCGAGTAATTTTCAAGAATATTACCAGTATAACAAGAAAAGAAGAACAAAAAGTTGAGAACTTTTGAAAAAATATGGAATGAGAGCGGTTGTGCGGTCAAAGAGGGTTGGTGAAAATGGTTATAGACAAAGATTGTCGAAATATTGAAAGAAATGGGAAATGATGATATTGTGAAATGCATAAAAGCAAAATGAATAAGATGAAAAGATGGCGGCTTAAGGCAAATAACCGAATGGAGACCGAGTGAAGCAAGAAATGGAGGAAGAATAAGAGCAAGATGGTTGGATGAAGTAATGGAAGACATTAAAACAATGGACGTGACAAGCTGGAAAAAATTGCGAAGACAGGAAGATTCGGAGAAGTATTTCAGAAGTCAAAACACATTCATGCAAGGCTTTAGCTAAAAAAGAAGGTGAGAAGTGATCCAGCACAAGAAAGGATTCTACAGAACTTCTGCAAGGAGTAGGCATACTCCAAGTGGAATGAACACCATTTGATTGATAATTTTCAAAAACGAGAACCAATTAAAAGGAACTAAAATCCCCAATTGAGGAAAAGCAGACAGGATGTTAGGGGACTTTTGGGGGGTTGATTAGAACACTCAAATACACATATGTTTACCAAATTTAAACTTACCAAGATTTTTTTGCAAATTTTAGCCATTTTCGGCTTCCTTGTCTGGATTATTAGTAACTTAATTATTGATTTTTTTAATAATACTGTTCAAAACACTGACGCTAATTCGTTATAATGAATTGGAAAATGATATTTGAATAATTATCACCTAAATTTTTCTTATATTTAATAAAATAATTGTTTGGAAGGAAAAATAACTTCAAAAATCCAAACAACCTTCAACCTAAAATCGCCATGGGAGTGTATTTAACCCTCCCAATCGTAATGTGGGTGTTTTGATAATGAAATGAGTTAACTAATCTCAAAACTGTTTCTTATTCAATTTCCCAACCCTTTCCTTTTCAAAACAAACTAAAACTCAAAAATTATACCAAATTGAGTGATCAACTCAAAATCTTGTAATGGGCTATGAAAGCTGAGAATTGGCAAACTACTAATAGTAATTAGTAAATGAGCACCATAAGTGTCCACATTTAATGAAATGTGCTTTTCATTTGCCCGAAAAAGGAACAAGGCCACTTTTTAAATTGAAATAGGTAGGTAAATGATAAAAAAATAAGTTTATTTAATGGGGGGCGATACACCATAAAGTTATTTAGAGCCCAAACTGTAAAAACTTAACCCACAGAGGCACCTTAATCAGGCTAGAAGTTAAAATCGCCCCCTTCGTTTTCCTAGGAGAGCTCCGTAAAACTAACTTAATTTCAAATTTGGGGAACAAAATGGAAAAAATCGTACACATATAAGCACGTACAGACAATAAAAATGTGACTACACACAAAATTTTGTAACTAAATTTTCAATGCAATAAATGTTGCCAACCTCATAAAGTGAGGTTAGGTTATCGAAAAGTTAAAATAAAATAATTAATATAATGTAATTAATAATGTAAATGTGAAATTGTGTTTATATTACACCATTTTACAACAATTACTTACAATCTTAAATGACAATTCGGTTAGAATTTCTGAATGTCCTTGAAATAATTTGAAGTTCCGATTTTGGTTACTTAACAATAATAATTAAGGAAATAAACGTATTGAACATTTCTAGCAACCCAATTGTTGTCGACAAACATTATTTTATCAATAAATGGGTTTAATTTTCCTTTTATAAATAAATAATAGCTCTTCACAAAATCACTGTGGTCACGTCAATTTTCACTGTGACATAGCGCATAAAGGTAGTCGGAAGTAGGAACTAAAAACGCAGAAATTTTAAGCGGCCAATTCAAATTTTATTGGTTAACTTTAAATGGCCACATTTGTTAACTGTTTTCGATATTAATTTGATTTTTAATTAAGGCAGTATGATACCTATTAATTTTTAATCTAGATATGCACAAATCTCGGATGTAGTAGGTATATTATATATTGAAATAATAAATATTTTGTAATCTACATATATGCCGTAGGTACATCTACTGAATAGCAGCGGCGGATTGAAGCTAGTAAAACTGAAGCTTTGAGCCTCCGCTCCCACAGGGCCCTCCTCAAACTAACAAGGGACTAGATCTCATATTTATTTAATCATTTTTTTAAGTAGATATCCAATTTATACCATATTATGGCAGAATACAACTTCATAAGCAGCCCCAAAACATATTTAACTTCAGACCCCAAATATGCTGGATCCGCCACTGCTGAATAGTATATCTATATATTATTATTATCTAGATTATAAATATGTTGATATACAAGACACCTAAATAAAATTAAACTACATATTGCGATGATACACGGAGATCAAGGAATCAATAGCAATTAACAAAATCGTTCATTAATAAGAACCACGAACGTGCATGAAACTTCACAGCCAAAAGAACGGTACATAAAATTAATTAAGATCTGGTGTGAGAAATACGTTTTAATAAAGAGATAAATACAAGGAATGCAAAAGTTCAAATATTAAATGTAAACAAAAACCAAATGAGATCCTTAATATTGTAAAATTGATTAGTTTGTAAGAAGTTTATAAAATTGTAATTGTTATAAAGTTTAAATTAGTTAGTAATTGTTAAAGTAACGTCGTGCACACAAAAAGGTAAACAGTACATCGGTGGAAAAACTTGTTTAAATGTGAGGGACCGATACCTCGGGAAACGTAAGTGCCTACATTACGAGATTACGAGATCGGGTGCCGCAAATAATTTCTAACCTGAAACAAAAACAATAGGTATTAGTGAAATGACATATGAAATTTAGGACAAATAAGAATTAAAAATAGATACTTACAAATAGAGATTTTAATCAAGTGGTGATGTTTTTATGGTATCCAGGAAAAATGAAAAAAGGAAACAAAAGAGAGTTCTCCAAGAAGTTGGAAAGCGGGCAGGCGTGTTAATTTGGCCCCCGACTTAATTAATTATAAAATTTGCGAAAGTGCAAATTTAGAGAATCTAAAAAGTGCAAATTGATTAATCATATTGAGTGTAATAAGCACGTGGAAATTGTGAAATTATTGGAGATTGGATTTACAATCAAACATAAAATCGATAGCACGAGATCACCATAAAAATTGCTGGATCTAGAAGAGAGGTTATACGCTTGGATATGAACATAGGCCTGATTAATACCAACAGACTGGTAAGCGAAATAAAAAAAAACTATTTTTCTTAAACGAAATACGGGGTGTAAACGCGGAGAGCGGCACTTACACGACGTTACATATTAGAGTTAAATTGTGGGGTAATTTTATTTACAAAACATTTATTTTCTATGCCTTTATTGATAATTTGTTTAATAAAATACATATAACATTTTTGTACAAACTGGATCATTATTTGGGAATTTTTGTATTCCAGATTTGTTAATTCACAGGATAAGATTAGGAGAAATTTTCCTACAGGACCTACTCTTAAGGTAAGAAGTTTTATGCAAATCGAACCAGAGTTAGCCGTGGCAAAGTTAATTTTATTTAATAACGTATGAGTCTAAAGTAGCTGGACAGAATTCAAACGATAATAAAAAAAAGTTGGTTATAGAAAATTTAAAATTAATTAATTATTAATAAAGCGCAATATATTGGAAACACAAAAAAAAAACTTTAAAAACATAATGGTCCATTTTCTTCAATTGTTCGCACTTTTCTTTTAACACCTTCCATCATATGCCGGAGCATTTTCAGATCAATTTTTTTGGCACAGGACATAATTCGTTTTTTCAATTGTTCGGCTGATGTTGCTTCCCAACCATTCTTATAAACTAATTGCGATAAAATTGACCAGAAAGTTTCAATCGGACGAGCTGCCGGAATATTTGGGGGATTCGCATATTTTGGCACAAACGGTATATTTTGACCTTCTAACCAATTTAAGGTTTTTTTTTGCATAATGGCAAGATGCCAGATCTGGCCAAAAGATGATTTTATCATTTTTATGGTTTCTTTTAACAAAATTAACCATTTTTGGTAAACAATTTTTTATATAAGTGTCTGTGTTAACAGCAATACCAACTTGGGTTTGAATAAAAAAATTTGATATGCATTTAACTGATATCGCACACCACGCTAACACTTTTGGTTCGAATTTTGATTTTCTTATGAACTTTACATTATCAGGAACTGTATTTTTATCGGTGGTATAAAATCCTTTATTTGCAACATCACAACTGTTCGCAAAAGTGAAGTACTTTTCATCGTCCATAATGATCACTGTATCGCCTGATAAAAAATGTTGTCTCAGAAGACGGCACTTTCCGGGTATTTCCACTAATTGTTTATCGGTATATTTTGGTTTAACGTTTCTGTTATACCTTTTCACATTTAAGTTTTTCAAATTTCGGCAAATTGTAGTTTGTGAAACTTTAAATTTTCTGGATAGTATGCGAGTACTCACCCCAATTTTGTTTTCAGCAGCTTTCTTCAAGGAACTTAGCCGAGATTTTTTTAGAATTGATTTTCTTCCGGTTTTTTTTTTATTTTCAGGACCAATATTGTTATTACATCTCGAAATTATCGAATAAATGGTACTTCGACTGAAGCCTTCATTTATAAAATGATGTAAAACATGACTTTTATTTTGCTGGCCAAGCATTTTGAAAACGCGTTTACGCAAAAAATTCTGTTCGCACACTTTCATATTGACAATTCAAACTAAACTACTTCAATTGACATTAAACAAATGAAAGAAGGTACAGTAAAAAAACAAAAGGATTGCTAGATTATAACTAATGATTTGATGCGATTGAAATTTGTCCAGCTACTTTAGACTCATACGTTAGTACAATTTTCCGCAACGGAAATTCAGTTTATTTGTACAGGTAATAAGAATTGCTATTGACGAGGTGAGATCCGGCCTCCTCATAGTAATATATAGTTTATATTCTCCATATCTGCAGTGTCGCCTTTTATAACCTGTGCAGCAGGATAACTTCTGCATTTCTCCATTTACATAGAAGCAGTTTGATGGTTTTCCTCAATGTACTCCCCCCTGGTTTTGGCAGTAATTCTGTCTTCTCCTGGGGAACGCCCGTGCTTCATCTGCTTTGGTGAGTCCTGAATTTCATCTATCGTCACTTCAGGTACTAATTCATGTTCACGACAACTTCGTCGTTTTTTGGCGCCACTTTACTTTTAATTCATGAAAAGTACAAATTCATATTGAAGTTCTCAATCGTTGCTAGTAGTTGGGGTTACCCGCAACAAAGTTTCCATCGCCCCTTTTGTAACAATAGTCATTTGCAATCTCCGTTAATTAATGCCGTGTCGAAATTAATTTAATACTAAGAAAAAGTATGTAGCGGAGGAGACTTATATCCGAAATAGATAATCTGTATATTCTTATATCTGCGATCGTCTACTTAGCCACCCCGATTTTACCAGGTTACTTGTACATCTAGGGCCAGCTTAGCAAGTTACCTAAGATATAACAACCAATTATGACCACAGAACTGATTTGAAAAAACTAGTAAAACACAAGTACCAGGTCTAGTGTAAGAGGAAAAATAACATAAAATAGAAAATGCCCAAAAGACCAACTATTGTTTATTTTTCAGGTTAGTACCTATATAAAATACATATAATTTTACATTTAACAAGAACAATTACTGAAATAAATGATAAATGATGTACTTAATCTGAAATAACAATTTGAATGAATTTCTAGTCATATTAATTATTAATATTTCATTTTACCTGAATCACGCCAAAAATCATCACCGTCCACTTCCTCACATGGGCTTCAGTTGGAACAATAAGCAATGTTGCCTAATAACAAATAGATTACTTCAAAATCGTATTGTGTTTTAATAAATAAAATTAAATACGTTTGGATATAAAGCAATATAAATCTTAGAACAAATCTTTCTTGTAAATTTTTTCGAATTTTTTTGTTTTGATGACCAAAATCATTGTGATTTTAATTGCATGCAGTGTCTATAAAAATAATTACTCAATTTTAGTCAATAGGTTTAGCTAAAAATTTTCTTCCACTTCTTTATAGATTCTTATTATAGATGATTATTTTTTGTGATGGACTGGCCCAAAAATAATGTTGTTGACTAAATGCAAATAATAACCCATAGATTTTAAAATAGAATAAACATCAATAGCTGAGGCCGTCTTCAGAATCACGATTAAATGAACGAACAGTAGTCAAATTTTTTTTTTATTTGAAGTAAATTTACAATCTGTTCACAAAACATTCAGTAAATCGTATAACAAATTTGAAAATGACACGAAAAAAAACATTCCATTGAATATTCTTAATTCAAACCAACTCAAAAATTCCTATAAATAAGTGTACATAAATAATATGTCTTATGTCAATAATAATTGAAGCTAATTTAAATCGTGTCGCTAAGTCTGCAGTTCTGCATCGCTTCAGTCTTCCAACATCGCGAGTACGATCCAGCAGCCCACCCACCAGTTCATTTGGATGCGTTTCTATTTTCTTTTTATAATTATAAAAAAAGTTTTTAATTTCCTCACTCACCGGAGTCACTTGTAGGTCTCGTTGAATCACATCATTCGGCACATACCATGGGGCATTAGCTATAACTCGAAGCACCTTGTTTTGGTATCTTTGTAAAATTTCGATGTTTGATACACTAGCCGCACCCCAAAGTTGGATGCCGTATGTCCAAATGGGTTTCAATACAATTTTGTATATCAATATTTTATTTTCCATTATTAGTTGTGAATTTTTTCCCAACAACCAATACATCTGTCTGAGTTTCATTCCTAACTGTTTTTGCTTGTTAAAAATGTGTTTGCGCCATGTAAGCTTCCTATCTGGGTGCATGCCCAAGTACTTAGTTTCTTCCACTTGTGGTAGGGTACAATTATTCAGAGTCACTGGTGGACAGGTATCACGTTTCATCGTAAAAGTGACATGTGAAGACTTGGTTTCATTTACTCTAATCGTCCATTTTTTAAGCCAAGTTTCAATTTTGGTTAGATTAGTTTGGAGGTTTTTAGAAGCTTTTGCAGGATTGATATGTGACGCAAGTATGGCTGTATCGTCGGCGAAGATTGCTACTGTTGTTAATCTAGTAGTTGGAAGGTCAGCGGTGTATAGCAAAGAAAGCACGGGTCCCAGAACACTACCCTGCGGTACGCCTGAATGGATTGGATAAAGTTTGGTGTATTCTTCTCCGTGCTTCACCAAGAAGTGTCTGCCTTGTAGGTATGATTTAAGTTTTTGGTAGTAATGGCATGGCAAACTCGTCTTAAGCTTGCAAAACAAGCCCTCATGCCATACCTTATCAAAGGCCTGACTCACATCTAAAAACACCGCTGAGCAATATCTTTAACTCTCCAAGTCGGTACCAATCTTTTTTACTATTCTGTGCACCTGTTTGATTGTACTGTGCTGGCTTCTAAAACCAAACTGGTGAACCGGAATGAGTGACCTTTTTTGCAGGATAGCTTTAATCGCTTCAGATATAATTTCTCAAAAATTTTGGATAAGGTTGGTAGTAAACTTATCGGTCTATATGATTTTACGTCATCCGGATTTTTTCCAGGTTTAGGTAGTAAAATAACTTGAGCAACCTTCCACTGACTAGGAAAGTATGTTAGTCTTAGGATTGAGTTGTATAAGTAGGTTAACATTTTCGAATATTTAGATGTCACTTGTTTTATCACCTCGCCATTAATTAAATCAAATCCTGGCGATTTTTTTAGCGCTAATTTCGGTCCGGATTACTTGTTTGTCAAATTACGAATAAAAAATGTTGACCATGATTTTATTCATAATATTCAGATTCGTACTACTAGTAGATGAAAATGCAATTCAACCCACAATGCCTAATAACCGTGATTCTGAAGACGCGCGCGGTTGTTGGTCCTTTTTTGGTGAATGTTATATTGGAAAGATAATCAATTTCAAAATGGAAATACTAATAGAACAATAAATTGTACAATCAAAATTAAACATTTTCTTACCACAATAAACGCAACATTTACATATCACTTTATCGAACCCACATAATAATAATAATAATAATAAAGGCGTCCATTCCTAAGGAATATGCCTACTTCCTAGTTTTGGAAGTCTTTACAATCCTTTTCTCGAGGTGGATTACTCCCGATTTTCCAAACTTTCCATCACTTAGTTTTGTGCATGTTTTGGCTTCCTTCACTACTCTTCTCCATAAATTCCGGTTACTGCACTTCTTTCTCCATTCCCTTACTCCCATGGTTTCAAGATCTTCCCCCACCTCGTCAATCCATCTCGCTCTGATTCTTCCTCTATTTCTGGTTTCGCTCGGCCTCCAGTCCGTGATCTTTCTCATCATACTATCAGGTTTTTTCCTCATTAGATGTTCGAGCCAGGCTATTCTTTGCGACTTTATACATCTCACCAAGTCTTCATTTCCAATGGTCTTGTTTATCTCGCTATTTGTTCTTATTTGGTAGTCATTTTCGTTTATTTTCTTTGGTCCCATGATTATTCTGATTACCCTTCTTTCGAACACCCTCAGTTTCTCTTCTTCCTTTTTCGTCAGGTTTAGCACTTCTGAGGCATACGTCAATACCGGTCTAATAAAGGTCTTGTAGATTCTTACTTTTGTTCTTATAGCCAGGCTTTTGCATTTAAGCATCTTTTTGTTCGCATATATCGCCTTCCATCCCGTCTGTATTCTTTTATTTCTACTTTTATTTCTTCTGATCGCTCGTTAGTACTGTTTATCTGTATTCCCAGGTATTTAAACTTTTGAACCTCTTCGAACACTCGTCCGTCTACCATTAATTCATTTTCCTTCTTTCTGTTTTAGTGCAGTTCATATATTTAGTCTTGAGAGAATAGGTTGTTGGGATAGAGGAGACCAAATAAAACTAAAAGTTTGCTAAAGCCAACGTTTCGGCGTTATTATTATTATTATTTAGCAAACTTTTAGTTTTATTTGGTCTCCTCTATCCCAACAACCTATTCTCTCATATATTGACCTGGGAAGAAATTTAATATTAATCAATATTTAGTCTTGTTCTCATTTATCTTCAGTCCCATTGTTGTTGCTTGTTTTTCTATTTCTTCAAGCATTTTCTTCATTTTTTTCAGTGATCTAGCAATAATCACTAAGTCGTCCGCATATGCAAGTATTTGACCTTCCTTTGTTCGTATAGTTCCTCCACAGTCTGAATTTCTTATAATTTTCTCCATTGCGAGGTTATAGAGGGTCGCCGACAGCGCATCGCCCTGTTTTACTCCTCCGTTAACTTCAAAGTTGTTGGTTTCAGTTGTTCCTACCCTGACTACTGCGTTCGATCTTCTCATCGTCATCTGTATAAGTCGTATCAGCTTTACTGGTATATTCATCTCTTGCATAGCTTCGTATAGACGTTCTCTTTTTATGGCATCGAAAGCCTGCTGAAAATCGACAGACAGCAGATGCAGCTCTATATTATGTTCTCGTGCTTTTTCTGTTATTTGTTTTATTATGGGTAGTGCATCCACTGTCGATCTGCCCTCTCTAAAACCATGCTGGTAGTCTCCAATTATGAGTTCTGTTTCCTTTTTCAGTCTAGTATGTATGAGTGCCGACAATATTTTGTATATAACCTGTAGCAATGTTATGCCCCTGTAATTTTTACACACTTCTAGGTCTCCTTTTTTGTGTATTGGGACTATTTTATCAATATTCCATTCGTCGGGCATCTCTTCGGATCTCCATATCTCTATTATCAAGTCATATATTCTTTCGTGTACCATCTCTCCAGCATTTTTTATCATTTCACCATATACTTCGTCATTACCTGGAGCTTTACCATTTTTTAATTTCTTGATCATCGCTTTTACCTCTGGAAATGTTGGTTCTGCTATGTTTCCTTCATCTTCTCCTTCTACTGTTATTTCTTTGGTACTATCTTTTTTTACATTTTGGTTTAACAGTGCTTGAAAGTGTTTTCTCCAAATTTCTTTTATATCTTCTTCATCGCTCACCCTTCTTCCGTTTTTATCTTTCATGGTCCTGGTCTTCATGTTAGAACCCACATACGGAACCAAAATAGACTTTGGAGCTGTTGTATTCTATGACTGGCAACATTTTAGTTACCTTAGCAGAATTTTGTTTTAATATTATTAGATGGAAAAGAACAGACCGTTCTCATATGGCGAAGGTAGTCCTCTAAATATTTCACGACTTGAGTGGAAGTCCAATTTTCCCCGTTGACATTATAATAATTTATAGCATTTAAGGTTCGAATGCATATTATAAGATTCTGTTTTACGTTATTCGCTAACTCTCTGATATTTTCAGGATAAGTGCTTTGCAATTCACTATGGAGTAATGTCTTAATAATATCGCAGTTATTCTTAATTAGATCATAGGCAAGTTGGAGGAAAATACATGAAACGCCACCTATGGAGCGCATGGTTGACATAGAACTAAAGAAGCTTTGGGAGATTTCTGACACTTGAATAAGAAGCTTAGTGTAGTCAGGAGTATTCATTGGAAATAGTGGGTCAGTATTTATATACTTGAGTATATCCTTAATACTACAATGTTTTGATATGGTTTTCTTATAGTTGGATGACACTTTCTGTTGAATTTCAAAACAAGTTAAAATTTTATTGCAAGTAAAAAAAGATAATAAATTCTTACTCTAACAGCTAAAGTACATTTTTTATCGGTTCTAATAAGGTCATGTGGATTGATTGTTCTTTTCTTATAACCACTAGCCCGTTCCTAAAATATTATGTATTACAAAAAATATATTAGTATTAATTATTCAATAAAAGGACTTACCTTTGGTATAAGAATTTTTCAAAAACTTGGTTCCAATTATTACTATTCTTTAAAATAAAACGCCATCGCTTTTCTGGAAATTATTTCAAGAATACTACTATGGAAGAAAATTTTGAGAAAACTATTTTGTAGAAAATTGTGTATTATTCAATTTTTATCCGATGATAATTTTTTTAACGAAATTAAGTGAGTTTTATATACGAATAATCGCATTCCCAGAGCTAAAACACCCAAATACATCTTGTTTACAAAATTTCAGTTTCCCAAATGTATGGTAAACTCGTAAAATTTTTCGGCTTCCTTTGCCCTAGATTAGTACGAAAATTTTGAATAAATAAATTTTGTAAAGAATTTTATGCTCATCAATTTTAGTATTTGATGATGATTTTTCGTAAACACAAAATTGGAGGAGTTATAGACGGAAACCCATGTAGGGGTAACTGTAATCCCCAAATGGGGAGAAGACGACAAATTTTAGAGTACCAGGTTTATCTGAAAGTTCTAGAAATTTTTTCGGCTTCCTTGCTATTGCTAAAGACAGAATCCACGCTGAAAATGAAATAGAGTCCTCCATGGAGTCTAATCTATATAAGTAGTATATAAAAGAGCTTGTTTGTGTGTTTGTTCGTTATAAATTCCTAGGCCTTTTGACCGATCCCAACCAAATTTGGCAAAGTAACTCTGTAGCATCCTTCGGATGTTTTCGTGCTAAAATAAAGCAAACATTCGTGAACAGAGATTCGGGAAGGGAGACCTTTGAACAAAAACATGTTACTATAGTCATAGTCATTGCCACCAAAGTTGACGTCTCGTCATACAAGCATAATCGTCTGAACTAAGCTAATAATCCCTAGTCAAATGAAGTGTATTTTAAAATAAGATATATATACCAATATATTCTTATTTTAAAATACACTTCATTTGACTAGGGATTATTAGCTTAGTTCAGACGATTATGCTTGTATGACGAGACGTCAACTTTGGTGGCAATGACTTTACTGAACAGTTTGGTTTTATTTCCACAGTCTCCAAATTTGATTTTAGTACAGTTTTGGGCCACAGTGATGGGGTTCTTGAAGAAAATTGGGACCGTTCCACCACAATTGATTGTCTAAAATAGTTTTTATTGAGATATCTCGGGAAATCATGTCAGCAGGATTGTTCTGAGATCTGACATGATGCCAATCACTTGGATCTGATATTTCCTGAACAGCAGAAATTCAATTTGCTACAAATATTTTGTATTTATTTGATGCGGAATTGATCCAATTTAAAACTATGGTTGAATCGGTCATATGAATGAATTAAATTCCATGAGTCCAAACAGAGCGCCGGGCATTGACAACTTCACGTCGGATGTATGCGGCGTGGTCGCGGAGGCCTACCCTGAATTCATTACTAAACTAATGAACTCGTGCCTGACAACCGGTCACTTTCCGAAGCCGTGGATGAGTGCCTATGTGAAGATCTTGCCCAAGCCGAATAGGTCAGATCCAACGGACCTATCGGCCTTTAGGCCCATAGGACTCTTGCCCGTCTTCGGAAAGCTGCTGGAAAAGCTGTTCACCAAGCCTTTAACGTATTTTGGTGTTCAGCGTCAGGCATGGAGTCCTAAACAGTATGGATTCAGGGAACAGACCTCTACGATCAACGCCCTGCATGATGCTATATCGATTATCGCTATATCGAAAATACTTTATGTACTTACCCTGGCCTTGCCTAAGACCGGGAGTGTGGGACTCATCTCTTGATGTTAAGAGATGTTACCCACTAAAAACCCCTCCTCTGACGGTAGCTGGAACACAAGGTATGACGTCAGTCTACCGTCACGTATGAGGTTGTTCACCCTTTCGGGACTTTTTTCTTCTTTTTACTCTTGTTCTCGTTGTCTATCCCATTCTTCTTGAATTTTGCTCTTCATGATGCACTCAATGAAGTTGGCAATCACTATCCAGTCGTTCTCATTTTGCAGCATCACTTCAACCACGTTGGCCGCATCTATGCCAACGTCGAAGTGCGCTTGCATTGCTTTCTTTTCTGCAATTGTTGAGCTGGCCTACGCTGACGGGAAGTCGCGCAAGACCATGACCAAAGGATGCATCTAAGGCTCTGTTTTCGGACCTACTTTTTGGAACATTATACTGGACGAACTTCTCGATGTAGGTTTACCGGAGGGATGTCATCTGCAAGGATTCGCGGATAACGTCCTTCTAATCGTGAGTTCGCCCAGTGTAATGCAGATGGAAAGTCGTGCCAACGCAGCTCTACTTGCGATCAGTGAGTGGGGCGCAAGTGTTAAATTAACATTTAGCGCCCCGAAAACTCAAGCAATAGCCTTCACTCCAAAAACCAAATTTTGTAAAATTTCCTTCGGCAACACTGTTTTGACTTATGAGCCTCACATTAAAATTCTAGGTATTATTTTAGATCAACACTTGAAATTCAATGAACAAGTTCAACACATCATAGTCAAAGCCAACAAAATTTTTAAATCTTTATGTGGGTTCGTACGGCCCACGTGGGGTATTAATCCACGTAATGTGGAGACAATATACCACGCGGTCATCGAACCGACCATTACTTACGGTTCTTTTATTTGGAGTGGAGTGCTAAGATACAAGTACGAGCTGGGTTGGTTGCGATCATTTCAGCGGGAATTTGCCGTCAGGGCTACTCGCGCATTTCATACGGTCTCGGCAATATCTGCGTTGGCCTTAGCTGGATTTACTCCAATCGAGCTAAGGATAAAGGAGGTGGCAAGGGTAGAGCAAGTGAAAATGGATGCTACTTTCGATCGACTTCCGGACGACATCGTCTTGCAAAATCGTACGTCGCCAGCGGAGATGTTACATCCCCGCTACAGACAAACGATCAGTTTTGTAAAAGCAAGCGAGTCACTGGAAGTCGATCGAATATGCGACCAGGTCGATGTTGCTATATTTATCAATGACAACAAGCAGGAAGGTGGGGAGGTCGGCGCGGCAATCGTCATATACCGTGAGGCTCGGCAAGAGACCCACAAGTACCGGTTAAACGGTACTTGTAGCGTGTTTCAAGCTGAGTTATATGCGATTGACGCCGCCCTGACTTGGATCTCCCCCAGGAGGTTACACTCAGTGTGTATTTTCTCCGACAGCCTTTCTTCGCTTGTTACCATCGCTAATAGGAGTAGCACCGTACCTTTGGTCACCTCCATCCATCGTTCACTGCTCAAACTGAAGGACCAAACGATCATCAGGTTTGCATGGGTAAAGGCTCATTGCGGCATTAAAGGGAACGAGGTTGCAGACCAATGTGCCAAAGATGCGGCTGTTTCACACAGTCGTCTGGCATACAACCAGTTCCCTCTTAGCTATGCAAGAAGGGTGATTCGTCTTGAGGCGGCATGTACTTGGGATACCGAGTACAGAAATGCCGTCCAAGGTTCGACCACCCGGCAGCATTTACCTACGCTACATGTTGTTCGCTTGTTCCGAAGTGCCGTTGATACCTCCTTTGAAATGACGCAGATATTGACGGGTCACTCGTTTGTGCGCGAGTATCTATACAGATTCAAGATCAGTCCTGTTGACGTGTGCCCCTACGATTCAAAAAGTAGGCAGACTCTACATCATTTGTTGTCTTCCTGCCCGAAATACGTCCAGCAACGCTACTCATACACCTCACATTGTTTGTTTTCAAATATTTCACCATTCAACATTTTAGATATAATTACAAATAAATCCGTACCAAATTTTTTATCATTTTTTGTAAATCAATTATAAACACCTTAAAACGATTCAACACGCCCCCTTAGTCTACGAAATGGATTTATGCTCAGCTAAATTGCTTACATTTTTAAAATAACTCAATTAATTCAAATTGTTAATTTATTAATCAATTCTTATTTCAGTTATTAATTTAAGCGTCATTTTATTTTTCCAACTTATATTCACCACCATTCATCATCACCCCCCATTTATCACCACCATATTGTTATATCACTATTGTTAATTTATACTATTGTTAATTTTGTTTTATAATGTATCACTTTGCATTAATATACTCCCTCTCTAGGTGGTTAACCTAGAGAGGAAACAGGAAAAAAAATCGGTCCATAGAAATATTTTAGAAAAAGAACCTAAAAATGTTATTTTGATCTTTTACATCAATTGAGCCAAGAGTAAAGAAGTAGATAATTCCAGGCGTGGTATGGTAGCTCCTGTAAGAGGTGCTACTCGAGATTTTGCGCACAATAAGCGGGTAGAGATTTGGTTAGAAGAATTTTTTGATCTGACATAGACGCAGGCTCCATAAGCAATTGAGCTACTGTCTGCAAATCCGTGTAATTGTACAGAATGCGAATTAGATGGTATCGCACATCTTGGAAGTTTTACTAAGGTTAACGAAGAAAACTCCACCTTAAAGTTTTCCCATTCTGAATGCAGATTTTGAGGTAACCTTTCATCGGACCCGGACAACTGGGCGAGTCAAACTGGACAAACAACAGACCTTCAACAAACCTTCAGAATATCAATTCAAGACATACAACAGGCGTATACAAAATTGTATAACAGAAAATCCCCTAGAATTGACAGCATCATTAATGATGTGGTAAAATACGGCTAAAGTGCTCTAGCAAAAGATGCACAGACCGTATTTGAAAAAATAATGAAAAGCGGAAAATACCGAAACAATGAAAGGAAAGCATAACCAGCCCAATATTCAAAAAAAGTGGAGAAGTCAAACCTGGGATAGCATCGGGGAATCTGCCTATTGAGTTATATACAAACGCGACTGATAAAAATGATATCGGGTGATATTATTAAATGCAGAATCAATTAAGAGCAACAGGATTTCAACAAAATCAACCCATCATTGATGCAAAAGTCTGTAGAGCTTAACAAACCGACTTTTATATGTTTTATCAACCTTTCTCGGGGTTTTAACAGGGTAAGACCGACAGATAGTTAAAATCTTAAAACAGATGGTTGTGGACCCAAGAATTATAACCATTATCAAAGAATTGAATATAGATAAAGGAACATAAATCAGAGTCAATAATAAACTGACTGAAAGTGTCCCGTTGCAACAGGAATTACATAAGACGACAGTGATGGATCTTAACTTATTTCTATGGGAGGGCACAAAATTTAAAGGAAAAATAAAATAATAAATGTATTCTTTTGTCTGAAAATATTTCAAATTGTTCCTTTGTCTCATTCCAAATGCCGCGAATGTGCTATTATGAGTACAATCCGGGGGGGTGTTTGACTACGGGTTCAAGCGATGTAGGTTGTCGCTTGTGCACAATTGCCGCAAATATTTGTAGCTACAATGGTGTGGCACAATGACGGTACCCCCGTCTTCCATGTAGCAGCCGCCACTGATTGGAACAAATATTAATCTTTTTGTGGCGCTTATTCATGATCCATTATATTTTGATTATTAGGTAATTGCTTTGGTTGCGCAGCCTAGAGGTCGCACTGTAGTCAAATTTTTCTGTTTTAATTTTAAAAATTGTTCTTATTAAAATCGATATATTTTTTAATGACTACAAGGATGGTGATCTTCAGATTACGATCATTTGCAAATTTTCTGCGTTGTGAGCACTTCAAGTGAAGATCCTATTATTTTGTTTAACAAAATTACATTAATCATGGAAATTTCAAGAAAGAACTTTACATATTAGTATATATTTTTCTTAAAATTCCCAAGAAAGTTGTAGATCATTGAATTCTCTAAACGAAGTTTCTTGTCTGATCTCGATAACTTGAAAATTTTATATTTTCAATATAAATTGAAATTCTTATAAATTAAAATAGGGGAGGGGGTTAATAGTACCCGGGTGATAGGACCTCTGGGACGACAAAAATCTAGAATTATTATTATGGACATGCATCATATAGCCTATATTTATCTGTAACGTAAAATTGAGCCGACGATCCATACCCTCAGTGCGGCCTTTAAGCCGCACAACCTAGGCAATTGCCAATCAGAAAACCAGCATTTCTGCCTATCTATTCATAACGCAGCATTTATTCGTTTATATTTTGGTCCCAAAACTTAAAAAGGTTTCAGTGTCAACCAAGACAATCATTCACTACTTAGTAGAAAAGTAATGAATAAATAAATGAGAAAAAACTATTAATAGTGAAAATAATAATATGAATATTATTTTCTCTTTTCAAACAAAAATGTTGAGCTTTGCTGTTTTTATCGAAAAATTTGTAAGAATATTTTCTTCGCCTTTGTTAGACGAGAAGTAGCAGGACAAATGTCGAGAGGGCCAAGGTCCGCCCATACGAATCCGTTACCGCCTCCGCTGTTTCTGACTGTTATCTTTCCCGTTGGAATCCGTTGAATTCTAGATGGTTATTTTTGGTGTGAAGGCTAGTTGAGGTACAGCGAGGAAATTATTGATTCGAGTAGCGAACTTCACGGAATTTCTTAGCGCGGCCATCAGGTGAAAATCGTGGTGATAAGTTAAGTTGTAGAGTAAAAGAGAAGGGTTGATCCAGCTCAAAAACTAGATCGTGAAAACTTTGCGGAGTAGCAATATTCCGAATGAATGGAAAAGCTTGATGATGATGACGGATAGCTCAACAAAAACACCTTCCGAAAGAAGGTCCTGTGTACAACCCAGGTTATTTTTTTTTTAATCAAAGCTTTTATTATGAATTAATTATTATCAGACAAACAAACCCTAAGGGAATTTTGGAAACACCTGGTGCAGTTTAAAAGGTTATCACCAGATGGCGCTACTATGTTGGAAAGCGTAATATACGGCTTGAGCACCAATCACGAACTTCTTGAAGATCCGTAGTATCGGCAGTCATTGGGACTTCAAATTAAAGAGCGCCATCTATTGATGGCATTTTCAACTATAAAATGTGATTCAAAAATTACCATCACAGGTTTGCCAATCAGGAAAATAATTCAGATTTATTTTCTAAATTGTAAGAGCGGCGGAAAATGATGAAAGTTCCTCAGTATTACCAATGTCTGTATACAAGTCCCCTGCTTGGGGGTACCAAGATCTGCTTAGTTATATAATGGAGATCTGGTCGATTCGAGAACCTAATTTGGGTGGAGGGGGCTAAAATCTCCAAAAAAAATTTAATGAGTAAAATTATTTAAGAAAAGCCGGGTCTGTGATCGACCCCCTTCGATTTGGCTGATTTTTTGTGGGCACATTACCCATCCGGGTAGTAGTCAAAAGCCAGAATATTACGTCCCAAAATAATTTATTGGCTGAGCTATAGCTATTCTAAGTTTTTTTTTCACAATTTTTACTTGAATTTGGGTATTTTCGATTACGCAGCTGGTTTTCGCACTACGTGGCTGAAAATGGGTTTCCTTATGTAAAATTGACCGAGGAACAAGACTATGGCCACAGATTTGACCTACGACCAATACCTACAGAAATATTGACCAAAAACACTCGAAATTTACCAAAAAAGTCCCAAATCTTGGACAAACTGTGAAAAAAAAAAAATTTCACTATATTAGACCGCCATCTTGTAGAAAATGAACCAACGAATCCAATGAGCACACTCCCAGATTTTTAGGACGAACCGTTCAGGAGATACGCGGCGTCAAAGTTAGACGTTTTCGTTTTTACTTCCCTATAAGGAAGTATTGTAATCATGAAAAAATTCGATGTCGATATTTTAACGGAAATATCCGTTTTGAGCATTTCTGAATCCGTTTTGACTACTTTCGCAATGATGTCTGTATGTATGTATGTCTGTATGTATGGATGTATGTAACGCAAGATGTCTGTAAGTTCTGTATCTCTGGAAGGAATTGTTATATAGTAACAAAATTTCATATTTAACACTTTAATCGGTATACAAAGGCACCATTTGATTTTGGAGGAAATCCTTAAACCGGAAGTAGCACTTCACTTGAAGGATGAAATGGTTTTTCTTAAATATCTCAGGAACGAATTGTTATCTAGTAACCAAATTTCATATTTAACACTTTAATCAGTATACTAAAGCACCATGTGATTTTGGAGGAAATCCCTAAACCGGAAGTAGCACTTTACTTGAAGGACGAAATGGCTTTTCTTCAATATATCAGGAACAAATTGTTATATAGTAACCAAATTTCATATTTAACACTGTAATCAATATACGAAAGAACCATTTGATTTTGGAGGAAATCCCTAAACCGGAAATGGCACTTTACTTGAAGGACGAAATAGTTTTTCTTCAATATCTCAGGAACGAATTGTTATATAGTAACCAAATTTCATATTTAACACTTTAATCGGTATACGAAAGCACCATTTGATTTTGGAGCAAATCCCTAAACCGGAAGTAGCACTTTATTTCTATAAAAAATTTACATTTTCTACCTTGTGGGACAATGTTCGACCTGCAGGACTATTTTGCGACTCCTGACTCTCCAAATGGTGCATTGATAGGTTATTTTTATCGAAAGAGACTTATGAGGTGCCTATGGATGGCAGGGAACATCGCAAAATAGTCATGTAGGTCGAACATTGTCCCACAAGGTAGAAAATGTCAATTTTTTATAGAAAAAACGAAAACGTCTAACTTTGACGCCGCGTATCTCCTGAACGGTTCGTCCTAAAAATCTGGGAGTGTGCTCATTGGATTCGTTGGTTCATTTTCTACAAGATGGCGGTCTAATATAGTGAAATTATTTTTTTTTCACAGTTTGTCCAAGATTTGGGACTTTTTTGGTAAATTTCGAGTGTTTTTGGTCAATATTTCTGTAGGTATTGGTCGTAGGTCAAATCTGTGGCCATAGTCTTGTTCCTCGGTCAATTTTACATAAGGAAACCCATTTTCAGCCACGTAGTGCGAAAACCAGCTGCGTAATCGAAAATACCCAAATTCAAGTAAAAATTGTGAAAAAAAAACTTAGAATAGCTATAGCTCAGCCAATAATTTTTTTTGGGACGTAATATTCTGGCTTTTGACTACTCCCCGGATGGGTAATGTGCCCACAAAAAATCAGCCAAATCGAAGGGGGTCGATCACAGACCCGGCTTTTCTTAAATAATTTTACTCAATATATTTTATCATCGAAATTTGAAAGCATTAAATTCATGTAGTTGTTCGAATTGCTCACTTTTCTAACTTTTTTATTTAAAACTTTAAACGAACCCTTACCTTCATTGAATATTCCCGATTCTCTTAGAAACAAAACCATCTTTTGCTATCCCTTCTTCCTTTTCGCGGAGAATAGGTTGGATTACTTGCTTAAATTTTATTGTTAAAATTTTGACAGTGACAAATCGTGAATAGATAAATTATTATGGGTTTGTGATAATGACATAAATGACAGGAGAAAGTTTGACTTGGCAAGATTCAAAAGTGGGATTTTTCGCTCACCTGATGTCTGCCTGCTGGCAACATTATAATATTATGGCCTAAATACTTACTTGTTCCGAAATAGAAGAAACCGTGCTGACGTCATCTAGTATTAAATTTATCATATGAAATATATAGTAATAAATAGGACGGCGGTCATGGCCAGATAGTTTTGCGCGATCAACTGCTAATGTAGGGTTTCCAGGTTTCGACTATGGGTTTCAGCTTAAACATTTCTTGACCTTCTCCGTGCTTGTAGGACACGTAAAGCCGTCGAACCCACTGTGTTAATGATTTGCCTTCATAACAATAAAATCCAGGTTACTTGCACGTTTAAGACCAACTTAGCCGGAGTAGGTCAACTCGGCAAAAGGTACAAGGGATAGGTTAATCCTACCGGTCAACTGGGCAAATGAAAGCCAGAGGCCGTTTTAATTTTCGGTCAGCTCGGCAAACGCGCTGAATAATGCTATTTCGAGGGTCTCTCACATCCCGGTTGCATTTATCCCGGTTTCCTTGATCTGTCGCGCCTCTCGTATGTTTAGCGCCCGCCGCGTAGCGGCTCGGAGCACGAAAAACCGCCCGGAGATGCGGAGCATCGGAGGGTAGGTTTTTTGATGCTCGCAGTTCTGGCCAAGCCAAAATTTATTACTTTGCCGAGTTGGTCTATGTATTTCCAGGTAGAAAATTTGGACCCGGATTAAATATCTGACCATTTGCCGAGCTGGCCTACAGCCAACTTAGCAAGTTACCTAAGATGTAATAACCAATTATTACCACAGAAATAATTTGAAAGAATTAGTAAAACACAAGTACCAGGCCTAGCGTAAGAGGAAAAATAGCAAGATAGAAAAAGTCCGAAATTGACCCGCTATTATTTATTTTTCAAGTTGGTATATAAAATACATATAAATTTACTTTTAACAACATGAACAATATTATTGAAATATTTGTGATATGATGAAATGATATCATGATATGAAATGATAAATGATGAACTCAATCTGAAATAAAAATTTGAATGAATATCTAGTCAGATTAATTATTAATATTTCATTTTACCTGAATCAGTGCTATCTTGTTGCGAGTAGCGCTTGTCGGTGTCTGGTACGTAATGCTGCTTAAGATACCGACTCCAAAAATTACCATCGTCCACTTCCGCACGTGGGCTGTAGTTGGAACAATGAGCAACATTGTCTAATAACAAATAGATTACTTAAAATTCGTATAGTATTTTAATAAATAAAATTATAAACCGTTTGGATATAAAACAGTCTAAATTTTAAAACAAATCTTAACTTCTCTTGTAAATTTTTTCTACTTTTGAGTTTTAATGACCAAAATCATCGTGGTTTTGATCGGATGTAGCGTATACAAAAATAATTACACAATTTTAGTCGATAAGTTTAGGAAAATATTTTCTTCGTCTTGTTAGAAAAGATACTCAGTTTTTGTAATCGACTGGCCCAAAAATAATTTTGAAAAAATAAGCAGTCTGGAATGTCAAAGGTTTGACTCAAAATAGACAAATTAATTTATTAATACAAAAAATGTATTAATCTCCGAAATTCATACAAACACTGCATAGTATATCAAACTATCCATCCATCCTGTTGATACAGCACATGGAGGAACTGCTATTATAATTAAAAACTCCGTATACCACAACAAACTGGAAAACCATAAAAAAGATTACCTACAAGAGACCTCAGTTAAGGTTAAAGATGAGAAGGTTAAAGAAGACAGGAAGTCATCAAACATTTCTAATTGGATTCCAGATTGATTATCACAAGAGGACGAGAACTACGTAAAGCAATGGAACTTAATAATCTGCATCACTTATCCATAGATGAACCAACCTACTGGCCGATGGATACACAAAATATTCCGGACATCCTCGACTCCTGCGTGATCAGAGTTATATCTTCTTCTTCTTAAAGTGCCGTGCCTGATTTCAGACATTGGCGACCTCTCTCCTATGTGTGTATTGTGCGTTTGAAGTATTATCACACACATAGGGGACCTACTGCTTAACGCGGGCTCCGAATCGCGGGAAGTGTATTATACACTTCATCTCCAGGAGGCTCTTCCAGGCAGATTACACAGAATTATATACCGAAATTAAACCTAGTTTCGATCTCTTATCCGATCACTTTCCATGCCCAAGTTATCTTAAAAAAATATCTTCGCTGTATAATAAAAGATCGATTGGGATTGGATATTGTTCAGGAAATTACTCAAGTAAAAAATATCGCTAACTATAAGGCTAAAAACACCAAAAGAACTGGAAAGCGCTGTTGCTTAAATAACAAGTTAGGTCTGCCACCATAAATTACTCAAGCGAAGTAACAGCTAACGACGACTGCCCCAGCGAAATAACGAAAGCTATAACTGAGAAACGGAAAATTAGAAAAACTGGCAAAATACTGAATATCAGAACAATTAAAAAAGCAACAAGAGAAGTCAAAAACATGTTGAAGAACTTCAAAAATCAAACGGTTTGTAACTATCTCGAAAATCTCTCCCCAACAAATACTACTGATTATTCACTCTCTGGAACCCCACACAACGGATTAAACGATCACAACAATCAATTCTCCCATTAAAATATCAGACTCAACATTGGCAAGAAATAGTAAAGAAAAAGCAAAGCAGGCTAAACATTTTGCTAATTCCTTTCAACCATATCCAAGTAAAATAAGCACTGAAGAAGAGCAACAAATACGTAACTTTCTTGATACACCCACCCAAAAGACTACTCAAATAAAACCAGTCACAATCAATAAAGTATCACTAGGAATTCAGCAAACTGCAAAATCTAAAAAAGCGCCCGGATACGATCTCATAACTGGAACGGTACTTGAACATTTACCATTAAAAGCAGTAAGGCTGATCACATTTACATTACGTTTATATTTACAACGCAATGGTACGAATAAATTATTTTCGGTTGCCATGGAAAAAAGCCCAAACCAACACGACACAATCGATCAAATTTGTAGAGTAACTAAGCAAATAAGAAAAAATCTGGAGGAAGAAATGTATTGCTCAGACGCTTTTACTGACGTGACTCGGCATTCGACAAGATTTGCCATGATGGACTCCTGTATAAAATTAATTAAAACTTATTTAACCGAAAGAAAGTTCCAAGTCAAGTCTCTTCCTGCACCTTATATTTACCGTAGAGTTTACTGTTTCTGTCAACGTTATGATGGCAACCTTCGTCAACAATACAGCAGTCATGGCATCACATGCAAATTCATCCGTTGCTTCAGATATGCTGCAATCAAATCTGAACAAACTTTAAATCTGGACAAAAACCTGAAAAATTAAAGCAAACGAGAAAAAATCTACACACGTCACATTCACTTTAAACGGCAATCCTCTTCATCAGGCAGAAGACACGAAATATCTCGAAATGTATCTGGACCGAAGGTTAACATGGAAGAAACATGGTTAACAAACAGCTTAGCATTAAACTGCATAAGTTAAATTGGTTAATCGGTCAGAAATCTCAGCTAATAATGGAAAACAAAATATTACTGTATAAAAAGATCATACAACTTATTTAGTCGTATGGCATTCAGCTATGGGGTTCTGATAGTAGCTGAAATATCGAAATCTTATAAAGATTTCAATCTAAACGCTCCAAAAAAGAAGCAACGCTCCCTGGTTCATTACTAACGAAGCTATCCGCCGAGACCTAATAGTGAACACTGTTAAAGAAGAGATACGAGCTAGCAGTGCTAAATTCTATTCTAACTTCTAACTTCTAACTAACTTCTAACTAAATTCTAACTTCTGTAAGTTGTCAGAACACCAAAACAATCTTACCCATGTCTACCAGAATATCCGAATCAAATAAGGAGAAACAAAAGAGCCGATTTTCTGGATTTGCCAAAGAAGATCATTTTGATAATATATTTAGGATTACCTAAATATAAGATTTAAACTATTATATTTTTGGGGTTTGATTGATCTTATGTATTTAATAGTAAAACGTTTAGTTGAGTATAGGCTTAGAAATTAATATTAACTTAATATGGATTAAAAATTATAATAAGGCAGTTTAAAATTCTTTAAGGTCCATTGAAAATGGAAATCAGTAAAGATCTACTAAACCTAAATTAATGAATAATTTTTAATTTTTGTATTCTAACAGGCTATGAGAATTTTTATTATTAACACACGAACTAGGTCGATTCCGAGAACCGTGCGGTGGCACTACTGAAACCTACAACTCGACAAGATTTTGTCTAAGTAGGTGAATGGTTAAAAGCCGGTAATTCGCACTCGTGCAATCTGTTCGTATATTGTACTGATGAGAACTAATAAGTTCGAAACTCGAGTATGCATTTCGGATTGGATTGCACGATCATTTTTCTAAATTAATGAAGTTATTGAATCAAACTTACATGAAATTGGTTGTATTAATATTCTTCTTCTTCCTCTTAATATAGGTTTACGACCTATTCATTAACTAATTTAATTAATTACTTCTTTGACCATTTGTTTTTTTACATGTTAGGTAGCTTTCTAGGCGTGCCTTCGATGTGCCTGCACCCTGCCTTTTATTGTTATGGTGGCAAATCATTAACACAGGGGGACCGACGGCTTTACGTGCCCTCCGAAGCACGGAAGACGTTCAAGAAATTTTAGACTGTACCCGGAGTCGAACCGAGGCGTCTTACGTTAGTAGTTGATCTGGCTAACATTCTGGTCACGATCGTCGTCTTTAATATGTTTTAATATAGAATTCGAAATATTAACCTAAAGTGATTGGCAATGGAAAATTAAAAATCAAAATAAGGCAGTATAAAATTATTTAAGGTCCATTGAAAATGGAAATCAGTAAAGATTTAGTAAGTCCAAATTAATTAACTTATTGAGAATTAACTTACATGAAATAGGTTGTTTTAATATAGAATTCTCCGATCGTTTCACTTTTATTGAGGATCTTCAGGAAAACGTGATATTTAAAAAACCAAAGAGAAGAAATTTCTAAATTAATGAATGTATTAAATTTTTCATTCGTATTAAGTTATTATTTCAAGACCTATACGCAACTAAACTTTTTACTATAGGATTTAAATCTAAATGTAATAAGTACTATTGTAAATTATAATCTTTGGCAACTGCTTATTGGAAGGTATGGCTTTCTAATCACTAATAGCCATTAAATTTACCAAATCTATAATGTACAGCTTGTAAATAAATAACAGGCGTTCAAACAAATAATCTTAAAACAAATCTTACCTTTGTTGGCATTTATGAGGACCTTTGATGAATGACCAAAATCATCATATTTTGTATTGGATGTATCGTCTACAAAAATAATTATTCAATTTTAGTCAATAGATTTCAGAAAAAAATCTGTTTTTATGATGAACTGGCCCAAAAATAATTTTGTTCGCTAAATGCAAATAATGGCCCATATATTATAAAATAGAAAAAATATCGACAGCTGCGGCCGTCTTCAGAATTACGATTAAATGGAAGTACAGTAGTCAAATTATATATTCAAAATGTTGACCATGGTTTTATTCATAATATTCAGATAATCGTGATTCTGAAGACGCCGCCCCGGCTGTTGGTCCTCTTTATGATGAATGTTATATTGGAAAGATTATCAATTTTAAAATGAAAATACTAATAAATTGTACAATAAAAAATATAAATATTTTCTTACCGCAATCAACGAAACATTTGCATATCAATTCGTCGAGACCACATACGGAACAAAAATAGACTTTAGGGCTGTTACTTTTTATGACTGGCAACATTTTAGTTACCCTAGTAGAATCTTTTTTTAATATTATCAACTGGATAAAAGAACAGGCGGTTTTCATTCGGCGAACGTAGGTTTCTAAAAATTCCACTAGTTGCGTTGATGTCAAATCCTCGCACTTGATTGCTTGGTCATTGCTGTAATTCAAAATTTCGATGCAGGATGCAAGATTTTTTTTCAAAGTTTTTGCCAACTTTCGAATATTTGCAGGATAACTGCTATGTAGTTCACTATGGAGTAATGTCTTAATGATGTTGCTGTTATCTTTAACTGGATGGTAAGCAAGACGCAGGATACCGAAAATGCGAATGGTGGGGCTCATGATTGACAACGCGTACAAGAAGCTGTCGGAGATTTCCGAGAGTACAATAAGAAGGTTAGTGTAGTCAGCAGCATTCATTGGAAAAAATGAATCTCTGTTTATACATTTCTGGATGTCATTTATCCTGCAATTCTTTGCTATTATTCTTTTGTAGTGTGATAAACCCCTCTGTCGAATATCAAAACAAATTAAAATTTTATTTTAAGTAAAAAAAGATAAGTCTTACCCTAACAGCTAAACTGCATGTGTCGGTGCGCTCAAAAGCGTATGGGTTAACTGTTCTTCTTTCATAAGATCTAGTCTGTTTCTAAAGTAAAAATTTTATTACAAGAAAATCTGTTAGTATTATTTATTCAATAGCAGGACTTACCTTTGTCGAAAAATATATGTGTTTTGTTTCCTTCTGCATTTCAATAGTATTCAGTATTTTATGGTCTTTGGTATAAGGTATATTATAATCTGTAACAATTAAAAACAAAATTGTAAATCATTTTGTAAACTTGAAGATAAATTACCAGCAATTTCGGTTATTATTTTATAATAATAACAATTATTATTGTAATACCTTTTATTACAAGGCAATACTTTTTATTATATGTATAATATCGCTGTTTAAACGGGATATTGGATATACACTACTGTGCAAAAGTCTGCGGCCACTTAATTAATTTGCATAAATTTATTATAGAACATTATTTAATAAATGAAATAAAAAGTCAAATACGAATTAATTTTTTTTCCGGATTTATAAAAACTGTTTAAAAAGTTGTTTAAAAACTGTCTTTTAAACAAATTTTGAATAATTTAAAATTTAAATAAAGCGCACAAACTAAATACGCACAGAAGGCAAAATAACGTTTTCAAGACGAAAAACTAAATCAAACTGAAAGAATATTTAACAAATGTTTAGGAAATATTAAATTCACATCAAAATATGAACCGAATTATGGTTATACAAACCATCTGTTTCATTTATTAACAAAGTGTCATTTTGAGATCAAGAAGCCAACAGTCGTAAAATTTAGTTTCTTTTAAATTTTTTGTAACAACTGTGCTCAAAGCAATTTAAAATTCTTACTACATTTGTACAAATACCTATTTCATTATTTTAATCTGTAAAATGGAGATTCATTAATTATAAATAGCAATTAATGAAGTGGCCGCAGACTTTTGCACAGTAGTGTAGGTGAACGAATTATCCTTATTTTTTTGACTTGAGTGACCATTCTCGATCGGCAGGCTAATTTATTTTTTAATTGATAGTATACCTGGAAGACAATCATGTGTTGTTTTTGTCATTTTAATTTGGGAAACTATGGATTATTCAGTAAAGAAAAAAGCCTGCGAATGATACTGGAAAGCTTTCAAATACGCAAATTCCAACATTGATAAATTATAAAATCATTGCAGAACTATGTTCAAAGGATTCTCTGCTATAAAATTAATCACTTGCCTGACCATTTAATTTGGTTTTTAGTAACAAATTTTATTCTAAAACAATTGAAAAATAAAACACCGAGTCAGCAGAAATCCGTTAGTTTTATATCGGTCTTAAACCACAGGAAAACAACAAAGAAATATACAAAATCCAACTCCTTATTAATTCGGTAATAAAATTTGAAACACCTCATACCAAGCGAGAGATTCCTCAATGCACTAAATGCCAGAGATTTGGGAATACCAAAAACTTCTGTTATAAACCTGCAAGATGCGTCAAATGTTAATGAATGCGCAAGAAGAGAAAAAGACGATTGAGTTAAATGTGTCAATAGTGATGGCAAACATCCAGCCAAATTATAGAGGATGTTTAGTCCAAAAAGAACTGCAACAAAAGAAGTATCCAAGAAAACGGGTAATAAATGTGGAGCATACTAGGATTATACCAACAGAACAAATGGTACAACCGGGAATATGTTACGCCCAACAACCGAGTCCGACATCACAACAGCAGCAATCTGTCAATTACGTAAATCTGCCAAAGCAAGTTATGCCAATTCAACAGTCAAATGACACGAGCGAACTGAAAGAAATGATGAAAACATTAATGAGCCAGATGAGTACAATGCTAATTTGTTAAGTATTCTCGTCACCAAGATGGCTTAAATATTAAAAATTGCAATCTGGAACACCAATGGCTTGTGCAATCATGCACAAGAAAAACGAAAAAATCAATTAAGGCTTGGAATGTGAAAGGTATTGCTCCGCAGCATTTCTGGACGTTAGTCAGGCCTTTGATAAGGTTTGGAACAAGGGTTTGCGCTACAAATTGAAGAAGTGTCTTCCACATCATTATTACAAAATTTTGGAATATTATAGCTTAAGAACAGACATTTTTTGGTAAAGTATCAAGCAGAATACACCAACCTTTATGAGATTCACACTGGTGTACCACGATGTAGTGTTTTGGGACCAGTGCTTTATCTATTGTATACGGCTGACCTGCGAATCACAAAACTTGTAACGGTTCACGGCTGTTCTGGCATCGCATACAGACCCCGTAACTGACTCAAGGAACATACAGGATGGTTTGAACAAGGTCCAGAATTGGCTGAGCCAGTGGAGAATTAAGGCCAATGAATATAAATCATCACACGTAACGTTCATCATGAGAAGAAGATATTGTCAACCAGTAAAGTTGAATAATTGTCCACTGCCACAAACCGATAGTGCAAAGTACGTTGGAATGCATCTGGACAAAAGACTAGCATTGCGTCAACACAAAGGCGTACCTACGGGGGGGGCGGGGGGGGCGGTCCGCCCCGGGCCCCTTTACTAAGGGGGCCCCACCCAAAAATAAATAGTTCCATGTTTCTCAAGAAAATTGTTCGAATTCGGGGTCTTACAAGAGTGCATGTGCAGGGTCGCTGGTCATCGGTAGTAAATTTTAAAATATTTTGTGGAACTTCTTTCTGATATACGCCCAATAAAGTGATTGGCTAACTAATTGATGGGAAATTTAAAAAAAGAATTTATTCCAACGAAAATATTAATTTTTCTGTATTTTTATATGAAAATAGACTTTCAACAATCACATAATTATTATGTAAGTAAGATAAATATTGAAATAAACCAAGGTGCAATCACTAGCATACATGTTTTTCTAAGGTGGAAAGCTTCAAAATTTTTTGATAACGGTTACATAACTTAGAAATATAAATATATAATGGCTACAAAAAAACATCAAATTTCAATTACATTACATTAAGTTTACTATATTAATATCTATTTAAAATTGAAATTTAAACTCGTTAAACCTTAGTCTGAACATTTATTAATTGAAATATTTAAAAATTACATTAAAAAGTAATATAGTTTTGATTTTATCATGTTAATGTTACGGCACTAAAACAACCTATATTTCGCGGGGTATACATGCACTCTTAACATTTTTAACAGTAATGATAATTGATGACCTCGGACTGCACGAGTTTGTTCCCTTATTCTATCTATTATTTCTCTGCACAGGGCAATAGCTTATGGAAGACGGTTAGATTAAGGCAAAAAAAAGGGTAGCCACATTAAAAAGTGATAATTGACCTTTTTTTGAGGGTGAGGGGGGGGGGCTACAAAATAAATCCGCCCCGGGCCCCAAGTGGTCTAGGTACGCCACTGCGTCAACACATATTTACCAAAAGGTAAAACATATTTACCAAAAGGTAAAACATATTTACCAAAAGGTAAAACATATTTACCAAAATTAAAAAACAAATCAGCGTGTTGACCCCGAATGATCATTTACTCGTTTTTCTAAACTCATTTTAGACGATAATTCGCTCACCTAATCTGTTGGATATTGGAGCTACCAAAGTTGAGTGTACCCAACTTTTGGAATAAAATAAAAGCTATAAAATATAGTGAATAAAATCTAATTGATGTTCAAACAATGCTCCAACGTTCATCAATTTCACTCAAAAAAATATTTCGCGAATAACTCCGCAACGGTTAAGCTCAAACGAAAACCATGGAAGCTCATTAAGGCTCATACGCTCTAACGATTGACACTAATTTTATTTTTTAAAAAATCGATTTGGGGACCTGGTTTACGGTGAGTTCCCATGTACCCTTATTTTGGAAAAATCGGTGACGGTTAAAATTTACCCTCCACCCTGGCTAGCTCAGTACTATGTACACCGCTTGAAGTTGGAATAATTAAAAATTCATGTTTTCTTGTTTAAACCATCTTATTATAGCAACAGAAAAAAATTGTTTATGCAACTAGTGTGTAAGAGGCATCATAATTGAACGTTTGTGATGTTTGCAAAATGAGACGTGAGTCATGCAATATTTTCACAACGATGTTTTAACCATAAGCACACAAGTGCGATAATAATGTCCTTTTACATTGCAGAAAAAGAATTATTTTTTGTTGTTATTTGGAAAACATGTTTTATATTAGCCCTGCCCTTTTTTTTCCTGTTACCTCGAGAGGAAGTATATTCATGCAATGTGATACATACATATAAACAATATAAACAATAAAAACTTAACAATAAATTGGCACAACTACTGAACTACAATGGTGGTGATAAATGGTGATGAGAATTAATGTAGATGATAATAATAAGAATTAAATATTTAATTATAAATAGAAATTAGACAAATGAACAGCGGGTAAGTAATAGCAAAATTAAAATTGGAATGAATTGAATGAAGTTTTACAGATTTATTGATAAATATTGGTGGGGCATAAATCCATTTTAGACAGACTAAGGGGGGGGGTGTTAAATTGTTTTCGGGTGTTGATAATTGACTTACAAAAGGTAATAAAAATTTTGGTTATGGATTTATTAACGATAATTTCTGAAATGATGTATGGTGAAATATTTAGTAAAGGGCAATGAGAAGTGTAGGAGTGGCGTTGTTGGATGTATTTCGGGCAGGAAGACAATAAATGATGCAGAGTCTGCCTACTTTTTGAATCGCAGGAGCACACGTCAACAGGACTGATCTTGAATCTGTATAGATACTCGCGCGCAAACGAGTGACCCGTCAATACCTGCGTCATTTCAAAGGAGGTATCAACGGCACTTCGGAACAAGCGAACATCATGTAGCGTAGGTAAATGCTGCCGGGTGGTCGAACCTTGGACGGCATTTCTGTACTCGGTATCCCAAGTACATACCGCCTCAAGATGAATCACCCTTCTTGCATAGCTAAGAGGGAACTGGTTGTATGCCATGCGACTGTGTGAACAGCCGCGTCTTTGGCACATTGGTCTGCAACCTCGTTCCCTTCAATGCCGCAATGAGCCTTTACCCATGCAAACCTAATGATCGTTTGGTCCTTCAGTTTGAGCAGTGAACGATGGATGGAGGTGACCAAAGGTACGGTGCTACTCCTATTAGCGATGGTAACAAGCGAAGAAAGGTTGTCGGAGAAAAGCCCTGCCCTTACGTGGTGATAAGAAGCACTTTCGTAAGAACAATGCGGAACAAAAATTTTTGTATAAATTTAAATGGTTGGGGTGGGGGTTAGCGCTCTTCAAAGCAAGTTTTTAATTAATTCTACTCTCGAATGGCTATAGCACCGAAACTATTAATATTTTGGTGATACCGGTTCAATATCTTTCTAAAGAGTGCGAAATTATCCACAAACTAGTTTATAATTCTGTGTTATCAAAAATCAATAGCTTTCAAATTATGGATCAAATAAAGTCAAAAAAATTTTTAAAAAAATCGAAGTCATATAGTTCAAAACATTTTATAAAATCATATAGTATATGGGCTTTTCCGAATAGCAAATTTAATGGACTACAAATTTAGTCCAGTCAAGTTTTTCAAAATTCAATCCATTTCAAAGAAAATCTGCAATTAGCTAAGAAATTTGTAATTTTAGTGAAATACACTGCACAAAGCAAATACAAATTAATCAAAGGATAATAATTTATTTTGTTTCTCATTAAATTAAGGGTTTTCATATCCGTAACACGCTATCGTAATAATAATTTTAATATATCAACAAAAGGAGTTGAATGAAAACCTATGGTCGAGGGAGAACTGTGAATTTGGTGGAAAATTATATACATTATCAGCAAGCTATCTCAATTTTTCTGTGAAATGGATTAATTTTTCTGTGAAATGGATTAATTTTTCTTTTTTAATTTAATATAAAATAAATTCACGCTTTTGAAAAAATAAATAAAATAAATTCACGCTTTTGAAAAAGCATTTAAATATTTATACTGAAAATTCAATATATTCGGTGCTATGGCCATACGAAGGTAGAAATTTAAAAAAAATCTTTGAAAGCGTTTAAACAGGAAGAGTTTGAAGTCGGACAAAAAATTTTTATCTATTGTATCTTTATAGTCCAAGCAAAAAATCCGGGCAAGCTATCAATGAATTGCTCCCACCAATTGGGGAATTTAGCTCCTGAACATCGTTTTTTCAGTTATAAACATAATTTGCATAATTTCATATAATATACGAAAAATTATCATCAGACCAAAATAGAAACATCTACAAAATAGATGTTACAAAATTTAACTGAGTTCAGATGATGAACAAGACATAAGAAAATTATATTCAAAAATTTTATTCCCATTTCAAATTTTTTTAATCAAACTTATTTCGTCCTTTTGGAATTGCAATGTTTGATCTGATCATAATCTTCCGAAAAAATAAAATTAAGCGAGTTATATGCAAAAATCCGCATTGGGAAGGCAAAAATTCCCAACTAGGGAAGAAGTCAACAGAGGATTTTAAAGAAATTTTGGAGAGTTCATTAGGACAATCAAATCCATATTTTTACAAAATTTCAGCTTGCTCAGTTTTTTGTAACCTCATATCACTTTTTCAGCCTCATTCTTAGGATTATGTCGTAGGAAAATTTTATGTAAATCTATTTTGTACAGAATGTTATGTTCTTAAATTTTGGTCGGACGATAATTTTCCGTACACTATAAGATCGGTAGTCACCTATGTATCAGATGTAGTAAGTATAACAAAAAAAGAAGAAAAAGTTGAGAATTTTTGAAAAAATATGGAATGAGAGCGGTTGTGCGGTCAAAAAGGGTTGGTGAAAATGGTTATAGTTATAGACAAAGAAAGAATGTCGAAATAATGAAAGAAATGGGTAATGATGATATTATGAAATGCATAAAAGCAAAATGAATAAGATGAAAAGATGGCGCCTTAAGGCAAATAACCGAATGGAGACCGAGTGAAGAAAGAAATGGAGGAAGAATAAGAGCAAGATGGTTGGATGAAGTAATGGAAGACATTAAAACAATGGACGTGACAAGCTGGAAAAAATTGCGAAGACAGGAAGATTCGGAGAATTATTTCAGAAGTCAAAACACATTCATGCAAGGCTTTAGCTAAAAAAGAAGGTAAGAAGTGATCCAGCACAAAAAAGGATTCTACAAAACTTCTGCAAGGAGTAGGCATACTCCAAGTGGAATGAACACCATTTGATTGATAATTTTCAAAAACGAAAACCAATTAAAAGGAACTAAAATCCCCAATTGAGGAAAAGCAGACAGGATGTTAGGGGACTTTTGGGGGGGTTGATTAGAACACTCAATTGAATAATTATCACCTAAATTTTTCTTATATTTAATAAAATAATTGTTTGGAAGGAAAATTAACTTCAAAAATCCAAACAACCTTCAACCTAAAATCGATTCTAGGAATTTTGTGCGCCAGCATTTGTTCGACAAGCACTTAATCGACAGCATTTGTTCGACATGGAATTTTATTCAACATGCATTTGTTCGACTCAACATTTATGCGAATAAGCATTTGCTCGTCATGGAATTTTATTAGACATGCATTTGTTTGACATGACATGACACGAAAGACGTAGGTAACCTTTTTTAGATATAATTAAAGAGCGAATTTATAAGCACAACAGGCAATTCCCGACGGGAAATCGTATTTCCGGAAATGTACAAAACAACTGAAAACAAAGAACCGTTCTTGTTGTTCGATTTTGGTACTGTAGAAGATAGGATCGTTATATTTTCCACCAGAAGAAATCTACAACTTCTAACGAACTCTAATCATTGGTATGCAGATGGAACTTTCAAAACGGTTCCGTCTCTGTTCCAGCAAATGTACACCATCCATGGCTTACTGGATCAAGTGTCTTACCATTGGTTTATGCGTTGCTTCAGCAAAATGAACGTTTTTTTGAGTTTTTAAAAGCTGTAAAGCAATTAGAACCCAGCGTGAATCCTACAACGTTTATGATCGATTTTGAATATGCGATGATAAATGCGTTAAACGCCAAATTCCCACAGGCAATAAAACGTGGATGCTTTTTTTCATTTCGGACAATGTCTTTACAAGAACGTACAGGATAATGGTCATAAAGTAGAGTTTGATAATGATCAAGAATTTTCCTTGAAAATTAGGATGCGCTGCTCTGGCATTTGTTCCCGTAGATTTGGTAGAAATTTATTTCGACAAAATTTGTGAAAAGAACATTATTCCGACCCATGCGCAAAATATTTTGAATTACTTTGAAGACAACTGGATTGGTCGTCCTAGTCGACGTAATCAACGTAGACCTCCACGTTTTTCAATACAAGTATGGAATTGCTATGAATCATCAGTGGTACAGGGCTTGCCAAAAACAAATAATTTAATCGAGGGCTGGCATTGTGGTTTCCAATAGTATTATCAAATTTCGGCCGAACATCCTAACATATGGAAGTTTGTGACTGCTATGAAATGCGAGCAAACTTTTAATAAGCTTCAAATTGAACAGTACCTTGGTGGTCATGATCCACCTCGTGCAAAAAGAAAATATAAAGATAGTGCCGAGAGACTTGCCCGTGTTGTGAGCAATTTTATACCGAATGAAAACGAAACTCCGTATTTGCGAGGAGTGGCTCACAATATAGCATTTTAAATTCCAAGCCATATAATGTTAGGTACTCATAGGTACACCAAATAAAAACTATGGTTTATAAAATATATAATAAAAACTATAAGCAATAATCATTTTTTTAACACTCACATAAATAAATCACGATTTTATTTTCTAAAATTGTATACAATGTACCTATGGCATTGTAATTAAAATTAAATGTCGAGCAAATGCTTATATTCGCATAAATGTTGACTCGAACAAATGCTTATTCGCATAAATGTTGAGTCGAACAAATGCATGTCTAATAAAATTCCCTGTCGAACAAATGCTTATTCGCATAAATGTTGAGTCGAACAAATGCACGTAGAACAAATACTTATTCGCATAAATGTTGAGACGAACAAATGCATGTCGAATAAAATTCCATATCGAACAAATGCTTATGCGCATAAATGTTGAGTCGAACAAATGCATGTCGAATTAAATTCTAAAATCGCCATGGGAGTGTATTTAACCCTCCCAATCGTAATGTGGGTTTTTCGATAATGAAATGAGTTAACTAATCTCAAAACTGTTTCTTATTCAATTTCCCAACCCTTTTCTTTTCAAAACAAATTAAAACTCAAAAATTATATCAAATTGAAGAGAAAAATCTAAAATAATTTTAAGAAATATACACAGTGATCCTCAAAATACTCAAAATCTTCTAATGGGCTATAAAAGCTGAGAATTGGCAAACTACTAATGAAATATGCTTTTCAATTGCCCGAAAATGGAACAAAGCCACTTTTTACTTTCCGAACCCCTAGGTAAGGAAAGTATTGTTATCAGTCAAAATTTGACCCCCCAATTTTTTGACAGATGTTCACGTTTTGAGGTCCCCTGAATCCATTTTTATCATTTTTGGAAGGATGTCTGTATGTATGTGTGTGTGTGTGTGTGTGTGTATGTACGTCTGTGAACACGATAGCGTCTAAACGAAGCAAGCAAATCATTCCAAATTTTGCATATAAGCTTTTTCCTGTCGTAGGACGAAGCCAGATGAAAATAATTTAAATCGTGTAACGGGAAAGGGGGGTTTACCTGGAGCTATTATGACATTATGCGTCATAACTTCGAAACGAAATTAAATATGTAAAAATATTAATAACAAAAAATTAGCGCTATGGAATTTCCTACATTTTTTGTCCTACAAGTTTTTCTCTAAAATATACAGGGCGTTTCAAAAATTTTTGTATTTGTAAAAATTTTTTGTATTTGTAAATAAAATAGTAAACCGCATTCTACTAACGAAAATAAGATGAAAAGTTTCTAATAACATGGGTCCAAAAATGCTTCGTTTGCAAGATATAGGCATTCAAAAGTTTTTTCTTCCTATTTTGGCAAAATATGAAATTTTTCATCGATTTACTGTTGAAATTATGTAACCATTTTATTTAAAAATATAATGTAAAAATTTGCGTCTGTTCGGAAAGTTATGCGATGGCCACATCAGATTTTTTAAATTGAAATAGGTAGGTAAATGATAAAAAAAATAAGTTTATTTAATGGGGGGCGATACACCATAAAGTTATTTAGAGCCCAAACTGTAAAAAATTAACCCACAGAGGCACCTTAATCAAGCTAGAAGTTAAAATCGCCCCCTTCGTCTTCCTAGGAGAGCTCCGTAAAACTAACTTAATTTCAAATTTAGGGAACAAAATGGAAAAAATGGTACACATATAAACACGTAAAGACAATAAAAATGTGACTACACACAAAATTTTGTAACTAAATTTTCAATGCAATAAATGTTGCCAACCTCATAAAGTGAGGTTAGGTTATCGAAAAGTTAAAATAAAATAATTAATACAATGTAATTAATAATGTAAATGTGAAATTGTGTTTATATTCACCATTTCACAACAATTAGTTACAATCTTAAATAACAATTCGGTTAGAATTTCTTAATGTCCTTGAAATAATTTGATGTTCCGATTTTCGTCACTTAACACTAATAATTAAGGAAATAAACGTATTAAACATTTCTAACAACCCAATTGTTGTCCACAAACAATATTTTAGCAATAAATTGGTTTAATTTACCTTTTATAAATAAATAATAGCTCTTCACAAAATCACTGTGGTCGCATCAATTTTCACTGTGACATAGCGCATAATGGTGGTCGGAAGTAGGAACTGAAAACGCAGAAATTTTAAGCGGCCAATTCAAATTTTATTGATTAACTCAAAATGGTTACATTTGTTAATTGTTTTCGATATTTAATTTTTAATTAAGGCACCTATTGATTTTTAATGTAGTTATGCACAGAGATCTCGCATGTAGTAGGTATATTATTTATTGAAACAATAAATGTAATACACTAAATATTTTGTACTCAATTTATATGCCGTAGGTACATCTACTGAATAGCAGCGGCGGATTTAAGCTAGTAAAACTGAAGCTTTGAGCAGCCCCAAAACATATTTAACTTCAGACCCCAAATATGCTGGATCCGCCACTGCTGAATAGTATATTTATATATTATTATCTAGATTATAAAAAAATATGTTGATATACAAGACACCTAAATAAAATTAAACTATATATCAAAACACCATATTAATAGCTGATCAGTTTAGTGCCTCTACTGCTAATACAGAGTACCGAGTTTAACTCGGGGTGCAGTAAGAACTTTATTCTGGCTGTTGCACTACATGCCTACATAGGACAGAAGATCACCAATGTCGGGGAGACCTGATATGTTACCATCAATCGTAACAAGACATGCCTGTGTGAGCTAAACGGAAAAATAGGAGTCTTGCCTACTGCAAGAGGCCAAACGACAACCAACTACAGTCTTCATGTATAAACTTTGTAGTGTCGTAATCGGCATTGCGTTGCAGGCCCAACTCAATGCATATTGGCGCTCTAACTATTTCGAGTTAGAAGATCGTCAATAGATTCCCAGTATGAATATGAAGTGAAAAACAATTTATTTTTTGAGGTGTAACCTGCTTAGTAAAGTCGCTCTACAGATGAAGTGTACAGTTGATAACTGCGGTTAATAACTGCGGTTGATAACTTCTTGTTCTCCTCAGTCATTTTCCGCCAACTGCATAAGCTTCTTCCATATTTTTCCATTCCTCTCTATTCGGTGTCACTTGCTGCCATTATTTACTTGTCGTTCCTTTTATATTGTTTTACCACCTCTTTAGGGGTCCACCTTTTTGTGATTATCGGACATCATTCGATTACTCTATTTGTCCATTTTCTTTTCTCTTGCCACAACATGTCCCACCCACCTCTACTTCAGTTCAGTAACCCTTTTTTCTGGATGCCGGCCTGCTCCATTGGCAGGTAGAATTCCAATTTATTCGTAAGTCGTCCAGTTATTATATTAGTTAAGGGTTTGTACAAGTGCAATAGAAGGTTTTGGCAGTAATTCAGTCTTCTCCTGGGGAACGCCCGTGCTTCATCTGCTTCAGTGATTCCTGAATTTCATCTATTGTCACTTCAGGTATTTCTTCCCAATTCACGTCAACTTCGTCCCTTTTGGCGCCACTCTGCTTTTTAATTCATGAAAAGTACAAGTTCATATTGAAGTTCTCAATCGATGCTTGTAGTTGGGTTTGCCCGCAACAACGTTGCCATCACCCCTTCTGTAACAATAGTCATTTGCAATCTCCGTTAAGCAATAGGTCCCTCATACTCATCCTTAAATATAATAGTAGGTAATATGTAGTATGTGGAAAAAAAAATGAAGGTCTACTCAGCTGTGGGAAGAATAGCTGCAAGATTATCTCACAATACGATCCACCAATACCAAACAGTTGGAAAAGCAAACTTTAGTTGAAGCTTTCGATAACATTTCTTTTTTAGTTGGTGGTTACAGAACATAGTGTACATTCTTTTAAAATTTCAAGGTTCCAGTTTTTATGGTTTAGGCTGTGCATTAATAAGTGAATAAGACTTATATATGCCCAGTTTCAGCAACTTTAATTTAGGAATTTAATCATAGATTAAATATTTAATCATAGATTAAGTCCGATTTGGGTTTTAGCAATATAATTTTTAACACAGGTTAAATTTAATCAATGATTAGCGTAATCATAGATTAAATCTGTAGTTTGGGTTGTAGCAACGTTAATTTATGCTTAACACAGGTTAAATACCCAAAGTATTTAATTACTAGTTGACCAGTGATTAAAGTTAAATTACCAAAAACCTAACCTTCTTTTATTATAGAAAAGTGTGTAAATACGCAATTAATATAAATTTGACCGTCTCATACAGAGAAAACCAGAGAAAAAAATTATTACAATTTTGTTTAAAATGTTTTTTTCAAATTCCAGGCGTGATAGGTGCCATCGACTGCACACACGTGCGGATTAATTTTTAAAGCTTTATTAAATTTACAATAAAATAAAATAAAAGTTTAATATTTTTTTATGAGCACCCGAGTACTTTTTGAGAAAAAAATTCAGTTATTAACAAATTAACAATTTATTTATCAATATCACGTAATTTTACATTTAGTAGCCGCAATTGTCTTCCTTCTCTACTTCTTATAATTTTTTGTTCTTTTCTGTGCCATTTCAGTAAAATATATGTAAAATATAAAATATTTCAATGAACTGTATTCACAGAATATAGGTTATAAACCTCACTTGTTGAAAATTTTCGAACTAATTGAACTACTTGCATAGTATGAAGTAGGCGTGGTTGTCGTTTCAGGAGTACCACCATAACTATTCTACACATAATCCGAGATTAACTAATTACATATTAGAAAAGGTTGCTACAACCCATTCAAAATTTAACAACGGATTATTTTTAATTTGTGTTAACTAACACAGGTTAAGGTTAAGGTTGCTGAAACCGGCCCTTAGCTTTATACACAGGGTGTCGTCGCAACTAATGTAACGCTCTTAGGTGGGGATAGAAGACACTCTTCAACTAAAATTTTTGTATATATCCCTGCCCTTGAGGGTAGGTTCCTTCAGAGCAATGTTTTTAATTTCTACCTTTGCTTTGAATGGATATAGCACCAAAAATATTTATTTCATGGTGTTAATGGTTCGGTGCTTTTTTAAAACGCAACATTTTACCCAAGTTTTACAAAAGAATAGACTAAACATGCATTTACATACTTTTCTTTCTGCTAAAAATCAATAAATTTTTCCTCGAAAGAAAAATCTCCAAAAAGTTTTTCGTTTTAGGAATTCTTTGAAAGTGACTGGAATTTCTTTAAAATTATTAGAATTGAATGAAAATCAGTGAATTCCTTAAAAATCTTTGAAACTACGAATAGTGATTTGCTATTTTATATATTTGTAATTCCTTAGAATCACTGGGAATTATTTGGAAATCCAAATTCAGTAGTCGTTGCTCGCTGATTCAACATAGACATGAACCTACAACTTAATATGGAAACCGAAACAAGGTACAAATAATTTTGTGACTAATTAAAGCTAACATTTAAAAAAAACCAAGAGTAGTAATAAAAGATGAGAAAAGTAGTAAAAAAAAGATTCCACAGAGGTGCTGATGTACACCTTTTTTTGAATATTTGTTTGAGTATTTTTTATTAATTAATTTAGTTCATGGGTGAGAATTAAATTATAAATATTTTTATTCCCAATATTTTTTTCAGCCGAATAACAGTTGTGAAGAAAAATGAGCAAAACCCACGCCAAGTCCCCATTGAGGGTGGGTTTTCGCGAAAATGAGGATGTTACATCCACCCCAAAAGTAGGAACATTTTGGAGAATTTGTATAATACTAAATATAAGATCTTTATAAATTACTGCTCCTATTCGCCTCATTTTCGTTTAATTTACTTGGACTATATGGTTAGTTTTTTAAGGAAAAAAATAACTTGCAAGAAAGAAAACCAAGTATACTTGTTTTATTTTAATTGTAGATTAAGAATATCGCTGTGTATGTTTGGATATTGTTTCCAGTATTATTAGTGTTAAATATTAATATAAACATATAATAACGTTTAGACATTTTTCGGTACACAATACAACACTTAATATTATATTATTATTTATAAAGTAAAATAAAACTAAGTAAAAGCAACTATAATAATAAACAATTAATCTACACTCACTCTTTCAATTAGGTAAGGCAAGTTATTAATACAAAATGTTTGGCATAAAAAATTATTATAAAATTTTCACGACTGAAAATTAGGCTTCATTAAAACACACTTATGCTCACTCATAGTAACAAAATTTGACTTTTCGAGGGTTCTCTAGTTGAAAATAATGAAATGTAATTATTAAAACCTCGTATTTTGTATTAAATCACATAAAATTATCATTCAGTCTAATCTAAAATAGAAACCCTGTCTAAGTACTTCCTCTTAATTTTCAATAGACAAACTTTAAATTGTAAGTAAACTTTTGTGCAAACTTTCATATTTTACTGCAGTAATAAAGTAAAAAATATTTGTCAAATCTACCCTAAATAAAACTAGTTACCAAATACATGTCAGTCTTATATTGTAAAAAAATTCAGGTGATAAAAATCATTTTTTTAAAAGAATACCCTATCTTCATTAATTTTGATCCCAATTAGGTATTAATACGTTTATAAAAATTTTCAGAAATGGTAAATCTATAAGTTTATCTTAACTCCCTAAATAAATAATTAGTTTTGTATAAAATGATAAATTTAGAATATTCGATGACAATAAATAGGTATTATCATAGAGTAAAATATTTTTTGCTTTGGTTAATGTAAATCACGTTTATAGTATTTTATGTAGTATAATTATAACGTTTTTATACTTTTAATAAGTTAATATGAGCAGAAATATAATAATTGAAGCACCAAATTACTAGGAATCAAAGATCTTGAATATAGAGTTGACTCCAATTAAAACCATCTAACATCTTTTTTTTATTAATATTACATTTATTTTTTTTCCCTGTATTATAGTGAAATGAAGTGGGTACGTCGATAGATTCACGTTATTGTCTTACAACTAATTCGTTAAATTTGAGCTTCTCTATGTTGGAAGATCTTGCTGGTCTTTTCTTAATGATTCGGAAGAAACAACGGGTAGGGGAACAGCAAATACTGGCTTTTTGAGTACTGGTGGTTTGGTTTTTATTTGAGGCTTATTACTACTGGCCGAAACAGCCGTTTTTTCTTCTAAAACAACAGCAGTTAGAGCGTTTGTTTCGCTACCTTCTATATGAATTTTTGTATTCTTTTTAAGCGTGCACTGATTTTGTTTGGCAAACCTCTCTGCTGCAGTTTGCATATCAGGACTCTCCGGGCCACTAGGACTTTCTACAGATTTTATTGAAGACGTATCGTCTTCTAACGTATTATCACCAGCAGATATTGTTTTTTTTAATAAATCTTTAGGACTAGAAGTTGGTACTAACGGTAAATCCATCACCAAGTCTGGAGTGTGGTTGGGTCTATGTAACCAACTTTCAGAATTTCTATTTAACTTCACAGAACTTGTTACCGTTATATGAGACTGTGAGTTAGCACGTCGTTGCCATTGTTCACGATTTTGACTAAAATTTACAACGTTACTCTCAGTATCATGTTTACGAAGTTCTACTCCAGAATTTGCTTCTAGTGCATCGGTATCTAAATTTACTGGTTCTTTGGATATTTCATTTTCTAAATCGTGATTTGGTTCAACTACAGTCTTATTATTTAATACAACGGATGATCCATTTATAGTGATACTTTGCGATTTTGACGGATTTATATTGATTGTAGTACAATGGGAAATGATTGCTTCATCTGAAGGAACTACACTACTTGATGTATCTGTAGATATGTCGGATGATTTATGTCTAGTGTGTGTGTTCTGCAACAAAAATAATGTAAAAGAATTGTTTCAAGTGTTTTTTTAAACCAACTAAACTAAATAGATAACAAATTATTTCGTTACATATAGGGGTCACCATTTTACTTACAAATTTTACTACAAAATAAAAACATCAGAAAAATACGGTCAACTGCTGTCGACAGTTTCGACTAATTAAATAGCATATTATTAAATATTTTGTAAAATTTGTCAAGATACAATCACAAAGAGATTCATTATCTTAAAAAATTGCTTTTCAAAAAATTTCAATCTACATACGAGATGTACTATTTAAATACCACCCCTTCGAATGAAAAAGGTCCTTTTCCTTTTCTCGGCTCATCGCTATCAAAATGTTAAAAAAATTGTAGTAGCTGTAGCAGTTATATACGTTCATTACATTTCATGTAATTTTATGCAGTTGCTTCAATTTTGAAATTGAAAGTGTGAAGTTAACCTGATGGTAGAGCGCTCAACTACTGATGAAGGTTTATGTAATAGAGGGGTGACTATCCCTGAAAATTTGTGTATACAAGACTCGGAATTTCAAATATGTCGGAGGAATTTTCAAGGAATTCCAGTGGTTTCTAAAGAACTTCCAGCGGCTTCCAAATATAGAATTCCAGAGATTTCCAATAAATTCCAAATAAATGTACACAAATTATTCGAGATATTTACCCCTCTTTTGTAACAATTCTGGAAAATTGCGCCCAACCTGGCAGTTTTTAGGCCATTAGTATTGAGATAGAGCCCCTCAACCTTTCACTTTTCCTTCCATTATTTGTGTTAAAAAAACAACCACCACTATTAAAACGACATCATTATATTATGGTCAACCTAGGAAAATCACAACATTCTTCTGAAGACCCATATCTCGAAAGCCTCCAGCCGGTTCATGGTATATATCTTCAGCATCCACACCTCCAAAGAAGGACCAAGTGCACATAAATCTTCACAAAATCGTATCTTCTATTTGATTCGTGCTAGATCTACATCACTTGTCAACCAGTAGCCCAGATATCTCTACTTGTATTTGTTTCTCATTTTTAATCAAATTGTGTCTGTATATCTGAGGTTCTACAGATGACCATTACTTTTGTTTCTTCTTAATCTATGTACACCACCTTTTCTTATTATGTTTTTTATTAAACATTGAAGTCCCTCCAGAGTTCGAACTGTCTGTAAACACTGTCGTGCCATCAGTACATCCAAAGTTGTTTAGGGTTCTCCCATTGATTTTTATATTGCCCGAAGTCCTCTATGACCCAAGTCCATGTCAGCAACCCTGGAGTCTAAATACCTTTCTCCAACTTAGTTGTTCACTGTTAACAATTACTTGTTCAACATAAAAATTATTTTTAAGTAAAAACTTTAAAATGGATCACCCTATAAGCAATTTGACTTAAACTTATTGGAAAGTGCACAAACAAGAGTGAAAAATAGTAAAGAAAAATTAAAAGTTGTAAATAAACAATTAATAATTTAATTTGATAATTTAATGAAATAATTCACAAAAATTAACAACATTTTTGATACGCAAAGATGCAGAGCCAGTTTGTGTTTAATTATTACTTCTACCAAAGCAATCATTAAATATTTTGTCCCCGACATCCGCCACCGCTTTATAGTGGTCTGCATCTCGATATATAATTTTTCACAATATGATATTCCACTTTTGATTGGCAAAACCATTCCATAAAATAATCAAATTTATTTAATAATTTAAGCTGCAGAAAAAATTAAAGAATAAGCTACTATTACTAAAATTATAAAAATGCATAAAAAATATTTGCCACCTTCACTTTTAAGCTGTATAATATAATTAATACCAAAAACCCTTATACCAAAAGTATCCAGCCTGTAGATCACAGCATCCTATGGTTAAAAAAAAATTATGTTGTGATAATACAAGGTGGACACTACTTCTAAAAACCAGCAGCAATAACAGTCATAACAATTTCATTCGTCATTCGGGACTATCAAGCTTCTACTTTCATTCCAATTTTATATTCAACTTTAGTTTTCTATTATTTTGGCACAATTCACTCATCAGTAATTGTACAACAAAGAGAGCAAACGAAGTAGTGCAAAGAGAGAAATAAGTACGGCATTCAGAATAAATGTGACGAGATGAACTGTACAGGAAAATATAGAGAATATTGTAGTGAAAAAATTAACGAGGTAAGTTTTTGATTAAGATGGGATCACGGATGCAATGTTGAAGTGTTGGCAAGTCATTAAGCTATAGAAATCCTGAAGTAAATTCCCCATAAGAAATACATAGTGATTTTTAACTAGTTATTCTTACTTCTAATTCAGTTTTTCTTCCGATTGACTTCACTAATACTATGACAACAAGTAATTAATCCCCCGGGATATGAAGCCATGGTTTGGATCCATGTTAAACTGTAGTCAAACCTGTATGAATCACATGGAACAAAGCAAAGCCTATGTACTTCTTACGGGGAATTGACTCCACAATCCTTATAGTTTAACTACTAGAGGGAGCAATACTTACTATCCGATTGTGTGAGTTGTTCAATGTGTGTGTTAGAATTTTACAAGTTCCTAATCTCTAGAAATACAAACTACAATGGTGAATGTAAGATTTATGGAGTAATTAGTTTGTTGAGTAAAACGTGGGTGAAAAGGGTGCGAATAAGATTTTTGTGTTGCGCAATGTAGTTTCATGACAAATAGCGTTATAGCATAATATGTTTGAAAATGTACAGCAGTGCATTTATTGATCTGAAAAAAGCATAACATCGGCTGAATAGAATTAGAACGTTATGGAATTTCAATGGAATATGGTGTGTATATGTTAGGGCAAATGGTGCTTTATTAAATGGTTTAACATTTAATAGAGTGTTAGTTACAAAAATGGGTTGTATTTTTATGAATAAAAGCGTATGAAAGATTGAAAGTGTGAAAATTGATAATATTAATGTAAGTGCTGTTATATGCAGATGATGCCGTAAAATCATGAATCATTCATTGTATGAATGTTGTGAAAGCACACAAGATACAAAAGTGTGGAGAGCGTCAATGATGATGTATTAATTAAAGAGTTTTTTAAATATATGCAGTTTTTTGCCTACCCCGTAAGGGACCAGCGTGATTAGGTATATAAGTATAGTATAACTTCGCTAATCCAGACACCCAAAATTTTTTTTCCCTTTGGATTTTCAAATGTTATGGTTGGGGCAGGCGGTTTACATGATTTTCACATGTGTCTGGATTATAGATTTCAATCCAAGATATCCGTTATCTGAATTAGTGAAGTTGTACTGTACTTAATAATGTACAATCACACTCAAATGGTTATTTATCACTGGGTCATTCCACGTCAAATCAACCACGGGTTTGACTTCGATGTCTCATATTTTAATATTTTTTTGTGTTAATAACAAAAATCCAAATTTTTCGTTTTTTAACATAGCCCCTTTCTTTGAGTAAATAGTTTCATTGTAACTAATTTTGAAAATTACAAAAACTGTCCAATAAGTACCTATGCAAAAATGTCCATAGATCTGTAATCCTTCATAGGGAAATATATTTTTTTGTGCTTTGTAATGTAAGCCAATTTGAAAATAAAGACTTTTTGAGTCTCAATATTAAACAGAAAATTAAATTTAAAAAATTAAAACGGCATAACGGAGGAATTGAGCCTCCCCCCCCAAAAAAAAATAATAAGAAGAAGAAAACAGGTTATTGAAACTATAAAAAACCTCATATTTTCATTTTTTATTTTTAATTAAAATTGAATGGTTACCCTTATTATCATAACTAAAAGGTGCAGTTTGTAATGAGTTTTAAGATATCAATTTGGACTTATTTTTTTTAAATTGATAATTATGGACATTTACGTCCTTGTTTTACTTTTTTGAGTCGTTACTGAGATATTCAAAACAAATATTTCCATTATTTATGAGCATATTTTTTGCATTATGAAGTTGCACATATATTTGGCAGTTTTCAAGAATTAATTACAAAGAAACTACTTACCCAAATTATCTGCATATTTATCTCTTGTTCTCTCAGTTCTGTATGGATTGAATTAGTCTACCAAAATCATTGAAATCTGAGATCTAGAAGTTCAAAATTAATTAAAACCTGGTTCATTTGGTATGGAATTACCCAGCAACTTGTTACTTGTATTTTCTTGATCCCATCTATGAACCACAAGATAAACTCCAAAACCTTTATTAATTAAAAAAGCTAAGGAAGCACATTAAGCCTAAAACATTTAATCATAGGCGTCCTTAAGAGGGCCAATTTCCCTCCCTGGATTTTGATAAATGATTAATTACTATTTTTATGATGGACGCCCATGTACAGTACCATATAGCAGGAAGTTGTTATTACAAAAAATGCAATTGATTCTATTAAAATGGACTCAAAAATGGCAGGAAGTGGGGAAAAGTGAAAACAGAATATTAAAGAGAAAAATGTTATTGATAATAGCAACTTATCCCATAAGGTAAGAGCACTCAAAAATGCAATTTTAAAATGTTTTTCATGTTTAAAAACAATTTGTTAAAGTTTAGTAACAAATACTCACTACTGAAAAAACTAACTAATGATACATAGTAAAAATGGACTTTTGAGAAAACTAAAACAAGAACCCTCAAAAAACAAAAAAAAACGTGCATTACTGCTCACCTTTAAAAATGTAGACTTGCATCTGTGGACTAGCAAATGTACTATGAAATCAACAAAATTTATAAAAATTAAAAATAATATTATAAGGCAATAAACTGTGTTGTATTAGTACACCCAGTCATAAGCCACACTAATACATTGAAAGCCCACCTGAAATAATTTCATGTTATGGTGAGCTCTCATTGCATTGAACTTAAGCACAAATAATAATTATACCGAGTTGTAATAATAAAACACTTTTCTGCATTCTAAAAAAACAAATAATAAACAAAATAATATCAATTTATTTGTTACTCATTAACACTACACAGGCTTCATGCACTTGTATAAAATTACCTGCTGTTCATACAAACATATCGATGCTGCAGTCACAGATAAGATAAAAAAAAAAAAAGAAAAAATCGTAACATAAATGCATCATGCAATAATTTCGTAAAAAGGGTTGCTTCCATTGGAAGACATGAACAATAAACAACATTTAGCATGCACAAACAAAGCGTTAAAGCCTTGTAAGTGTAATAAATATTTTTAATTTCCGTGTGGTTACAATAAACTAAATTAGTTACGGATTCTTAAGCACTATCATTGTCAAATCATTATGATTTTAATATAAGCATACAATAAAACTGTTTTTTTGTGAAAAACACTCCCTTAAATAATTTTAAATCAATTTATCTTACTTCTTACTTTTAGAAGGCCATTGAGATCATAAGTGTAAAAGAAAAACTCTCAAAACAGTTCTTACACTATGCATTGCATAAGCACAGAGATAACACATTTATACACATTAAAAATGCAATGTGGCAAAAATTTCATGCAATTATACAGTGGTTTCCAATACCTCTCTAGGTTGATTTAATAATAACACCGAAGAACTGTTACTGCTCTGAAGAGAAGACGACAAATCTGTAACATTTGTCCAAGTAATTGGAGAAGCTTGCACCGCAGGCGAATTATTAGCAGAACTCTCAGATAATATCGAATCGTTAGAACTAGAAGCCCTCCTCCTCATCGACTCTTCTGAAGAACTTGATTTTAAATTCTCCAATTTTTCACGATCATCATCCCTAAAAATAACAGTCACTGTATGAAACTTAATATTCCATAAAATTACCCTTACTTCATTTTTAATGAAATATATTTATCGGGAATCAGCCCTTCTAGTCCGTTTACAGCTCCTCTCCACCAATCATTTGAAACTTGCGAGTACAGTGTTACCGCATCACCCTTTTTTAAAGACAGTTCTCTATCTGACCGAGCAATAAAATCAAATTGAGCAGTTGCTTCCATATTTTCTGAATCTAAAGCCAGTGGATGTTATTCATGGCATCACACAGTCGGCATCTACTTACCATCTTCAGATGGATACACTTCCGAGTCCAGATCTTCTTGAACATGATCACATGGAGAATCACCAACATCACTGAAAAAAAAACCTCACTAAAACAAATAACAACAAAACTTGCAACTTACTTATCCTCGGGTTCTGGAGAAATATACTTCTCGTACACTGTGCCACCATCAAGTGGATATATATTTTCGCTGTACATTATAATATTCTTAATCAGTTCGTTAACTTGATTTTGATATTGAACCTGATCTTTATCATCCGGAACGGGCACCAATGTGGGTCCAAAACATATGGCCAAGTTATATGGATCCATCATATTTTCATCAGAAAATTCTGATAAACTAAAAATTTAAATATTAAACAAAATCAACTTTTTTTATGAAATTTTAGTTCAATTTATCAACATTCGTAACTTCTGTTTTTATACATTTTCTGAAATCAAGCTCGGTTTTCAAAATATTACAAGAAAATAACAATTGTTTCAGGTAAACTGACACTTTCTGTTGGCGATTTCCATTATTAACAAAAAATACGTCCTAAATGTTTTAAAATAATTTTAATAGTAGTTAAAAATGGACTCCCTTGTATTGGAAATTTGCCTATAATGGCCCAATTCTCTAAGTTCCTAATAAGAGTTTACCCCTATGGTATCAATGTATTAAAATTTGGATAAGAGAAACACCTACTTATAATCAACTAATTTCGTGATCCCTTTAAGTCTATTTCATTATATCACAACAGTGAGGATAGAGAGACCGACTGAATAATTAAGCTATGCAATAGACTGGACAAACTCAATGAAAAGTAGATATGATATTTTCTATTAAAATTCACTTGCAACCCCCCCCCCGCGCCCTAAGTAAACGTCTAAACACAAACATGTAGCAAAACTTAATTTTGGAAAAATTGTTTTCTTTTAAGAATAACTATGAGGGGAGCTTTTTATGTCATCTACCTAGCTATAAAAACAATATGCTATCGCGACAATTTTCTTATGTCAAGTTTCTGTGATATTTTATAGTGTCACCTCCAAGTTTGGTTCCAATAGCGAAAATGAGTGATTTGAAATTTGAACACAGAGGCGTCATGAAATTTCTATCGAAAGAAGGCGGTAGTCCGAAGAAGCCTGTCCTATTCGCCACCCAAGAAGGCGAAGACGCAATTTTCCACGCAAAAAATGATGGCCACAGTTTTCTGGGATGCGGAGTGGATTCTCTTAATTGAATATATGCCAAAAAAGATTACAATAACAGGGAATGTACTACACGAAGTAAGACCCCACAATTTTGATGATAAAACTCTGCTACTGAACGACAACTGCAGGGTGCATCATGCACAAATTGTTCAAGCAGTAGTCAATGACTGCTGCTTTGAGGAATTACAACATCCACCTTGCAAGTCCCGACCCCTCCCCCCCCCCCTGTTACTATTATCTCTTTCCAAAACACAAAAAACACTTGAGGGAGCGTCGCTTTTATCAAATGACGACTTAGAAAACGCTGTGAAGTGTATTTTGCAGAATTACAAATTTTATTTTTTCGAAAAACGTTGGAGTTACGGTGTTAGTGTTAATGGTTCTTACTTTGAAAAATAAAATTTTGTTTGTTCTCTAACTCATTGTTTTCATAGCTAGGTAGATAACATAAAAAAAACTCCCCTCATATAACCCTGAACTTTGTTTTTAACTTTGGATTTTACGCCTTAAGACGTTATTTGTAAATACATACCTATTTGTTGATTTTAAGTGTATATTTTGAAATAATTAGTGCTTATAAATTCTGCCTGTAATAATAACACAATATCTAATTAGGTGTAGTTTATAAAACATTTAATTTCATTTAGAATTAAAACTTCTGATGTTCAGACTTCAACATCGCTGTCAACAATGGACCGTCTCATTGGAGTTTCTACTATTAATCATACAGAAAACTTCAATTCTTGAAAAAATGTGGTGGTTCACAGAAGAACACTGGGCAGAAAGATAGGTCCCTTCCCGAATATGAAAAACTATACGAATTTCTCAATCAATTTTAAAAATCCCCCATATTTATTCTCAACACCAGCGGTTCCCACAGTGAGCACAAGAACCTTTGGGTCATGGCTGCGAGGTCGCATCTATTTCTCAGATAGTAAGTCAAATATAATAAGGATATGTTAAACAAAATACAATTTTCATTTCATTAAAAGAATAATTTATGTAATTTACTGCATATTTCAAGAAAAATATAATAAAAAATGAAACCTTTTTATTTAATATTTTTGTAGCTCCAAGAATTCCTCAAAGTTTTATTATGAAAGGGTTCCGCGGCTAAAGAAGTTTGCAAAACGCTGTACGGCCGCACAATAATATTTTAAAATTTCGTTCTTACACGAATATTTTAAAAAATTAAAAATAAATATGATGGGAATCAAATTCCGCGCCTTCGGCGCCACAACCCACACAGGTAATGATGTATGCCAAACTATGGTAATGAAATATTGATGAGATATTTTAAAACCAATTTTAAAATTAAAAATTCGGGGTTTCTTCTTCACTATACCTACATATTTTCTCAAGTTCAGTAGAAAAATAAACTGAAAAAGATAAATAGAAGTAGATTTTAGAGTGTCTACACACGATCCAATGTGGTCGGGCCAACAAGCTGGCCTACACATGAGTTGAATAAAGACAATTGTGTCCTTAATCAACTCATGTGTAGGACAGCTTGTCGGCCCGACCATATTTGATCGTGTGTAGACTCTATAAGTCTGACGATGGTCATGGCCTGAATGTTAGCGAGATGAAGGCTCCCCAATTCGACTCCGGGTACAGTATAAAATTTCTTAACCGTCCTCCTTACTTTAGAGGGCACGTAAAGCCATTGGTCCCCCCCCCCGTGTTAATGATTTGCCATCGTAACAATAAAAAACAGGGTGCAAGCACATCAAAAGGCAAGCCTAGCAGGCCTAGGATGTAAAAACCAAAATGGTCATAGAACTAATGAAATAAATTAATAAATTCAAGTATAGTAGTTAGTACAATAGGCAGAAAAATTAAAATATATACCGATGTCAAAAAGCCGCCCTGTATCTACCAACTATATTTCCAGAATTTGCTTATCCGTTTTGAAAAAAACTCTAGTTTTGGGCATTCACGGCAGGGATGCAGACCACTTTCCAGTCTTCCTCCAAAATTGTATTCAATTTGATGCCACATCAAAGATGTAAATTGAGGACACTGATTAAGAATTATTTAATAAATTTGAAAGAAGGATTTTTAGAGGTAACAATACAGCAACTCAGAATTAATTTATGAGTTGGATTTTGATTCGAGGTTTAATCCCCGGATTAATTAACCCTTCTGGAGGTATCATAAAATTATTATCTGTGATAATTACATGGTCTTGCGATTGATGAACTTGTTGATCCAGGGAGTAATTACTATATACCATGTATTATTTATATGTCATTAATAATATGCTAAATAACTCTTTAATTAGTCCGATTGAACACCATCGTGATTCACTATTTATGGAAATAACCGTTTAATCAATTCTGTTGATAAACACCATCTTGATCCGTATGTATCCTGTATGGGATATTGGGGATTCCCGTATCTCTTATTGTATTTTATAAATAGAAACTATTTACGCTTATTCCACAACGAACAAGCACGCGCGGCCGTCGGACGCCTTTAGTTATGTAATACGCGATTGCCTTGGTTGTGCGGCCTAAAGGCCGCACTGATTAGTTATAAAAACACACAGATTTTAAGCTAATTCGCTCTCTTTGATCACCAATTGAGGCACCTGTGAATAGTATTTCTTGTTAATTTTATAGAAGAAAATACGGCCCCTGTAGTTGGTTATTTTGGATGTAGTGTTCTATTCCCAGTGGATGTTTTAATTTCTAACGTAGAACGCAAGAGGGTTAATTCTTGGTGTCTCAAAAGCGATTCATCTAAGAATTTTGAAATGACTTCAGAAGTTTTGTATGGAAGTCATTAGGTTTAACGCTCTGGAATTTACAACTTCAATGTTAATTTCCAAATTTGTGAACTTTAGTGTAACTTTCTGGTTTTAAGTAGATTTACGTTCTAGCTTTCCAACATAACCAAGATATAGCAAAGTCTTATTTGGTACACAAAGGAGAAGGTTACGAGATCTCAGGAAGCTGTCCATTCGGTTTAGACCTGAACCATTTCATACCCTTTTTTACATCTGGTTTAGTAAGTGCTAACCATTTTTACTTTTAATGGTTCTGTAAAGCTTCTGGTGTAGCATTGTGTTATAGGCGATTAATTTAATTTTTTACTTTTCTACCTAAAGGCTAATAAGTTAAACTTTTTTGTTATTAGTAAGAAAAGTTGGGTCAACTATTTCAGTAACCCCCACATACATACAAAATATTTTACTTTACATTTGCACCACATTATAACTTTTAAAACCTCTTTACTACATGCACGCCTATGGTATCTAATTTTTGCATTTCATTTTCATAGTCCACTGAACAAGATTGTAAAGCTTCACTTTATATTAATTAAGGATTTCGATAAAATCCGCTATTCTCGACCGTAAATCTACCCGTTTTGCGTTCATTTACATTTTTATCCGAAAAAGAACAGGGAAATATCAGGTTTCATGCCCATCATCCCTACAGTTTTAAGTCTCCCCCCCCCCCAATAATATGTATATTGTGGGCATTATTACGGCTGATAACGTCACAAGTAGTTTTATTGGTGGAAATAATTCCAAATGTTAATTTTCGCGACAACAAAAAAATAGAAAAACCGAGCAAATTTCGATAATTACGTTAAAATTGTAATAAAAAATTAATAAAAAAACGAGCTGCTTATCTAAGAATGTATGAACAACAATTTCATATAAAAATGTAAAAAGAATTAAATTAATGTATAAAAACTGTTGTAAAAACTGATAACGCTAAAAACCAGGACCGTATTCAGGCACAAGCACATGAAGCACCAGCCTGGTAATTCGTGAATGGAAGAGGTCTGTCGTCAATAGCTAACCCCCCCTTCATTAGCGCATTGGGCTTCCAGGCTGTAAGTGTAGCCCTACTAAAAACTACTGTAAATAATTTTGGGGACTTACTGATTCAAGAAGGCGAACAAATATCTCATCACGATCATGACCGGCCTTGGCAAACTAAGTACTAACTCCCGCATTTTAACAACGAATTCACGTTTGGATTCCAACTCTGAAACGAAAAACAAACAAAATAATTACAGTTCCCAAAATTGTTCTGGTATACATACGAGCTAATTCCATGAAATGTTCAAAATAAATAATTGGGAATAGAGGTTCACGCAATTCCCTTAAATATAATTTCAAAACTCCTCCTACACTATTAATATCAGAAGCATCGGTCATATCGGCTAAAGGATCTTCACCTCTTTCAAACCATTCACGAAAATTGTTTATTTCCACTTGTGAACCAGAAACACGAAATATTCCCTGATGATGTAATCCTAAAAAAAACTGTTAGTTCCCAAAAGAAGAAAAATATCAATAAAATACCATATAGATTTATAACCCTCACGCAGGATTTAATTATCAAAGGTATTTCTTGATTGGTGGCTTCTAAATATTCTTCCAAAGAACCACCAAATAATTTTGGTTGGCCGCTCATTTGCAACCTTCCTATCCTTCTTCTCCTAGGAGTTTTACTGACAGGTTTTAACGTACTACATAATTCGGGAGTGTCTGATAGTAAAGACTGTCGTATATATTCCTGCTTCGCATCTAATCTCGCTATCCTAGTAGATCCTAATAAATATTCCCGAAATTTCTATAAAAAAAAGTTAGGAAAAAGTTTTGATTTTTAGAACTTCTTATTTACGGATAAGTAAAAATCTTCAGTTTCTTGTCTATCAGCCCTTAGTTTAATAGATACGGTCTCGGGTGGTTTACTCGCAGGAATTGTAGCGGATTCGCCAAAGTAATTACTAAAATCTTGATCTTGAGCATTTAACATTTCCATTAAGGTCGATTCGGCAGTCTCCAGCGTCTTCCAAACTTCCTCAGATTCGGTTCGTAAAGACGTCACTCTTTGCTGTAACTGACCTAAGCGTGTTTCCATTTCTTGATGAAGTACTTTTTGAATTTCAGATTCGGGTGGCTTTAAAAAACAAATTAAATAAGTTTCTAACTTTAATGAAAGCCTACTTTTTCCCAAGTAAACAGAATATTTTGATATTGATTTAGTAATTTAATTTAAATCATAATTGAAAGAGACAACTTCCTCTCTGATGAGGGTTTGTAAACAATTAAATAAAACCAATGTAGAGAAGATATTAATTAAAAGTTCGAGTGAAAATTGGAATATTTAAAAAACTTACGTCTTCTGTTTTATGACCCTGAAATTCTAATTTCTTTGGTATCATAAATGCGGTATGATTGTATTCTAAAAATCGTTGTTTATCCAGTCGTGAATCGAGAGAATTAATACAAACTGACAGAGTGTCTAATCCAGTTTGAACAGATTTTTGCCGCCCTTCTTCAGCGGAAACATGCATAAATAAAGCTCTTGCGATGCAATTATGAAATCCAAAATCCATACACTATAATTTAAACCATTTAAATAACATCAAAAAGTAAATAAAAGGTGCTTACATCAATAAGATCGGATAAATCGTCCACAAAGTATTTGTGAATGGTTGTATTGGAAGCTTCTAGACATAAAAGGTATTCGTTTCTGGCTTTGAGAGCTTTTAATTTCGCATCCGTATATTTATTTTTCCGCTGAAATTGAATGTTTAATAACATTTTTTAATAAAAAAAAAACTTTTTTACTTTTACAACTTCCTTTTCCATTAATTTGTATTTCTTTGATCGTTCTAATTTATCTTGGGAGAGAGTTTGTTCTAATTTGGATCGTTGCGTTTCTGCAGCTCTTAGTTTGCTTTCGATTTGTCTTAGTTCTGATTGATAACTATGATATGTTTTCATAGTAGTGTGCAGTTCGTGTAGTACGCGTAAAATTTCCTCGTGAGTTTCATATCCAATTTCCCGACACTAAAAAATTGAACCTTTAGCATCGAGCACCTCGAACCTTTTTTAGCTCTACCAACCCTCTTGTATATCCTCTGAACATCCTCCATAACTTGTGACAACCGATTAACTAAATGGGTCGAATATACTTCTGATAGAGCACCATGATCACGACTTAGATTTTTAGTTTGAGTAACTAATTGTTGCCAACAAGCGTAACTTGAAAATAGAGGCCATTGTTCACGCCTATAGTTACATAAAGGTAATATTAATTTGAAAAGTGTGTTTTTGTAAGAATTTTATGTTTGTCCTAAAGGTAGTTACTACAAACGAATGTAATTGAATTCGATAAGTAAAAAAAAATGTACAGCAAAGCGTAAAAAATATTTTTTCTTTGTTCTCATAATGAGCACATTGTTCAAGTCCGTTTAACAAAATAAAAACAAACCGTTAACAATCTACATACTGTGTGTACAAAAATTCGTTGTTCTCCAAGCCTTACTTTTGTTTTTGTTCCTTATGCCTAAGCTGAAGACTTTTAGCTAATTTATCCAAATTTTTGGAGTAATCAAGTTCCAGTTCACCTCTCCGGCGGAAGAAATCTTGAAGTTCTGTCACCAATGCAACTTGGGCTTCCATTCGCATGTCCAAACATCTTAGTTGCTCGTTTAATTGCAGTCGAATATCTAGAAGAAAAAACACATTACTTAGAATAATTATAAAAAGATTTATATACTACATTAAAATGTTATTAATTACATGTACTAAATATTTACATGAAACGATAAAATCATGAATAACTCTTTTCATTCCAATTGATGAATTATTTTATCGTTTTCTTCATACAAAAAACTGTACTCCGTACAAATTAACAACATTAATTTTGCAAGAAAGTGTAGCCTTTTACACTTTGTATAAAAGTTTCAATTTCTTTACAATATTCAATTCCAACGATGACGGGCTTTTATACCATCCAATAAGGACAATAGAAAATGCCTCAGGCCACAGATGAGCGTGTGCTGCTTTCTACAAGCACGAACTTCGTTTTACCTCCAGATATACAGGGTATTACGAAAGGTGGTACCAAATTTTAAAAGTAAGTACGTAGAACTTATTAAAATGAGGCTTCAGAATTTGTGTAAAATTGAGCCCTTTTTCAGGATATAAAAAAGTGTCAACAGTTCAGGTTTTTATAATTTGATAATTTCTATGTACTCCTAAATTTGGTACCGTAATTTTCATCACCCTGTATGCACTAAAATCAACAAACTAAAATATTTCAGCGGTCAGCTAACTTGACTGAAAATAATCGATAAAATTATAATAGTTTTTGTAAATAGTACTATTAATAATTTTATGAAAAAAACGGTATATTTTAAATTCCGGTGTGTAAATATCGCCGAGCTCCGAGCAACATCCGCACAACAAACTGTTGCAAATAATATTTTTATTTATTTCGGCTAATTAATCCAGGTTTCTTTTTTCTTTGTAGTAAACATCAAATTATCTCAAATACAGTTGTTATTTAGCTCTTCGTTAGATGTTTCACAACTAAAAGTTAACAGGAAATGTATGATCTCTGGGTCAATTTGATTTCAAATGTTCCGATAAACGTGAATTATAATTAGAGCAGTTGAAAATCATCGCGTGAATAATTACTACGGTTTATTATAATATTTAATTAGGTACTTTGAAATGTATATTTTTAATTTGTATTATATGTGTCAATCTCATTCACTTTTGATTTATATTTCACATTGACCGCAAACAAATTAAAACGGTTCGATATGCCTGATTTCACTTTCAGTATATAAGATGCAGTGGTGTGTTCAATTTCGATCATAATGTTATTATTTTCTATAATAATTGAAAATATGACATAAAATTTTCAAAAATAACTGAAGTGTGAATTTTAATTGTAAATTTAAATGCATACAAACAAACATTAGAAACGTCCTAGAAATTATGAGTTACAAGAAAAGGGGTGGGGGGTGAAATAATTAGAAAAACATGTTTCGTTCTTATTAGAATCTCGTCAAACAAACTGTCGCATATTGTGTAATTGTTTCTAAAATGTGTATTTGGTTAAAAAAATTAATTTCCAATTAAAATTAAATTATTGAAGTTCGGTTAAATTATATTTGAAAATTTTGTATTATTTACCAAAATACATTTTCCTTTGTGTCACTCTGTTTTCAAAATTCTGTTATGAAAATATTACTTTTCATTATTAATATATAAGAGTGATTCATTAACTGTTGTGACCAAAGTGATGGTGGATGCATTTGAGTTAAAAAAAAGTTGAATTGTATTTATAAATTTTTTGCTGGATTTATATAGGGAAGTTTTATGTTTTGAAAGATTATGGTAGCTATGTAAACTTTTGTATTGTTATCGACCCTGAACACATTTTGTATAATAATTTTCATTCGTTTTTGAGTCATTAAACGTGACAGCAAGTCGAGTTTTATATTGTGAAGAAGATTAAATTTAAAATCAAGTTATTTAAGTAGAATGGTATTAAATTGAAAAAACAAAGATTGGAGAATGATATGAAGAAATTTTGGTAATATTGCTGTCGCAGGAAAGAGAAAATAAGACAAGTTACTGTAAATTTAAATTATTGTTGACAGTTTAGGGATAAAAGGTCAGATTAAAATAGAAACAATATTAGAAAAAGACAATAAACATATTAAAAGTTAAAATCATAAAGAAATTAAAAGTTCAATTTACAAAAATTAAATTAAAATTGGAGGAACCGACAAATAAAGGTGCATGTGGACACAACCGTCCAGGTGCGAAACAACAACCCCTGCAGTAACATTGTAAATTAATAAATAAAATTTAATTTGAAATGCAATTTTGTTTTAATTAATCTTATCAAATCGGCGATTAGAACAATTAATCAACAAAACAAATTAAAGAGCATAAAAAATATTTTTTCTCGTTAATGTCGGAGCGATCGTTGAAAGGAAATTTCCCTGACTTTTCCAGGTTTTCCCTGACTCCATGTAATAGATATCCAGGTTCTAAACACCAGAAACTAATAATGATTGTATTAAAAGCAGAACGTTCAATAATACCAGTAGATATGGATTTTATTGTGAAAACAATTAGGAGCAAACTGGAATAAATTCTTTATCTTTTTTGGACTTCTAAAAAATTTACTTTATTTTCAATTATCTAATATTTCATTTCAATCCCGATTTCCAGGGTCGCTCCGAAACCAGAAATGGAATTACCTCCCGGTTGTAACGGTAAAAAAGCAAAAACCTAAGTTCAACACAATCGGTTTAAGTGCACCTGATGAATGCCAACAAGTAAGAAACGCACGTCCTGAATGATCATAAACGTAATTTTTATTTCAATAACATTGACCAACATTTTTAGTGCTATAGTAGGTTGTTAGATTCCGGGCGAACTTTTTATTCTATAAAACCATTAAATAATATCAAAACAGGAACTGAATGTCATTCGAGTTCACTTTTATTGTAACATAAACTGCAACTATTAAATATTATCACAATTTAGTCTGATAACGCTTTCGCTATTTGTTTCAACAAATAAACAATTTAAATAAATTGTTTGATTGAAATTTAAGTGCAGGGTTAACTGGGTTTAAAAGTACCAACACGATAATAGTAGTGTTAAAAAAATGGGCAACATTTTTGAATTTGTGTTAAAATAAAAAAAACACTTGAAGTGCTTGACGTACCTACAAGAGCGGTTATTATAGACTTCTATAGCCTCAAGTTTAGGTCAAATTTAAGAAATAAACAAAGATTCTTTGTATAAAAAAAAGTGGTTTAAACATGCAAACTGTCTAGCCTACTGACAACCCCAATACAAAACAGATGAAACAGATAAACACCCATCAAGTTGTCATGACATTCTTTTAGTGTGCCGTGCCGGTACTGGAAGTAGTAGGTATGTACTTGAGAATACAAGTATTATAAGTGTTTCAAAAGGAAAAAAAATGGTTTTACTAATATTTACTGATAAAATTGTCAACAGCTACAAGGGAATGCCCATTATCGTCAAGATTAATGGAGTCTCTTCGGTAAGTGCGTAACTGACCTACTAGAAGATTATCTTATGGTGTTCAATTTGAAATTATCTACTGAAAAAAAAAACTACTCAAAATGTTGTAAACTTTTCTTATTGATAAAAATTTATTTAGATAACAAAGATAAAATATACCGCTTTTAAAATTCAGTTAATTTGGATTTGGATAACATAAAATATTACTAACAAAAAAATGAAAGAAAAACTAAAAAAGGATCTTTAATCTTTAAATAAACATAAAAGAATAAAATGAGCAAGTACGGGAGAAACATAAAGTAAAGAAAAATATAGGATAAACATTTAAAAAAGTTGTTAACAGTCCCGGAGCTGCTAGCACCCAAATTAAAATGGAATAAGCAGTGCAATACCCCTTTGCATTTTAATTAAAGGCTGGAACAGAAAAAATGGGTCACATTATATCTTATAATAAACGAAAACAAATTTATTCATTAGGATTTGTCCATCAGCAACCGCTTATCAATGAAACGTACTGTAAAACAGATTTTCAACAGATTCCAGTGCAAGAATTTTAGGTTTCAAATCATCGAGGACAAGTTGGCGAATAATTTAAAACAAGTGTCCAAATTCCCGAAGAAATACCTGGTTTGGCAGGCCATTTGTTCCTGCGGTCAGAAATCCGCACCCTTATAACAATGGGCAGTATAAATAGTGAAATCTGCATGAAAGAGTGTTTTCAAAAACGTTTACTACCCTCTTTGGCATCACATGAAACTCCACCATTGTTCTGGCCCGACTTGGCTACCTGCCACTACAGTAAAAAAATCATTGAATTTTACAATGAAAATTTGATCAAATTTGTACTGAAATTCCGAAATAGGCAAATCCTCCAAATTACCCAGAACTTGGCCAAATTGAAAAATATTGGGCACAAATTAAACGAAGATTTAAAAAAAATTAAAAGTAACGCCGAAGATCTTTAAATATTTAAAAGTAAATACAAAAAATCTGCCGATTCGATAAGCGTTGCTGATAGACAAACCCTAATAAGAGGTATAAAAAGAAAGGTCCGAAATTTACATGGCCGTTTATGAAAAATTTAATTTTACGATAATTTCCTGCAAAATAGTATTATATTATATTGTCAATAAAAATATTACTTCATGAAAATATAAATTCTCTTTGGTTTATTATAAAATATAAAGTGACCCATTTTTTTCTATTCCATCAGTCTTTATATTTTATGAATTTATTTTATTATCTATCTATAGGTAACTACATTTTCCGAGGGCAGTTTTTGAATTTATTTTTACGCATTTTAGTCTAGACAAGGAACACTTTTAGTTTATATAAATTTTGTAGACATGTGTATTGAATGCCCAAATAAACCCCCCAAAAATCACTTGTCGGCTTCTCCCAATGTGATTTTTCATCACAACTCGCTTTATTTTATTATTAGGGAAAATTATTATAGGACCAAAATAGAAGAGCACAAAATTCTCTACAAAATACATATTTCAAAATTCACTTCAGATGACATCTTATTCGAAGTACAAATTATTCAAAAACATTTTTCCAATTTCGATCTTTTATATCAAAAATCATTTTATTTTTCCCAATATTTTATATTTTAGAATAAAAAGCATTTCGACTTTCGGGAATTGAAATTTATTTCAGGAATGATATAACGTAGGCAAATTTTGAAAAACCACGTTTTGAACAGAATTTTATGCTCTTCAATTTTGATCTATGAGAATATTTAGTGAAGTTAAAATTAAGCGAGTTATGGGCAAAAAAACTACGTTAACGGGGGGTAAAACTCGAAATTAGGGAAGAAATCGACAGGGGATTTTTAAGAAATTTTGGAAGGCTTCTTAGGACACTCAAATACACATTCCTGCAAATTTTTATTTAGCTTGTCTGGTTTTCTTTGCAAACTCGAACTATTTTTTTTTTATTTAATCGATTTCAGGTGTTTTTCTCATTATGCTTTTCCATTTCTTTTCTTTCTTATTTATATTTTTGTTTATAATATCACTTTACAGTTTATATGCAAATTTTAGGTGTCCCTCTGACCAATACAATACTTTCGCTATTACTTGGACCACATTTTCCGGATATGAATCCGACGAATTTCTGCATTGGAGATATTTTAGAGAACAAGGTTAGCTCTAAAAATACATCACTTTGGGCAAATTGAACAAGGACGTAAGATAGAATGCACCAACCATCAAGTCGTAGAAAATTTTCAAATCCAGATTGTTCAAAGGCAAGTACTACATCGAAAACTGAAATTCTTTTGTAATTTTGAACATTTTTTCCGAAAATATATTTTGATTCTCGAAATTCATGAGTTTCCAGTCACCCTGTACACTTTTAACCATACTGATGTCATTTCCGATACAACAGGAAATTGAAATCAACTGTAAGCATATGGAAAAATCAAGCCAATAGATCATACATATTTATTATAGTTGCGGATAAAAATGTGAACCTGGCACTAACCCAAAACCGCCCAACATAAATAAATTAACCCTTCTTTTTTTAGGAGAAGGTTAATTATTTCTAAGTATCTTCTGCTTATAATTTAGTATAATGATCCTGAAAAAGTTGAAACCGATAACTCATGCAGTTGCAGAATAAATTAAACAAAAACGGAACCTTGCCTGAATTTCCTTATAAAATATGCGTACGTTTAATCTACAGAAAAGCAATTAAGTTTTAAACCATTTAAAATCATTTAAATTTTGTATGAATTTAATTTCAAAAAGGAAACGCCAAAAAAGTTTCTGTATAGTGCTTGATTATCAAGATAAAGTCAAAAGTGTAATTGTGTGAACTTCTAACTTAAAGCGTTTCAGCAGCGTCAAGCTAACAATAATTGTATAAAAAAAATAATAAGAAAATAATCAACATCATACGTAGACGTGACACTTTGTTTCAACAATGCGTGCAATAATTTACATATCGTAGCGAATGGTAATATTGTAATGGACAATTTGAAAGTAAAATCAATGAACTGATCTTTTATTAAAATAATATCCTTGAATATAAAGGATAACAAATTTGCGTAAAAATAAAGTTACAAAAATTACTACTAATGGAAAAGCGTAATAATTTCAAACGTAATTACGTTGTTTTAATTTTCACTGTGTTGGTTGTAGCTAAAAGTTGTTTACTAACTCAATCTACGCCCAAAATACATTTTGGCGACATAACGATTATGTTTTATACTGCTCAAATTGCGAAAATAAAACTGTTAATGCTTATTTAATAACGTGTAAGAAAAGAAAAAGGAAATGCTTCCTTAATAAAGTTGCGAACTTTTATTAATAAACAATATAGTAGGTTAAAAGTTTTCAAGTTTCTAGGCAGCCGAATTCGTAAGTCTTTCAAAGTATCGAAAAGTTAACAAAGTTATAGCAACTAAATTTAAGTTTTTGTGTTTTTGGAGATTACCGAAAAACCTAGGTAAGTTATTAACATTTTCTTTTCAAAGTTTCTCTCGGCGATACATAGTTTTTGAGATGTGGGTTTTATTTTTCTATGAATTAATTATTTTCGTCATAATAAACAACATAAAAAGGTAATATGGGTTCCATAACATGTCATACCATGGCGGTTAATGCATGAACTGCTGTGAAATGAACCTACTAAACAGTAGGTCCCCTATGTGTCGGATAGCACTTCGAACGTGCTCCGCAGACATAGAAGAGAGGGTTGCGTCCGCAAGATTAAAACTATTTGTTTTTAATTGACTTGGTTATACGAATGTGCATCTCTCAGGTACAATAAGCAAGATTTCTATGTTACCATATTTCAAATAAAGCACCCTGTATAAAAATATTGTTTAAAATTCATCTAATAATTATACTGTGCAGCGCATAAACTTAAAACTTGTTAGCATTCATAAAATAAAAAAACCAAAGACTAAATCAATAAGTAAACACAAATAATATTAGTGACGTGCATGAATGGATTTGTAGCGAGATAAGTGCTGAAAATATTTATTACCATGTCAGGTTATAAAACGAGACAAAAAACAAGCTATTTTATAATTGTGTATACTGGATTAAATTCTCTAAGCAGAACGGTATAATCAAAGTCTACCAGGTATGGAAGTCAAGTTGAAAAAAATTATGTTGTAACCGAATGATCTGGTTATTACTTGATATGACAAGTTTAAAAATATAGGTACATATTTTCAGGACAAGAACGCGTAATTAAACTTCCAAGTCAAATAGAGTTTGTAAGATTCAAGCAATGTAAACAATAAAATGAGACAACTGGCAAACCTAAATGAAATTCTTCTAGTTCGTGCGACATTTTAGTAAAATGGACGGATTGATAAATTAAGAAATAAAACCGAGTTGTGCAATATTCACCAACATAAAATATGTGATACATCTTCCAATGGAAAGGGAGAGAGCAAGCATATGAACGAACATGATGAAAAATGATCGCGTTCAGAACAGTCGGAAAATTATAATCTAAGAGAAACGAGATTTATGTTAAAATAAACTTCAAAAATTGTCGATGTATGTAGGCACTTAATAATAATTAAAGCTAAGAGATTTTGAAGAAAAATTCATCTTATGAATTCGATCTAAAACAAAGAAAAACGCGCAAGGGACAGAATCGATCATGAGTGTACATATATAAAGCTTACAGCTTTGTTCCAACGAGCCGATAAACCGTACAATGTACGGTCGCGCTCATGTGCAATAGATAAAAACCTGTCGGTTAGAACGCTTTTTATCTATTGCGCACTAGCGCGACCGTACATTGAACGGTTTATCGGGCTCGTTGGAACAAAGCTAGTACCACAATAACTGAAAATTTGGGTTTTACTGATTTTTAAACGTTAAATATAGAAGATTTTTCTTATAGCTAAGAGATTCATTAAGCAGATCAATAAAAATTGGCCCACAACAACTTAAATTATATCGCATGAGTGAAAAACCATTTTCATTAGTGCAATTAGAAAATTTGAACATGAGAAGAAAAGAATTCATTACAGACTCCCACAGACTTGACGGACAATTTTAGTATTTTTCAATAAAACAAATTCACTGCGATCGGTGAACCGGCCTGATAAAACCACAGGAAAGAAAATAAAATGATTCGTTCGCACTTGAAAGTTTATTTTGATCAGTTTTCAAATCGAGGTCTAGTTGCTTTCAGTTAAGATCACCTAAGGATTTCGTGTACTAAAAGTTAACCTTGTTAGTGATTGTTTAATTCTTGTATAAAAAGGCGGGACAAACTTGCACTAGCCTAATAATCTGTGCAAATGATAGCTCAAAATAATTTATCGTATAATTTATTGATAAAATTATTAAATTGCTATATAATTGTTGTTATTTTTATAACAAGATTATTAAATTGAGTTTATCAGTGTCAATTTATTATCTGTAATTGGTTTTACTTTCAAAGGCAAGCCTAGCAAGCTTACCTGAGATGTAAAAACCAAACTGCTCATAGAACCAACAGTGCCTTGAACAGAGGCACTGTAGTTGGGAAGTACAGGACGTAGTCCTAGATTAAGAGGAAGAAGAAGAAGAAGGTTTTACTTTCGTGTTTGCCTATACAAATCGTTTCTTTAACGACACACAGTGGGGCCGACTTTAGCAAGATGGTATTCTGAAAAAGATGTTCCTCAACTTGGATTCGAACCCAGGTGTATTAGCTGTGAATAAGCACGCTTTAACAACTGCGCTGTCGAGGCGATTGGTTTATGTAGCGCGGAACTTCTATATCTCGTGGACTAATTCTAGGACCGCTACATGCTAACAAGCATGTCGGTTGTTAGCAGAAGCCGGATGTCATTACGGCGTAGTTGGTCAGCCGATGTTAAGAGAAGAAAAGAATTAAGCATGATATTTCCTAGATATTACATTTTTAAAACAGGGGTGCTAAATAATGTTCTATCGAGGTCACCAATTTAGCAAGATGGTATGCTAAAAAGTATGCTCCTCAACTTGGATTCGAACCCAGGCGTATTAGCTGTGAATACGCGCGCTTTAACAACTGCGCTGCCGAGGCAAATAGTTTATTTAGCCCGAAACTTCTATATCTCGTAGATTAATAAAATTCTAGGACCTCTACAAGACTCAAAAACCTGACTATAATACTTTGAAACTTGGCATATGATCCACAAATAGGCTCAAGTTTATGGAAAATTTTGTTTAAAAAATCAACATATGATTTTGTTTGTCTTGAGAATGTTTTTGTAAATATTTCGTAAATTGAAAATTTGGGTATTATTTTAATATGGAAATAACGATGGCAACTTTTGACTTTGTCTTCGAAATGACAAAAAAACAGTCTTCGCTGTTATATCAAAATCCAAGAAAAGTAACAAAGTAAAATAAAAATGGCTAAAAATACCTACACATTATATTACCTATTAAAACCAAAAATGATAGGTTTTTTACGAAAAATATAAGCAAAAATATGTGATAAATATTTTTGAATTTTATAATAGCTAAAGGGCTGGATTATAAGTTATAAGGGATAAAAAAATGTTGCCAGGGGCACTGAAGTTCTGAGCTGTATTTGTTTTTAAAAGAATTTTATTCCAGTTCTCTTTAGAACGTACACCGTTTTTTACCAGTCTCGATATTTGTTTGGGTTATTTGGTAGAAATAAATTTGTGTATACAAAATATATATTGTTGATGTCGGGGTCACCAACCAGAAAAATAATATACTGAAAATACGTTCATTTTTACTCGATATTAAATTCCAGCATCATCAATTATTTATAAGATATAACAAACAATTCTTAATTCAAAAGTACCTACTGAAAAGAAAAACAACATGCAAGTTGAAAAATCAATAGCAGAATATAGTAAACAATAGAATACTACGAGAAGTAAATGGTCGCGTAAATAGAATAAAATCGATTAAATTCAGAAAAACTAATGGAAATAAATTATAAAAAAAACTCGACAAAACTGTTGATTAACCCAGGTACCCAATTATAAAATTTCTATTAGGAAATAAAATCTTGAAAATATAGTTGCAATCTTAAAAGTTCGTTGGACTCGGGGCGACATTTATTATGATTTTAAATTGAATATTTTCAATAAAGCACAAACTGCATTTGAAATGCAGAAAATAATAAAACGTCACACCTATAATGCAAAATGTTGAATAACCTGCTGCATATTATCGGTTATACGTGCACATTTTTCAAATAACAAAAACATAAGAAAATTTCAGTCGTTTATTACAACATAAATATAAAACAAATATTGTGGTCTTAAAAATAATTTTTCTGCCACGATAAACTTGTTCCCTTCGATTTACATTACAGGCATTACAGCAACAAGAAACAATAAACCGGTGGTTCCCACAGGATTTTATATCAGAATAGTATACCATATAAAGAGAACTTTTAGTAAGTTGCAAAAAAATTATGAAGCAAAATGTCGATCGGTATTGTTGTCTATAATAGAACAATGCTGATGATTCAGACGACGCGACGTCGAAAAATCCCGTTAACCCCTACGCATCAAAGCTTCCAAATGAAATTTTTTAGTGAACAAACAAGATTAAATTGAACTATTCGAGAGATGAGAGAAAAACATTAAGGTAATGTGGGGTCACACCACAAAAGTACTCTATTTTTTCCATAAACTTTTAATTAGATATTATTATTATTATATATTATGATATTTTCAAGATAAATAAAAATCTCATTATGATAAAGAAAAAAAAGTATTATTTTAAAATTATAATAGAAACAAGTGCAGAGGAAGGATGTTCTTTTGTCTACAAATAAAGCGCCGAGGTTCGGTTTGTTCACAAATATACTTTTTAATAAAGCACTTAACCTATAATTTTATACGATGAGTTCAAAAACAATGCTTCTATAATAAATATATCGAACAAACTGCTCGGTCAAGATTTTTTATTACTTTTATCGAAATTCAATTCTAGCATTATAAAACGTAATTTACATTAAAAATCAATTCGCTTCAAAAGTACGAATACGCAGTCGGTTTTAATAATTTTAATTTTTGCAAGAATTTCGTTTGAGACGACCAAGTACCGTGGACCAAAATATTAACGCAAATAAAATGAGATGTGAAAATCGTTTCCACACTTCGCACATACAATTAATGAAAAACAATTTTCACTTCCAGTTAAGGAAGTTTTATTAACTAAAATTTTCTGATATAATGAGATTATCCAGAACATGGGGAGAAGTCAAAGTGCGGTCACCTTTATGAACTTGAACTAGAACAGTAACCTACAATGTTCAAAATATTAATTTTAAATTTTCGATTGCATTATTCAACGTTCAATCTAAAAATGGTTAAAAAGTACATATAATTGAATTTTCGAAATACATATATAGCTGCACTTGCCTGCAGGAGTAAAACCAAAGAGGAAATTCGGTTTTGTCGAGTAATTTAATTTTTAAAAGATAGGAACTTTTAAAAATCGAAACGTAAAACTAGGATCTACCTGCAACGATCCTGAACTTGAACGTGCAAGTATTAAATTTTAACGATACTGTCGTTCCACTAGAATAGTTATTCTTATCTAGTTCGAGCGTATCAAATGCGAAAGGAAGTAATAATTCGTTTTTATCCAAAAAAACAGATACCAAAACAGTAATGCAAAAAATTTAAAAACAGATTACAGAAAAATTTTCGACCCCATTTTATACCGAGTGCCTCTCGGGGGATTTCCCGTTTAGAATTGGAATAAAGCCGTAAACGCACTGCATCAGCTTCGCCGCAATCACACGGGACCGATCAGCCGCATAAATTACAAATTTATAATTTGTTTTAAAACATCAAATGATTCTCGAATCATTTTTCAAAAAGGAAAACCACCACGGCACACCCTGTATTATCAGCATTCTGTGTTGTAAATAACTTGACATAAGGCAAAATCATAAATCGTTTTCAAATTGAAAATTTTGTTATTAAATTTAGTACTATTATTGAGTTTTTCTTGTAAATTCCTCTTTTGCACAGCTTACTTACAATTCACTTAACGATGATAATAAACAACCCTTAGATATGCAAAACTTCCAAAAGAAATAATAAGCTATTTAGAACGGAAATGTTCAACCAAGAATATTTGAATATTTATTTGTAATTTACTTTGTATATTTTAAAAACTATATACACTATATAGTAATATTCTGAATTTATAAAAATATCCTAATGCCAGTCCTCAGGGCTAAAAAAGAAAATCTACAAAGAATTTTCGCGAATATCTCGTTAAACATTGATTTTACAACAAAGTCATTTATTATCAATATTATGAAAGATAAAATTTTCTACACAAAAAGATGTAGCATATTTTTTGTAAAATCAGCCCTTTCCAAACCATGGCGACGAAAATCTTAGGAATTTTACACAACTTCCCCTTCTCAGGTTATAAACACCAAAAAATGCTTTCTCTTGAATTCCTATAAATGGAATTCATTTTGCTTCGAAAATTTAACTTGGGCCAAAAAGTTACTAACATTCTTATCAGCAAAAAACGAGACGCTGTTTGTTTTCTCTCAAATGTCTCAAAAATTAAGTAAGATAAAGTAAGAAACTATATAATATTAGTACCTTTCTCGTAGAGAGTTCAATTATGTACAATAAAGATTGGAACATTATTTAATGTAAATAAAGTAGTTGCTTGTACACGCCGTCAAATTTCGAAACTCGGGTTCACAAAATCTTGATTTTATCGTTGTTTTGATGGTACACTGATAATTTTTTTCAGCCATTTAGAATGCAATAACAAATTCTTCAATTCATCAGAGAACTTCAAAGATTGCTTTTCATGAACTTTTTTTATTTGTTTTGTAGCTATATAAACAAAAAATTTGACTTTTTGCAGTAGTCTTCGTTGTTTGCTGTTTTTATTAGGACTTAAAATTAATTTAACAGGAATTTTATTATATGGATTTTGTTGGAGACAAACGCTTGTGTTTTTCTCGTACAACGAACTTATTAATTTTTATACAAGTGCAAATTTATCCAATATATTGCGCACATTTTTACACGTCAATAAAAATTCTATATTTACAATATGAAAAAAAACGAAAAGGTATCTTTTTGTTTAAAATTTTGTCCCATTAAGCTGCACATAAAAATATTCCGGTAAAATCAATTTTAAGACATCAAAATAGCAAAAAGTCAAATCTTTTGGTTTACATACCTACAAAATAAATAAAAAAGGGTGTAAAAATTGGTTCCATCATAAAAATATCCCTTAAAGTGCTCAGGTGATGTGCGATTTTGTAAAAATTTTGAATTCCATTCCAAAAAAATTATCGGCGCAACAATAAAAAAAATGACGAAATCGAGGATTTTCGAAATCAGAGTTTTGGTGTTTGACTGCGCGTATAAGCTAAACGACCGACTTGACGATAAATAATGTTGTAAATGAATAATATATTTCGCTCTACAAAAACATGCTTAGTTTTCTAGATATTTGGGTTCTTTGCTTATAAGATTGTTAATAATTTTTTGGCCCGCGTTAATTTTTCGAAGAAAAACTAATTCCACTGAAACTCAAAGCAAAGTTTACGAAGCAAATTTGTCGAAGAATGTACCAAAAATCACCAAGTCGTGAATTGGTCGTTTTACATACCTAGTTATTAGCAAAATTAAACCAAGTAAAATTCTCAGCATAAACTTAAAAAATTGCTCTAGCCTCGATATACATTCTGAGATTATTATAACATTCTGGTTATAATAATGTAGTTTTTCGACTTTGATGTATACTTCCTTTTCCGTTCATGTGACCCGAAAGTGCTTTTTAAAAAAACGAATATTAATGCATTAATAGTGAGTGAACCTGAATAATATTGATAATAAAGCTCTTTGTAGTAAAATCAACTTTTTTATTTTCGCATGCAGACCTCATATGGGGGGAAAATTTAATATGATTAAAACGATTTTTAGCTTTCCTGAAATTATTTCCGAATTCAAAGCTCTTGGCACTGGCGTTTAACTAAATCTTTACAAGACATTTTAAGTAGACATTTCAGAAATCAACACAAAGGAAAACCAGGATACACAATTGAGGTAGAAATTAATGAAAATTGGAAAATGATGCTTACCACAATTGTTTATTTTTTATTACAATCTCATCAGGCAAGTAGAATCAAGGGATTTGATTTCTTGAGAAATTATAAAATCTAATATATATTTCTTTCTAAAATCATTTATTAACCAACGCCAAAAAACTGAAAAAACCTGGAATAAATTAAAAATTTCGAATAAAAAATAAGTGGAGGGGGAAAATTGAATTGAATAATTAGAACAAAATTGATAGCCTACGGAATCGATGTTTCGATTTCAAGAAGCCATTGTTGGGCAAACTCGATCAAAGAATAAATGATAATTGAAATTAATTAGAACAAATAAAATTAAATTCATTTCATTCTATTTAAAAAAAAAGTTCCTGGTTCTTCCCATTAGCTAAATAATATTTGTACTGTGGTTAATTTTACTTCGAGCATTTTCCAATTCAAGGATTCATTACGACGCACAATGAAACAATTTATTTATTTAAATTTCCTTCCTAAAAATTTTTCATGACTCACACCTATAAAGCATAATATTGTTTATTTCTCTGTATTGTCTGATGGGAATTTCTACTTTTGTACATTAGCTTTCAGCCAGGCAATATTTTTTCAGAAGCCTCATTAAATAATTAAATGAAACATTCACATTCAAGTAAATTATACAATTTCATATAATTAAGATTTACTAAGCGTAGGTTTTAAATAAAACAATGTCCTTTCTTTTTTTGGTTTTTCTCGCCTACAAGCAGTTTTGAGTGTTTAGAAAATGGTAAACAACTTTTAAAATTACATTAAAAATGTAATTTCCTCTAAATACAATGACTGAATCAATTCATTGTCCGTTTTATTTATTTTTTACAATAGTTAAAGGAACGGAAATTAATAATTAATCAATATACAGTAAGCGTCGCTTATTATCATCTCGGGTTATTACAAACAGCATTTTAATTAAATTGTTACACATTGAAATATCAAAGTGTATTATATTTTCACGGTCTGCTGAAATGGCTCAAGGTTAAACGATCAAAATTTTTTTAGATACTACCTTTTAGTAAGAATTAAAATATTATCGTGCACTGTTTCAGAATTATAAGACTTAAAATTTAAGACGGATTTTCAACAATTCGAGATAGAAAAGCTTCACTGCATTTGACACATGTCCACAGGAGACATGATTAAATTACGCAAGTTTTATTTGAATTTTTAATATAAAAAGCAATAAGGTATCCCAGGTTTTCCACCCTGGGATTCAGATAATTATTATCTGAAACCGCAAGAGGCAATAAAAATAAGAAACAAAAACGATTAAATTAGCCAAGTACTTATTATTTTTTCATGCCGATTACGCCGCTGAAAAAAGTAAAATTGATTTCGAGTTATCGACCAAAACATTAAGTTTCGAACATAATATAACCAACTTATTACCGTTCTATTCTTCCATTAAAATTAAAGAGTATATTTTGGAATAATTTAAATTGTTATAAACATGATTAATATAACTTTATTATTATTAATTATGTTGTTTATTTACTACGACAAAATAAATGAATACGATAACTAACATTTAAATGGTAAAGAAAATGCTCACTTATTTTTTCGTAAAAAAATTAGTATGCACTTGAAAGATTATATTATTCTTTTATAAAGCATGACGAATTTTACGCATTAGAAAACGCATCAGCAACCGAAAAAATAAACAAAATAGGCACTGAAAAACTGAAACCATTAAAAGGCGTCTCGATGCTCCTCACAAAAATATATTGGTATTTTTGAGTAATAAACGTCGATACTTTCCAAAAATGTTCCAATAAAAAAATTATAATTTCGTCGATAATTGAAAACAAAAACATTAATTTTTGCGAGTCCATTCGTTGCATAACAAACATCCTATTTAAATAAATCTATAATCCGATATTTGCAATATATTTTTGTGTTGTAACAAAATATTAAATGCTAGAAATCTGAAAACCTGTGCCGCTCCATTTATCATAAAACTTGCCCTGTAAACATATTTGACCTTGAAATTTAAAAAATCGCTTGAGGCGCTTAAAAAAGTAAATTGCGGTCAGATATCCATTAGAAAAGCAGATTTTGTATAAAAATTGTTAAAGTAAAAGCCACTAGCTTATAAGGAAGTCAAGCTATACCAGACTTCACCTGGCTTTAACAATGTTTGCTAGAGTTTTATTATTATTAAAATAAGATTATAAAAAGTACTGCCATCAGATTAAGAGCGCGCTGCGGAAAGAGAGAGAGGGAAGCAGTAGATATGATGTTGAAAGAAGCCTCTAATCTTTTGTAGAGATTTAAAAAATTTAAAAAAATTATTTGCGCCATATCTAAGGGAACCCTTCAACCCTTTGTGCATTAAGTTGATTTTATATAGTTTAAAACTCCACTAAGGGCACTTTTTGATTTACAAGTTTTGTACAAGTTTTCTATAATTGATGATGAAATCGCTTCAAAATCAGGTTTTGTCCTTATAATGATCTGCAGAAGGCAATAACGAAGTTTCATTAAGATCGGTTGTCATAAAAATTCAAAATTGTCCTTTTTCATAAATTAAATTAACCTATTTACTTTTAATTTAAAGCGCTCAAAATTGGTTATTGCCTTCAATGGTCTTTTCTTATTAATATAAAAAAAGAATTACATTGATACGACGTTTAGTTTTTTAAATTTGTACAAAAGATTAGAGGCTTCTTTCAACATCATTTCCTCTCTCTCTTTCCGCAGCGCGCTCTTAAAAACGAAAACTCTCCTAAAATCCCCTTATATACGGCCCTGATCTAAATAAGCATAAAAATTCCGTGTGCATGCAGGCATTATCAACATTTGTTCTTTTTAAATAAATTGCACGAGCGAAAATGAGGTAAACCCCCAAAATTTTTGAAAAATTATGTTTTGGAAAAAAATGTTTATCTCCAAAATTGAATTTCGAATCTTGGTGAATTCACTTTTGGTCACCCACCGGAAAGTAGTACCATTTGGTCGATCTAGTTTTTCATTGGAGTAAGAAATTATAGTTAATGATATACATAATTACCGATAGATAATGAAGAACCTATGATTAAAAACATTTGCGTTCAAATCGGCTAATGATCTTACTTAGTAGTTGACGTTAAGCAAATAATAAAAAAGCTCACACAAAAGAGCTTTAGAAAAGTAATTTTTCTTTAGCGAAAAAATAGATTCTTTTATACATTTCTCTTTTATTTAGTTCTTAAAAAATCTTCTTTACTTATTAAAAAAATTGTAACTTTAATTATTCTCTACGGTCGGTGCACGGTTTTCGAGTAATTACCATCTGAAATTTTATAAATGGTTTCGAAATGGTTTAAGACTGGAACAATTCTAAAATAAATACCATCCGGAATATAAAAATTGAGTTAGTGGCAAATTTGCATTCCCATTTATTCACTTTAATTTACAATTTTTTAAAATCTTTTGGTAAACCACAGCAAAAGAAAACATAGAAATCTAATAATAAATGTCGCTATTTCCAGACATGTATGACAAATTGCACTTGGTTTAAAAGAAAAGCATACGTGGAAATTAGGGCGTCACACACTCATCTTTATAAAATATATTAACAGTAAACATTGATGGATGTGGTGGAAACAGAAAAAGAAAAGTTAATTGAAATGCCATTCTGCATTGTTCATTCAGTTTACACGGCCTAAAAATATTTTGCACCAAAATATCAAACTTTCTTATCTCAACAAAGAATAAAATTCACTGTATAATATTATATAAAATAAACAAATAGTTATAAGGTTTTCACCGCCGGTTTTCACTAATTACCATGCACAATTTTACGTTGCTTGATCTTGAATATTGTTTTAGACCAATCAATTATAATATAATAATTGTTCATCTACATAAATTAATTTTGTGTTAAATTTTGCTATTTTTACCCTCGACGGACCTGTCTCTCTTATCCATTTCCTTAATAATTTTAAAGCGTATGCACCCATTTTCAAGAAAGTGCAGTGCCCACATAACTTCATAAATGATGCACTGATTTGAATGCAATTTTTTTGTGATTAACAGAATAATATTTACTATAAGTACTTAAATATTGATTTGCCATACAGCTTTTGGTAATCCCAGGTTGTTTCTCGAAAATTTCGATGTAGTTTCAAATTTAATATAGTCGGGTTGTCTGAAATGGTCCGAGGATGCTTTGGGTAGTCCGAGGGAGTCTGGTGTATCCGTTTTTTACAGTGGTTGACCCCTCGTGTTTAATACTATTATAAAATTGTATTTAAAATACATAATATAACAGCTTTTATTTTTTATTTTAGTATTTATGTGCCTGTAATGCTAAATTTATTCGATAATCCCCAGTGCGGCCTTTAGGCCGCACAACCACGGCAATCACGTTCTAAATTACATTCAATCGAATAGTCGCCCGTGTCAGTTAGTTATAAATAAAAAATATTTAAAAAGTATTTTTATAGTACTTGAATAAAAAGGAATCAAACTTAACTACGACTGACTTCGCTGGTTAGTCGGCGACTACTCTGCTTAAACGTTTATATACCGAGATTATGAAACGTAGACAAGTTTATCTTCAAAAAACAAATTCAAACTCAAATTTTATGTGAGTTATATGGATATTTTCAGGATATAAAGGAAAATCGCATATGTAGATGGAAAAAGTTAACTGGAGCGTTCGCAAAATCGTAAAGGTTAGCCCCGACAGCAGTGGATTGTGGAATTCGGTAAGCGGGTCCGCAATTTTGTTATGGTTTATGGTCCGGACCATACAGTTGCGGGATTTCTTTGTTTGGCAGGAGCAAACTTAACCTCAAATAAGTGTTGAAACTGTGAAAACCGTGCAATTATGAATCCGAATAATAATTAATTATTATAGGCACTTGGTCGACATTTGTATAAAATCCGTAAACTGGAGAACTAACTTCTGTTTAAAATATTTGACCAATCAGGAGTTACCCACAAAACCGCTACCGTCGGGACGAACCTTACAGCCGAGTTTATGCACGACGAGTAGGATACATACGGAGCAGAATAATTTCGGTTTATGCACGACGCAGTCGACTGACATAATCGTAAGATAAGTTTATGCACGACGGATACGCCGGCGGAGACGAACGCACAAGCCCTAATATAGGACTTGGATATAGTCGTTCAAATTTCCGAGAAGGATTGACGGACGGCGGCGGACAAAGAACCTGGTATGAAAAAACGTATCTTTTGCAAGTACCTGAAGCGAGACACTTTGGTCCCTAATTCAAGGTAGGTCGAGGTAGGTATAACATGAAAATAATTTGAAATTTCAATTTTTGTTAATTAATAGATACGTTGAATCGAATAATTGCAATTTATGACTTTATGCAATTTACAATTTAATATCATATAAATTGAAATATTTCATATTAATTCAGAAATAAGTTGTTAATTAATGAAATATTGCAATTTTTCAGTCGGGTTTCTACTAAAATATTTCATCCAACTGCGTTGTCCGTCGTGCATAAGTAAATAAAAAATTTTCTTCTCCATGCGTATCCGCATCCGTCGTGCATAAACTCGGCTTTAGTAAAAACCCAACGGCTAGATGACGCTATTTCATTACTTAAAAGTGTACTTTTGCATCAACACGAAAATTTGATCAGCAACAGTCATAAATTACAATTATTCTGTTTTTTTAACTAATTTATTGAATTAGTTCTTTGAGCTTAATTAGTCTTTACATCTTAGGTAGCTTGCTAAGCTGGCCCTCGATGTGCCTGTACCCTGCTTTTTATTGTTATGATGCAAATCATTAACATGAGGGGATCGCCGGCTTTAAGTGCTTTCCGAAGCACGGAGATGGTCAAGAAATTTTAGACTATACTCAGAGTCGGATTCTCGCATTAGCGGTTGATTTCACTAACATTCACGCTATGACCGTCGTCTTTTTTGTCGGAAATTATTCAATGTAGTAATTAATTTTACAAGGGTTGAAATTTCAAATTAATATTCATGATATCCTGGAATTCGGGACAAACGTACCTCGCTGCAGCTGCATACAAAACTACTAGCAAAAGATGGGTGTATAAACGACGATAGCAAGAAAGTTCTATGTTCGAGCTTGTGCGTCCGACTCCGTCATGCATAAATTCTGTCTAATTTATCTAAAAATCTGCCCTGAATACCTATTATCTAATGCATGAAAATTGGCGCATCTGGTTTGAAGTTGGAAGAAATAGACAAACTAACGAGATCAAATCCTAAACGCATCTGAAACTTTTGATCCAAAATTTTTCACGTTTCCTCAAAATCTTCTAGAATGCTTTAGGGCAATGTTTATTAAGCCATAGTACCCAAGCCCGGGATAAAGCTATGCGTTTAGACGGGACTCATTCGACGGAAAAACTAAAACACCTGTCTATGCATGTCCGGTTCTACCACAACCAGAGGACGCGGCCGTCGAGCGGGAAGATCGGAAAACCAGAGAGTGCAACAAGAATACATAGTACATTTAAATAAGGGTGTCTACACAGTGCAGCTGTACTGGGCTGTGGTAGCCCACGTTAAACTGTAGGTCCCCTCCCCTATATTAATGATAACATTTTGCATGCACATTACACACATAGGAGAGAAGTCCTAAATTAAATGTCCTAAAAAAATGCGTATGTTTAGTGTATTTAAAATAGATGAAAAGCTGTCCGTAAAACCCTTGAATTTATCTTTGCCGTTTTGCAGGATATGCGTAGGTCGATCAACACCTTCTAACCGAACGGGTTTTATTAAAACGCATTCCGTAGTAGATGCGTTTCGACGGGAAAACCACAACATATTGGTTTCAATTGTTATGGCAGAACCGGATATGTATAATGTATAGAACATCCCGCATAGTCCGGGCTTAAGATATGTACAGATATTGCTCGGAGCTCAGTAATTAATTATTGTATGCAGATAAAATTTACATTTTTGAAAGAAATAAATTGTAAAACATAAAAAACTAAAGTAAGTTGCACCTGTAAATTGTTCCGTAGATAATATTTTTATAAACTTGACTTGAATTCGGTTTAAAAAAGTAATCACGTGCACTTAATTCACCGCACAGCATTATCATTTTATCCAGACAGATAAAAATCTAAGGGATGAGTCCGGAAACATTGGTATAGCTAGTCAGCAGGGATCTCGAATACTATCTCAATAAATAATATAAGAAAAAATCTGCACGTATTGGAGTTGAGCCAAAAACAAGAAGCAGGAAGAATAAAAACAAAAATTTATAGGGTCGATACACGATTTTATACAAAAAAATAATTAAACGTAAATAAACCCAAAAGGAGAAAGTTCTTAATGATACTAATACGATAAATAATTAATTAATCAGATATGTATACAATTAAATAAATGTCATAAAAATTAAAATAAAGTAAACAAATCTAAATGACGATGGTTAAATTTGATCTAATTTGGCACTGCGAAAAGTATCCAATTCCAATTTGGAGAAAACGAATTGAATCATATTTAAGAATTGATATTCTGTATTTTAAAAAGTTGAGGCATGTAAACAGTTAATAGAGTTTTGTTGATTTTTCGATATTTTTGATAAAAAAAGATGCTGTCACTCAAAAAGAAAGTTTGAATGCCACTGTCATTTTCAATTTTAGCATTCGTGCTGTTCATGATATCTAAATATACGAATACACAAATTAATTTAATTAAATTGAAATTAAAAAATTACATCTCAATCCAAACGTAGCTCAGTGACATCCTTTATCCTGTGGCGGTTTTTTTATTTTTTACTGCAACTTTAAACCTGTCAAATAATATAATAAATAATCCAAAGAAGTTTTGACAACAATAATAATAATGAGTTAGTTATGATTTATAATTCCATTTTGATAAGATAAAAAATTAAAATTTGAGGGTTTGCATGTATACGGTATACTTAAAACGAGGTTTGTTTTTAAATTTTCGACTAAAACTTGTTATTAAAGTTCATTTGTAATGCCGTTCAACTCGAATCCCCAGTGGCGTTGACACTTAGAATAGAAAATAAATTAAAAAGAAATTATATAGTATTTTTATTTTTCGTGAATAAACACGTGAATCTTTGTACGGAAGGTCAGAACATAACAAATTCAACATGCCCAAATCAAGAGGGTGCGACCCTAACAAACCTGGAAAGACGTCTTTGGTTTCTGTGTTATGAGGATGAATCCATCCGTTCTTCTGCTGTATTATGCACTGAAACATCTCCGTGGGGATGCTGCGCACTTTATGTTCTATCTTTTACATTTCATTGACAAAACTTCATTCTAACTATCACCAATTGTAAAAACCATACGTAAAGACGAACAAATATAACCACGCACGTGGATTCTAAATATAATTTCAACTAATATAATGAGCACATAGAGCGACAATCTTTCAATGCTACTTCCACAACACGAACGAAACGAGTATATACCAACGAAGCGTCACGAAGAGGCAAGAGGAGGCGAAGTGCGTAGCTTCTGCGCACACCCACTATCAGAAACAAACATCCACCCTAATAACATCTCCCCAAGTCACACCCAGACACCAGGGGTGCATTTTTTTAAAAATAATTTCTACATTATATATCTACAAATAAAACCATTTTTAAAAAACCACGCCTTGTCTATACTGTTCCTGACAACAAATCTTTATCCAATTTTCAGATCGAAGAGTGCAAGAGTTATCAACAAGTCATTTAAATACAATAGGAAGCCCGTCGCCAAACAAACACGTCTACGGCATAAAAATACGGCAAATAAAAAAGTTACTACTATAACAGCGCACAGTTCAATTAGGTACAAAAGTTTCTTACCAATACGACATTCAATTATATCTGCATCATCAATTTTTTTCTTGCCTTTCATTGTTGCACCCAAACTCACACTTTCGATACTAAAGTTAAAGAAAAGTGATTTGTGAAAACACTTATCTCAAAAAAAATTCGCAGGAAAACCACATCCTTCATTAACGGAATAACTTATTAAGCTGCGGATTATTTAAACAACTGGTTACTTCCTATAATCACGAGTAATAATCTAATGAATATAAAGAAGACATGATGCGTGTACCTACTGATGGTAAGTTAATATTTTACAAACTACTTTTAATCGAAACTATTGGGAAAATTAATTAGACATTTTCCGAGTATAACGCCGGAACACAGGATGACTAAATTGTAGCGATTCTAAAATTACATTAAATAAAACAATTTTTACAAAATAAATGGCATCAAGCCAAAAACGCGCCGAAATTTTTGATTTTTCTACAAATCCGCGATCTTTGTTTTGCCGTGACCCGAACCTTTATGACATAATAAAAAGAATTAATCTTGCTAATTATTAAACAATTTAAAGCGAATTTTAACCGACAACTTGATACGATTACAAAATGCAACAGATAAAATTATTTATTTCTCCGTTCCATAATTACGAATGAATGATCAAAGCTTGTCAAAATAAAGTAAATCATTGTGGTTTATTTGCAATTAGTAATATTATAAGAAATTAAATTTATATTATCTTTAGCCACTCAGGCGAGTCGTGCGGTCAGGCTGCAGACTTAAGAGACTCGTGTACAGTTATACGGTAACTTCGGTTTCCTTTCGAGTTAAAGACCAAAGTGTGTTGTGTGCATGGTGTTGTTGTATTCAACTTATTAGCACAGCGTTCATCCACTTAAAATATCATATTATAGTAATATATACGCGTATAAAGAAGATATTTATAAAGCAGGGGTGGCCAACCTGCGGCTCGCGAGCCACATGCGGCTCTTTGAAGGATAATTTGTGGCTTTCGATAAATGTACCCGAGTTCCTTTTTCATTTTTGTGCTCCAAGTAGTGCCGCAAAGTTATCACTACTCATTTTCCAAGACAAATTTGCTTCTCCTGTAAAATCATGATTTTCTACATACAGTGTTATGCTTGTGAGGTACAGATATATAAAATTCTATTTACGGTAATGTAGAAAGAATTTACGATTGCATTTCCCTGTGGAATTTATTTTTTAATTTTCTCTCGAATAAAATTTGCAAAATATTTTTCCCAGTTGAAAAATTTGTTTCGCTAGAATCCTTGAACTACTTTTTAATTCATAACTATTATAATAATTGTAGGGTTGGTCCAAAAAGTGATAATGTCCACTTTTTAACGGCCATAAAACGTCTACATGCAAAAAAAGTGCAAAGGCCAAAAAACAGTTTAAAAACGTAAAAAGAAAAGAATTTAAATTAAAAAATTGTAAAAGGTGCATTTTTGCTTTATTTAAATCTATAAATATTATATTGAATTTTTTTCGGCATTGTAAATTTCGTTTAATGTAATTATTGCTTTATCGGTTTTGCAAAGTCGGGGAAAATTTTTAATTTTAATCAGGGAACAGCTGAAAGAGAAAGATAATAATTTGTACTCGCACTGTATCTGATGTAGCTTTAATAAAATTAATCATAACTTCATAGTTTTTGGGGTTATCGCTCGGAAATTTTCAGTGTCCTCTCCAAATACCGCTAGTAATTTACTACTGCAATTACAAATTTTTTAATTCTGTTTGTAACTTTAACAAAATATGAAATTTAAGAACATTACTAGATCAATCGACATAGCCTTCCAAGAGGGATATTGCATAAAAAATTGGGGCAAGCTAAATTTTATTATCTTCATTAGAACAAAAAGACATCGACATTTTTCACTGGCTAGTAACCTCAGATTTCGCCGGCATAGTGGAAAATGAGACGATCATCAGCTTAAGCGGTTAAGTACGTTGCTGCTAATGCTGAGAGGCTGTCCATAAATGGTCACACATTTGGGGGGGGGGTATATCAACTTGTGACCAAGTGTGGCACGGTGGTAGGGGGTATGCTTCCTTGTGACGTCACGTCCATACTTATTTTTTTATAAATTATATCTTGCCGGCCCTAGTTCACCTTTAAAATTAAAAATTTAAATTCTGTAATTCAATTTCTGGTCTGTTACCCCATGGACCGATGACCAGTAGTGCCCAGTTAGTATGTTTGTGAAATAATTTCTTTTAACAATAAAAATATTTGATCATAAATTTTTATTAATTCTCCGCAGTAATTCTTTTTGCAGAATATTATGTGACTCGTGAGGAGTGGGAAACTTGAAATTTTGTATAGATATACAGTACATTTCAGGCTTTGGTGCATACCTCCAATTCTAAAATTACCTCTTTTTCCGGGCCGGGCGAAATTAATATTTTGTAGTAAATATATGCCCTTTTTCAAAAGCGTCGTAATTTTGTAAATTTTTATTAAAAATTGGTTTTCGAGATTCTGACGACAATTACATTCACATAGAATCAAATCACTACAATGGGGCGCTACTGTAAACATGAATAAATAATATAATCTGAAAATATCAGCTCAGTAGGATTTTCAAATTTAATTCCCAAAAATTACCTTGAAAACGAGTGTCTCGACTATAATCGTAATGAGGGGATTTTTTAAAGAGTAAAATGGGTATCATCCATTTTGATAATGTAATTTTAAAGGAAGTTAAGGTGTATAAATGACGGAACTACTTAAGGAATCACTTGATATTATTTTTATTATCTAATTAGGAACCATGCTGGTAGCTCTCAGATCTTGAAAATCTTTTGAAGGCTAATAAGCTATTTTTAAATTAGGTAAATATTATCCAAAAACAACATGGCAAAAAATAAACAAATTGTTTGTAAAACAAGAAAAACACATCTAATTAAATTAATTAGATTGTTTTTTTGTCTCCTATTAAAAAATTTGGTATTTAAATTTTTCCTCAATTGTAAGGTTTAAAAGATACGGAATAATCTTATTTACATTAATTTATCACCAATCAGCGCATATTGTTCCAACTTGAGCCAAACACCCTTCTTTGCTACCTACAAACTCTCCTCAGCGCATTATGGAGGTGGGAAGGGGGGGGGGGAATAATATGGAAAATAAAAATTATCATTTTTAACTTCAGAATGTTTTCAGCATTTCGAATTGTACAATATAATAAAGAGTCCACATGACATAATATCATAGTGGCAACTCCGACTAAAATACCCTATGCGATTGGTGACACTTTCGTAAGTCAGTTTTCAGTGTTAATTTTATTACTGAAAGAATTTTTAAATTATATTAGTTTATCCGTTAGTAGTTCTTAATTTATAGCAAGTTTATTTTTGGTGTTGATTTTCTTGAAAGTAACTGAAGACGGAAAGTGGTTTACATTTATAAATTTATCAAAGACGTGCAAATTATGTTTTATTTGTAGATACACACCGCGTAGTATTTACATAATAATGCATTTAAAGGTAAAAAACGACTCCGATATAAGATAACATTTTGCGTCTTATTTACATTTGCTCGTCTATTGAGCTTTCAAATTTAATAAATGTATTTTCGATGTCATAGAACTATACAATTTTCATTTTCTAAATCTGCATTAATTTCCTACAAATCAATCACTTTTAGTATTCAAGAAATATTTTTTGAGTTGGCATCGCTAATTTCAAATACGCTATGATAAATAAGAAATTTTAAAATTAAGTTTAGTCGAGATAACATATTCTACACGTGTTTCATACTTATTGGCAATCATCAGATGAATACAATAATGTATCCCCTTAAAAAGTTGCAAGGAGTTAATACAACGCAGAATTTTAAAATTCGAATAAATTGCAGACTTGATCCAAAAGTAGTTGCTGTTTATAATGAATAAAAAACCGATGTAATGACATTTGAAAACAAAAATATTTTGGAAAAATTTAAATTCGGTATTTATTTATGTAAACTTACCGAAAGAACCAGAAACAGACATCTTTCCTAATAGGTAAACTTCCTGTATTAGCTATGCATACCACTGCATAATAAACAATTGAAATTTTCATAACGTTTTTTTGTTAATACAACCGTGTAAAAATAAAAATAATGAAATACCCAAAGAATATACACGGTGACAAAGAAGTATTGGTGTAAACTGCTATGTATAAAATATTGACTAAATTTGCAAACTTATAAAGAAATTCCGTTTTTCTCGAAAATTTAGTGAAGTTTTATTATAGATTCTAATTATACCTTTGAGATTTATTGCAATAAACATAGAACAAATATTTTCATAACACACAGTTTTTACATTATTGCCATGCTATTTCAATTTTGTATATTGACAATTTCAATTCGTTTCTCCACCCTGCGATATATACACTACTTTTTGCAAACTACTTACATAACTACATTGTATCAAATTTGTATAAACAATAAATAATATTGAATTGACTCGAATGCGTAAGGTAAATATTTTGATAAAATTAAATTTTATATTTTTATTGATACACGTAATTATAAAATAAATAAAATAATTTTTATTTACCTAAAAGTTTTCGAAATGGCCTCCACTATTTCAAATATAAATTATGATAATGTTTTATTTAATGGTTTATTAATGTTTGAATATTGTTTCCAATTTTGTTGGCTGAATTTCAACAAGATTGATGTTCTTTAATTCATAAGAATTTTCGCATACATTTTCTTAAAAACACATAACAATACCAATACTTGCATAGTAAGTGGTATATGAAAGCAAAGGAGAGTGCGATAGTCATCTTAAAATGAGGTTTCTGACTTGGCCAATTTAAAATTGTAATATACAAAAGTGTTTACTTCAAATTTTTCAAAATATAATAAAAATTTATAAGATGTGATAAAGCAGTTCCCGTGACTTTTCATTTAAATTTTAAATTACCGGATCATGTATTTTATTCGACTTAAATCCTGCCATACTTTGACAAACACCCTGTATAGCATAATTATTTTTAGGCTACAAAACAGAGCACTTCGAACTTTAAGTACGTATTTTTTTAAATTTTTAACAACATAGTGATTATTACTTACCTAGATTTAAATTGTTTTAAATCTAAACATAAACGAACCTTTCGAAACACCTGGGGACATGAGTCAGTCATAGATTATATTATTACAAATAGACAAATACTCCCAAAACAAATCGTGGACGTAAGAGCCCTGAACTCGGCAAATATAGGTACAGGTACGGATCATAGCCTGATGCTTTGCAAGTTTCGCCTTAAACACTTACCACAAAAACATAGAAAACCGCCAGTATTTGTCACAAAATTTAACATTGAATCCTTCGAGTGCGACAGCACCAAGTATCTGTATAGAAGGAGATTAGAAAATAAGACAATAGAAAATGAAGTGACACAACAAGATAATGTTGAACAAGCATGGTGTAAAATAAAAAATAACATTACAAAAAGCGGCGAAGAAGCGATAGGAATCAGAAGAGTTGATATCAACAAGAAGCAAAACACCAAACCATGGTTCACAAGAGAAGTGAAAGACTTGGCAAGCGAGAAGAGAAAGGCGTACCTACGGTATAGCATGGATAGATCACCCGAAGAATACCTGAGATACAAGGCCGTTCGAAATACGATAAACAACCACATAACAATGTTGAAGCGGGAATACTGGGAAAAGTTCTCAGCAGACATGGAGCATGACATGTATGGCAGGCAGAAAAGAGTCTGGCAAATGATCCGTAACGCAAAAAAACCTATAACTGAATGCACGCTACTTACTAACATTTCGAAAGACGAATGGATAAACTACTTCCAAATGTTCTACGATACAGCTGATAGCACACCATCAAATGACATAGCAACAGCGAATGTGGAGGAAGAGTACCCAAATGAAGAAATAACCATAACACAAGACGAGGTGAATGAAGCAATACGGAAAATAAAAAACAGGAAATCACCAGGAATAGATCTTATCACTAACGAAATGATTAAGTATGGAGGTACTGCACTATCAAAAGAACTCACAAAACTGTTCCAAAAGATAATATCATCTGGAAATATACCCGAAGAATGGCGTATAAGCGTTACTGTACCTATATTTAAGAAGGGGTCAAAGAAGGACCCAAAAAACTATAGAGGAATAACCCTACTGAGCAACGTATCCAAGTTATTCACAAAGATTCTCTCTCAGAAAGTGATCGACGCGACCGGAATAAGTGATGAACAACAAGGTTTCCGCCAAAATAGATCTACTATCGACGGAATATTCATAATACGACAATTAGTGGAGGGATCAATTGAGTATGATAAGCCTCTGTTTCTGTGTTTTGTTGATTTTACACAGGCATTCGACAGAGTGAGACTCGACGATATACTAATGATCCTACGTAATAACAACGTCAACGAAAAAATAATTGACATACCTAATTAAAGAATTGAACACAAACACTAGAACAAGAATAAAAGTCGCAGGTACTCTTACTGAGGAGGTCCCGATCGCAACTGGAATCAGACAGGGTGATAGCTTGAGTCCCACACTATTCAACCTTATTATGGAACAGATCATAAGAGGTATTAAAGACACTGACTTTGGCTATGAAGTAGGGGGTAGCAAAATACAGATGGTGTGCTATGCAGATGACGTGGTCCTAACGGCCGAAAATGAAGACGACCTACAACGGCTCCTGTTTCGACTCAATGATTTATCAAACTTGTTTAATATGAGAATATCGACTCAAAAAACAAAATCCATGGTGATCTCAAAATATCCAATACGTCGCAAACTTATGGTCGACGAAGAAATCATTGAGCAGGTCAAGAAATTCACATACCTTGGTGTGGATATAACCAACGACCGAAGCACTATCTCAGAGGTATGCACACAAGCATCCAAAGCTGCCATGATCTCGGGTTGTTTACGAAACATTATATGGCTCAGCAAACATATTTCAATCGAGAGTAAAACAAGAATTTATAAAACATGGGTAAGACCGGTTCTAACCTACGCAGCAGAGACAAGGGCCGCAACATCTAGAACGAAACAATCAATGAAATCTACGGAGATGAGGACGTTAAGAGCGATATCAGGGGTAACGTTGTGGGATAGAGTGAGAAGTGAGATAACCCGCGAAAGATGTCGAGTTCAGGACGTTGTCAGATGGGCTAGAGCGAGAAGAAGGTTTTGGAGAGACCATGTAGAGAGGATGGATGATGCGAGAATCGCAAAGATAGTGATGACGCAGAGACCTAATACCAGGAGACCCCCAAAGAGATGGAGGGATAGCTGGACGTCTGTATCCCAGGAGGGCAACATTGTGATTAACTAAGAGGGCCGAGCCCTAACAACAGAAGAAGAAGAAATCTAAACATAACCTCAACTAATGTGTCAAAAAGGACATATTATCTTTTGAAAATTAAAATTAAATTAAAAATTTACAATCTAAGTTCTAAGTAAACACAATTCAAATTATTTCATAGCTTATAAAATATTTTAAATTTTATTGTATTTGCTTAGCTTGTTACTGTTTAAATTTTAATTTATATTATAATATAAAAATATATTTAAATGATTTTTATTTACATTTGTTTTATACTTTTGGGTGAGTGAATGGCCGAGCGATTAGTTTGTTAACTTCTCGTGCCAAGATTTGCGGTTTGGATTCACAGTAGTTTTTTTTCACTCGGTAAATGTTTACCTGTTGGCCTCAGGTATTATTATAAATGTCTCCGGAATTGACTGTGTAAAAACCGTTAATTTACACCAGCGATGTGTAATGGGGTGGAAACTGTAAATTATACATGGGCCCCATGGGAACAGAAATGGAAATCGCGTTACCATTCCTGGTCGCGCCAAATATAACTGATGTGATTTCAAGTTCAAGATCGATCCGTGGGCTATGGGGAAAGCAACGCAAAACCTTCTTCCTCTTAATATACATAGGTCTACGACCTGTTCATTAACTAATTTATTTTAATTAGTTCTTTGAGCATTTGGTTTTTACATCTTAGGTAGCTTACTAGGCTTGCCTTCGAGGTGCCTGCACCCTGTTTTTTAATTGTTATGATGGCAAATCATTAACACAGGGGGATCGACGGCTTTACGTATTCTCCAAAGCACGGAAAACGGTCAAGAATTTTTATTCTTGACCAGTTGATCTCGTTAATATTCAGGCCATGACTGTCGCCCGAACGCGAAACCGTTCTATTAAATTACATTACATTACCAAGTCATTTTGGTTTCGGCCAAGTTGATGGCCTACGATGTGTTTGATACGTTAAGAAGAAGAGCTGTTCCAACGGGAACTACAGGCCAATATTGTTAGACTCAAACTTTTTAAATTTTAAATTTAAAAACAATTTTTGGTGTTTCAGGTTAGACAACTTTATACACGTGTAGTATGAATATAAACTAACATTATGATGATAAATTTTATGACTAATAAGTAAGTTTTGTGGGTAAAATAGATTTTTAATTAATTATTAGTTTTCTGTAATGTTTTGGTGTTTAGAATCTTCCAAGTGTTACTTTTAAAAGCTCGTATTTTTTCATGTTTTAGCAACTATTTTTGAAAGGTAAGTGTTTATTATAGTATTATCTATAATCTTAATAAATATTATTAAGCAAATTTTTTGATATTTTTTAAAAAATTGAAATAAAAATTTTTTTAGATGGGAAAAATTGTAGACCTGAGTAATGACAAAAAGGCATATATAATTGCACTTTTTAAGAACACAGAGCTAACTCAAAGAGTGTTAGCAGCTAAATCTGGTGTTTCACAGAGTTGAACCAACGGTGAAGTCTAACAAGTCTTACCATGCTGTCCGACAGGGTTGCGGTCGGTGTGGTAGCAAGGAGATTGTAACACTTAGGGGAAAGCGATTATTGCATAATATAGCACAGGATTTTAGAAGGGCAACCCACTCTGAGCTACAGAAAAAGTTGAAAGAAGCAGGTTGCAATAAATCTATCCGTACCGTAAGGAGAAAGTTGAACGAGGTGGACTTCAAATGCTGCCAGCCAGTAAAAAAAATCCATGCTCACCCCAGCAATGCTTTAGAAGCGGTTATAATGGGCTCATGCACACACACATTTGACTGTTGAAGACTGACGTATAGTAAGTAGTAAAAAATCATAAAATTTTTTGTTTTAATTAGTTTTATTGCCTCATTACAGACTTGCTTCAGTGATGAGTCAACGTTCCAAATTTTGAAAGAAAACGCACAGTTTGTTAGGCGGCGAAGAGACGAAAAATACGAGATTGTGTTGTAAGATCTGCCAAACACCCTGTGTCGGTTATGGTATGGTCTGTGATCATTTGGAAGGGTATGGGACGTCTTTATGTTCTCAAAGGAACCATGTGACAAGATCAGTATAAGACGGTACTGAAAACACGACTGCTGGTCCAAAAGTGTTTATAAAGATGAAGCACCTTGCCATCATACTGCAAGATACATAAAATCTTTCTTGTCGGAAAAAACCACCCCACTTTTACCATGCCCACGGAACTCTCCTGATATGAATTATGAATATGAATTAAGAACGTTTTGATGGGAGCTGTTAAAAAGGTTATTAGCAAAGGAAACATTTACAACCAAGGTGCAATTGATTGCAAGGAGCATATTATATTATTGGAATCGTGACGAAAATTTAAAAGATATGGCTTTAAACTGCATTGCCAGCATGCCCCCTATAAAGCAGAGGCGCTCTGTCTCTTCCACCACTCTCACCCGCCTTCCCCATCATTCATTAACTTTCATACCCAACTACATATTTATACCATGTTATTATCGATTTTCTTTTTCTCTTCTTCTCGTTCGGCTTCCATCACGTCATTACTCGAATTGCCGTAATCTTCGGGCATCGTATCAAATGTCCCATCCGACCAATTTTCGACACTTTAATAATATGCTTGACGATATTCCCAGGATTTCGAAGTTCTTTAATATATTATGTAAACCCCAAATAACTTTCATCATTCTACGCTCAAATCCGTGGCTTTCGGGAAAACGGAGTCTGTTTTTGGCATTTTTCTGTAGAGCGATTTAAAGTTTACATAATTATGATACACCAGTAGTGTGGCGTTAACACGTCCACTGGTGGCGTGATCGGCAGTCTCGTAAAATGTGTCATGTGCCTTCAGGCGTGACGTAAGAAAAAAAAACAAGTTAACAATAATAAACCCTTTTTTTTAACCTAAACAGCCATAAAAAGGAAAGAAACGGTTGTTGCGTGGTTTTGATGTGTGGCTCAGGGTAAGTAACCCTTCGAAATGCGCTGGCAGTGAAGGTGTTAAGCTTACTTGAAATCCCTTGGGTTTATTTCGTCGAGGGGGGAGTGATTAATAGAATTTTAGCCGCATATTACTGCATATCCCTCGCCAACTTTTTTTACACTTGTGGTCAGTTAAAAAGATATTTAATTGGTCAGTGTATGATTGTTTATTCATTTACGAACTAAAAATAACTAAATCCGTCCACCCTGTACATATTGCGAATTGTATAATAATTTTAATAAAATGAGTAAATATTCTACGCAACAAATTACAACTAATGAGTTAAATTATTTTAGCAAACTGATGAGATATCTTAATTTTTATGTCCTTCCAAGTAAATGCCTGGAGATTTTACATAGGAATGATCTGAAAATAGCTTTCTATAATATGAATTAGGGGATTTTCCAGTTTAAAATCAAATCTAATAAAAGAAAACATTTAACCAAAATTTCAGTAAATATATTAAAAATTCGAGAAGTAGGTACCACCAATAAAGTTTTCATTTTCTTTGATATCAATTTTCTCTTAATTAAATATTTTAAATTGCAACGAATTTCAAATAAGGTTTAACGCTTATTAAAACTTATAATTTGATTTCATAGAAAAAACGCGAAAAGTACATTTTCATTCAAATGTTGCGATTCCAATTACCTATTGCAAAAGTAATTAAAATTTTGAAATCGAAACTCCATTTTTAGGAAAATTATTATTGTAAATTTTCCATTTTGACCTATGAGAAATTTAAACTGTTTTTAAAAACAGATTTAAAAAATTCATAATTGCAGATTTGTTTTATAATCTCTAATTAATCCAGCAGATATTTGTTTGTTTTTTTTCTGCGGCCGGGTTGATTAGTAATAAGAGAACAAGCGATAGAATGACACCTAAAAGTAAAAAATTTTGATGGTTACGAATTTTCACTAATAATGATTATTATCCTCATTAAATTATTTTCTATCCTCATTATCTTCGTAGTGCTCATGCACTGTTGTATTGCAACATCATGAGGAAAACGTGTTGATACGTGAAAATTTGTGAAAAATTTCCTACTATATTTTTATAATGGTAAACTGACGTACGCACAGGCGCTACACTTCTGTGTTCAGAGGAATTTAATTGACAAAAAAAATTGCATCCAAATGTACACAAAGGTAAAAATAAAAATGTTGCTTTTTCGTTAACACTCATTGCTTTACAAAAATTCTATCCAAAAAAAGAAAAACATTAGGAGAGGTAAGACTACCTAAAGTGAATGTAGAGTAAACAACGTCGGAAAAAGATAAGGAAAAGGGCAGAGCAAGAACAAAGAAATAACGAAAATGTATTTTTCACTTCTATTTTAATCTTCAAAGTAAGGCATTTCGATTTCACGTTTATATAATTTGAATAAAGATTATTATGCGAAATAACCAATTCGTTTGTGGTTCGCTTAGTAAAATTTCGTATTTGATATATCGGTATATTAGAAAACGAAAACATTGTGGGCATTTAAGTTTTTATTATCACATTCGCTAAACTTAAAAACTAAAATTTGGGGTTGGCCCTCATCAGATCGTTGGCGGCGCCTACTACATAAAAAATATCGATTTTATTTCATTTTGATTCATATTCGAGTTTATTTAAAAACAGGAATACTTGTACATACTGTTTATGCTTTCAAATTCATATCTCGCAATTCATTTAAAAAATTATTCTTTTTAAATTAAATTTCCTTATTTCATTGTACTGAAAACGTGCGCACCGATTTAGCTTATTGTTTCTCATAACATATTTCCTTTACATTTCCTTCGAATTTAATTAAAAACAGTTGAAATTAGTTGAATATCTCATTAAATTTAATTAAAGAAATTACACATTCCAAAATTTCTCTCAATCAACTGAACCAATTATCAGTTTCTTTGATTTCTGGTAAGCTTATCCATTTCCAGGAGGTCTTTACAAAATCTTCAAGGGATATAAACGCAATATTTTTCTACATTCTACTTTTAGTTATCAAAATAAAACAGAAAGCAAGAAAAATAATAAACAGTTGTGTGATATAAGCAGAAAATAATCAAATACCTGTCCTATAGGTACATAGTATATGATAGTATGTATAGCAAACTTTTGCGAATAAAACTAACTAAAAAACAAGGATATTTATAAATTATGCAAGGATAAAAGTTAATATTTGAGTTAAGCAGAACAATACAATTTCATGATTATAAATTTATAATTAGTTAAACAAGTTAAAAAAGCAAGTTTTAAAAGTTAATCTAAAATATACTAAATAGGTCAAATTTAAAGTTATAATAAAATTACATTCGTGCAGTGAAAAAGTAGTTCGATGATTTTCTTAAGCGTGTTTGTGTAGTATTGATAAATCAGGGCGATGGCTTGGTGTGACCCCTGGTCAAGTTACAGCGCGAATAGTTTACATTTATTGAAAAATATGAGCTTGTAACTTGCAAGTCCAGGCAAGGAACATTTTTAGTTTACAAAAAATCTGGGCAAGCTAAAATTTGGCGGACAAGTTGGAGTGTTCTAATGAACTCCCCAAAAGTCCCCTAAAATCACATGTCGACGTTTTAGCCCCCCTAATAAAAGTTTTTATTTTACGAAATATTATTATCCGATCAAAATTAAAGATCATAAAATTATCTACAAAATATATTTTTTCAAAATTTCTGTATGTCATATTATTCCTAAAATAACTTACCGCAAACACAACCCATTTTTAAAATGGTGCAATATTGATTCGTTGCACACAGAGATATTTTTTGAGAAAGGCGAGATGTGTTTAAAAATACGTAAATAAACTAAATTGAAGTAAAGGTTTAATATGGAAAGCACAAGAGATTTTTCAAAATTTTTTTAAATCGTCGGAAGTTGTCCTCTACCAAAAGAATTAATTCAAGATTGGCTAAACCAAGAAAAACTCAACACATCTAGAAGTAATGTCAAAACATGCAAAACTTTAAGTTATTTTTATTACCTCAACCACTTGATTCTGGGTTATCTTATCTTATTTTTCTATTTCGCCATGAAACTTTTCAAAACTCCCCTGTACTAGTTTTAAGTCAAAGCGCGAGTGAAGGAGCAAAAATGCTCTACGCAGAGGCTTTTTGAATAAATATGACAAGCATGGAAAACGTATTAAAACCAATGTAAGTCAAATTAAAAATAAGTAACTGTTAATAGTGGATTTAAAACCCCGTCTCTAGATTGATATACTGGAGTGTTGCGTTAGAAAGTGGTGTATTACTGGGAGCGAGTGGAAATGTTGCTAGTTTGGTTAATATCAGGACGTGCGTCAGTAATTTACGAATGTCAATACGATTAGGGTCGGCACAGGTTCAGATAATTTCACCTGTTTCTCAAGAGGTCAAAATTGTATATAAATTGTTTAAGGGCCACCTTATTTATTATCTCCATCAAGCTGCATTTCACCTACTAATTATTAAAATTTGTTTCAGTGTTGTTGTCATTACGAGCTGTCAAAAGTCAACTGTGAGGGAGCAATTAATAAGTGTTTTATGTAGCAATCTAAGAAGGTCCAAGAATACCGGGGTTTTACAATTGGTTCTTCGTTATCAACATTACCTGATTGTTTTCCTTTCAGTTAATTAGAAGTTACAATTAATGCCTGCATAGCTAGAAGAGGTACTTGAAAGTACTTGAACGGGTAAGTTTATTATTTGATTGTATTTTTTGTTGTTTTCTTTCTGCAATTATTATTTCTTGAAGAAGCCACAAAAGGGCCCTCAACAACTATTGTAAACAAAGTATTTTAATTACATTAAAAGTATCTTATTTCAGCTCTTGGTTAGAACTTGCACTTACTATATTTAGTTGTTCATTATTGTTTTGAGCTAGTTTCATAAACAAAAACAAATACTATGAGTTAATATAAAATTTATCAGCTATAAATAACTTTCGCTCATGATCTCGAAACCTTTTTAATATAAAATTGCTTTTCTGAATGTATTAACTTTTTAATTTTTTTGTACGGATGTTACTCGGAGGCAACCTTGAATAGCTGGTAGACGATAAAACAGGGAGCTTTAGGGATAAGACCTGCTTACCGTAATTCACTTTATTATTATTTTTTGAAATTTTTTAATTAATTCAAATATATTAGTATACAAAAATCTTCGGTAGCTAAAACTCAATTTGCCCAAGGCAAAAAAATTTAAAAAAAAACATTAATTTATAGGATAAATTTTCTACAAAGTAAATGCTAAATTATTATGTACGTACTAGTAACCGTTTTCGAGAAATAAACAGAATCGCGCCTAATATTGGGTCAATTTTTTAATAGTATAATAATTTTGATTTTAAATTAAAAATCCTTGTCCAGCGATAAATATAAGGAAATTGCATTCTAAAAATAAAAACTACAATCTCATTGTGGAGTAATTAAATGTTATGCATGTACAAGTAGTTACATATACTATATACATAAGTACTATAAATAATATTAAGAGTTTTTTTGAAGTTCTCACACAGATATGATAATTTTTTACAACAAACTAGAAGCTCGCAGATGAGAAATTATTATTATTAAATAATTATAAAATAAAATTAGCCTAATAAATTATTCTTTATATGAGAATTTTACAGTGTTAATTTTTACCATGTTACTTTAATTACCTTTATATCTCCATTTGACTTTCATTACTATAATTAATTATTATGATCAGTCAATCACACACTTAAAGAAAATGTAACATAACTGCGCTTTTTCAACGTCTCCAGCCAGCTATTTTTTAATAGACAAGAATTCCTATTACACTTGTCTTAATTTTTATTTGTTAATTAACCACATCAGAAGCTGAACAATTGCGACCTTGACCTTGTTACCAAATTTCTAAATTTGTACCCAAAACTAAAAATTACTAATAAGTACTATTCAATTAAGTAGGACCTCCCAGGAGTTCAAGTCCGGCTCAAGAATATTTTTGACTACGTGCTAATGGTAAAAATTGCGCCCACCACGATCGGCGAATTATTTCATTTTTTTAGTTATTTATGGTTACTAGAAATATTTTTTCTGTAAAATGTATTATTTCTTCTAGGTCGATATATTGTTGCGTTTACAAGAACTTACTGTTAATCGTGTTTTTTTTAATTCCGAAATTTTGACGTTGGAGGTATTCCAAGTCACAGATTTTGTCTTGCTGGTTCTTCTTTGCGACTGAATGTCTTCTACGCCTAAACTTTATCTTTTAGATCAACGAATACTGCCGGTCCTTAGTTAAAACGTCCTAACTAACAAATTGGCTTTTTGGAGAAAAATTACTTTATGTAGATGTTATAACGCTGTTTTTATTTCTTTTTACGAGCTTAAATGAGCTGTGTTGTATTACCTCCTCAAATTTTTTCAGATGCAGATCGTCCTATAACCGGCCGTTTATGTTATTTAAAAATGTAACAAGAGAATTTTTTACACTACTAATTTTACCGGAAATGTTTCAGTTTACATAAGATTCGTTCATTTCTACTGTTTTGTGCGCCTCACTCTTGAAGTAACTTTATTATTTAAATTGTAAGCTTATTGTTTTTGGTGCCCCCTGGGCTGGAGCCTGCTCTGCCCACCTCCTCAAACCGGGCCTGAACGAGTTTATAATTTAAACGAAAAACGAGATACTCAATTTTATTTTATTTTTAATAAAAAAACTTCAAAATAAAGCAAATACAAATAAACGCATTAAAAAATAATTTGAGAGAGAAAAGTTTTCCGGATAAGTCTTATGTTATCATTTTCGTAAAGATTTCCTGAGAATAATTTTAGAAGGATTACTGAATTTATTCTTTGTGTTCCGTGTAACTTAATCTCCTGCGCAAGTGTTTTATTGGAAACATTTATTTTCCGAATAAATTTTGTGCATTATGAATTATAAAAAATTCACGATGGTACCATTATCATTATTCAAGTAAGTTTTTATTTAAAAGAAAGTGCTACCAACTAGTGGTAATTTTATGAAACCGTAATAAAGTAGCGTCCGTTTCACAAAACCACTGTATATTGCGGTTGATTAAGCATCAGCGTTATCGAACGATTCAAAGCCATCCTAACGTTTTGAATATTTATTATAAAAGGCTGAAAGAGACACCGTCAATTTATTAATAATTATTTTATAAGCTCCAGACAAATTTAAATTTTTAAACTTTTCTCTAGCACCCTCCGTTTTACATTATCATGTTCCTAATCCACGGTAATCTTGCCCATTGTTACGTTTATTCCTTTCATAAAAATTTTCAACGTCATCTAACTTTACAGTTATTTATAACTTTTACAAATATATTTAAGATTTATGAAAGCCTAAAAATGTACTATTCTATAGAATTGGTGGTGCAAATGAAAATATTATAAAAGGTAACTATTTGAATGGAGAGTAATCGAAGTTGGTTTAAAATGATTGCATAAACAGAAATGTGATATGCTAAAAGCCTCATTGCAGCCCTGAACATATTAATATCAATTTAGGATGATATCGCGTGATTTCAGGCTCGTTTTGGTGAGGGGATGCCAACATTTTATCAATATGATAATGAAAATAAAGAGCATTTGATAGACTTCAACCGTCTTCAACACTATTGGTAGGGAAAGTTTATAATTCCAAAATTTTCAATAATCGATTCGTGCAATTGATTCAAGGAAAATACTGATGCCTTGAGAACAAAGAGCATAAACAAGGTCAACATTTAATTAGTTCCTACAAAGCAAACTGAAATTACTGTGTACGAAATAATATCATTGAAATTAAATAACGGTTACTTGTACAAATGTTTCATAAAATATTAAAAAAAAGTAAATTCACAAAAACATTTTGTACGTTGAAAATGTGCTGGATTAAATTGTTACTCTTATATTATTGAACTTGACCGGTCAGATGAGGGTCTTGTGATATGGTCCCGATCAAACTTGATGCGTGATTAAGAGAAATATCCACATCATTCAATCACATTAGTAAGCTTCGTAGTGGTTAGAAAACATTCGCTCCAATATGGTATCGCATCTTTTAATAGAAAAACATAATATTTTTCAAAATTTATATTTGATTCAAAAACGGTTTTTTACATTTTTTTAAGAGTGATACACATCACGGGATTCATAAGATGCCCTTGCCGCATGATTCGCACCTGATTAATATAATTGATATTGGAGCTTAGCAAATTTGAAACAAATTTTAGTATAGTGTGCAGGCGTATGCACCCCGTGTAGGTAAAGGTAAATTCTTAAGAAAAAAGTTTTTCATTTTCAATGTCCAACTTTGTTTCCATAATATGGAAACGTGTCCTTTTTAAGTGACAGCGGACTGTCTAAAAAAAGAATTTTCTATCCTTTTCATTGATTTTTCGAAAATTTGACGTCTACATTGTATGTCGAGAGCAAATCTCTAGAATGTTCCAAAGCGTATGTTCCAAAACGTAAAACAGCGTATACGCAAATTTATAATCATGCAAGGGAGCGCTACAGGTCTTCCCATATATACCTATATATGTACTATGTAGGGTCTCTTACTCGGTCTCTTAGGAAAAAAACTCAAGTTGCGTTTGATGGGGATAGCTCACTACAGCATTGACAGTTTTATGAGCATGCTTTTGATTGAGTGCATTCAGAAGGGTGTGTTGATTTCAATTTTTATTGTAATATGTACATGATCAGACCTTATTTTTGTATTTGTTTTATATTATGTTGAAATACGTATGTTCCACACTCGGACCAACCAATAGCTATTATTTTTCAGCAAAAAATAAAAAAATAAGACAAAAGTTAAGATTATAAGATTAAAGGTTATAGATTATACAAAAAGTATATTACCGATTTCAATATATTGACTTCAGGTCTGAAATGTCTATTAGGAGAGTTGCAAAGAATGTAAAAAATAAAGTGAAGGTAATTAAAATATACATAGTGGTATAGTATATGATGAAAGGGAAAAGTTAAATTGATCCGTTGATGTTCCCTTCAGTGCGGCCTCTAGGCCGCACAACCTAGGCAACAACGTAATAGATGGCTAACGGTGGTCGAATAATAAGATTTTAACAATGATTTAGCATAAGATATTATAATCTCACCGCTCAGTGGTAACTTTCACAATTATTTTCATGTTAGTTGATGATTACCTATAGTAATAATAAGGTATGCCGATAAGTCTTGTTGGACTGACAAAATATTTTAATATTAACGTATAATATACATAAATATTATTGAATGAATATTGAAAAGATTACATTAAAATATTAATTGAAGTGAAAAATACAAATTGAATTGAATTTAATCAATTACTTATAACAGGGTTGTCCTACTTTTTTACGTCGCGAGCCACTTTCTTTTAGTAGTTGTTGGTGGGTCACAAATAAAAAATCTTTTTACCGAAAACCACGGAACACGTAATATAAACTTCATTTATGTCCAAATGCTTTTGTATTATCTCAAATACACGAGCAGAGTATCTCTGTTCAAAATACAACAACATACAGTGCCCATAGGCACACCACCTACATCACTTTGTCCTGATGACTGAGTTCATTGCATCTTGAAAATGTATAAAGAGCATAAGGGACCTACAGCGTAAGATAAGATTTAGAACCGCGGGAATAGAGGATTTTTGCACGATTCATTCAAGATGATAATTTACTTAAAATGTTTTCGATTACGACGTACTTGAATGGATTAACGAGCCTTTAAATATTTTTAATAATTTTCGATCATTTAGTTGATAGTTTTAATGGAAATAAATTTTAATAAAACAGGACGACGGTCATGGCCTGAATATTAGCGAGATCAACTGCTAATGCAAGGCTCCCAGGTTCGACTCCGGGTATAGTCTAAAATTTCTTGGCCGTCTTCCGTGCTTTCGGAGGGCACGTAAAGCAGTCGGTCCCCTTGTGTTAATGATTTGCCATCATAACAATAAAAAAACAGGGTGCAGGCACATCGAAAGGCAAGCCTAACAAGCTGCCTTCAGATGTAAAAAACAAAAAATGCTCACAGAACTAATTTCAAAAATTAGTAAAAACAGGTCCTGGGCCTATATTAAAGGGAAAAAGAACAAGGTAATATTATTTCTGCGTGTCTTTGATATTCCTTTATATCTATGCAAATACATACATAACATAGATATCTGCTTATAATGGACTTCGAGGGATTAAAGAAATTAGTAAATTATAAAGTGAATGATGTAGTATTGATAACATAGGAGTTTACTATACGCTTATTAGAGAATTAGTCCACTATATGCGAGTTTCCATTACAAACGAGTGCATTATCGGTGGATTACACTATAAATGGAAATTCGAGTAGTCAATCACAGGAAAAATTCAGGTACACCAGACTACCAAATGTTAAAGACTTCCTTGAACTTCCACAAAATTTTAAAGACTGCCAAGCCCCTAATTCGGTTTTTCGCTTTAGCTGGCTAATTTTCAAGAATTTGTTTCAAAGAAAAATTTTCAAGAATGGCATGGGATTATCCAAGAATGCGTCAAGATCTACATAATCCATTAGGACCTCCAGGAATAACATGGAACTTTCAGGAATTTACAAAAAATGTCAAGGGACTTCCAAATAATCTAAAATTAATCATTACAAATTTACAAGTTTGAATTACTTAACAACTATGAGGTTTAAGTATGGAACACTCTGAATAAAGGTTTAAACAAATGCAAAAATGTATAACATGGCGTAAAAAACTATAGTGTTTCATTAAAAAAATAGGATTATGGTGCTTTAAGATTACCAATGATCCTGTAGGAAAAACAAAATTTTTTTTAATATCAATTATGATTTACTGCATAAATCTCGTTTTCATGTTAGATGTACGATTTATTTGACCAGATTTAATTTGATGCCACATCCTAATGTGCACAAATTATTTGACCGTGTAAACCTAGCTTAATTGGATAGGAATCAAGCAAGTCTGACCAAAATCCCAAGGTTTACAGGATTATAGGTCCACCCTTGACTTGTATTGCAATTAACCCGGAATTAACCTCAAATTTAATGCAATTTTAAATAAACACTTGTGTATGTTCGATTAATACTATAACAGTGTGTAAATTTTCCTGAACCTATTAAGAACCAACGATATTACCAAATCTAGAAATAAATAATAAGGTCGTCTGCTTATATAAAAAAGATAAAATGAGTAATGCAATAATGTCTCGGTAGTATAAACCTCAAATGGAAAAATATACTTTAAACAAATAACATGAAAAAAATTTATGACGGCCATTAAAAACATTATCCTTTACAGGGGTATTTACGAAATATGACGATAAAATTTGCTGCTTCATTTAATCAGCAAAATAAGAAAAAACATCCCTAAGGAGGTTGTTTCGAGATGTACTATGCGTATGAAAATAATACCGGGTGTCCAAAGTTGTTTGGATGTATGGATTTAAAAATATTTCAATAATCAATTATATTAAATTTATTAATATTCGATCTGTGTTTATAGTTTTTGCTTTACAGCTTTGTATATCTTAGAATGATGATGCCAATAACAATTACATCTATTTATAAATATAAACTGTTATTGATTTTAGCACCAACGTGGCTTTGTGTAAAATATGTAATATGTATTATAATTCAAATTTAAGCAGGTAATTTACATCAAGTATACGAATAATTTTGTTAGGTTCAGTAGCACCTGCAATATAGACAAGAAGCTTAAGTGCAAAATCGCTGCTTTTTTTGTTTAACATTGACCTCAATTCTGGTAATAAGTATTTTCATAGTAACAACAATTGTGGCTGTAAGCCTTAGCAATTAAATTTTGATAAAATTTTAAATTTATATGCGAACAATTGTTTCTACGTGCATCCGTAGTGTTGCTATAGAATACGAAATCCTCTTTTAAGTTAAAAAAATTCAAAGCTAAACTTATCTCATCATGATCAAGAATATAATGGCACCCCAGAATTAAGTGCCAATTTAGGTAGCATATTTGCAACTGTTCCTGACCCAAGTTGAAAAGATCTAATCTAGCGTAAGCTACATCATTACAAATTTAAAGCCGAGGTATTCCTAAAGGAGGAATCCCATTAATTAATTGTAAAATAATAATAACAGCATCAGCCACCCCACCAAAATCATAACGTTAAACAAGCAACTTAATAAATAAAAGGTGTATTTTGGAAGTAGGTAAATTATATTTGTTCAAGATAAAATTAATTACATTTGTTAATTATAAAAATTGTTTTATTATTAATTTTATAACAACGCACTCTAATTTTTTCACAAAACGTTAATGTATTTAGAGGTCCTCTCAATTTAGATATTAATAAATCTAGTCCGATAAGTTTACAATTTAATTAAATTAAAATTTAATTTTGCAATTTAGAAATCATGGGTCGTCATGGGTGTTAAAATAATAGAATTTTTGGAGGGTTGATTAGTTTTAGGCTACAATTTTTTCAGATAATCTCACATAATTTTAAAAACCATTGTGTGTATTCATTTAAAAACAATTAATTATTCAAAATTATTTTTTGCCATTCCGGGGGCAAAGTACTCACTTTTTACCCCGGTTTGCGGGCGTAAAGGGGCACTTTTTTACCCTGCGGGAGTAAAGTTAAAAAATAGGGGGGGGGGGAGCGGGAGTAAAGTTAAAAAATAGGGGGGGAGCGGGAAATAAAGTCACCAGATGACTGGTGACTTTTGCCGTTTCCAAAAAGACGCTCTCACAACAGAGTGGGAGCATACAGTTGTACTCCGGCGGATACAAGAGCCCCCCCCACCAAAGAGTGCAAGAGTGGGAGGACACAAGTTGCATCCGGGCGGTCGGCAAAAACACCGACGCGAAAATATTTCAGCAAGCAAGCATGGTTCGCGAAGCGGAGCACGTGCTGGGCGGAGCCCAGCTTTGTCTCCTCCAACGCTCAAAAATTGAATAAAACTCTTGTTGGAGATGCAATATGGGTTAAAACCCTGAAAAGGCGTAGAAGCCAGTCGCATTGTGCCCCGAGAGGCATGATATTAAAGAATAAAATGAAAGAAAGAATAAAAACCCTCAGACCGCCGGGTGAGGCCCGGTTGTCCATGATCCATGCTTGATGCGAAGTGTGGGCTCACAAAATAAAAATGCCGCTGTTATTGAAGGTCGCGAGGGGGAAAATATTTCAAATCAAAATCAAATCAAAATATATTTATTAGAAAAGTAAAACAATTTACACAAGTAATATAAGTTAGTTATAGTTTTTGAAGTGTGCACTTCCTCTACTATGTTCGTAAGGTTGGTCAGTATGATGAGTTCGTCTTGTTAGTGAAATGTGCAGTCACTTGCTAGTAGTAAACGTAACGCCATCTGGCGGAATGACCTACCCAAATTAGGACGAAAATAAATCGCACTTGATTTGGTTTATAATAGATAACTTACTAAGACCTGGATTTCCACAAATGTGGAAACTAAGTATAGTGTATTTCAAATTAATTGGAATTAAAAAAAGTCTAGCATCAAATTACGTTGTTATAAAAACATACAAACTATGCAAGGAAAAACAATATAAGAGATAAGATTATCGCGCCAACGAAATCCCGCATTTCATACTCCACGTGGAGTAGTGTAGTTCTAATTGGTTAATATTTATAATAAGGACTTATTATTGGATAATATTTCTATTACGAAAATTCTCTTTGCGACTCCACGTGGACGCGTGTACCAGGTGTACAGTAAGTTTGTATGTTTTTATAACAACGTAATTTGATGCTAGACTTTTTTTAATTCCAATTAATTTGAAATACACTATACGTTTAATTTTGATAAGGATGAATATATGCGAAAATAAATTGAATTTATTTTTTTGGGAATACCGAAATACCGTGCTATTTTGCGATTTATCGACCATGTGTAGGTATTATAAAAAAAATGCGTTAAATTTTTGCTTTTTTCTAAATAGGTGAAGTTCCTACTTTACCTCCCGGAATGGCAAAAAACAGTATATGCACGACGGTAGTAAAGTGACTTTGCTACCTTGGTGCATAATGTACTATTCTGAACCAAGAGAAGCTAATATCATAGAAGCACGGAAAGGTATTCCTCAAGGGAAGGGGTGAGTTTTAATCATAGCCAACTTTTAAAATATAAATCCCTGTTGGTCACTACTCAGGGTGCGGAGAGATATTTGAAAGAAAATTCCCTGAGTTTTCCAGGTTTTCTCTGGCTCAATTTAACAGAAATCCAAGTCCTAACATCATAAACTATTAATTATAAAAGCAATACATTCAATATACTAATAGGCCAATCGACAAAGATTTTATTGTGGAAATATTTATTTTTCATATTGGAAAAATTACGCAAAAGACTCTTTTATGATTATTCGTAAATTCGGGTTCACTTTAGAGCAACATTAAATATAATTGGATCAATCAAGCATTAATCACAGGTTAAAAACATTAAATAATCAAAAATTAAGCAGACTAAATTCTCTATAAAAAACATCTTGCATTTTCTTGTTGATCGATTAGTTGTTGTAGTTACAACCATCAGAGCGTGCGATATATATTTGTCATTCTTCAATTATTTCTTTTATCTTCGTTTTTAGGTGCATTAACATCAAGGTTAGTAACACCGGGTTAAAGTTCGTTTTTCAGCCGGTAAGGTTTTTTTTTAGTAAGACTGATCCACAGCGCGTCGATGTTCAGATCCATAATTCGAACCCGGAATTTTCGCTCTGTAACTCAACCAATGATCACACCGATGCACTGCTGTGGATTACGGCTCTGCGAATCTTTGAAATATGTCGCAATCGTTAGTGCTTCATTAATTTATTTAGCAACAGTTATAAGGTGCCTGCTAACTTCACGTTGATAGGCACATTGGAAGTACGGTCTTCGAGCCCAGACAACACTCAATAACTAGTGGATATCTAGTGGATATCCACTAGTTATTGGACGTCCACTAGATATTCACTGGATATCCCTGGATATCCACTGGATTTCAGTGTTGTCTGGGAAATGTATGGCAATCGTTAGTGCTTCAATAATTTTTTCAGCAACTGCTATATGACAGGTACACTGGAAGCACTATCTTCGAAATATGTCGCAATTGTTAATGCTTCGATAGTGCTTTTTAGTGCTAACGATCACCACATAACTCAAAGATTGTTTCAAGTTAGCCTGATTGCTATCGTGAAGTCGGCAGGTACTTGATAAAAACGGCTATATCTCCTCAACCATAGGTGTTGCTAAAAAATGAATGAAGCACTAGAAAGCACTAACAATTGCAAAATATTTCGAAGATAGTGCTTCTAGTGTACCTGCTACGGTGAAGTTATCAGACACTTTATAAAAACCAGAATATGTCCTCCGCAACTATAACAAGTACATTTCGCCCCCCCCCCCCCCCCATAGCGAATTTTTTAATGAAATTAGTGTCAAACGTTTGAGCTACAATGAGCTTCAATAAAAATCATTTGTACCACACGCATCGTGAAGTTATTCGCGAAAACTTTGGGACTTTGAGATCGCGAATTTTTGTATAAAATTGGTGTCAATAGACAGAGAATCGTTTGAGTGAGCTTCCATAAAATCGTTTGTACCCCTAAGGCTTTTAATAAAAATTCAATTCTTTAGAACAATTTTGGGAGGGGTTGTAGAAATTTGTTTAAAAATTGATTTTTTAATAACATAAATACTAATCGATCGAAAATCCTTAGAGTTCCAATGAGCTTCCATAAAAATCGTTTGTACTCCCAAAGGTAAAAAAGTTAGAGCGTTTAAAGATTGTGAAATTGTAAATTTTACTAAATACGTCCAAGCAAGTACAGCTCAAAATTTGTGTGTTTGGATGTTATTGCTTATAGATAAATAATTTATGAGGTAATAATTCGAATAATTTTAATTGTTAATAATATAAAGGAATAAATAATAGAAACTATGTACAAATTTGTCACAGTGTACAACAAACGTCACTCAATTTTACACTCTTTAAAACGCTCTAACTTTTTTACCTTTGGGCCACAAACGATTTGTATGGATTCTTTCTCAACTGAAATCAATTTTATACAAAAATCCGCGATGGAGGGGGCTGCCGTTTCTACGCCCCCCCCCCCCCCCCCCCCCGCCTCAAAAGAAAGAGTTTTCGCAATGCGTGTGGTACAAATGATTTTTATGGAAACTCATTGGAACTCAAACGTTTGACACTAATTTCAATAAAAAATTTGCGATGGGGGGGGGGGGTGCGAAATGTACCTAACCATAGCTGTTGCTAAATAAATTAAAGAAGCACTATGGAACTACGGGAACTACAAACGATTGCTACATATTTTAAAAATAGTGCTTTCAGTGGGACTGCGCACTTCACGAAGTCGTGGATTATTTTTTATTTTAAATTCCTAATATATTTAAGGGTGTCCTAAGATATTTTTCAAGAATGTTTTTATGCCATTTAATTAACCGTTTTATATTTATGTGAAACTGAAATATTCACGAATACTCATAAAAATGTATGTTTTCCCGGTGTCTTTCCAATATGGGACCAAATTGGGCGTCGCTAGACAGCTTGAAATAAATTTTATTATCTTAATTTTTGAACCTCTAGAGCTCGCTCTAGAGAGATGTTATTTTTCAGTCTATTGACCCTGTATGGGAACCGTATCGGAAAAACTACTTGAAAAAAGACATTTTTAAGAATATTCATAATCATCTCATATAAAAAATGATGGCTGTAACTCTGGAACCGACTGACTTACAAGAAAAAAGTAGAAGCTCCTTTTTGTAGAGAATTTAAGGTTGCAAGTAAAAATTCCATTTATTTTATCTATTCAGACTTTCAGGTGCATTTTAGGTAAATTCCAGGTATCAAATTTTATTCCCTGCTAGAAATTTATCGCAAACATAATATTATTATCTCTTCTGGTTCCTGAAAGATTTAGTTCAAGAAAACTTTTAGGTTAGTCTGGGAAATGAAAAATTAGATGCAGAAAGGTTATGATTTGAAACATTCGGCATTATTTTTATTCTTGCATCAAGCTTCAATATTTTCAGTCTGCAGGGCTGAATCTAAAAAGATGGGTTGAAGTTCCGTAAATAGCTGTTTAGCATCCCAGTGTTCGCTCTATATTCATACACATTTGGTGAATAAACAAATAAATAAAAAACATACACCAACATAAATAATCTATTTAAATCTAAAAATGTTAGTCTCACTGTAAATTGTTATAAAAACTTGACCTTAGAAATATCTTGTGATTTAACAGTTGTACACCACATAAAAAATGTCCGGCTATGCAGCCAGGCTTTGTCCGCCAGGTCACCAAATTTAGCGCCCTTAGGGATCTGTTAACCAAAACAATATGTAAGATAAATTCAGGTAATATATAAAATTGTACAGAACGAAAAACCAAAGATTTACGTTTAATATCGTTAAAGTTATTAATAAACGATGAGATTGATTAAAATAAACAGTTTTGATATTATTCATCTCGAAAGATGTCTTCCTCGATGTTTTAAATGTTTTTTATTACGTTTTAAATATTGTGGGTTGATACTTTGCATTATGAACAAAGAATAATTCAATTTCTGTAGTAATTCAATTGTCAAGATTGTTAGTCATCAGGCTAAACTCGTACATAAGTTTCTGTGATATAAATGACTTTTTGTTACTGTTTGCGGTGGCAATTTCACAGCCCCTGTTCTAGGAAACACGACGCAGCGTTTGTTGAAGGATCCCTCCTTACAAAGAAAAGTTTATTTAATTTGAATTATACAGGGTATGGAAGAGATTAGTTTTGAACCAACCGCAGATAAACCTTGCTGAAATGCTAAAAAACATATTATGTTGACCATAGGAGGAGTTAGACCCTTAAATTGGGAGATGTCCAATACCTCTCTCGGGTATCCTAATACAATATATTATACAAACTACAGAAGGGGTAGGAACTGGGAGTATATTTAAATTCCCGTGGTTTAAAGCTCATGTTAAACTGTAGGTCCCCTGTGTCATAAATACGATAGACCGAAAGTGGACGTTTACCTGCATCAATTTTCATTTAATTCAAATATTTTAATACAAAACATCGCAAAACAAAAACTTTTGCTCAAATTTTTTCTAAATATTGAACCTATGCCTAACGTTACTATATACGGCGTTCTGCTAGGGCACCCTGTACTTTTTTTTCCTCATTTTTGTTCGTGTAGCCCCAAAGCATTAAAATGTACTCGCTGGCGCTTGTGTAAATAATTCTTTGATTCATTTTACGAGGCCTATAAATATTCTGCTAAAATTATATTTTACATGTTCCACGTTTATTAGAGCGTTCCGCTGATCAATTCAAGCGAACTAAATTATGCAAAAAATATGAGAGCGGTTGTTATTGTTGCGGAAAAAGAATTAATATGATATTCTCGATTTTCCACCGAAAACTTTTTAGTTCTTTATTTGTAAGGTTAAAAGTTTTCCTTCTTCATCGCGCCGTAACTCGTGATTTAACATTTCGATTTAACCTAGTTAAGATAGTTAACGCGTGTACATGATTGCCTATACTATCGCCGCCCGTGTTAACTGCGTTGAAAAATGGTTAACGTTGAACCTGATTTTGAATCGATTTGGCTGTAATACAAAGAGTAACAACTCGTCCCTACCTTGCCTGCTCTCTACCTTCTAATTTATTATGTACTTGGTTGTTATTTAAAGGGTCGTTACAGCTTTCCCCAGTGTTTCTTTAAAATTTCCTTATGTTTGTACATTCAAATGTTTAGTCAAATTGGAATGAATGGGTTAAGTGTTTTATTTTTATAGTCAACAGTTCTTCATTGATATTCGTAAAATTATAATAAACAAGAACTTTAAATATCACGAAAACTAAAAAAATAAATAATATAAGCCTGCTAAATGGTTTACGTCAGAAAAAGTGTAAAGATTCAAAAATAGGATGTAATAGAAACAATCTGGTCAAATAAAAGAATTATATTTAGAGTAGATATGCTATAATTTTAGAGAAGGGTAGGTAGTTGCTTTAAATTGTAATGATGCAAAATCAATAATCGAAGGCCTTCGATTAATTCCTAAAAATTATGTTGAAACAACCTCGGCTAATTTTAAAACATTGCAAATTTAAATTTATAGATGTATTGATCGCATTTGTTACAAAAGATATGAAATAATCGATAGTTGTTAGATCACTATTAATAAACAGTAAGAAAATAAAGAGTAAACGTTTAAACACGCAGAAAGGTTCCGTTTTAAAGTTGTCATTGGTATGGAGATTTTCGGCAGTACCTATAATTTTAGTGGTTGATTTATCCGTTCAAAGAAAAGTTTACTCGTCAACATAAGTTACAAATTTTTATCAAATAAGTACATAATTTCCTCATAATATCCTATTCTGAGATCTGGGTCGCCCTCAACCAGTTCTTCAATATAATATTGTCGAAGTTTGCATGGGTGCAATTTTTCACGCTTTAGCCATATGTACTAGTACTCGATATGTTACAAAGAAAGTGATTAATAGATTATGTATAATTTCATATATGATTGATATAGTACGAGTAATTTTGACAACTTGATTCAATTAGCCAGTTATTATGCACATTCTCCGCTCCTCGATGGTATCATATTCGGTTTATGTTAAACTCGGCAATTTGAGATACTGAGATGCGGTTTGCGTGAGGTTTTAAGACATCGAGGGAAGCTAATTTTTTTAAAAATATGTGACGAATTTAAATTCGCCTTCTCACCTAATTTCCAATAACGATCTTAATATAACAAAATTGCCCGATTTTACTTAAGATGATTAAGGGCCGGTTATATAAAAGAAGATGATCCTCGGATCAGAGTTAACTCGTGGAGGTTTGCTATATCAACTAACCAAACCACGGAAATTCCGAGCTAAGTAACTCTGATCAGCGGAAAATTTTTCTTCCGTTATTTCTTCTTCAAGTGGCATGCCTGATTCCAGACGTAGGCGACTTCTCTCCTATGTGCGTATTTTCCCACACATAATATGAGACCTACTGCTTAACGCGGGCTCCGAACCGCGGGAAGCGTATACACTTCACATCTCCAGAGAGGCTGTAGTAGGCAGGAAAATTACACCACGGTGGTTTGTCATTGCATTCCGAGGGGAGATGGTCAGAATAAAGTTTTACTGATCCTGGAGTGGAACCACGTATTCAATATTAGCAGCCACGCACTTAACCGCTTAAAGCCGCTTTACATCTATATGTTTTCACACAGGACTTCTCATATGAGAAATATTTCGGTGTTTACACTAATTAATTAATATGTCCATAATAATAATTCAGGCTTTTATCGTTTCAGGAAACCTACCATCCGGATACTATTCATCCCCCCCCCCCCAAGATATTCACTTAAATTAACAAATTTTCATTGAACAGTTCAGTATGTTGTGCACGTGCATTTCTTAAGCAATTCTTAAAATAATAATGTTAAGTGGGTAAACAGTAAATAAAATTACGGGAAATTTTAATTTTTATTTAAATTTTGTGCCCCCCACCCCCCATTAAAACAAGTTACGAGCCGCCATTGTTAATAAGTATACAATAATAGTATTTTTGCACGATCGATCGGGCGTTATCGCAATGCAGTTTGAAAATTGATTTTTGAGAGATTTTTTAAATTCTAAAAGTTACCACCTTAGAAAATAATTAGTGTTAAATTTTTACTGTTGTAAAATTTTCTTGAAGAGCGGGGCCGACTAGTAATTAAATTATTAGCAGTCCGGGCCTGCCATGATTACGGACAAACGCTGCACCAATTGACTTGAAATTTCGTACACTAATTTCAAGGTGTTTCAAGAACTGATGAAGTTTTGATTACAAACATTCCATTTTTAATCCACGTTTTTTCCAGAAGGCAGTATAATAACTCGGATTAAAAATGAATAACATATGTCGGTGCGTGTACATATTATATTTGAGGAAATTTGATATGCTATTCCACGCCCAACGGTGTACACTTCTTAAGTATTTAAACAGATGCAATTAATATACTTAAAGGTAGTTGAACCTAGTAAATGGGAAACTCATGTGTTGTCACATCAATTTTTTTTAATTAACTTTCGAAGACTTGACAATTACATACAAAGCGATACCTTTTTTTAATTATTATTGTAATTAAAACAAGGAAGAACTTGATTCTTGATTATAATTATCTCTCTTAGGAAGGCAATGGCAAACCACTGAGGTAATCTGACATAAGAACCCTTCTAATCAAGTTTATTATACTTCCCACGTCAAACAGTAGGTCCCCTATGTATACATATTACATAGTGAAAACACTTCGTACGCACTAGGAGAGATGGTAACGACGTTCGTTATAAAACTGAGATGCATGATTTTGTTTCTATTTGTTAAACAGACTTGTGAATGAAGTTACGGGCTAATGGACGAATAACTGATTCTCGGTAATGGTTCTATGGGATCAATCACAGCTGGAACAATGATGACGTCACAAACAAATGAATATCATCCAAAGAAGTTCCTATTAACTAATTTACTTCAGGACAATATTTGTTTATAAAATATTGTTGAATCAGCCAAACACTTAAAACGTGAGGGAATTCCGTTTATAACATACAGAAGCGTATATAAGAAAAGATAGTTAATTCGTTAATCCATTCATGCGCGACATTAGGGTGGTTATGGAGTCTATTATAGTTTTTCGTTGAACCGTGTCGTGCAAACTTGAAGACAGACACAAAAGCATACAAAAAAGGAATTTTTGGAAGTCATCCCTGCAAAACATTAATTTAAATGTTCGATTATTTATATCCCTTATTTACTAAATTTGGCAGCCATTCAACAGAAGTGAGGTTTTAAATATACGAACTTGCTCCAGTTTTCATTCATCCATAACAATTAGAAATTTTAACTACGTAGGTAACAAGTGATTGAAATATTTGGAAGAAAAGAAAATGGGCGTTCGTTGAGAGTTAGAAATACGAAACTTGATGTAATCAATTACAAATGATAAAAAAATAAAAAAATCCATCTCGCATGTGGATTACTAAAATGTCACATTAATGTTAAAATATTTAATAAAAAACACATGTTAAAATATTAATGAATGTTACAATAATAATTAAGATGCTCTAGACCAGACGTTCCATATTATCACACTTATCTTAAAACGAATATAAATATAATACTACCTACCAATTTACAACTTTACAACTTTTAATTGCAATTTTTTTTTCGTTATAAAATAACCGAGTTTAAAATATAAAGTCGTTAGGGAATAAAAATGTAAATGTGTTTCATCGAGTCTGGATAGTTTCTGAGTTTTTTTGTCAAGTTTTTTTAGTAGCATGAAAATAAATGTGTTTCTAAAACCAGAGCCAGGCTGATGTAGTAATTTTCGAAAATATTATCGTTTTTTCTAATAAAATATTTACCAATTACAACAAAACGTCAAACCCATCACTTACAACCCTACGCTACGGACAATCAAAACATTTTAACTACCCTTATATGCGTGACCTTGGGTTTTCGTTATTTTGCTACTTCAGTACCTACAATTTTTTTTATTAAAATCATAATTATTATTGCATAATTAGAAACGTGCCAAAATTTAAAATAATATATTTATTTGTAAGTTTGCCAACTTTGAAATCTAAGTTTAGATTTAACATGGGTTTTGAAGTAGAATGAGTTTTTAAAAAAATAAACTTACTATTGAAGACGAGAAGTTTTCTGGTTGAACCCAATCGTTTTATAGGTGACTTCAGTTCTAAATCGGTTTCATCCATTCCAAATAATCACCTGTTCACTTATACAATACAATTTTTGTAAATACAAGAAGTACTTTCACATGTACACTCTCACTAAACTTGGTTTCACAACAAACGAATAGGTGGAATCAGAATTAATGTTTCATTTATTTTTCGCAGTTTTTAATATTCGTTCGTTTAATTCAAACTTATTTACGATAACTTGAAAAGACTTACTAGCAAAACTTCACAACAACGCGCAACGCTTAATAAAGTCTGTTAACTGGTTTGGCTAATTTATTTTCAAACTCTGTTTATAGTTTGTTGAAACTTGAAAAAGTTTCAGAGACATCTATCGACTAATCGCACAACCGCATTCGGTTGTAAGACGAATTTACAGAAAAAGTGCGTTTAGATATAAAATAATTAATATACATTGTTTTTTTATAAACACTTGATTTAATTTTTCTAAACTAACGTACCTCAATTTATTTGTTGATTTTGTGCGCTTTATATTTTGGAATTTTTATCTCCTGACGCTAGATATCGCGAGGGTGCTTTCACCTTTTCGTTAGGTGAGTTTTTAATTGTAATTTCATAAATAAATAGGATAACTAAAATTGGATAATAAATAAACGATTGGTTTTCCTAAAAATGAACCGATGCATATGTAATTGTCAAGGGTAAACGCTAAGCGGTCAAAATTAGAATTTAATAAATGAGCGAAAAAGTTTTAGATTGACCAACTTTTCGACTGTTCGAAATGTATTAAAAAATTAAAAATTAATTTGTTTGGCTTCAGCTTGGTCCAATCACGTGCTTTCAATTAAATATCTATAAGGTCGTTCTTTATCCAGTGGCGCTCCCAAAACGCAGCTAGGGCCACTTTAATGAGTTTCCTGAAACTGAAATATCTCAGCTGGGGTACGGTCCCCTATCTTTGGCCACTCCAAATAAATTGAAAATTTCCTATTGCAAAGAGGAAGGTTTATATAATATACTGATATAATTTAAACCTGAGAGTGTATTATCAAAATTTTGAGTAAATCGAATTTGAAGTTTGCAAATTTACATGTAAAATTAACGAGATTCCCGCGCGTCGCTCATTCTGTTGACAGTTCGTGCAGTTATAATGACCCTAACACTTAGAGTATTTTGCACCGGCAGATGCAGCTCGTCTCTCGTACATGTAACATCGATTATTTTTTGTTTTTACGCGATTTTTTGGGGGTGAAACGTAACAGTTTACTGCCCCATACCGCAACTATACTTTTTAATGCTGTTTCAAGGGTCTCTAAGCTCCCGGTTTCATTTATCCCGGTTTTTTTATGGGAGGCGCCTTCTAGTATGTTTAGCATAGTAACCAGAGTCAAAACCGCCCTGGAGGGGTGCAGAGCGGAGCGGAGCGCAGCGGCGCCCCGCAAGGGTAGATTTTGACGATGGATAAACCTCCCTATCGAATTCACACCCCAAAAATCGAAGAAAAATTCACTAAATTTACGTACTTTCAAATTGATTTTTCTCGAAATTTTATGTATACTGTCGCAAGTGAAATTTTTACAATATACTCTATAAACCTTCCTCTTTGCTATAGGAAATTTTCAATTTTTTTGGGGTGACCAAAGTTAGGTTACGGTCCCCCTCAGCTGTTTTTGGTCCTACCAACATGGGACTGAAAACAAGTCTTATGTGGGGAGCCACAGAAAAATATGAAATTTCATTATTAGTACAATAGGTAGGTACTATGGGTCGTTCCATATCAAATCAACTAACACATTGTTATGACGCTCTTCGATTTTGTTCAAACTTGGTTTATACTATCAAATAAGCATACCCTTTTTTTTTGTTTGCCCCTAAAGAGCTCCGGGAGTGGATTGGTGTGATCGCTGGTTGAGTTACGGTTCGGAAATTGTGGGTTCGAATTGCGGACTTCTTAGCACGGCCCCGGTAAACATCAACGCTCTGGATGAGGAAGAACGAACGACGAGATACTGAAAAACACGGCCGTGTCTTCGTAGCTTTGGAGTTGTAAAGTAAGGGAGAGAGGATGAATGAAGAAGTATTGGACATGCACGGCCTGTTGAGTTAAATTGCATGTATGTATTATTGCATAAATAATTAATGTCAAAATATTGAGGCCCTGATCAAATTTTGACTTTCAGTGTATCCTCCCCCAAAAAAGTGTAATTTAAAATTCTTAAAAAAATATATTATCTTCATCACACTTTTGACTACTTGCATTCAAAGCGATTTCAATTTCAAAGCGAGGAAGCTTTTGGTTTAGGAATGATATAAGAATGAATGACTTCATAAACCACTAGTTGAAATGTTTACAAAGATGGAAAAAGAAGCAAAAAAAGCAGAACTTGAGGTAAAATTCATTAGGTGTTACAGAGAAAGAAATGAAGCAATGGAAGAAATACTACTTATAACAAGATGATATTTTTGAAGAAAAGTAAATAACACTAATGGGAGAAAAGAAGTAATAAAGGGCAGAACAATAGCTGGAAATAGAGCATTTTACAATGACAAAATAATAATTATGAATAAACATAATATACGAAAAAAAGATGAAGATAAAATATATAAAACCTTGATAAAACCCGTATTAACATAATATGGAACAAAGATAATGCGTATGACGAAGAAAGAAGAAGGGAAACTACGGGTTATTGAGAGAAAATCATGAGGAAGATCTTGGGATTTTACTTTCCCATTTACGTATAGTAAAGGTAAGTATTGTTATCGAGTTAAAAAAAATTTTGAGTTAGTATTTTTTCCATGGTCTATAAGTCCATACGAATTGTTTAAGACCATTTTTTGGAATTATTTCTAGATGTGTGTGTGGTGTATGTGTGTGTGGAAGAGCAGTGCCGCTTCCCGGTGGAACATATGAGAATGAAAATTATATCAATCGAAAGAGATTATTTTGCAACATCTTATGATACCCAACTCTTAATATTTTTATCTTAAATTATTGTTAAAATGCAACAATAAAATAAGCGCTTTTAAAAGAATATGGGTTGCCTTGAATAATTTTGATCTGTCAAAGTCATTTGAATTGTAAATTTGATTGCATATAGATAGCATCTTGAAAATATCAATTTTTTTCTGCTAAATCGAGTTAAAAAACATTTTGAGTGAACACCTTTTTTATTAATATTTAATATAAAATGACGTAGAATCTAGTGAATGGGATATTAATGTGTTGGCACATCAGATTTTTTTTTAAATTAATGAGGAACAATACAGAAGAAGAACAAACAATGAAATAGAAATGGAACTGGAAGAAGGAAGCATTGTGAAACACATTAAAGCTATGAGGTTGGGTTGGTTGGGTCACGTGATGAGAGCTCAAGAGAATAGAGCAATCGAATGTGCAATCAAACAAATTACAATACTGGAATTAGATAGGGTGGTAGCTTAAGTCCCACATTATTCAACTTGATTATGGAGCAGATCATTAGAGGTATCAAAGACACTGACTTTGGCTATGAAGTAGGGGGTAGCAGAATCCAGATGGTGTGCTATGTAGATGACGTGATCCTAACGGCTGAAAATGAAGACGACCTACAGCCGCGACTCTTGTTTCGACTCAATATAATATCAAAAGCGTTTAATATGCGGATATAGGCTCAAAAACAAAATATATGGTGATCTCAAAATATCCCGTACGCTGCAAAATTATGACCAACGAACAACTCTTTGAACAAGTCAGGAAATTCACATACCTTGGTGTGGATAAATCCAACGACCAAAGTATCAACTCAGAGGTACGCACACAAACATCCAAATCAGCTATGATCTCGGGTTATCTACGAAACATCACAAGCACATGTCAAACGAAATCAAAACAAGAATATATAAAAATGCGTAACACCAGTTCTCATCTACGCAGCAGAGACAAGGGCCGCAACATCGAGAACAAAACAGACAATGAGATCTACAGAGATGAGAACATTGAGAACGATAGCAGGAGTAACGTTGTGGGATAGAGTGAGAAGCGAAATAACTCGCAAAAGATGCAAAATTCGGGACGTTGTCAGATGGGCCAGAGCGAGAAGAAGGTTTTTGAGATGCGAGAATTGCAAAATAGTGATAGCACAAAGACCTACATAACTCCAAGAGACCCCCCGGAAGACCCCCAAAGAGATGGAAGGATAGCTGGACGTCTGTATCCCAGGAGGACACTATTGTGATTAATTAACAGGGCTGAGCCCTAAAAACAGAAGAAAAAGAAGAATGTGCAATGAAATGGAGGTCAGATGTGGAGAGGCCGAGAGGTAGACCAAGAATGAGATGGTAAGACGAAGTAAACAACGACTTAAGAATTTTGAAGGTCAACGATTGGAGAACAAGAGCTCTTGATAGAAAACAATGGAAAAGGATGAAGAGGCTGAAGTGGTTGTACCTCATAAGCTAAACTTATAACTACAGTTCGTTTGGTTTAAGTCTGCAGAGGTGCGGCATCGCACGGCAACGGTAATTGGTTAACATTTAAATATAGCAAATCTTCTTTGCCTTTCGAGGCTGCATCTCTGCATTCTTAAAACGAATGAACCACGAATGGTGGCTGTATCAACACCGGAAGGCTGATCTTTTAATCAAAAATGTGTGCACTTTTGATTTCCCGGGGATGGAACTTTTGAATCTGCTTTTGCATGTGGAGTCCTCTTTTATATAAAATTTATATCTAAAATTATAACTTTCTACATTTTAATGCAATCTTTAATAAAATGTAGACAAGGGATGATGGCAATTTTTGTAAGTTTTATTACTGGATAAACTGGAATTGCTGGAATCCTAATTATTTTCTAAAAACTGTTTACCATCATGTAAAATTCTTTAAAGATCCATAATTACTCTGGATGATGCTACCTAAAATCAGGCTTTTGTTTGAGATATTAAAATAAAGCTTATAGGATTTGCAATAGAGATGGTTTTTATATTTTTGCGGTATCTATTAATTATTATTATTATTATTAAGATAGTAATACGGATAATAAAGATATGCCCAGCCTATCTGAGCAAATTTTCACAAAATTTATAAGAACATAAATAGATTAAAATATTCCTAAACTCAATTTGTTGCGCGTAAATCGCCATCTTGAAAGAATTACGCTCCGATAGAGGGATCGAACTGCAAATGTGGTTTCCTTCAAGTTCCAACTTCCAACGTTCGAAATTTAAAATCAAATCAATTTGTTTTGTATAATCTAAAAACAAAAACCTGGCCGCAATACTGTCATACGCAATGAACTGATTTATTCCAAGCAACGAAACTGAAAAAATGGCTCGAACTTACAAAATATCTACAAGAGTTGAAATTTATGGATGGTAGTTTCTCCAACGTGTTTTTCGCGTATAATTGGTTTAATTTAATTTTTAGGGAAAATGATCATAAAACCAAAATTAAAGAGCGTAAAATTCTCTTTAAAATTAAGTTTTTAAAATGTTCCTATTAGTTCAGGCGAGGAAGCCAAAAAAGTAATTCAAGTTTGCAAAATATTCATCAGGCATTTGAGTGTCTTTTGTTGAATTCCCAAAAATGTCTGTAAAATTCATTGCCGTTTTCTTGTCTAATAGAACAATTTATTTTGCCAGGATAAAGTAGTTTTTCGTCCATAACTCACTTAATATCAATTTACGGACAATCCTCATCAAATCAAAATTATAAAGATCATTGAAGTGCATAAAGTTCTCTACGAAACGGAGTTTTTTAAAATTTATTTGTCATGGTATTCCTGAAATAAAGATCAATTCCAGAAAGCCGAAATGCGTTTTATTTTAAAAAATTGAAATTGGAAAAAAGTTTTTGAATAATTCTATAATAATAATTAATATAAATGAATTATAATATAAATGTTTTATATAATAAGCTTCGCCATTTGGGGTCATATTGTGGCCAATTTTAGGTTGATGATAATTTTCCCTTAAAATTAAATTAAGCGAGTTATAGACAAATTACCTTGTTTGGAGTAGGTAAAGTAACGGTAGCGGCCAACTATAATTTTTGGGAAATCGTAAATTAAAGCAACTATTATTGTTATACAATGTCAATGGTTATAAACCGGAGAAATTTTACGATTCAAAATTTTTGAATTAAATTTTTGCTGTTAATTATCTGTCACATTGAATGTTCAAATTTCCAGCAAGCGAAAATAGATTACAATCAATTGATCCACTTGAACATCCCTAATGGCGAGCGATAAAAAATATTTTATTTGGGAGAATTATATTTTTGTTATATTTCTGTGAGGTGAGCGAATGGCTGAGAAGTTAGCGTGTTAGTTTCTCGTGCCAAAATCCACGGGTTCAAATCCTGTGAGGTGCTATATCTATGGAAGGAATTTTCGCTCACCAAATATCTACCTGCTGGCCCCAGGTAACATTATATATGAGGCCACTAGATGCAAAAGTGTGTATATGACATTCAAGTTTTTTTTAGATATTTACAAAAAACTGATACCAATAAAAGTAGGAAAGATTCTTTCGGTATATTTTGTTTGACATACATTTGACATGAGTCCAAAAATATAACGGAAGAATCTTTCCTACTTTTCTTCATAACAGTTTTTTGTAAATATTTAAAGAAAACTTAAATGTCATATACACACTTTTGCATATACATACACACTTTTGCATCTAGTGGCCTCATATTATGTATATGGCCTAAAAACTTCCCTGATCGGAGTAGACTGTGTAAAAATCGTCAAATCGTCTTGGCTCCTCCTTGCGCAGATTAGGGTTCTTGAACTTTGAAACTATCTCTACTTTGCCATTTTTGGCTTGGGTCAGAACGCAATTATTCAGGATTACCAGTGGACAGGTAGAGATAGTTTCAAAGCTCAAGAACCCTAACCTACGCGAGGAGGAGCCAAGAGGGCGAAATACATACATACATATACGAATTTGAGCCTTCTACGTGGATTTTTATTCAAAGCTCAAGAACCCCAATCTACGCAAGGAGGAGCCAAGGTGGCGAAATACATACATATACGAATTTGAGCCTTCTGCATCAATATTTAGAGTTCTTGAACATTGAAACTACCTCTATACCTATAGATTGCAACCATTCGTTATTGTAGATGTTGAAAGATCCGCAGTGTATAGCCAGTGAGTGGCGGTCGGTACGTGGAGGGCGACGCGACGCCGCCCTTCCAACCTAGAATAGTATCTCTATAGATAGAAATTAGGATCAAACGTTTGAGCTTCCATTCAAATCATTTGAACCACAAGCATCGCGAAGTTATTAGCGAAAACTTTGGTGGTGGGCTGTAGAAAACACCCCCCCCCCTCCAACGCGAATGTATTTATAAAAGTTTTAATTTCCATCATGTGAACCCCAAAGGTAAAAAAGTTAAAACGCTTAAAAGATTGTGAAATTTAAATTTTACCACCATGTTCCGAGCAAGTGGTGCCCAGAATTTTAACGACCAAACATTTTACGCAAATAATTCAATCCATTACGCATGTAAGTTGGGCCAGCGGTTAATGTATTTTAATATTATTTTGGTGGGTAGCTTAAGAAAACCCGTAAATTGGGCTAGCGGTCGGCGTGGGCAGCTTAAAGGTAAAACCATTAAATAATATTCAATTGTATATATTAAGTATCGCAAAACGCAAGTAAGAAAAAAAGTTTCGTGTGCTACACACTAAAGAACATGGTTAATATTTATAGTCTATAGAAAAAATATTTTTCGAGAAATCCTTAAAAACAACCCCAAAATCGAGTTTTGAAAGTATTAAGTACGTTAATTAAGAAAGTACGTTAATTTAGGTGTTTTTTTTCGATTTTTGAGGTGTGCATTCGATTTGGAGGTCTATCCATCGTCAAAACCTACCTTTCCGGAGCGCCGCTCCGCTCCGCTCTGCACTCCTCCGGGCGGTTTTGACTCTGGTTTACTGGGCTAAACATACTAGAAGCGCCTTCCGTCAAGAAAACCGGGATAAAAGAAACCGGGAACTTAGAGAACCTTGAAATAGCATTAAAAAGTATAGTAGCGGCATGGGGCAGTAAACTTTTACGTTTCACCCCCAAAAAATCGAATAAAAAAAAATTAACCATGGCAGTTTTCTCAGTGTGCGAGAGCAAAGGATTAAAATAATTATAGAATCTTTTCTGGCTCAATTTACATGGGACTCTTATAATCTTTTGGCCCAATTTACGGGTAGACTTAAAAAGAACCTGACCGCCTGGCCCAACTTACAAGCGCCGTTCAATCCAGTGTTAATATGGACTAGCAAATTATTTTTGACGATGTTTGTTTTCATTTTTAAAATTAAAAATCTGATGTGGCCATCGCATGACTTTCCAAACAGACGTAAATTTTTATATTGTATATTTTTTAATAAAATGGTTACATAATTTCAACAGTAAATCGATGAAAAAATTTATATTTTGCCAAAATAGGAAGAAAAAACTTTTGAATGCCTATATCTTGCAAACGTAGCATTTATGGACCCATGAATACGTTAGAAAAATTTGGCGAAAATTTTTGAAACGCCCTGTATATTTTAGAGAAAAACTTTTAGAACAAAAAATGTAGAAAATTTTATAGTGGTAATTTTTTGTTCTTAAAATTTTTACATATTTAATTTCGTTTCGAAGTTATGACGCATAATGTCATAATAGCTCCAGGTAAACCCCGCTTTCCCGTTATACGATTTAATTTATTTTCATCTGGCTTCGTCCTACGACAGGAAAAAGCTTATATTCAAAATTTTAAATGATTTTCTTGCTTCGTTTAGACGCTATCGTGTTCACAGACGTACACACATACATACATACAGGCATCCTTCCAAAAATGATAAAAATGGATTCAGGGGACCTCAAAACATGAACATCTGTCAAAAAATTGGGGGGTCAAATTTTGCCTGATAACAATACTTTCCTTACCTAGGGGTTCGGAAAGTAAAAATTAAAAACTATTTTAATTATTATCAGCAACACTAAAATTCTGAACGATACTTGCTCGGAGCGATGTTGGGTCAAATTTACAATTTCCCAATCTTTTAAACGCTCTAACTTTAGGGTTCAAACGCTGGGAATAGACGTTCATTGGAGCTCAAACGATTCTCGATCGATTGGTATTTAATTAAATTTAAAAATCACTTCTTAAAAAATGCATCTTAACAGCCTCTCCCAAAATTGTTCTAAAAAATTGAAATTTTATTAAAAACCTATAAAGCTGAAATGTCGAAAATAGAAACTCATTGGATCTCAAATGATTCTCGATTCATTGACACCATTTTTATAAAACAAATCGTGATGGGAGAGGGGGGGCGCCGTTTCTACAACTCCCCCCCCCCCAATTTTTGCGAATAACTTCGCGATGCGTGTCGTTCAAACGATTCGAATATTATGCTCATTGAAGTTCAAACGCTAGGCACTAATTTCAGTAAAAACCTCGCGATGGGAAGGGGAGGGGGCGAAATCTACCTTAAAATGCAGCTAAATAATTTTTATATTGTGTTATGACCTTATGACCCAGAAACTGCATCAATGATACTGTCCAATCGGGGATTTCAACACTTTGAACGTCAGCCGCTTTTACAACTTTATATGTTTTATTGTTATTTATTTTGCATTATCTTGTGATTCCTGCAGATTAGAACAAAAATTGGTTTGGTTTGTTTTGTAATTTAAAACTATTTCCGCTAAGTTAGGACTGTTTCTTTTACCTATTTGGTTCTTTTTTAATATGCCGCCCCAGTAAATTTGACGCCCGTTCGTTTCGTATCACTTACGCTACTTGTACATGTGTAATTTTTTTAATAAGAATTTTACAATCGATAAAATTAAATTTAAACACAACCAATTATGGATTTGAATCCTGCAAGTTTTTAAAATTTTTTTTAAGTAAAAAAATTCATATTTTATCAATTTTTTTTTATTACATTTATATTAACAATACGTAAAATGAATTCTTTTATGTTGGGTATTATCGAACATGTAATCTTGTAACCCTTATCGAACTTGATCGAACTTCAATGTGCAGAGTATGCGCTGATTTAAGGGTTAATAACTAAGATTTTCGTGAATAGATGGCGTCAGTTGATTAAGTTTTTTTTTTTTCTATAGTTGCCTCGTTATATTAGTAGTGTTAACATACGTGCCAAATATGGAGATATCAGCTGACATTTAGCATAATTATTTTATTGTTTTTTATTTTGAGATTGAAATTAGAAATTTTAAGGTTTCTAATTTTGAAAATCATAAAAAAAACAATACCTTAACACATAAACAATGGCAGAAAGTTAAGAATAATGAATCTTTTAGCTTTGGAGTGCAAAGTGGATATCAAAATTTAAATCAAGCAATACAATGTTGACTTCCTTTTTTATAATTTTATATGATTAAATATGTGGAAATACTGTCTCAAGATCTACATTTCAAACTATTTTGAGTACGTATTATGTTATAACAATAACATTAATGTTTTTATTTACGTTTTCAATTTTTAGTGTTTCTTGAATGAAATTGAAATTTTACTCAATTTTGCTAACACTGATAGTACAGCTGAATAAAAAGGTAATAATTTCCACTTACATTTACTTTCGTTTTTTTAAAACTGTATTAGTTGTAGAATGAGGAGGATTTTATACCTCCTAAGCCATTGATATGGTCACTATGAATTCAGACAAGGCTCAGGCAAAGCGTAAGCCTGAACCAAATAATGGAGGATGTGCTGGAAGCAGTACCGATAATGCCATAGGTACATTTCACCAACTTTCAGTTCCCGATGAATCTCCTAATCATCTTTTATATAAAAAGGTAATTTTTGTTTTTAATTTGTTTAAATTACTCTAACTCATTAACTTTATAGATGGAAACAATTGTGGAAAAAATGCAAGATGAAACAACGGGTGTGCCAGTTCGAACGGTTAAAAGTTTTATAACAAAAATACCTTCAGTATTTACGGGTTCAGATCTTATAATGTGGATGATGAAGAATTTAGATGTTGAAGATCAAAGTGAAGCACTTCATCTGGCTCATTTAATGGCTGCTCATGGTTATTTTTTTCCAATCGACGATCACATTCTAACCCTTAAAAATGATGGTACATTTTACCGATTTCAAACACCTTATTTTTGGCCATCCAACTGTTGGGAACCGGAGAATACAGATTATGGTGAGTTTTGTTTTTTATTTTAAACCTGGATTGTGAGCTGCAATATAACAGAAATATTTTGAATACCTGAAAATTGCCCATATTAAATATTTTTTGTAAAAATTTCCATCAATATAATAATTAATGTAGTAACTCGTTTTTAAAATTGGAACCTTGCCTGCATCTTTACCCACATGGCGGTTATTAATTCTTATTAAAATGAAGCTGGCATCTTCTTGCCTATTCAGTGCAAAGTTTTTGATCCATTAACTTTATTTGATTTTTATGAAATTTTGCAATAAAGTAAAGAATAAACAAATGTAAATTTGTAAGTTTGTTAAAGCAATAAAATCAAGTGAATAGTTTTTGAGTAATTGATTTTTTACGATTTTCCTGCTTTAAATTATCAGATTTTTATGAAACTTGGATTTAAAGTTAAAAATAAAATTAAATTAATTGTATACTTTTGAGTAATTAATTTTTAAAAACGTTCCTCTTCCTAAAAATAGAATTTTATAATCGCACGCCATGAAATCACGGAATGTCGTTAATTGTTTAAATTTGTAATTATAATTTTGGATAAATAGCGAATTGCTATTCCGACATAACATCCTCTGTGAAATTTAATCAGTTATTTATTGCATTGGTAGTTTTGTTTCTTCTACATACTCTCCAACAAGTCCGCTGATTTAGCTTATCAAGCCAAGTCAGTAGACTTGCTTGAGCGTGTGTAGCGAAAGTTTTACTTGAAGGAAAGTCGGACAAAACGAATTGTGGTATGATATAATAATGTTTTCTATAAGTCGACAACTAAGTCTGAAGGTGTGGAGAGCGCGAATTTACCTCAAACTTCTTGTCAAGTCGCCGACTTAGCGGGATTAAGACCGCGGCCATACCGGCGACTTTAACACCGGGACAGAGTTACAGTGACTTTATTATCTACATAAGTCAGAGCGCGCTCACCAAACTAACGTGACAAATGATATGGCAATAACATGATGGTAACGTGATACTGACAGCTCATGTGTGACTTAACGCCTACCAAACCGATTTGCTTGTTACTAGTTATTAATAACTGTAGTTGTAACCATGTCTGTATCCTATGATAAAGATGCTTTGACATTATTGCACTTAATCAACGTTAAGCATGTTAATAGTATGCTGTTGTTGTATGCCAAATGGCTGTGCAAAATTACGAATCTGCAACTTCAGTACGCCATAAGATCAGCAACGAGCGGTGGATTGAACCAACAATAGGCATCTTACAACTTCTATTTTAAATGGCAGCAAGTGCTAACAGGAGCGGCGTCAATCGCGTAAGATTTGTGCAAACTAAATTTACGTTTTTCAAGATGATGGCGTCACAGTACGCGACAAACGACGCATCGACCTCCCCATTTTCCAACTTGTTGCGAACTTACGTACCGCATATACAAATAACTTCCTCAGTGTCGTTAGCCCTGTCAAATGAGAACGTTTGCCTCAAGTAGGGATGTAACATCCCTGCAGACGGCACCCAATTTTCCAGGACAACGTCACGAGGAAGATAATCACGGGTTCCCTCCTTAACCACTCGCTAGCACATAGAGACCTCTCGGATTTAAGTTCTATAGGAACAAATCCTGCAAGAGCTATTGCAGAAATTGCCCAGATAGTTCTAAAGTCTTTGATCGCCCTAATGGCGTACACTCTTTCGAAAGAACGCAGCACATATTATTTGTATTATAGGACTCCACTCCAAATACTTGCCCCATAAGTTAAGATGGATTCCATGACCAATCTATAAATTGTCTCGACGTTAGCAGGGAAACACCCTACGTCGGACGTACAAATCGACATAAATTTTTGTACATTTTGAAATAGAATTTTTAATAATGTGTTATGAAACTTTAAATTTTGATCAAGTATTATTCCTAAAATTAATTTTTTCTTCAAATTTTAAATTTGTTTGGCTGAAAAAATACTACATAATTTTGACTTTGGAGTGAAGTCTATTACTTTTGTTTTTGGGGCGCTAAAAGTTATTTTAAAACCACATTTTTCACAAATGATATTAAGTGCTGCGTTAGTTATTTCCTCCAGCTGTGCTATATTAGACGAACTAGTGATGAATAAATCAAGTCAAATGAAGAAATCAAGAGTCGGTCATAGCTTTGGCAGTTAAATGCGTCTACTGCTAATGCGAAACGTTCGGATCGAATCCGGGCTGGGTAAGAACTTTATTCTGACCGTCTCTCCTCGGAAGGCAATGGCAAACCACCGAGGTAATCTGCCAAGAGAATCCATATCAAAATTAAGTGTATTACACTTCCCGTGGTTCGGAGCCCACGTTAAACAAGTAGGTCCTCTATGTATGCGAGAACATATTGAACGCATGTCACATGCATAGAAGAGATGGATCACTTAAACGACTGGAGAGAGTGATGAATAGGACATCATCTGCAAAAGCTTGTAGATAACACCCCTCGGGTAAATCCGCATCTGAAAGTTCGTCCAATATAGCATTTTAGAAGGTAGGACCACAAACAAAGCCTGGAATGTATCCCTTCGTCATTGTTTTTAGCGACTTTCCGTCCGCGTAAGGCAGCTCAACAGATCTGTTCTCTGCATAATTTTTGAGGAAGACATTTGATATTAATTTCGTAATCTGTTAAAAAGAGCTGGAAGTACGGGGAACGTTTTTGTCGCCGGTGTGACCACCTTCATTTAAATACATGTACACGCATTATATTAGCAGTCGACACACTTAAGGAGTTTGTATCAGGACAATTGGCACCGCCGCGCCGTCCTAAGATATTCGGCGCCCGTGGGCTACTAAAAATAATGCGCCCCTCTTCATAAGAAAATATACGGGATGGCTTCTCAAAATTGTATAAAAAATGCCGCCCCCAAAAGGCTTGCACCCCGGGGCTATAGCTCATTTAGTCCTGTGGTTAGGGTGGCCCTGGCAATTGAAGTAAAAATATGGTCACTTTACTTATTTTTGTCTTTTATTATACCGATGCCACAATTGTCTAATTGAATAATTGTGTAAATATTTCATCAAATATGATACTTTTTTTTTATAATATATTATATAGCAATATTTTTAAAAAGTTATACTATTTATAAATTTAATAAAAACTGAAAATGTCAAAGATAATACGTAATAAAGAAAAATTGATGCAAAAAATGCCAAAGTCGTAACTTGCGTGCGCTCGGATTTGAAATTCAATATTTAAAATCTGTTATTTTTCGAAAAATTTGTTATTATTTAATCATCTGTATCTATGAAAACCAGCAGTGTAGCATATAAAGCATACACTGGCACGCTAACGAGCGGGAAACCGCGGTTTATACCTAGTTGAGCCGGATATATTGCTGTGATCTCAAACCCAATATCGACCTGTGGTTTATGTGGAAGGCAACGGGAAACCACCCCATTAAATTTCTTTCCCTAGTCAGTCATCTTGGCTTCGGTCAAGTTTGTATGCCAACGTCTAAAGAAGATATGGCACTATGAAAAAGAATTATCTATGAAACTGGACAATGAATTTTTCTTTGAGTATCAAAATTCAACTGAGATTAACTCCCGATCTATACAGTGAAATTTTTTTTTAATATTCTCTGATGTATTCAAGAAACTTAGAATAATAGCTGGTAGAAATTTTAAGACAAATACATTAACCGCTAAGGTCTCTTATTAATTTTTACTATTTTACTAATTATTAGCAAAAAATAGGGAGAAAGTAAATTCCCGGTTTTCCATTACATTAAACCTTGCACCTGGAGTAAAACGCAAGGGATTTCTTGAATCCCTTTTTATTTGTTCCCTCTTTTATCCCTAAATAAAATGTAACTAATTCAATCACCTCAGAAACTTGATTGTGAATACTTTGCAGAGAAACAAAGTAGCAATATTCAAAATGGAATGGAGAAGCTTGATTAAAGAGATTTCTTGTAGGGCTTATTTTATGGGGTTGTCGGGTAGTGGAAGTCTTCAAAATTCGGTGTAGGCCTTTAGTTGTAGGAAAAATTCAAAATCCAGGTCAAAATGTAACAGTTTGGATGGAGTGAACTTAAAACCTTATTTGTCATACATTTTTTGACCTTCATGTACAGAATTAAGAGATAAAACTGCTATTTGGGTAAAAACTGTCTGAATTAAAAAAAATGGCAAAAGCATCATATTCGTCGTTTTTCAAATTCGAGTTTTTTTTATCAAGATACTAAACGAAAACAAATAATAATTAAATCGAACTTGATTGTTTAAACAGACATAGAATCGAGTTTTTCACCAAATCAGAGTTAAAAATAGGTGTTTTGTTGTTAGAATTGAGAAAATTTGATGAGGTTGAAATTGAAGAAATAAGTGAGAAAATTAAATTGATTAAATTTATTAAACCGCAAACATTCCAGGCAACTTAGAAGTTACAATTTTAGTTTCCAAACGAATCTGGGCAAGCTGAAGTTCTTCACTTATTTTAATTTTTATGTAAAATTAACATCTGGCCAAAATTGAAGACAGGGTGGCCACCCGTCTGGAAAACCGGGAAATGTCAGGGAATTGTTCTGACAGGGAAAAATCAGGGAAATGTCATGAAATTTTATCGTCTGTCAGGGAATTTTGATAAATTTGAATTACTCAAAAATTTTGTCTATAAAAATACGGAAATTTTTTTTCATGATTTCAAATTATATAAAAAAAATTTTCCATGAATTTATAAGTAAAATTCCGTCTTTCAGTAATTTTGCATTGATATGTAAAAAGTATACTTTGGTTTTGTAAATTAAATTTACATAATAAAATATTATTATGTACTATAAATATAATAGGAAAAATTTACAAACCTCTGTAAAGGTTTAACTTTGTTGTTCGTCTTAATAATAATCCTGATAACTGATAACTCCTTGAAGTTGGTCCACTACAAATAGTCGTATGTCGTAATAATTTTTGAATTTCTTAGTTTATTTTATCACGGAATTTAGTGTTCAGCTTTTTTAAATTTTAAATGATTTTAGAGCTAGTAATAAATTGTTGATATATTTTAAATATCACTGATATGAAATTAAGTTTTAAGATCGAAATGTTTACATACAACATTTTTCATCTATAATCTTGGACACGAATTTGACATACTGCCTATTAGGAAAAACAGTTTTTTGTTCCTCCTGAAAAAGTCCAAAACGTCAGGGAAAATACTGATTTCAGTCAGGGAAAACCGGGAAATGTCAGGGAATTTTGTGAACGGAAATAAGTGGCCACCCTGGAAGAGCACAAAATTAAGCAAGTTATAGACGGAAAACCACCTTGAGGGGGCTAAAATCTCTAATTGGAGAGAAGCTGACAGTGGAATTTGGGGGACATTGAAATACACATCTCTACTACTTCATTTCAACTTTCATGGATTAAAAGCAAATATTAAAATCATTATATAAAAATAACGTAAGAAATTTTTTGTTTATGGGGTTGTCAGGTAGCTGGTGGTTACAGTTTTAAATCATCAAGGCTGGACTGTAGTTGCGGGGAAAATTTGAAAAACATGAATTAGTTGAACGGTTTTGGCGATATCACTTAAAAATCTTGCAAGGTGAGAATTAGCTGGCTTCTGACGACGATTTTTTGAGGACAGAATTACAAGGTAAAACCGCTGATTGTTAATATTAGAGACAAGCATCGCGTGGGTTATTCGTTATTACTTATTACTTTATTACAACATATGAATTTCTTGAACTGTCGGATTTTGGTATTTTTCATTCATGCTTATAAATTTTTTATATATGACTTGGATGCTTATGATAAACTTTTAGAACTTAACAGTTTAACGTGGAATTCAAACCACAGCAAATAATTTGTTTGCGAGCTACTGGGATTTGAACTCTGTAGCTCCCAAAAATTAAGCCTGCAAGTCAACTTCTTCGCTCCTGCACCAAATTACATGTGTATGTATCCAAGCAGTGACAAATAGCAGAAGTGCAAATATTACGTCATCTATACTTATTAGACAGAAAACATAATTTATTATAAATTTTGTAATTTACTGTATTTAACATTGATTCACATGTCGCTGAACATTACACTGGCAATTATTCCCTTCACTTCCCTCAAAGAGAAAACACTCAGGTGGCATGATCTGTTAGATTCGTTGTAGCGATATTATGTGGTTATAATTAATATTATATTATGTTAAGAAATTTAAGAAGTGTATTGGAAAGTGTTTCTTCAATCATTTTTGCAGGGCTCAATTTACTTGTTGCCAAATTTGATTCATAATTATAAAGAATAAAAATTAATTCTAAAATATCAGCTTTCCATGCAAATTTTCTTTTGGAATCTTTTTAACCTACCAGTAATTGTAATTTAATTTCCCATTTACGTAGTAAAGGAAAGTATTGTTATCGAGTTAAAAAAAAATTTTGAGTTAGCATTTTTCCCATGGTCTATGAGCCCATACGAATTGTTTAAGACCAATTTTGGAATGATGTCCGGATGTGTGTGTGATGTATGAAGTGTGATGTGTGATGTATGAAGTGTGGTGATTCTATCGTCAACGTTTTCAGACAAACGCGTGCACCAATTGAGTTGAAATTTTATACACTAGTTTGAAGTAACTGTCTAAAGAGCTGATTAGATTTTGGTTGAAAACCGTCCATTTTTAACCCCTTTTTTAGGGGAATGAAAATTGTTAAAGAGCATTGCCGCTTCCCGGTGGAACATATGAGATTGAAACTCATATCAATCGAAAGAGATTATTTTTCCGCATCTTACCCCACACTTGATATTTCCCTCTTAAATTATTGTTAAAATGCAAAAATACAATAAGCGCTGTTAAAAAAATATAGTTTGCCTTGGATAATTTTGATCCAAGTTTTTATCCAAATTTTGTATTAAACACATAAATTTGAGCAAATCACTCACTCACTCATTAATAATTTAGTGCGTATAGCTACGAGGGTCGTGGAGAGTTGAAATTTTGCATACCCGTGTGGGTTTACGAGGATTGAACGAGAAAATTTTCCCGTTTTTCATGGGACGTAACGGAGGGGGTGAAATGGCGCTTCAAAGTGGTCACAAAATTTCGGCATTCACTTTGGATAGTTGAAATTTTTCAGGAAGCTCCGGGCGGTGGGCGAGGGGGCGAAACAATTTTTTCTTTTTCGAAATTTTTTTCCAGCGCTTGGCAAGAGGGCTCCTCGCGGTTTTTCGTATTTTTGTATCTACTTCCAGAGTTTTCGTCAGATCGACCTGAAATTTGCTCGAAGGGTGGGGGCGGCGAAAACGGACAATCGGTATGGCCAAATTTTCCGATTTTTGTCCCGCTACCGTTTAAGGGGGGGGGGGGTAAAAATTGAATAGTTTTTTGCGCCTGGCTCGCTTATTTTCAGATTAAAGTTTCGATTTTTTGGTCTCATTTGGATCCTCTCGAATTTAGATTTGCATTTTTGCAAAAAAATGCCTAGGTCACAGATCGCTTTCGAGCGCTAAGCGAGACGACGATTTTAATTACATATTTTTGCCGTTTTTTGCGTTACGCCGGGCGGCGTCGAACGGATCGCGAAAAATAATACACCGTCGTCGAGCCGACTGTATGCCCGACAAAATTTGTAGATATACTTTTTCTCGAAAAATGAACTGGTTTCGAGTAATCGTGATATACAAATTAAAAACGGCAAATTAAAAAAATTATGGTTTGCCTTAGTTTAATTTTGATCTGTCCAACTGATTTGTATTGTTTATTACTATAATTTAATATTTTAACTAATTTACTTGTATAAACATGTTGTGTAATTAATATTAAACGAATTTTTTAATTACTTCTAAAATATTAATTCTGACGTCATTACGCCCATAGTTAAAATTTGATTGCACATAGACGGCACGGCATTCCGCAAATTTCTAATTTTTTTTGGAAAATGACAATTTTAAAAATGTTTCAATGCAAACATGTTATATTAATGTTCAACTCAACTCATGTAACATCTCAAAGTAATTTGTGTATTTTATCGAGTTAAAAATTTTTTTGAGTTAACATCTGTTTTATTAATATTTAATATAAAATGAAGTGGAATCTACTAAATGGGAAAGTAATGTGTTGTCACATCAGATTTTTTAAATTTATTTTTAGAAAAATATTTTTCCATTTGACTTGGTTTTTTTTTAATTCAAAAAAGAGTTTTTCCTGTGCAATACACAATGCATGGAACTATGCAAGTGGCCTTCTCTGGTTGTTTGCCATTGCCTTCCTCGGGAAGATATATTATAAAAAATCTAACATATTTTTAAAAAATATCAAAATTCAACTATAAGTTGAAAATAGTATAATGTAACTCAGGCTCTTATGAAACTTGTTAAAGTTTCTAGTTGAAAAAAGTATAATGTAACTCAGGCTTAAGGCTTATTAATGCAAAGGATCCAATACGTACTTAAAATTTTACAACTGGTCTAAAATAAATATATAGAATATTTTTTGTTTCTAGCTGTGTATTTATGTAAGAGAACTATGCAAAATAAAACAAGATTGGAGTTAGCAGATTATGAGGCAGAAAATTTAGCGAGGTTACAGAAAATGTTTTCAAGAAAATGGGAATTTATTTTTATGCAAGCTGAAGCTCAAAGTAAGGTTGATAAGAAACGTGATAAGCTTGAAAGGAAAGTTTTAGACAGTCAAGAACGTGCGTTTTGGGATGTGCATCGACCAATGGTATTCTTTATTTTCTTTTTTGTTGCTTTCCTCATTGGTTTCTTTTTTCAGCCGGGCTGCATCAATACAACAGAGATAGATATTAAGAAAGCTTGCCGAATGAATAAAACTCTAAAATATAATAAAAATTTACAAATCAGTGGAAAACCTTTGTCTACATGTGATTCAAGTTATAAAGGTTCTATACATTTTTTTAAAGGACAAATAATATTGTTAAAATTGCGTCTTGAACGTACAAACACCAAAGTTTCTAAAGTGGCAGAAGCGTAATTTAAATGATCTTATGGAGTTTACAAATTTGTTTATTCTTTCATTTTCAGGTATATCACGTATTTTGAACAATATTTAGATTATGATAGTTTTTTTGTTGCTCCTGAAATTCCAAATCCTTGGATTTCTGATAATCCTGAGTTATGGGAACTAGAAAAGCAAGCTAAAGACATATCAGCTAGACGTGTTAAACGTTGGGCATTTAGTTTGAAGGAACTTTTACAAGATCCTATAGGACATGATCATTTTGTAAAGTTTCTCGATAAGGAATTTAGTGGAGAGAATCTTAAGTAATTTTTATTTAAAAACGATTATGCTTTTAGTTATACTGTTTTGCTTTTAGGTTTTGGGAAGCTGTGCAAGAGTTGAAAGCGTTGCCTCAGAGTGAAGTGCAAACTAAAGTTACGGACATATGGTCAGAATTTTTGGCTCCTGATGCCAGTTGTCCTGTTAATGTTGATTCTCATTCTTATGAAGTTACAAAGAAAAATATGGAAACTTCTGACAGATGGTGCTTTGATACTGCTGCTGTAAGGATGCTATTATTTTGCAAAACTAATTTGACTAAATTTAATTTTTTTATGTACTTAGGCCCATGTATACCTATTAATGAAGAGTGATAGTTATTCTAGATATTTACGTTCAGAAATGTATAAGGAATTCTTAAATGGGTCAAAGAAGAAAGTAAGTAATATTTTTAGATCATGATAGAACGGGTTATTATAAAGATATTAATTTTTTAGACATCAGTTAAAGGAATTCGTTCAATAGTATCTTTTTCGGCACGAAAGGAAACCATCACTTAGTTTACAGTAGATAGAATCATTTTAATAATGTAACTCTTATCATGTACGATAAGGTCATCTTTGACAATACAAAATTCGCCAATATCATTCAGCGCAATTTGTGTATATATATTTTGCTAAAAATTTTGTTTAATACGCGTCCATTTGTTTTCATATGTTTAAAATCATATTTTGCAAAATTTTAGTTACTAAACTAAAAAATAGATTTGATATTTTGCATATTAGAAAATTTGATATTAATTACGCTTTGAAAGTGTAGGCGGTTTATTAAAATTGAGTACATAGAATACTAAATTGGGATAATTGTACGTTATATCATGTATAGAAGAAACAATCTGAATTACTTAGTATTTATTGTCACTGATAAAATTTGTAGTAATGCGGGAGAATTAAGTGATAGCTCTAATAAGAAAATTTTATATCAATTTGAATTTTAAATTAATGTTTTTAATTAGGAATAAGGAAATTCTTATTTATTCGTTTGCATGTTAATATTTACAATTTATTTCATAATTCAGAAAAATAGTTTTTTTTATGAAGTAATAATGATTATAAGGAAGACGTGATATAATCACCTATGGTAAACTAATCTTGAAACTTGCAGAATGAGTGCTTCATAGCACCTGTTGTTTTTCTGTGACTTTACTGTGATTAACCTTTATGAGCAAAACTTTTTGAATCCTGCTTGTTGATCCATTCCATAGATCAAGATTAATTTACCACAGGTAAATCGCCTGGTGTCTTATTGGAAAATAAAATATAGGATGTTTGACAATGCTTCCTAGAAGATTTTGCTTCTTTAATATTAACTTGATTTAAGACTTCCAGCTCTGAGCAACATCCGCACAATGTTGCCAAGCTCCAAGCAGACATATTTTTGATAATGTCGCTACTCAAAATTTTGACCTAAAAACATTCAAAGAAATTCAAAACGTTTGTTGAAAAGGAACAGAGTTACTATGATTTGTGGAAGTTTGCAACAAACTTAAGTCATTAAGTCAAGTTATTTGAAAGCAATGTTAATTTCTTGTATATAATTTATTGTTTATATTACTGGAGCTGAAGTCGGGAAACATTTTGGAACATTTTGTATATTATTTCATCTGTAGGTGTGCTGTAAACCTATTAAAAATGTACGTTACAATAATTTTGCAACTAATTAGTTTGATAATGAAAATGATTGATTGTTTTGGGAGTTGAAAAATATTTCACAGTACTACAGTAACCATTCATAGTGTCGATTTTCAACATTCTTATGTCAATTTAAGATCTCTTACAACAAAGTACAAATAGTACTATACATTTTTAAGGAATTGTACAATTTAAAATACTTTTTTAAATAGCACACCTTAACTTTTATTGTCTGTTAACTTGATTTCCAAATGTAGTTATTTGTTAGTTACAATTTTTGTACTTTCAATTCAAACCATCAGTGTTATTTATTATACTGAGTGTCACAGCAAGTATTACTTTTGACTTGAGTATAAAGCTGAGCCACTTTTAAGCAAGAAAGTTCACACATGGCCAATAACTTTTTAAAAAATTAACCAATTTTAATTTTTGAAGCTTAGAAAGTAATTCTTCAAACTAAAATACTTATTTGTTACTCTTTTCTTAAAGATTATCAGCTTTTTGTTGTCATTTATCAAAATGAACATTCTTGAAGTTTTGTTATAAATTTTTGTTGATTTACTATTCATTCAAGCTTTTCAAAAAGTAAACAAATTAAATAATACATAAAGTATTTCCAAAGCGTTCTGGTTGATAGAAACGACTTTTATTACAGTCGAATACATGACCATTGCAAAAACAAACGAAGTGCTTAGGAAATGCACAAACGAATAACTCCTTTGGAAATACTTTATGTATTATTTAATTTGTTTACATTTTACTGGTTGTAATTTAGATCTATGCTTGAAATTTGTTTTCAAATTCAACATAGAAAGTTGATTTTCAAAAAGTCTTAAATTTTTGTTGCTATTTTATTATTGCTATCTAAAATAGAAAAATAGGTATGTTCCAAGTCCGGTCTTGTTCATAGCATCTGGGACAATCTTCTTAGATCATGGGACATGTGGAAATACATATACATTATGCTAAAAACTGAGTGGAAGGTGACAGCTTTCCTCAAAGCATCACGGCAAGTTTGCCAAAGATCTAGATGACGGTAGTGGTTAACTGTTCACTACAGTGAAGACAAAAGTAAGGAAGATGAAAACAATTGGTGGACGAATAGCTCGAGAACATTTAAGTCCGAAAAGGAGTGAAAACTTTTTTAGAGATGGAAACGTGGATGACATCCTAGCGGGAATATTGGCGGTCACCGGAGACTTGGAAAACTTCCTTAGATTTACGCCTATGGAAAACTATCGACAGGCCGTGCTTTTGCAGTCCCTATGCTTACTGAACAATCAGATCAAGCCAGCAATTGTTTTAAGCGAGGTTTGTGACCTCGCCTTAGGACACCTGCGTTATTCTATGATAGATGTTCCGCCCCCAGTGATACTCCTTGGAAAACTAGACTAGAAAACGCTTTTGAAGAATGAAACCTGAATGCCGTCCTGACGGAGATAATAGCGGGACGGCCACCAGATACTAAGGCTGGGCGCTGACTTGCAATTATCAGTTGCACGATAGTTTGGTTGCAAGAGTGACTCCTTAGGTTTTATATGCAAACGCGCGCACATGCAACTTTATGCAATTGCAAATTTATGCAACTAAAGAGTTTGTGTTTTGACACAAACTAAACAGTTGCGCAATTGCATGCAATCATTTTGTAACACACGTGTTGTAACGCCTGCACGCTCATTGCGATTAAACGATTGCAGTTTTATACAGTTTTAGTGCTTTTTGTGAATGATGCCCACTCAAGAATGTAAATAATCACTTTATTCTGGGTATGCTTGAAAATCTTCATTCAGTTTATTAAACTGCCCTTTCACTAAACGTTGTGACGTTATTGGGTGTACCCAGTATCGTTTCTTTCTTTTTAATTTTTCCTTCTCAGCTCAAGAGCACACACCACAGCTAACTCATGGAAATCCATATTGAAACTAAACAATTTCAATTGCATGTGCGCTTACATACTGCGACTGAACCGTTTAGTTGCGTATGTGAGCGCAGGAAACCATTCACATACCAAACAGTTGCGCAATTAGTTGCACAACCGATAAATTGCAAGTCAGCGCCCAGCCTTAGAATAATTTCTTGATTTACGTGCCTGAAAAAGGGAATTTTGACTCAAGTAGACTAGAAATGTTTGGTATTCTGAATGAGATGGGAGTGAAACAAGAGAGAAGAATCATTTATAGCAAACAGCTATTGTCATCTGTTGTATCTTAACTTGATTTCTCTATTATCCATCGTTTTAGATGGATTAACGATAATTTTAGATTAACGGTATTCTGATCGATCCCATCAATACGGAAAGAATAATTACGCCTGAATGCAATGGAAAGATAGAGGAGGTTAGGAAGGAGTAGGGCAGGTGTGCACCCTCTGCCCCATTGTTATTTATTATCCATTGTTACGGAATTATTACTTGCTAAACCTGCTAAAAGAATGCATTAATGCTCAATACCACTGCACTTGGTATATATCCATTTGTTTTCTTGTTCAACAACCGTCGGATGATAGTTGGCACTAGTTGGTTTCCAGATGTGGAACCACAATCTTGACAAACTGTATTTGATGCCAGGAATTGTTCCAAAAAAACAAAGGTCTTTGGCTCTGTAAAACACTTCATTCTTCTTTACCATATTGAATATTCAATACACCAATATATTAGATAAATCAAAATGAAAATAGCAGTTGTTTAATTAAATAACTTTTTAGATTGAAGAATTATCTTGGTAGAAGCTGAAAAAAAATTAAATTGGTTAGCTTACGGAAGTTTTGGTAATTCAAAAAATGTTTTATATAGTCGAATTCGTTTTAAGTCGCGTTATGTCGCAATATACCTGAAAAGTTTGAATTATACTTGCTGTGATACTCGTTTAAAATAAGTTTTAAAATTAGAAATTTTCCTTTTTTCGTATTTGATTTTCATAATATGATTTATCATAAAACAATGTCTTTCACATAATAAACATAATGAATAAACTTACGGAGTTTTTCTTCAATATATAAGTTAATATTGGAGTTTTAAGTGGTGCCAAATTATGCCCAACATAAAATAGCAAATTCTTGGTAAACAGAACTTCCAAATTTATTGAGTAAAATGGTTTCCAAATATGGTAAGTAGAAACTTTAATATTGATTGCCTCTCAAAATTAGTTACTTTTCTCCCCCTCAACTATATGAAAGTTTTTACCTACTCTATCCAAGAGTGGGTTTTTCGCACCTTTATGGTTTTATGTATGTACATAAGTATTAAAATTGGGTACAGCTGTTCGATCATGGATTTTCCAAGATTCATCATAAATTAATTAACTGTATGGTCAATTGCCATGTTGACATTAAACCCACAAAATTACACATGTAAAGCACGAGATTCAGGTTGTTGAACATTGAGTTTGAAAAGGGTCCGAGGTTTAGGGGTGGGGGTAAGTGTCTTGACCACCTCTTCTATGATTTCTTTGAACGGGGAGGGGAGGCCGAAAGCTCTCCCGTTCCTTGTCCATTTTACTTAATTAGAAGCCAGCTACTATAGGCATTTGTGATATCTTCTATGTCTTTTAGACCTTCCAATGCTTCATCCCTATAGTGGATGGCTTTTTTTGCTTCTTATGAGGAATAGTTTTATCTCATGCGCCGAATTCGACGCATTTGTTGCCAGTTTTTCTATACTTACCTCTTTTGTGGTCTCTTGTTTATTCGTTTTGTTTCTATTTCCGAAGCTATTTTTACCATTTTTTCTTCTAAATCTTCTTCATTTATTACTTCGGTCTCAGTGGGTTGGGTTTTTCCAATTCATCTGGGGTTGTTTCATTTATTTCGTTTCTTTTGGTGTCCTCTTTGCTATTGGTTTCTTTGATTTGTCCTGCTTTCAGGCTTGTTTTTCCTTGGGCTTTTATTTTTTTCTCCTTTTTATTGTTATTAATATTTCCGGCTCTTTTCCGTTTACGAAGGTTGCGTTTTTTATCATTTTCTTCTTCTTCCAGGTGATTATTTTCCTATTGATCATCATCCATAAATTCAATGTCCGCTCTTGTGCCTCTTGTTTTCCTTCTTTGAGGTAGAAAGGAATTAACCTCGCTGTCTTTTCTTCCAAGTTTCTTTTTATTCCGTTTGTTAGGCTTAGACTTCTTCTTTCTTTGGTTGTCGTGGGTTGTCTTATGCTAGGGTTATTCAGAATCCAATTTTTTAAAATAATTTTCATCATCAAAATATCCAAATATACAGGATGTACCCGCGATCGAGCGCAAGCTCTTAGGTTGCGATAAAAGACACTTTTTTTAAGAACAATGTTTGACCAAGTTCAAACCTTTGGAAGTAACCCAGTTTGAAGCAATATTTTAAATTTTTGCCTTCAAATTGCTATAGTACCGAAACTATTGATTTTTCAGTGTTAATGGTTCACTGCTTTTTTAAAGAGCATTTAATTATCTACAAACTAGATTATACCCCTTTATGGTCTAAAATCATTGGATTCGAGTTATGAATTAAATTAAGAAAAGAAAATAAAAAAATTCGAAATTTTTTTCTTTTCTTGTAAACAGAACGTCATACAAAAAAACTGATTGTACATTTCGTATAGCAAATTTAACGGGCTACAACTTTATTCCAGTAAATTTTTTTGAAATATCAATCCATTTTACATAAAAATGGGAATTGCATGTTGATCATGGCTTGGATTATACATATAGTATTGATCAAGCTTTCTCTTTTACTTTCATCTTAATTTATACACAATGTTGATGTTTACCGGAGGGCTGCGCTAAGAAATTCCGTTAAGTCAGCGATTCAAACCCATAATTTCCGCGCTGTAACTCAACCACCGATCACACCAAGCCACTGCTGTGTTTTGATTAATTATTAGTATATTATATAATCAAGGATAATGTATACAATTTACCACCTATTCATCGTTCTCGACAAAATTCTGATTTTAGTCGACTTCTTTCGCCTTGTTAAAGTGTTAAAATTATTGTTATTATCCCGCATTATTGTTATGAAAACTCACTTACAAAAATCACTAGGAATTCTTCGAAATCCCTTGAAAATTTCATTAAAATGAAACGGTCGGGCGAACCGTTTCCACATGAATAGACAACGAAAGTGTGACGTCAAAATGGGGCGTATACTTGTGGTAACCTTTCCAAACAAACTGATATTGCCGTGTTAACTGCCATAAGAGAATTTGTTTTTGCTGTTTTTTATGTTGTGGGGTAATTAATAAAGATTTTAGTTTTAATAGTTATTAGTTAAAGACCTTAAATAGTGTATTTTTATAGTGTAGCGTAATTTTTTTAAAATTTTTTTTAAAAATTAATAAAAATAAAATTTTTTTTATAAAAATACACTATTTAAGGTCTCCAACTAATATCTATTAAAACTAAAATCCTTATTAATTAAACACAATATAAAAAACAGTAAAAACAAATTCTCTTATGGCAGTTAACACGGCAATATCAGTTTGTTTGGAAAGGTTTGCACAAGTATACGCCCCTTTTGACGTCACGACTTTCGTTGTCTATAATTATTGCGCGGTCGGACCATGTAACAGTCACTTCCATGTTTATTTACGTAAAACTTTTTAACCTCAAAATTAATTGCAACATTATACAAAATGAGTAGTGGAATCGCATCTCAAATTAAATTCAATGCTCTCTGCCAAGTTTTTGAAAGTACTTATAAATCGAAGAGATCGGAAAAGACCATTGCTTTAAACGAATTTATAATAAATTTTAAATCGAAAGCAAACAAAGTGCCAACAAATGATGACAGTTTTTATCCAGTGCTCCGTTTACTTCTTCCACAATTAGAACGTGAACGAGCCCCTTATGGATTAAAAGAACACACTTTGGGTAAAAAGCTTGTAAAAATTCTCTGTTTACCTCCACAAGGAGCGGAGGCTAAGTGCCTTACCAAGTTTCGAACAACAGGCTTGGATGTTCGAGATTTTGCAGAAGCTGTTTATACGGTTTTGAAGAAACATTTTTTTACGGGCGAAAAATTAAGCATTACGGAAGTAAATGATTATTTGAACAGCATTGCAGAACGACACTCAGAGAATGACCCTCGTACGTTTTTACCCTTTTTAACTGTGGTTAATTCTTAACAACTTATTTTAGGTGGTTTGGAACTTAAATTATACGAGTTATTACAAAATACTTCAGCATTTGAACAAAAATGGATAATTCGTATCATTTTAAAAGATTTAAGGCTCGGGATAGGGCAAGATCGGTTACTAAAATTGTACCACCCAGATGCATTTGATTTATTTTCTACCAATAACAGCCTTTTAAAGGTTAGTTTGTAAAACTTTACTTAAAATATTTCATCTTGCTTATTTTAAGGTATGTGAAACGTTATTTGATCCTTCAGTTCGTTTGCATGAAATTGAAATTGCAATATTTTCTCCTTTTCGTCCTATGTTGTCCCAAAGATGCGACATAAACCAATTTAATAAAATAGTTTCTGCAAGCAGAACTTTTTATGTTGAAAACAAATTTGACGGAGAAAGATTTCAGTTACACATGGAAAATAACATTTTCAAATATTTTTCTAGAAACGGTTACGATTATACTAATACATATGGTTCTAATTTTTACACCGGATTATATACGCCTTTACTTAAAAATGTTTTCAAGTCGCATGTGATAAAAATTATTCTTGATGGGGAAATGATGGGTTGGAACACGGCTACGAAGACATTTGGTTCCAAAGGTATGCTGATGTTTTGACATCTGTTTTAATGAAGTGACGATTTTCTAATTAAATTTTAGGAATGGATTTCGATGTAAAACATTTAAAACCAAACAGTAGACATCAGCCTTGCTTTTGTGTATTTGACATTTTGATGCTAAACGAAAAAGTTTTATCAAATTTTCCCCTTAGGGAACGGTTGTCATTACTTGACCAAATAATACAACCAGTAGAAGGTGTAATTGTTACCAGTAAACGTTTTGAAGTTGATAGTAAACAAGAAATTTTGGATGCCTTAAATAAATCGATGGATCATAAAGAGGAAGGAATCGTCTTTAAAGATATAAATTCGCTCTACAAATCAAATGATCGAAATGCTGGATGGTGGAAAATGAAATTGGAGGTTTGTTTTAGTACACTGTGTTTTTTAGCCTGAAAATTGCGGCAAATAATTTCCCGTAATTGTAGTCTTCATTTTTAATATTTTAGTATTTTGAAAATGTCATGAGTGACTTAGATGTCATTGTAATGGGAGGGTATTACGGGGAAGGAAGGTACCGAAAAAAAATAACTGGATTTTTAGTAGGCATTTCTGTTCCACCTACAAACGCAAGCAGCAGTAAGTTGGTAATTCATCTAGTCAAAATCAATTTTTGTTTCACATCTTATCAGGTTCCGCCCCATCGGCATATTTATCATTAGCCAAAATAGCAAGTGGTTTAAGTAATGAGGAACTAGATGTAATTGAAGAAACTCTGGGTCCTTATTGGAAAAAATTAAACGACGGTGATCCTTCGGAACACGGATTACAGTGGGGAAAAGAAAAACCAGACGTTTGGATACCACCCACCAAGTCATGCATATTATTGGTAAAAATCATCTCCTTCTTTTTCGAATTTAATTTTGGCTTTTAGGTGCGAGCATCTGAATTAATTAAAATTCATACTTCGGATTTTAAAACAGATTACACATTAAGATTTCCAAGAATTCAAAAAATTCGTTTGGATAAGCCGTATTATGACTGTCTTACCATAACAGAGCTGCAAGATTTGACAAGTTCGTCAAAAAAGGTGGAAAAACTAAATAAACGACACTTAGAATTGAGTGATCTTGACCAACCAGAAAAAGTTAGAAAAATACGGAGACGAAATTTAGATAATGAAGAAATCCAAATGATTGAAGAGAAATCGAAAGTTTTAATAGGACACACTTTTAATGTACTTACCGGTTGTGAAAATTGGAGAAAAAATGATGTAGAAATTGCAATTCGTGAAAATGGAGGAAATGTAGTGAAATACGAAGGTTTGTATACGTTTTTGCTTAAAAATGTTTTTAATTTGTAGAATTTTGCAGGAAACGATACTTTGTGCATACTTGTTGGTGACAATCATCCCCGTGTTGATAGTTGTAAAAATTCTGATGCAGCTTTTGATTTGGTAAAATTAAATTGGCTAAAAAATATCTTAGATATTGGGGCATTTAAAATGTATACGCCAAAAGATTTGTTACATACAAGTAAAAAAACCAGAACTTCATTTTTAAGCAAATATGATAAATATGGTGATTCTTTTACCAAAGATCTCGATTCAGATTCTCTACCAGATATTTTGAAAAATGTGGAAGAAAGTGTAAGTTTACTTTAATTTTGGTAAATCAGGTGGTGTTTGCTGTACAGCAAATAAATCCTTCCTCCAGGAGAAGAATCATTTTGCTTTGTTTTCTAGGGATTCCTAGAAGTAAATCTAATTCATTAAAATTTTTAGAAAGATTATATATATCCAACTTTAACAGAGATGAAAGATTTGCATGAAGAGTTAAATAGTTCTTGCTGCTTAACCACCTTCATGAATACGTTAGCATTTTTCGATGAGAGTGAAAAAAGTGTGATAGAGAAGGCAGAATTTCAATTTCTTGGAGGTACTGTTAGTAATACACTAAATAAAGATGTGAATCTTATTATCGTAAACGAAAGGTAAGACTAAATATACGGGGTGAACCAATGTAGGACCTGGATGAAGTGTAGTTTGTTTTTGTTGTGGCAAAACAAATTCTATCAAAATCTATCTATTTCTATCTTTTGAAACTCCTCCTTGCAATCATATTGATTATGAAGCTATATAGAAGTTTTTGCCGCCGGTTTTCTTATGCAGAAGAGGTCAACTCGTGCTATACAGGGTGAGGCAGACCGCTCATATAAGGCAGTTTATTCAAAAACAGTTAGTCATCAAGGTTTAGGAAAACAATTTTGATCACAAACGTCTCTGAAATCGGCATTCCCAGAAGTGTAGGCATCCTGAAAATTTTCTCCAAAATGTCGAAAACTCCAAATTTTCAAATAGTAGGGGGGGGAGTCGAAAATGGTATCGTTGATAAGGTCATGATAGACCTATAGGACTTAATGATAGTCAGGCATTGCAAATTCTCAGCTTCATATCATCTCTTGTAGATTTTTTTGCATACACAATATCCTTGATGCGGCCCCAGAGAAAAAAAATTCAATGGGATATAATCGGGTGACCTTTGAGGGCACGCGACTGGGCTTCCTCTATAACCTGGTAACATTTTCCAGCAATTCAAGGAAATCACCACGTAAAAATATTAATTAAGAGTTCCTTCGAAAACATAAGTGCCTATGATTTTTTTCTCCAAGTAGACCGCACTATGTATTGATATTTCAAAGGTGTTGATTGTAAATGGTTCGTAGCCAACAAGGGTTTGTCTATGACCATTAATGAACATTATGGATGCTGACTTCTCCAATGCTTTTAAAAGTAACTTCGTTGTTCCACAAAACTATCCTGGGAAAGTAAAGACCCTTATTTAACAACCAAATACAGAAAATAGTCGATTGCGAAACATTTGCACTTAGCTCTTGGTGCATGTTGATATGGTATGGATGAAAGCTGTGATCATTCAATATCTTGCACACACTTCGTTAGCTAACACCAGATTCCCTTTCAAGTTTTCTTATTAAAACATACGGATCAACAATTACTGCAGCAAAAATACCAGCTACTCTCTTGTGTCTTACACTTGATTACCACAGTTATTTTACGGCTGCATCTGGCCAATAGTGCTAATACGTGCGGCCAATCGCCGGAAAACACTGAAGGATTGACGGGCACACTAAGGATATCTTTTAACATAAAGTCGTCCAGCGGCCCTGTAATTTTTGCCACATTTGGAAACGACGTTCAGCAGTAGGTCCCTTATATTCAACATTAGTAATAAGAGCAGGTTCATAGCTCTGAAAATTCAATCGTTACCAAAATCGTGTTTAAAAACTAATTTTTGCCCTTAATTTAAAAATAACATTTAGTAAGAGATTTTACTCCCTCCCCGAATTTACTCTTGAAAAGGAGTTGGTTGGGTCCGTCCCTATCTTCATAAACCTTCATGTACCCCCCTTAAATATCTGGTTACGGGGCTTGGTAAGAGTATGTGGTCAAGAAGGCAGTTTCTGTCCAGCAGTGGGCGAGGTTGACTTGAAGAGGACTTCTATTATTTATTCACATAAAGGGAAATTTAAAAAATACTGGAAGAAACTAAATTAAAAAGTTTTCTAAACATGTTTTTTTGCTTTTTTTTAATTTAATAACTAAGCTGGTCTAAAAACAAAATTTACCCATCCCGCGCTATGCTCAGAAAACATTCAGCTCGTCAGGATTTTGTAAACGGTAAGAATTGTTGACAATTTGAAATACTACAAAGATTATCTTGAAAGGGGTCGTCCATGAACGACATCCGTAATTTTTTCCGACTTTTTTACAACCCCCTCCCCCCTTGTCACAGTTGGTCACAATCTTCGGACCCCCTCATTTGCCTAAAATCTAATTTGACCTTAATAAAAAAACCTATTCGTTAATTTGTAATTTTTTTAAAATTTTTATGGCTGTAATAAAAATTGGAATTAAACAACCAAAAATTTAGATACACTTTATTTTATTATTTTTACACTTAAAAATATTCCAACACAATTTTCTTAAAAATCCTAAAAATGGGATTTTTATGCGGACGTTACATTTGATCAACTCCGCCTTCCCTCTGATCACATTTTGTAACCCCCCTCCAGGCGTGGAAGTCTTTTATGGACGACCCCTAAGAACAATACTTGGCGCAAATGTTTTTTCAAAATTCTGTAGTCTGAATGACTTCCCATTTTTTCAATTGGGTTCTTTCTTAATTTTTCAATTTCACAACTACACATTAATCTAGTTCTAATAATAACTCGCATTGACGCTAAAAGAGGTTGTGCACTGCTGATTTAAGAGATTATAAAAGTTATAAAAATTTTCTTGGACTTGTACCAAATTTATTCTTAGGTGATCAATATCGCCCCAGTAACTTTATTTGGGGAAACTTTAGGACAGCAATAAATTAATAATAAAAATTTATGTAGTTTCAATTTGTAATAATTCAATCTTCTTGAAAGGCGATTTGTTTTTAAATCTTTTAACTGAAAAAGTCGCCATAAATACAAATTAAAAAAATACTTTTCTGAATGAATTAAAAAAGTGAAAACCAATGAATAGTTTGGGGAGATAAATTAAAAAAGGAAAGGTGGAATCCGCACCACAACGCAAGAAAATTTGCCTTGAATTGGATTGATAATTATCTGCCCGATTGTTCCTACAGTATTAGATTATAAATTAAATTCAAATCAAATTAATTCAGCATATCATCCTGCTAAATTGGTGACCCCGATGGAAGTTTTGCTTTAAAAATCTAATTTCTAGGCGATATCAAATTTACACTTCATTTTCTTACTCAGACTCTTTTATTCCGATATTGGACATAATCCTTTTTTCACGGAGTATACCGAGAATTCTTCTCCTCATTGCTCTTTGTCTTACTGCCAATCTACTTGCAGTCTTATTAGTGATTGTCATAGGTTAGCACTGGCAGTATTCAGGAGCCATATATTTTAACTTGAAGTTTTTTTGGTAACTTTTTGATATTAACAATAAAGGCTAATTCAGCTGTAGGACTACTAGCGGTCTTAGAATTAGATAAAAACTATAAAAATTCCGCGCAATATAAAATCAATCGGTCCGCAGTGCATTTGGTTATCAAGATTTTTTCAGCACAGCATCCTACATAAAAAATAAAAAATTTCTATATTTGAAAAATATGCTTTGGAATTTCTTGTTATAGAAAAGAGTTACTGCTCAATAATTATAAAGCTACACTTCTTTTCACTCTTAATTGGTTCGCTGCGTAAAATACGAGTAGCATAGTATAAATAATGGTAATAAAGTCATTGCCACGAAAGTTGACATCTCGTCATAGATTGACCGAATATAGCAACAACGTATTGCTTATGAGCATTACCAGTCATTTTGTATTGATATGACAAAGCACGAAAATATATTGCACGTTTGAATAGGGAGTATTAGCTTAGTTCAGACGATTATGCTTTTATGACGAGACGTCAACTTTCGTGGCAATGACTTTAATAATGATTTTTTGCTAATAGGGAGCAATCTAAAGAAACAGAACTACTACAAAACTGGAATTTTATGGTAGATGAGCCATCACCAGAAGTTAAAAATAAAAGTTTTATTAGTAAAAAATTCAGAAACTTCAAAAACCAAATTATATGATTGTAATTTATTAATAGAATATAATCTGTTATATTTTTAATAAAGATTTAATAGATTTCCAAATCATTTAATGTAATATTCCCACTCCATAATTATTCTATAGCGTTTTTATCTGGAAAACCCCCATTGCTCACTAAATTTACCAGTAAGAAGGTGCAAGAGAGATTAGCGGTTGTGGATATGGAAGATGCCACGCATGGGTAACACATGCAGGCATCACATACCACACCTGCTATCTCTCACCAAATGAAACTGACCTTGAGTACGAGACAGCCATCGACGAAATTTTAGACTCAGCCAGAGTGAAAACCACCCCTGGTAGTTCGATCGTAAGTGGTGATTTCAAAGCGAGATCCTAAGCCATCGCGACTGCAAACTGCAGTCGAGAATGCTCGATTGAAAACAAAAATGGTACAATTTGGCAAAAATTATAAACCCTTTTTTTCTAATATTTGTGACGCCACTGATAACGTTATGTTCCATGAGATAAACCCACTTCGCGATACAATTTCGTACGGCGTTACGCATTACGTCACTTGGTGATAACAACTCTGCTTGTCTGTATGGTAAAGCATTGTTTTAGAGCGATTTTTATAAATATTTAGTAAATTTTATTATTATTTATTATAATATTGATATTCGAATCTTTAATTTATTGAAAATGTTTAATTAAATGAAATATTTTACATAATGAAGTTAATAAAAATACTTACTATTGAAGTTAAAATAAATTGAAGATTGGTAAATTTTTAAAATTATTTATACATATAAATTAAATTACCATCATGACAGTGTTCTTTGTTACTAATCATGATACTGTGTTTCGATTTATTGAAGCTCTTCAGGCGATTACAATAAACAAAGAATAACTAATGTTAAGTCTTGTTTAAAACTTTTATTATAAATTTTACAAATTTACACGAGAAAACCAAGCTTTATTAATTTATATCGAAAATCATGTTCCCAATGTTTTGGAGTTATGTAATAAATTATAAATAAAAATTTGTCTTCTTCTCCCAAGTCCTTTTGAATTAAATTTCGAGACGCGTTTCGAATATTTACAATATTCTCATCATCGGTCGATAATAGAGGGCAAACGTAAGAGTTGTTAAATATCAAATTAACAAGAGTCAGTATTACAAATTTGATGTTTGATAATAATTTAACAACTCTTACGTTTCGGTCGATTATCGACCGTTGATGAGAATATTGTAAATTCTCGAAACGCGTCTCGAAATTTAATTAAAAAGGACTTTAGATAAAAAGACACATTTTTATTTAGAATTTATTTCTAAATATTTATTTCTATTGTGGTTGTTGCTAGAACAACCGACTACTGCACAGTACACCATGGTAAAAAATGTTTAATTCAATGTTTTTAATAAATTATAATTATATAATTATATAAAAAATTATATTATTAAGCTTTATACACATTTATCTGTAATCAAACCAAATAAAACACACACAAACACCGTTAAACGCCTTATAAAACTGCACTTTTCTGAGGAAATTGCATGGTAATAGAAAGGTAATAGTCACCGAGTTAGTCACCCGCTGACGTCAGGCGTGCGAGCGAGATGGGCTTATCTCATGCGCGTGAGTTTATCTCTGCTATGTTCTGTAGTAACGCCACTGATGTCAGCTTGCTTGGCTTTCATTTACAGTTGATATTTGGTACGAAAACAGAAAAGTATTGAAAACAGAAGTATGGCAAATAATGGTAAAACGCCAGTTATGGTCCTACAGGAATTGGCGGTGAGAAGATTTTTTCCACCACCAAAATATAGTGTAGTGCCCCGTCAACTTGGTAATTTAACGCTTTTCCATTACCAGGTAATATTTGAAAATATACACGCGATTGGTCTGGGTCGTTCGAAAAAAATGGCCAAGCAAGATGCAGCTCAAAAAGCTTTGCAGCTATTTGAAAGGTTAGATGAAGATGTCGATAAATCGGTCATTGGCGTTAAAGTAGAGCAGAAGACTAAAGTAACATCACCTGGAAGTGAGCCGCAATTTACCACCAGTAAAGTGGCTTGCAATTCAATCGGCATGTTATCGGAATTATGTGTGATTAATAAAATTTGTCCACCAAAGTATGAATTTCTTGAAGCTGGACAACCCCATTGCAAAGAATTCACCTCTCTGTGCCAAATTGCCCCCGGTACACGACATTAGGGCGACGGTCAATTGGGCGACGACAATTGGGCGACGTCAATTAGGCAACGGTCAATTGGACACCGGTTTTTTGGGCGACGACTTATTAGGCGACCCCAATTAGGCGACCGGTCAAATAGGCGACTGGCCAAATAGGCGATGGTAAATTAGGCTACGTTAATGTTTAATTACAATTTGTGGTTGGTAAATATTTGTGATTGGTAAATATTAATTTCTATATAAGTATGAATATTACAAATTGAAGTTAAAACAAAATCATTTGCAATGGAAGGAAGAATAGAAATAACGACTCAAAAAGGGAATGAAAAGTACGCTCGGGACGGATTTCTTTATATCAAAGACAAAGTCAGTAAGGACGGTTCAATTCAATTCTGGCGTTGTGAAAACAAAAATATTGGATGTAATGCTCGAATATGGACGAATATAGAAGACAAATCTTTTAATTGCATACGAAGAGAACACACTTGTAGCACAGTAGGAAATGCAGCACATGTTGTAGTATAACAAGTGAAAACAACCGTAAGACGTCTAGCAGGAACTACTCATGAAACCCCTGCTCAAATAAGGATCACCGCTACCCAAAATGTACCCGGTGCTGTGAGAGGTGTTCTTCCAAGCCGCAGTGCCATGAACCGTAATATCCAAAGAAGAAGAAATAGAAATTTACAAGCGCCTAGCAATCCGCAAACTCGTGAGGAAGTTTTTCCAGAAGTACGCATTAATGGTTGTTTTTTTCATCTGGTAAAAAATCTAAAAAAGCATTTATCTTTAAACAATCGTTTAGGAAGATACAGTACGGATGCTGAATTTGCAATGAGTGCAAAAATGGTTACGTCTCTTGCATTTGTTCCCGAAAACGACATTGATAATGCAATAATCAGCTTGGAAGATTATTTGCCAGAAGAACTGGAGCCAATTTTACAATGGTTTAGTATTAATTATGTAGGACGTATTCGACACAATGGCACAAGAGCAACACCAACGTTTCCTTACGATATTTGGTCTGTATACCAACGAACATTAGATGGTATTGATAGAACAAATAATTTTGCGGAAGCCTGTCATCGGAAAGTGCAATTAGGTTTTGGTACTGGTATTGCTCATCCTCATTTGTTCATGTTTTTAGATAAGTTAAAACAAATTTAAAAATCGTATGACATAGATTACGAAAGAATTATTGCCGGACATGAACCCAGTCGAAAGCGAGTCAAGTATGAAGAAGCTGACGAAAGAATTTTAAATAAGGTTCTCGAATACCATAATTTACAAAATCTTCGCGGTTTATCGTACAATTATGACATGGATTGAAAATTGTTTATTTTTTGTATGTCATGTAATTTAATTTTTGTGTATTTATTAATGTTTTATAATAATAAAGATAATAGAATACTATAAGAATTTGAAAATAAATTTTGCAATAAAATATTATTTTAATAAATTTTTTAATTAAAAACATTTACTGAATTTCCAGTCGCCCAATTTGTACCGTCGGCTGATTTACCGTCGCCTATATGACCGGTCGCCTAATAAGTCGTCGCCCAAAAAACCGGTGTCCAATTGACCGTCGTCTAATTGACGTCGCCCAATTGTCGTCGCCCAATTGACCGTCGCCTTAATGACGGTGTCCGAATTGCCCCTATTATTACTAGAGGGACAGCCCCAAGAAAAAAACAAGCCAAACAATTGGCAGCAAAAGATATGCTTGAAAGGTAAACTCACTGTTTAGTTTAAATAATTTCTATCAGCATTTTTATTGTAGAATTGAAAAAGGTCTTTCCCAAGTGGCAGCTGAATGTACCGATCAAGTTGCAGCAATTTCTGAACTTGATGCACGGGCGGTTGCAACATTTTGTCGTTTAAAACGTTCCCCACCAATAGAATCCCAACATAAAAAGGGTAAATGTTTGTTACACCACGTTGGTAAATATTAATTAATTCTTTTTGCAGTATTTTCTACAATCCAAAACGATGACAACTTTCAAAAAGAAATTGAATCAGCTGAAACTCTTCCGTTACATCAAGCAAATACAAAATAATTCTATCATGGTAGTCGTTAAAGTAAATCTAGCCACACCTTTTTTACCTTTTGGACCAACTGGTTATGAATATTGTGTTCAAAATGTGATTGTAATAGAATAAATTTTATTTTACTGAATAATGTTGATTTAATTTTAAGTGTAAATTTACTGTAGGTACCTACTAATTTTAAGAACGTTTGCTAACTTTGCCTGAATAGAATTAAATTTGTTACTAATTTTTACTTTCCGAACCCCTAGGTAAGGAAAGTATTGTTATCAGGCAAAATTTGACCCCCCAATTTTTTGACAGATGTTCACGTTTTGAGGTCCCCTGAATCCATTTTTATTATTTTTGGAAGGATGTCTGTATGTGTGTACGTCTGTGAACATGATAGCGTCTAAACGAAGAAAGCAAATCATTCCAAATTTTGCATATAAGCATTTTCCTGTCGTAGGACGAAGCCAGATGAAAATAAATTAAATCGTCTAACAGGAAAGGGGGGTTTACCTCGAGCTATTATGACATTATGCGTCATAACTTCGAAACGAAATTAAATATGTAAAAATATTAATAACAAAAAATTACCGTTATGGAATTTTCTACATTTTTTGTCCTACAAGTTTTTCTCTAAAATATACAGGGCGTTTCAAAAAATTTTGTATTTGTAAATAAAATAGTAAAACGTATTCTACTAATGAAAATAAGATGAAAAGTTTCTAATAACATGGCTCTAGAAATGCTTCGTTAGCAAGATATAGGCATTCAAAAGTTTTTTTCTTCCTATTTTGGCAAAATATAAAATTTTTCATCGATTTACTGCTGAAAATATGTAACTAAGCATTTTATTAAAAAATATAATATAAAAATTTACGTCTGTTCGGAAAGTTAAGCGGTCTATAGACGTTCAACTTGGTTGTCAACCTAAGTCATCAACCAGTTCGCCACACACTTTTCAACTTGGTCGTCAACATCAGTCTACTATCTACGCTTGTGTAGTTTGGCGCGTTAACTTTAATTTGTGAAATTTAAAACTTTATTTTACCATACTGAAATTTAACATGAATGAAGAATTGTCTTTATTACATTACGTTATAATTCATGAGTTATGTGACGAAGAGGTGAAACCCCCGAGCAGTGGCGTACCTAGGGGGGGGTCCGCCCCGGGCCCCTTTACTAAGGGGGCCCCACCCAAAAATAAATAATTCCATGTTTCTCAAGTGAGCGAGCTCGTTCGTGGCTCAGTCGTTCAGAGAGCGTCGGTTTCGGAGCTGCGTTGCGTCGTGCTGAACGTCGTAGATTCAATTGTTCGAATTCGGGCTCTTACGATAAAACTTTTTATCAGTTTAACATTTTTAACAGTAATGATAATTGATGACCTCGGACTGCACGAGTTTGTTCCCTTATTCTATCTATTATTTCTCTGCCCAGGGCAATAGCTTATGGAAGACGGTTAGATTAAGGCAAAAAAAGGCTAGCCACATTAAAAAGTTTTTTTTTTGAGGGTGAGGGGGCCTCCAAAATAAATCCGCCCCGGGCCCCAAGTGGTCTAGGTACGCCACTGCCCCCGAGAAAATGGAAAATAATGTGGTCACAGTATTAGTATCAAAAACGAAATCAATTTTCACATTCAAATTTAATGAAAGAACTACGCATTAGTGCACCTAAAGATTTTAAAAATTTTTTAAGAATGATTAGTGAAACGTATTCCGAATTGTTAGAGAAAATACGACCATTAATAGAAAAGAAAGATACTTTTATGCGAGATGCAATTACTGCAAATGAACGGCTATCGTCAACTCTCCGATATTTAGCCAGTGGGCAGACTTTTGAAGACTTAAAATTTCAAACGGCAATATCACCTCAAAGTCTAGGAAGAATAATAATTGATACTTGTTCTGCAATAATTAAAATCGCATCACAATTTGGTACGGTAGCCATTCTATTTTATTTCTAAATATTTTGCAGCACTTAATGCTTCGGTGAAAACTTCGTTCCTGACTGAAGTTGACGACTGCGTTGACAACAAGACAACATACCCACACATGTTTAAACTCCGTCGCCAACATCGCGCTCCGCCCACAAAATATCCAAAGCATTTGATGGGCGCAGTTATCTAACTCTCACCAGCTGAAAAAAATTTCTTCAGCTACACACTAAAGAACAGGCTTATATTTGTCTAATTAAAGGAAAAAAAAGGTGAATATGGTCAAAATAACGAAAATATCGACTTTTGAAAAGAAGGGAAAGTAAATTCATGTAGCCGGTCGAACCCGGGGTCTGCACATATATCGGGTTACCGTTCCTTGAAATGGAGTGCAATTTTTTCGGTCCGATTTTAATTTTTCTTTGAAATTCGGGTAGGGGGGGTGTGCTTAGTAGATATTAGTATAAATTTTCGCGAAAAAATGGAAAATAAGGCGGTTATTGCCGAAAAAGTGAAAAAATTAAATTTTTTTTGCCTTCGAATTTTAGGGGTGTGCATTCGAAAAGGAGGGTAATCCATCGTCAAATCCTACTCCTCCGGGGCGCCGCTCCGCTCCGCTCCGCTCTGCACCCCTACGGAGCGGATTTGACTCTGGTTACTAGGCTAAACATACGAGAGGCGCCATCCATCAAGAACACCGGGATCTATGCAACCGGGATGTGAGAGACCCTCGAAATAGCATTAAAAAGTATAGTTGCGGTATGGTGCAGTATACTATTACGTTTCACCCCCTAAAAATCGCGTAAAAACAAAAAATAATCGATGTTACATGTAGGAGCGTCGAGCTGCATCTGCCGGTGCGAAATTTTCTAAGTGTAAGAGTATATCCCAGTGCACGTACCGTCAACAAAATGCGCGCCGGCCGGGCGAAGCTAGTGGCATCGACCGGTTGTGTGGCACGATCATGCTACTTTTTCGTACTTTTCAAATTCGATTATTTCAAAATTTTGATAATAAATTCACCCTTCATATTTTGAGAATTTGTTATATTAACTGTGTTCTTTAGTGTGTAGCAGAAGAAACTTTGTTTCAAATGGTGAGAGTTAGATAACTCTTACCTTTGATTTTGTTCAACCTGCTCTTCAACTTGCACTTTTAACCTTCAACTAGCCTACACACCTTCAACTTTGTCGTCAACATGCCAAGTTGACGATTAGGTTGACAACCAAGTTGAACGTCTATATAGACCGCTTTATGCGATGGCCACATCAGATTTTTTTTTGTATTATTGCCTTTAACTGCAAGGTCATTGCACCAAATATTTTTACACAGGTATTTATATATTTACATTATTATTATATGTATCATGTGTTGTTATGATTGCTTTTTTTCTGTTTTAAATGTCTATGCAATCCACTGCCAGGATAAACCCCAATATCAGCTGGACTGTCTCGGTATTGGCTAGAATGTCTACCATCGAGCCCTGAATCTCGGGAGAGTAGTGGTGTTGAGTGTTGGTTTTGTTGATTAAATAAAATAACTATAATTGTTATAGAGTAATCTTTATTGTATCTAACGTTACACATATCATCAGGTTGACAGCTGATGGAACACTGACTTGCATGAACGTCGGTCGCCCCCACCTGGACATGACATCTAATGTCAAACCTCTGTAACATCCCCCGTATTATCTTTTAATATTAAATACATTTTAATCCTAAAAATACATTACATAAAACTTAGTTCTAACACTGGTAATTTTTAAGGTATGCCGGTGTTTTCCTAACCCTCTTGGGTCTAGGATTCCCGCTTTCTTCAGGCAGGTCTAAGTTGACATAATTTTCAAACTCGAACGTAATGTCGTCATCGACATTATTACAGATCGCGGTTTTATTGGGAGTCGCTCTTAAATGGTGACTATTTCGTCTCACCGTAGTGCCCTTATTACCGACTACAACATAAGAACGCGGTGTTTCATGTTCACTTATTACTACCCCAGGTGACCAGGTCTTTTTTGGTAAATCCTGAATTAGTACATCTTCCCCCTTTTTAAACCCTTTTTTATATTTTGCCGTTTTATTATAATGTTCTTCATACTTAGATCGCCTGCGCTCAAATTGAACTTCAGCATCCTTTATTATTACCCTGGGTTTTAAATTTTCGGTGGTACAAGGTAATATTGTTCTTAAATTTCTACCCATTAACAGTTGGGCTGGGCTAAAATCTGTACCGCATACGGGTGCGCTTCTATAATTTAATAAACCTATGGCAATATCCGTTTTGTCATCTTTGCATTTTTTTAGAATACTTTTGGAAATACCAACTGCTTTTTCCGCTAACCCATTTGATTTAGGGTACCTCGGACTTGATGTTATTATATCAAAATCATAAATTTTCGCGAACTCATGCATTTTGTTGCTATTAAATGGAACGTTATCTGAAACTACCGTTCTTGGAATTCCGTGTACTGCAAAAGTATTTTTTAACACAACAATGACATCATCGACTTCTTTACTCGGTAATAACAACGTAAAATCTAACCATTTGGAAAAATAGTCAACTATTACCAAATAATCTTTACCTTCAAGATGGAATAAATCTAAACCTATTTTATTAAAAGGTAATTTTGGAACTTCATGTGATATTATTTTTTCTTTTATATTGCTGGGTTGAAATTTTTCGCAAATTTTACAAGCTTTTACTACATTTTCAATATCACTTGAAATTCCAGGCCAATACAAAAGTGTACGTGCCCTCTTCTTACATTTGTTTATACCTAAATGTGAAGAATGTACAATGTTTAGCATTTCTTTCCTTAAACTTGCAGGAATTACAATTTTATCGTTGTAAAACAAGATATCATTTTTCAAGCTAGTAAGTCATCCTTAATTTTAAAATAATTAACCAACTCCGTGTTACATAATTTTTTATCATTTTGTCGGCTTGGCCAACCATTTTTACACCAGCTGGTGATTATTTGCAAGTTTTTATCTTTAGTTGTTTCAACCTTGAGTTGCTCAAGTCTGTGTTTTGACACTGGCAGTTCTTTGTTTAGAACGTGTACTGTTTCGCTAAGCGTTTTGTCGTCTTTAGCGTTATTTTTAATCAAGTTACGCGACAGGAAGTCAGCTATGTAAATACATTTTAGATCCCGGCAAATATTCAACAATAAGATCATATTTCATTAATCGTAAGACCATTCTTTGTAACCTTGCGCTTATTTTATTTACGTCTTTTTTGACTATTGCAATTAAGGGCTTATGATCAGTTTTTATAATCACCTTTCGACCGCAAATAAATTGATGAAACTTTTCCACGGACGCACAAATTGCATACAGTTCTTTTTCGATGGGTGCCCACCGAATTTGACTATCAGTGTAGGTTCTCGAATAAAATGAGACTGGTTGCCCTTCCTGTAAAAGGCATGCACCCATTCCTAAATTACTACTATCTGTTTGAATTTCTATTTGCATTTTTGAATCTATTATTTTTAGTGTAGGCGCGCGTGTTAGGCTTAACTTTAAATTATTGAAAGATTCGGCTTGTGGTTGATTCCACACCCATACTACACCGTTTTTTATGAGATTTCTCAAAGGCGCTGCAATTTCTGAGTATTTTGGAATAAATTTACTTAAGTAATTTGTCATACCCAAAAACTTTTGTAACCCTTTTACATTTTTAGGCGGTTCAATTGCTAGTATCGCTTCTACATGTTTTGGATCTGGTTTTATTCCCTCTTTTGAAATTATCCGACCTACATATTTAACTTCATTTACTTTGTATTGTACTTTATTTTTATTAAATTTAACACCATATTTTCTGGCTCGTTCTAGGACTTTTTTGAGAATTTGATCATGATCTATTTCGCTTTCACCTGCTATAATGACATCGTCAAAATAAATCTGGACGCCTTCGATACCCCCGAACAGCCTTGTATTTAATTCCTGTAACACCTCAGGCGCTGAATTTATCCCGAAAGGTAATCGTTTAAATCTAAACCTACCGAAAGGCGTACCGAAAGTGCAAATATAGCTACTTTCTAAATCTAACTCGATCTGAAAAAATCCGTCTTTAAAATCTAGTACCGTGTATATTGTTTTTCCTTCCAAAGCATTGCATATCTCTTCTTGAGAAGGTATTTGAAATCTTTCGCGTATAATGAACTCGTTTAATTTTTTAGGGTCCAAACATAGGCGTAGTGATTTATTCGGTTTTTCAACAATTAGTAAATTTTGGCACCACTCTGTGGGTTCCGTAACCCTCGCAATGATGCCTTGTTTTTCTAACGAATTAAGCGTTTCTTTTAAAGGCTCTTTTAATGTTTCAGCTATTCTACGTATTGGATTTACTATAGGAACCGCATTGTCCTTTAGTTTAATTTTATATTTTCCGATTTTACCTAATCCCGTAAAAACATCATTGTTTTTTGTGATAAACGCTTCTTTCGAATCCCCCAAAGTTATTTTGTCGACCCGTTTTATTAAACCAAATCTCACGCAATCTTGCAACCCTAACAAAGGCGTGGCATTGGTGTTTATCACCATGAATTTGCATGATAATTCTTTATTTTGTATTTTACAATTACAAGTAATTTCTCCCATTGGTTTCATTTTATCACCACTGTATGACGTAAGTACTATGTTTTTTGGCTTGCAACTCAAGATTGCTACCCCTAAGTTTAAGATTTTTATATATACTAAAAGGTAATACATTTGTTTCGGCCCCCGAGTCCAATTTGAACTCAATTTGAGTACCGCATATGTTGGCATTTTGTACCCATTTTTTTTCGTCATTACAACTAAAATAGCTTACTTGAACATTTTTTATGTTGTCTTTATCTATTAAACCTACTGATTCTAAATCAAACGCATCACTTTCATTTTGATCTTTTTCTACTTCGTGCACTTTTTTATTTTTGGCGCGCACAATTTCTTTGTTCTTCGCTTTTTGTTCACACATATTTGCGAAGTGATTTTTAGCACTACAAAACAAACAAGACTTACCAAACGCAGGGCATTTTCCATAATCGTGGTTACTACCGCATTTTCGGCACTTTTTGTTTGGTTTTTCTTTCGATGTCCCTTGTTGACCATTTGGTTTCCAATTTTTCCTAGTCGTTTTGAGTCCATGTACCGTTGCCTCCATTTTTTCTTGCAGAGTTTTGACTTGTTCTTTACCTGCTTCGGCCGCACGACACTGATTAATTGCCGAATTTAACGATAAGTCTGGCACTCGTAACAACCTTTCTTGGAGTCCTGTATCATTAATCCCCATGACAATTCGATCACGAATCATTCTTTCTTCTTGGTCACCAAAATCACACAGTTTTGCTTGTTTGCGCAGATCTGTTGCAAAGTGATCGAATTTTTCACCTTCACTTTGTGATCTACCAAAAAACTTAAAACTTTCGAATATTACATTTCTTCTTGGAATGCAGTATGTTTCAAACGCCGCTATTACGTCACTGTATTTTTTACTTTGCGTTGCAGTTAAATTGAACGTTTGAAATACATCCAACGCTTCTTCGCCCGCTATATTGAGGAACATTGCAATTTTTACATCCTCTGGTTTTGAATCAAACCCCGTGGCTTTCATGTAATTTTCGAATTGTTGTTTGAATTTGGTCCAGTTTGTGTTGTTTTCAAGCACTAATTTATTTGGCACTTTAAAATTGCTGGCCGCCATTTTTGTGTGTTGCACGTTGTCTTTTGTGTTAGTAATTTTTACTAAACTTAATTTCACTGACACCAGTTCACACTTGACAGCAAGTCTTTTCGAAATTTTCACTTATTGTTTTTCGAAATGTTCACACTTTGACACCAAGGTTGTATTTTTTACACCTGATACCAATTCTTTCGAAATTTTCATTTATTAATTTTTCGAAAGGTTCACACCTGACACCAGGATTGTATGTTTTACACCTGATATCAATTGTTTCGAAATTTTCATTTATTGATTTTCGAAACTTTCACACCTGACACCATGTTGAGTGTTGGTTTTGTTGATTAAATAAAATAACTATAATTGTTATAGAGTAATCTTTATTGTATCTAACGTTACACATATCATCAGGTTGACAGCTGATGGAACACTGACTTGCATGAACGTCGGTCGCCCCCACCTGGACATGACATCTAATGTCAAACCTCTGTAACAAGTGGAAGCCCTCCTTGACTTTACGTGTCAAGTTTCATGCAGCTTCTCGGATGACTTTCATGAGATGATCTACCATAATATAATCGATGTATCTTTCCTCTTTTATGGAGTTTTGCTGATTAAGAGCGCGCTGCGGAAAGAGAGAGAGGGAAGCAGTAGATATGATGTTGAAAGAAGCCTCTAATCTTTTGTAGATTTAAAAAATTATTTGCGCCATATCTAAGGGAACCCTTGAACCCTTTGTGCATTAAGATGATTTTATATAGTTTAAATCTCCACTAAGGGCACTTTTTGATTTACAAGTTTTGTACAAGTACAAAGGTCTACAACGTCACATACGTTCCGCTCACAGTGCCGACTGCTCGTCACAAGCACAAGATTCCACACGAGCATCTCCACTACAAAGACCAATACAAGTATCTCCTCTTGAAGAAGCTTTTGGGTCACTGTTCCTCAATGACACAGGTTTGAAATGTAGCATCTGGCAAACACGCTGGAACAAAGTATGTACTCTCCGTGGCAAGCTCTACGATCTCCCTTCCTCCAATACCATCAGCAGGAAATTCGTTCATACGCTCGCTGATGAAATAGAACTGCTAACCAATTCCCAATACCCTTCAGAACGAGTATTAATTTTTATTACAGTAATGCTACAAAGAGACAAGAATGTTAAACAAGCGAAAGACATAAGCCGCTTACTTGAGCGTCGCCTAAAGTTATGGGCAGATGAACATTATGAAATTCTACTAACCGAATCAATCAAATCAGACAAAACTCTTCGTAATTCCCACAATCGAAAGAAACATAATGACCATGTAACTCAAACATTCACACGCCTAATCTTAAGAGGCAAAATACGCGATGCCGTAAACTGGCTGCTGACAAAAGACACCAGTAAAATACTTAATACCAATGATGAAATTGATGCTACCGGTAAAACTGTTGGCGATGCCTTGAAAGATAAACACCCATGTCCTAAAACGCCCAATATTGATTTATTTACCCTTCCAGATGAAATCACGGAAATGCCGCCACTACTAGAGGTCGACATAACTAGCATTCACGTGGAACACGTTGCCAGAAAGTTACATGGTGGTGGTGGCCCAACAGGTACCTCTTCTGAAAATTGGAAGGAGTACCTCTTAAGATTTGGCAACGCAAGCCTACACCTTAGAAATTCCATAGCACAACTAACCATGAAATTAAGTAATGAATACATCCCATGGAATCAAATACAATCACTAATGTCAAGCCGCCTCGTAGCTTTAGACAAATGCCCAGGTGTGAGACCGATTGGCATAGGCGAATGCCTACGAAGAATCTTATCAAAATGCATGATTCTCGCCACCGGCTCCGAAGTTACAGAAGCATGCGGCCAGTCACAACTTTGCAGTGGCCTTAGTAGCGGTATCGAAGGTGCAATACATGCAATGAATGACCTCTATCAAAATAAATGTATCCCCGGATCAAACTGGGGAATGCTCCTTGTTGATGCAAACAACGCATTTAATGCCGTCAATAGACAATTGGCTCTCTGGCAAGCAAGAATATATTGGCCTCATTGTGCTCGTTTCTTATATAATACTTATAACGGTCATGCGGAACTTATTATTCGTGACTCTGACATGAGACTTTACAGCAAAGAAGGGGTAACTCAGGGAGACCCACTAGCCATGCCGCTCTATGCTCTTGCAACATTACCTATCATAAATAAAATGAAAGAAGAACAAAGCACTATTCAATCTTGGTATGCAGATGATTCTTCAGCCCAAGGTGACTTCAAAAACTTACGCATTTGGTGGGATAAAATAAATATCATAGGACCAGCCTATGGATACTTTCCGCAAGCCAAGAAAACACTGCTTATTGTAGCTGATGCTGATAAACAAACAGCTCACCAGATTTTCAAGGGGACTAATCTAACAATAGTTACTGGATCTCGCTTTTTAGGAAGCTACATCGGTGAAGGAAAAGATGACTTTATAAAAAATAATGTAAACAGATTCGTTTCCACCGTAGAAAAAATATCACAAATATGCAAAGACTCCCCTCAAGCTGCCTACACTGCCCTCACCAAAGCAATTCAGTTCCAATGGTCATTCCTATTACGAGTCTTAAAAAACTCCCATGAATTTTTTGAACCACTGACACATGCATTACGCACTACCTTCCTACCGGCGCTCTTTGGCAGCGACGTCTCTCCCATAGAAGCGGACCTATTCTCCTTACCTGTACAGAAAGGTGGATTGGCAATTTCTGACCCATTTAAAGCCACTAATTTAAGCTATGAAATTTCCAAGAAAGGCTGCATAGCTCTCACTATAGCCCTATTAGAAAAAAAACAGATTATCCTGTCTGACCATAATACATCTCTAAAAGACGCACGCAAAGAGGGCCGCAAAGAAAAAGAAGCTCTTGATGATAAATTCTTAGAAACTACCCTAGCAAAATTCAGTGCAAACAAGAAAAGGGCATTTGAAAGATCCATCGCATCCAAGATGAAAACGAAATCCTCAAACTGGCTCTCTGTTATCCCTACAAAAAAAGATCACTTTGATTTATCCCCATTAGAATTCAGTGATGCGTTATCAATTCGTTACCATAGAATACCCAACTGCATGCCACAGTCATGTGACGGCTGTGGTAACAGCAATTTCAACATTGATCACGCGCTCTGCTGTAAAACCGGAGGCCTAATCACACGGCGACACAATGAGATCAGAGATCTTCTTTGTGAGCTCTGCCAACAAGCCTGGGGCAATGTGACAAAAGAGCCGATCATTTCCGAAAATGACGGTGGACTGCGTGCAGACCTATCCTGCCGGGGTGTATGGGATGCTCAGAGGGAGGCGTTATTCGATATCCGTGTTGTTGACACCGACGCTCCCTCATACCTCTCACGTCCTGTTACATCCGTCCTAAGATCAGCTGAAGACGAAAAGAAGAGAAAATACTCCAACGCCTGTGAAATGCGACATGCTACTTTCACCCCACTTGTAACATCAGTCGATGGTGTCTTTGCACCCCAAATGTCTTCCTTCATTAGGCATATGGGAGAGGCCATATCTGAACGTTGGAACTGCTCCCTAAGCACCATACTGGGCTGGCTTAGGGCTAGAATTGGTGTTGCCATAATACGTGCAACTAGCATGTGCATCCGCGGCACACGGCACCGCTTTAAGCCCGTTGCAAGATGGCTCGGTTTTGATGATGGCGCTGCCCTCCCACATATTGACTAACAAAATAAATACTTAGAAAATTGTATATAATTATCTGTACTGTACCTATTCTTTTTAAGTGGTATGATTTAAAAAGTTTCAATAAAAATTCTTACTAGTTAAAGTTTTGTACAAGTTCTCTATAATTGATGATGAAATCGCTTCAAAATCAGGTTTTGTCCTTATAATGATCTGCAGAAGGCAATAACGAAGTTTCATTAAGATCGGTTGTCATAAAAATTCAAAATTGTCCTTTTTCATAAATTAAATTAACCTATTTACTTTTAATTTGAAGTGCCCAAAATTGGTTATTGCCTTCAATAGTCTTTTCATATTAATATAAAAAAAGAATTACATTGATACGACGTTGAGTTTTTTAAATTTGTACAAAAAATTAGAGGCTTCTTTCAACATCATTCCCTCTCTCTCTTTCCGCAGCGCGCTCTTAAGGGCTTGTGTAATGGAGTATCTAAAATGCTCCCAATTACTTTTATTGCTATGGAGTGTAAGTGGTTGCTCCTTTTATTAAATTGGGTCATCAGGGTGACGATAAGCAGTGTATGGTCCGAAGATAAATCCAAGGAGGACTTGATGGAGAGGTAACCTGCGGCGATGCCCCTTGTCACACAAAAGTCAAGAAGATCTGTAATCTTGTTTCGGTCAGCTGGCCAGTAAGTTGGTTGATAGTTGGTGAATATTTTGAGCTTCCATCACATTGTAACAAGTCGCAGGTAGCGTTAATTAATTTTAAACCCACCTCCGACTTCTTGGAACAAAACTGGACCCCGTTTTTATTTAAAGGGGTTGTTTTGGTTTTAATACTATTGATAGCTGCCACCACTTAATCTGTTGTTTTCTCGTAATAACCACTTTGGGGTGGTTAATTTCTGAGGTAGATTAAGAACCCTCTTAATTGGAATCTTGTTAACCTGGAAGTGGTTGTTTGTTTAGGTAACGTGTCTCCTCGTATTAGAGCCGTAGGAAAACCCAGAGAGATAATTCCACTTCACTAACTACTAGTCGATCGCTGGAGTAACGATCATTTAAAGATTTAAATTGGTATAATTACGTATATTGAACCAAAAATTAAATGTTGTACAAGAATTAGACAGAGTACACAATTACACCAAAAATATTACAAGTTTTTACAATACGATTATGTTAATTTAGAGCAGTAAAATCCACACACTACAATACAAAAAAAATTATTACAAGGGTTAGCTTGCGAATTTCCCAAATACCTATTTATTTCGAAGACCCTTAGCTCCAGGGGTGGTAAGTTTTGAAATGGTTGAATCCTTCTTGTAATCCCAATTGTTTCCACTTATTATTTCAAAACAACGGAATCGTTTAATGATTAAAATTTAACAACAAAAAAAAATGATAGTATATTTAACACTGTGAATAAATTATTAAATCGCGTTCTCGAAATAGAAGTATAAAATAATGATAATACGAATAAATGAATTTTACACGTAACTTAGAAGAATTGACACGTTGAATTTTGTTTATGCCGAATTGTCGAGTTCGGTTAACTCTTGAAATAAAATTCGCCCGTTTGGGTTACTGAATGGAATAATCAAAGCGCGGAACTGTCTCACTCTTTTAAAAAGTTCGTTCCTGGGTCTTTTATCAACTTGTCCCCGTTTTCTGAATAGGAATATCACGCCTTCGATTTGGACTATTTGGCCAATCGCGTGTGTGATTTTTCCCTTAATTTACAAGAGGGGTGTCTTATTAATTGGACATCTCAAAACTTACTTCCCTGCACGTGTGTAACTAATTCACTGTGTGACCAGGGTAGTTTTCCCACAGATTTTGTGTTACTTAAGCTAAAAAATATTTCCCAATCTTCGTTAAGGCAAATCAGGCGTTAAGTTGGAATTACGCCTTCTAGTCAAATTTGAATGTTTCTTAGTACCCTTCTTTTGGCGGTATTTCCATGCATAATGTCCCATTTCCTTTCACGTGTGGATTTTACTAATAAGTGACTTATTTATTACCAGTTGCATTGATTTAACTAACAACCCGGGATGCCGAAGTGGCTGTTTCAAACAGGTGGTCGCACCCTATTTTAAATGAAAGCTAAACGTTTCTTCGTTATATCAATGTACTGGGTGTTCAAAATTCCTTGCCTAATATTTATAATTTTTATACTAGCAGGGGCATTTTAATATTGCCTCTGTGGGTTAATTACGATAAATTACCTATGTCGGAAGTTAGCTGTACAAACTTAATGTTTGCAAAGTAATTATAATTGAAAAGAAAGGGCGGTTTGTTACAACATGGTATACCTGTCTGCCTCTTGGATTTCTAAGTGTGGAGCTCTAGGTTAGATGTTTTGCATTAAAGTTTCCACCTACGATAAAACCACAACCAAAAGTGTTGAAAAATTCTTCAAAGCTTTCTTTCTGGATGTTTATATTTGGTGAACAATAAATTTGTCAGTTCTCAACTACCATGCTGGTTGCTTGTAGGTAGCCTTTGGAGAATGATTCAAGTTCATGGTGTCTAATTGAACTTTATATTATTACTGCTGTCCCCCCCCCCCTAACCCTCTCCCCAGGGTGATTGGTGTAGTACACGTTATAGTTGTGAATTTTGAAATAACTTTGATTAGTTAAATGGGACTTTGAGATTAGAAATACGTCGATGTTTTCATTAATTACAAAATTTTCAGCTTCAAAGCTATATTGTAGTAAGTTGTTAGCGATCCAGACAGCTATACGAAGTGTGCTCCCCATTAATTGAGTTTAGAAACCGGTGTGGTTAGGAGATTTAGCACGGTATCCATTCTCTCCATTCATTTTGACATTATGAATTCTATATTGGCTGGCTGATGCGCTGAGGCAAAACATTATACCAAACTACCAGTTTTGATTCAGGAACCATCGAACAGGTGCATAGACTGGTAAACATATTTAACAACGATCTTGAGAAAAAAAAGATCCTGCTCCTGCAAGCATTCGATAAGGTCTGACATGAGGTCTCTTCTGGTGCCTGAGGCAAATTTGAATATATGCGCCCCCCTCCCAAAAGATTCTTATCATTTCACGGCGCTGACTTAGAGTAATGAAAACAAATAGATGCTTATCAGGAACTCAATTAGGACCAAGGGGTCAGGGTGGTATGGAATACCCTCCAGGTACACTTAATTGATTGCGAAAGAAAAACTTTCACTTTTACTTCCCTCGGTATTAATATTCCTTGCTCGCCCCCCCTTCCGGATTACAAACGAAAATTGCAAAAGATTCAACGAAAAATAATAAATTTTGATGGTTCTGAATAATGGCAAGTGTACCTGGGGGGTATTCCAGACCCCCCGGTCATGCAATATCGATTTTTGTCGTTGGGAACTTCTGAAGATCTTATATAATATACGCATAGTATGTCAGAATCGCCGTTTCCATGGTAACGTAACGCAATACCCCCTCCCCGAATATGAAGATTTATTTTATCGGTAGGAATTTTCCTTTTCTATTAAATTGAGACGGTAATCAGCTTAAGCGGTCAAGTGCATTCATTGCTGCTAAAGCTGAATGCCCGGTTCGACTCCGGGCTCAGTAAAAACTTTATTCTGACCGTCTCCTCTCGGAAGGCAATGGCAAACCACCGAGGTGTAATATGCCAAGAATAGCCTCTCTGGAGATCAAGTGTATACACTTCCCGCGGTTCGGAGCCCGCGTTAAACAAGTAGGTCCCCTATGTGTGTGATAGTACTACAAATGCACAACACATACTTAGGAGAGAGGTCGCCAACATCCGTTAACGGATAGGCACCTGAAGAAGAATTTAAATATATTTGAATAATTGTCTCGATGATAATGTGTTATTTTTGCTGGTTACCCAGTAAGTTAAAGGGAAATGTAGAAGAACGCGGGGATTGGAATCGACTTTCCTAAAATCCCCTGTCTTCCCCTAATCATTGCACCAAAATTGCAGAGGAGAAAATTCCCTACAAAACGAGGTTTCAGAATTTACTTCAGATCTGAAGTAAATCCTGAAACCTTGTTTTGTTCACCATCGATGGTGAAGTTTAAATGTACGAAATTTTTATTCAGAATAAGAATTATTCAAAACTTTTTTCAATTGTTTCCTCTGGATTTTCTTTTTATTTCATAAATACTTAGTATGATGTAGGCAAATTTTGTTAATCTGTTTTATGGAGAATTTTGTACTCTTCAATTTTGATTTGATGATAATTTTCACTAAAAATGAAAGTAAGCGAGTTATAGACGAAAAACTACTGTAGAGGATTAAAATCCCCATTTGGGGAAAAGGCTAGCAGGGAATTTTAAGCGAAGTTGCAAATAAAATCGTGGTCAAATTTGAATATATGCGCCCCCCCAAAAGATTTTTATCTTTTTGAACTATTATTTATTGGGTTTTGTCAAGGTTCAGCGCCCCCATTGCGATGGCCCCTGAGGCAAAGGCCTCAGTTGCCTCACCCTTGCTACGGCTCTGGTACCATCGCCTGTAACTAGCAGGCTGGTTCTTTCCACAATTGGCGCATTTATCATTTTTATTTATTTTTTTCCAGATTACAGATTTCCAGCACACTTGACACATCGAGGGTTGGAGTGACTATAATTTTTTGTGATTCATTCCCTGGCATCTGGTTTCAAGATATCTCCTTGTCACAAGAACCTTATGGTAATTTGCTTACTTTACCTTAACAAATCAAGATTAAAAAAAGAACATTTATATTTCAAATTTATTGTGTCAAAATTACAAATAATTTTTTACATATCACAAAATAATCACAGATTTTGTAAGTAAACATAATTTATTCGAGTTTAAATAACAAGTTTACTGGGATAATTGCACTTTTTGTGCGCTTTTGCAGTTTTCTTTTTCCAATTAGCAATTTGATGGAGTAGCATCAAGGAGTCATGAGTAAGGCGATTTTCAAGAGGAGTGTTTGGCACTATACACAAAGCCACGTTAAAGTATCGTTCCGCTAAGTAATGCTGTTGCAGGTAATACATGAGTTTACCTTAAAAAAGAAATTCATGTGAGTAATTCAGAAATATTAGCAAGACAGGATACATAAAAGAGTTTACAAATGCTTTAAAATGTTCTTGATGTGAAAAATGTAAATAATTAATTGAAGTGTGGTTCATATAAATAGTAATCCTTAAGGGTCTATCTCAAATTAAATGTAACGTCTTCCACACTTTGAAAGATTCTAAATATGGTTTGGCAGTTTCGTATTTCTTTTTCGTTAGCTCGATGTTTTTTCAAACATCTACTTCACTTTTGCACTATAAGTCTCTCCCCCATCCGGAGGTTCAGGCCATACCCTACCACACTGGTCAAGTGTGGGTTGGTAGGAGAGCAATCAGCGGCGTTTTTTTTTAAATTAGTCATCACGCGGTCACCCATCCAAGTGCAAACCGCGAGCAACCTTGCTGTACTCTCGTGATCTAGCGACCACGATCATTTCTATTGCGTGGCAGCTCTTTCACGTGTTTAATTATGCCAAAATAATTCATACGAATGATTTCTAAGTTTAGTTATGTGAACTATGTCATGGATGCGCGAGTTTTTTTTTAATAATTGTAAAATTTAACCTAAAACCAATCTATAAAATTTAAAGCACATCGCTATTGAGGTACAATTCAGAAAATATGTATGAACATAAGGGGCTTAAAACTAACTGCACTATGTTTATTTCTAATGATAATAAAAAATACAATATATCCATTAATAACGTGAAATTATGAAGGTTACTCTGGAATTTTTAAATCATTTTCTTGTAGTACTCGGAGAGGCAGTGAACACTTTGGTCATGTAATTAAATGTTGTAAATCGCTCCATTTATCGTTGTCGTCTTTACACAGAGTAGTATTGTCTTCCTGGTTATTTCCTTTTATTTTTCATTGTCTTCTTCAGAGTTCATTTCAAGCTGTGGCACCTTATCTCAATTTTGCCCATTGCAGAGACCGCACACAGTGGAGCACTTTAGGGTCTGCTTTCCTAGAACCACAAGCTGCACCGCATCTTATCTTGTATTTACACGAGATAATTGGAACAAAGCCTGAGACTCTATGGAATTTATGAGTCAAGTAAGTCCATTTTTGCTTTTTGTGAATGCTACAGGAAGTCTAAACTTGATGGGACATCCTAAATGAACGCTATTGTGCGGCTTTTCGTGTAGGAATCAGTGAAATTATTAAGAAAAAAGTAACAAAATAAGAGCAACGTTTTTTCCTAAAATGCTTCTTAATTAAGGGAGTACGGGACCTTCAAAGGTGGGAAGTAAAATCGAATTTTTAATGCAAGTGCTCAAGAATGATTGTGAATAAAAATTTCAAACTTGATGTAGGAAGTTTCTTTACACTCACATAAAGAATTTGCTTGTCCCGATATGATCACATTAAGCGGGGTCTACTGTATAAGGAAATCAAGCTGACGAAGGATTTTTTCTTAAGTTGTATAAAAGTAAACAGTGAATTTGTATGTACAATAAATTTGTCTGAGACCTGATGTTAAAATTTAATGATTTTCAATAAAATAGCAATGATGTCCATTTTTGCCTACTTAATCTCTTTTTTCAGTCACCTACTGTTCATTTAGTTGAGACTTGTTAATTTTCTTTCTAAATAATTTTATTTTCCTAATTTTGTTTGAATTAAACGTAAACATAAAATTTGCTTAAAAAAAACAAAGAACTACAGGAAAACTGCGATCAAGTCTAATTTGAACCACTTTCTCTTAATGCAGGTACCATACACTCGAGACTCATCAATTTCTTAAAATATATCTTCCCCTTAATACTATAACTAGGTAACTCGAATTTTGGCTATTTTGAGTTAGCTACATGTAACCACCTAATTTTACCCACTTTATTTAGTGCTTCAACTAAAAATGTTCTATTATGTTTCTAAATATCAAATATCCACTTGCTAAAAGTAGATAAGTCCCAGATCCCTTCAATGCTGTTATGCTATAAGTGCATAATTTGAGATACCTAGTTGTGCAAATTCCGAACGTTACGTATAGCAACGTATAGTACGTCCGCGACCTTCGCAAGACAGTTGAGATATCTATTTGTGCAATTGATGCGAAGTTTTATAGTTTTATTCTTTATAATAATTAATATTTTCTCGATCTAATTTTGTATTATGTATTACTATTTATCAGTCGTTATGAATAAAACTTATTTTGAAACATACAAAGTTAAAATAAAATAAAAGAACTATAGATAAGTCTGATTTTTCACATTTTTACTAGTGCTATAACTATGTAGATATCTTACTTCTAATTAAAAATTTCCTAAAATATAAAACATTAGACTGTGAGGGTATTAAATACATTTAACTTACATAAGTAGCTAAAGTTTTAAACGTTAAAACAAAAATAATTTTGAAGTTTAATACTTTTTTTACTATTGTAAACTTTAAACTCCATTTACTCAATATCAGTAATTTCAAGTTACCTAGTTATAGTATTAAGGGGACGATATTATGTATTTCTGAATACATTTATGAAGGTTTCACAAGATTAGAATTTTTTACTTATTGAAATTTAATTTTACTGAACTATACCTACATTTACAACAACAAAGCCCCTTTTAAAACGAACTTTTAATCCATTACGATTCAATGTAAAGAAGGACCAACAGCTTAACGTGAAATCTGAACCACAACACAAATAATCTGATAGCAACTAAGAATCAAATCTATAACCACTTGCTATGTACTAAAAACTAGACCAACTACCCATATAAAATAGTTTCATTATCATAACTACTTACCTGTTATGAAACAATAACATAATAAATACTCTGGTTTTCGGGTAATGGCATGATTATAACATTCGTTTAAATTTTGTGGTATACATTCAGGATGCGGACGTGGTCTAAAAACAGAAAACTTCAGTTTAAATAACAATTAAGATTTAAAATTTTTTACCCGGTTATATCAATATAGGCATGGTAACATGCTGTGCGTAAATATGCAGCCAGCATATGATTTGGTTTATCATTAATGTTGCACTGAAAACATAAATTTAATAATTAAAACCATAAGATATAAAATATTTACTTGGAAGTGTTCTTGGGCCCTCAATATACTATTTTTTTGTTGTAATAAGCACATTTGGCGTTCGGTTCTAAATTGACATATCCTAACGCAGCCAGCCCAAAAGTGCATTTGGGATTTATCTTTTACAATGGAAATCATCCTCTCAACATTTTCATAAGCCCGTTTTACAAAATAGTGTAAATTGATTAACTTAAGTCGACTAATGTAACTTGAGTTTCCGCTACAATCATCGATAGCATCAAATAGATTTATCAAAGCTTTAATAAACCCCTCGCGAGTGAAGTTTTTCTATAAAGACAAAATTTCAAGTTTTATAATTTCTGTTTAGTTGCGATTTTAACATTTAATGACTAAGAGTATTTACCATCACGGCTGTATTCATGATTGAGAACGCTTCATGTTTGCGACCTTCCGCAATTAACTTATCACTTTCAGCGATAGCGGCCTCCAAAACCATCTCTTTTTTCTTATTCATCACCGTATACATGGTGAACTAAAAATAAAATTTATATTACTACACTGCTGTACCCATTTAAAGCAAGTAAAATCAGAAAATTAAAAAAAATTTCTAGTAAATTAAAAATTTTAACCTACAAATTTAAAATTTCGGAATCAATTTACTCACGTAAGTTAATCTTTATAAAGTATTATACAAAGCACTGCAGATATAAAATATTGATATGTATGGTATAAAATACCAGAATAATAAGTAATACTCAAACATAAAACATTAAAAAAAATCAAATCTATTTTCAACACAATAAACTTCAACCAGCAGAAATTAAAATGAACGTTCGGCCGATCCCGAAGACTTCCGAATCAAATCTATATATACAGTAGTGTGCAGGAAAAGTGTTCACACAACTGTCTTTGAAGTTAACAGCGAATATATAGGTCCAGCATAAATACTATGCATTCTAGAGGTTTGAAAAAAATTATAGTTAAAATTCTTGTTAATTATTAACATGCTGATTACATTATACAATGTTCAATAGGATACTAACATAAAGGTAACAAATTTTCGACAAGCTTTTTTCTCCAAATTTGTTTCCAGATTACCGCGAGATCGTTTTTTTGTAAATTTAAATCAGTGTAAATTAATAAATATGCCTAATTCTTGTATATCAGTGTTTTGTGAACGCATTAGCAGTGGCGTAGCTAGGGGGGGGGCGGACCGCCCCGGGTGCCACCCGACCCCAAATTATCCTTTTTTCTTATCTATTTTATTTTAGCAACATCTAAAAAAAAAGCCGGGGTGGGGCTGACACCTTACACGACTGGGGGGTGACACCCGACCCCAAATTGTCTGACTTCCAATGCTTCATGGTTGTTTCCTTGAGTGCAAAATTAATATACCTACTATACAGTCAGGTCCGCTTATAACGAGCACATGTTATAGCGAGCATTCGGTTTTAGCGAGTATTTTCGCAAGTTACCAAAAATCATCCATTAAACTTAATACATTTTCGGTTCGTTTATAACGAGCTCGGATATAATGAGCACATCGGTTATAACAAGCAAATTTTTTTGCAAAATTGCTAAATTACTTCACTTATAACGAGGTATTTTCATCAAACATTTCTAAGTTAAAACGAATTTGGAGACCAGTTAACAATGAAGTTGATCGAGCTTTACTTAAGTGGTTTAAGCAAAAAAGATCTCAAAACATACCCATAAGTGAACCAATATTACAGCAAAAAGCAGAAAAGTTTTCCAAATTATTATCTCCTAATAATGTAGTTTGTGTGCTCAAAAGGCTGGGTAGATCGTTTTAAGAAGAGATACCACATTCCCAACAAACATTTTAGCTGTAAATAGGCTATTAACGAGCTAATACACTAGACCCTCCATGTACGCGAGTTCGATGTACGCGAATTCAGAATAACGCGAATTAGATTTTGATACCTGAATTTTTTGTACGCGAAGCAAAATTCCATTTAACGCGAATTAAGTTTTCGCGTATTATTAAAATAATTATGTATTATCCAAATAGCATAAACAAATTTCAAGGTATGGGTGTATATAAATCTTACGTCGAAGCTAAAGATATTCATTGACAGTTGTTTACATAATAAATAGAGATGTATGTACAGTAGAACTCCAATTATCCGAATCAATTGGGATCGGACCCCATGGTCGAAGCAATGCTCGTCGACGAGGCCCAGTGGCAGCGGATAAACACCCTCATCACAAACATCCTGAGGTGTAAGGAGGCAGCAGGAAGAGCCGAACAACGGGCCGCCGCTGCCGTTGCCCATACGGGGGAGGATACCGACACTGAAGATCAGTGATCCGAGGTCGAACACGGTCGGGTAGAAGAGTGGCATGCGAAAGAGCACAAGTAACATCGAATTCCATCGCAATGCCCCCTACCCGACCGTCAAACCAGGAGGCCAACCAACGAGGAGGAAAACTCTAACAGGTAGAAGAGAGGCATGCGAAAGAGCACACGTTTCATCGAATTCCATCGCAATGCCCCCTACCTGACTGAGCAACCAAGAAGCTATACATGAGAAGAACTTGGAGGCGCAAACGAAAAAGGCGGGTCTGCACACGATACTGCAGACCCAACGCATCAGCCCGAACATCCAGGGCGGGAGATGTCGAAGATCCCGACATCTCGGACCGAGCATCCGGAAGAAATGTCTGACGGCGAAACCCGGGTGCTTGGTAGGGGGGAGTTTTAGTCAGTGAAGTCTGACACTATCCACTTCGATTAAGTGGGTGTCTCGCACGAGATTTCTCCTCCCTGCGTCGAGCTAAAAAAAAAAAAAGCTGTTTGAATGCCCGTTTTCGGGCAGCCAAGTCGCGCATTCGCTTGACAGTGAGAAATTGTATGTGGTCACACTCGGCTGACGCAAAATTATTATTTTGCGAATCGCAGTACGTTTCCGTCTTACATTTTTTTCTGAAAGCGGTTCGGATAATCAGCGATTCGGATAGTCGGAGTTCGGATAATTGGAGTTCTACTGTATATCGTCCCCTTAGTGCTACAACTAGGTAACTCGAATTTGCGATATTTTGAGTTAGCTACTTGTGCCCACCTAATTTTAACCACTTTCTTTAGTGATACAACTAAATATGTTGTATTATGAAAGGGAAGGATCTCGGGTAGTGGAGTTTGTACTCAAGAAAACAATTTACTTAAATCGACCGGTTTCGACAAGATTTCTTGTCATCTTCAGGACATAATATAAGAGGACATAATATGTATTATGTTTCTAAATATCAAATATCCACTTAATTTAATCCTTTTTGTGCTATTTTCGACTTTAAACTCAAGCTATTTTTTATCAGTAATTTCAAGTTACCTAGTTGTAGCACTAAGGGGACGATATACAAAGTAATTTCTACTCCGTTCATAGGCGCTGAAACGTAGCACTTGAATGATACAAATACGGCGTCAACGATTTATAGTTTTTTTTATGCATTATATTTAATTTTTTTATCAATTAGGTACTATATTTTAGTTTTTGTATGCATTATATTTTACCTATTTCGTAAATAAACCTTAGTTTTAAACTTTTGTTTTTAGTCTTAAATAAATTTTGGAACCTAACCCCCTTTTTTCTATTGCTTCTTTGGTTCCATTTACGCGAATTCCATGTACGCGAGGTTTTTGGCGAACGGAACCCTCGCGTACATGGAGGGTCTAATGTAGTATGATTTTGCTGTGGGTAACTTCAGAAACTTTTGAAAAAGAATTAAGAAGTTGGGATTCTAATCTACAAAAACATTATACTATTTACATGTTTTATATCCATAATATTTTTTTTATTACGTTAATAATTATTTTATTTATTATTATATTTATTTATTATTTTTTGAAATATTTTTTTATTTATTTATTTATTATAATAAAACAGTTATAAAGAGTACGTTTATCATAATAGACCCCATTTAAAAACGTTTATAGCGAGGGCTCGCTTATAGCAAGTTGTACTTTTTTCGAGCACCAGCGCACTCGCTATAAGCGGACCTGACTGTATTTAGTGTATTTTAAATTTCTACTAGTTGGTTTCCAATTTTGGATAGGAGTACCAGTGTGCCCTTTAGATTATACAGCTAAGGGAGGTATATATTTATTAATATCAAAAATCAACATCATTTAGCCAATCAGATAGACGAAGTACAGGTTCGAATGTCCAATATATTTCTTGACATAAACGAGATACTGGACCGTCCCACCAACATTAATTTTAATTTAAATGAATCGTTTGAAGGGCGACGGGGGGGGGGTAATATAAATCGAAAATATTTTTATTGATTTATTGCCAACATTATTAGGTATTTGTGTGAACTGCTGGGGTTGTCATCAGCTGTCATTATTATTATCGACAAATAGTCTAAATGTATCTGTGTCTGTCTGTCTATTACGTTAAATGGAGCCGATGATCCGTATCCTCAAAAGGCCGCACAATTTGGGCAATCACAAATCGGTGCGACCTTAAAATACCACCTTCTGCCTATTTATTTTTTCACAACGCAACGTCATTGGTTTATTTTTTGGTCACTAACTTAAAAAGGTTTCAGTGCGGCCTTTAGGCCGCACAACCATGACAATCCTGCACGAGTAAAAAAGTAATGAATGCGAAAATAATTTCAACATAGCCCTCTCAAGATAAAAGTCAGTTTGACGTTTTTTCATTTTAAATTCCTTGACATTTAAAGTAAATTTTAGTCTTCGAGAAAAGGGACTTAATTTGCAGTATAAGTCCCGTAAATGCATAAAATCAGTGGCGTAGCTAGGGGGGTGGGGCGGACCGCCCAAATTATTTAAATTTCCTGACTAAAATTATACCACGCTTCTTGGTATTTTAGGTTTTTAGGGGCGACACCTCAAAAAAAAGGTCATCGGCCTAGGTGGGGGTGACACCCATGAAATCCGCCCCGGGTGTCACCCATGCTAGCTACGCCACTGGCATTAGGATGATTTTTATGAACCCCAGGGGGTCCTGGGGGGTTCGATTTGTTTTATTCGCCCCCCCCAGGCAAAAAACCGATCGACTTAAATAAACAAATTAGTGCTCGCTGGTTAGTCCAATATGTCGTTTATGCCAAGAAATAAATTGGACATTGGAAGCTGTACTTGGACGTTCTGATTGGCTAGATGATGTTTGTTTCGTATTGAGCAGTGAGAGTTTAATTTAAAGGACACACTGGCATGCATTCTCCTATCCAACATTTTGGAAACAACTATGGGGCCGTCCATTAATTACGTAAGGATGATTTTTGTAATTTTTGACCCCCCCCCCACGTAAAGGTACGTAAGATGGTGGAGCCCCCCCCCACATCTTACGTAAGGATTATTTAAAGGATAATTAATTTTGACCCCCTCACCCCCCTTATATTTATCAAATATAAATAATAATATTGTATTGTATTGTACTTAGGGGTCGATTGGGTGCAAGAGCCTTTCAGAACTGCGACCAGTATTGATCTTTTGTTCATTGCCCTGCTAATTAGGAGTTCAGGAATTCAATTTTTCTGGCAAAACATAATATACTCCTGAGAGGTTTTTGTTGCACCTCATTGGGTGTTAGTTGTGTCTATCCCAGATATTTTAGCCTGGATTGAGCTAAGGCATCGCAGCTACAGAGAATGTGTTCGGCCGATTCGGTTTCCGATTCACAGAGTCTGCATCTGTCATCGTCCTCCATTCCCATTTTTTTGAGGTTAATACGTTAATATTACCGTTAATACGGCCCTGTCACATAGTGAGTTTTGATAGTGATTTTAGTAGTGATATAACCGAAATTTTTTCGATTAGAGTGCGGAGTAGTATAAAGATAAGGTGTGTGAATGCGAAGCAGAAGTAATCCCTTGGCTTTGATTTGAAAAACGGGTAGTTCCTCGAATTTCCTTGTTCATAACTAGAAAGGTTAGAAAGATAAGGAAAAACGCACTTTGGGTTGCATAGCCTAAAGAATTCTTAAGTGGAATAAATAAACAAACAAATTGAGATTTTTCAACAAAATTTTACAACCAAATAGGTTTATCATCTTCGAAGGGTTGACCTGGATGATAGGCTTATATCGCGATCAATAATTTGTCTAAACCCAACTTGTGAGAGTGGGAAATGAGTGATATCGAATGCGAGAGCATATCACCAATCGATAGCGAAGATTCCACAACAGATCGTACTGGGAAAAAGAGAGCGGCAAGTCAAAAAATATATAGACGAAGTAAAAAAACTGTTAGAACATCGGCTAAATTAAGTGTTAAAAAGGACGAAGAAGAAAAGGACGAAGAAGAAATGGAGGAGATCAGAGATATGATGCGAGAGATGATGCAAGAAATAAAGGAGGTGAGAAAAAGCCAAACATCATATGAGGAAGAAATAAAAATACTGAAAGGTGAAAACATTTTATTGAAAGAAAGAGTCTCAAAACTAGAGAACCGACTGTATCGCTTGGAAAACAAAGAAAGAAAGAATAACATCGTAATAAAAGGAGTAAAGTTTAATGGAAACAACTTAAAACAGGAGGTGGAGAACTTCATGAGAAGGGAATTGAATGTAAGCACAAATATAAATAACGTAGAATTAATAAAACCAAAAACAGCAGATCCTTTTGTGGTGGCTAAAATTGAATCTTGGCAGGAAAAAATGGAAATAATGAAAGAGAAAAACAAGCTAAGAGGTACTCAGAAATACATAGATGATGATCTGTCAAAAGAAGATAGGAAAATCCAAGCTGAATTAAGAATCGTGGCAAAGAGAGAACGAGAAAGGGGAAACGAAGCGAAAGTAGGATACAAGAAAATATTCATAAATAAAGAACGGTGGAATTGGAACGATCAACATGGTAAAATAGAGAAGCATGCAGAACTCTTGTCTGCAAAAAACTAGCAGCGAGGGAAGCCGGACGGAAACAAAAAACGACAAATGCAACGATAAATGGAGAAAATGATCTGGACTTTGAAAGAAAACAAAAGAGAGTAAAGAAAAAGCGGGAAAATGAAATACTGTTTGTTGCAACCTGGAATGTAAGGGGAATTTTTGAGGGGGGAATGATAAAACAACTAATAAATGTATTGAAAAGATATAAAATAGACTTAGTAGCATTACAGGAAACAAAACATAAGGATAGCGGAATTTTTGATATAGAAGGGTACACATTCCTTATGAGTAGCGGAAATGATAGAAGATTGGGAACTGGTTTTGTAGTAAGTAATAAATTGAAGCCCGCAGTCATGAGTTTTGTAGCAACCCAGGTAACACAACTGGTGTAAATGACGTCATTTGTACGTCATTATGACGTCGGCGACGTCATAATGACGTACAAATGACGTCATTTACACCAGTTGTGTTACCTGGGAATGTCCGAAAGAATGTGCCTAATACGATTGAGAGGTAGATACCAAAATATAAGTATCATAAACTTACATGCGCCAACAGATGAAAAACCATTATCAATCAAAGAAGAATACTATGAAGAACTAGACAAAGAATACAGGAAAATCCCAAAGTATGATATAAAACTGGTGTTGGGTGACTACAATGCTAAAATAGGAAAAGAATTGGCATACCAATCAACCATAGGGAGGTATAGCATACATCCGGAAACAAGCGAAAATGGAAAATTTGTAATAGATTTCGCAATAGAACACAATATGAAAGTAATGAGCACTAAATATCAACACAAAGAAATACATAAAGGGACTTGGACAACACCAGATAGAAAAAGTGTAAATCAAATAGACCACGTTTTAATAGAAATAAGAAGTGAGAAATGTATCAAAAACGTGCGAACGTACAGAGGACCAGATATAGACACCGACCATTTTCTGTTGGGAATTAAATTAAAGCAAGTCACTCCAATAAGTAGAGGAAGTGAAAAACACATAGCAAAGAAGCCACCGCGAATCAAATTCAACGAACGGAAGATTCAAGAAGAATATGAAAAAGCATTAGAGGAAGAAGCAATAAAAGAACATGAGCCTACAAATATTGAAGAAGAAGCGGATAACTTGGTTAAAATTATGAAAAGAGCAGCATCCAAACAGAAAGTGGAAATAAAATATAAACACAAGGAATGGTACGATCTAGAGTGTCAAACGGAAATTCACAAAAGAGAGAAGGCAAGGAAAATAATGCTGGAATCTGAAACAACAGAAAACAAACGCAAATATGATGTACAAAGAAGACTATGCAAAAAATTAATTAGAGATAAGAAGAGAAAATACACAATAGAAAATTTGGAGTCGCTAGAGGAGAATTTTAGGAATAGAGAAGTCCGAAATTTCTACCAAGGAGCCAAAAGAATAAAGAAAGGATTTACCCAAAGAACATCACTATGCAAAGATAAACTAGGGAACTTCGTAGGGGGCCAAGCTGAAGTGATGGAGAGATGGGCTGAGTACTTTGAAGAGCTGCTGAACAGGCAAACGAACGACGAAGAAACAATGGAACTTCTGAATGATAGTACAAATGAACCAAAAGTAGAAAAACCAAACATGGAAGACATACAAAAAATTATACGAAGTTTAAAAAACAATAGAAGTGCGGGCGAGGACCAAATTTTAGCTGAAATGATTAAGCACGGCGGAAGTACAGTTGAAACAAGGGTACAAGAACTTATTGGAAAAATATGGGACAACGAAGAAATGCCAAAAACATGGAGAGAGGCGATAATATGCCCGTTGCATAAAAAAGGCGACAAATCGAAATGCGAGAATTATAGGGGCATCGCACTGTTGAACGTTGCATATAAAATCTTGGCAACATGCATTAAAAATAGATTAAACCAGTATATAGAGGGCATAGTAGGAGAATATCAAAGTGGTTTCCGAAAAAACAGATCAGTAATAGACCAAATTTACGTCTTAAAAAAATTACAAATGACAAGTTATGAACACAAAATACCAACGTACCTACTTTTCGTCGATTTTAAGCAAGCATACGACAGTGTAAACAGAAACCAGCTTTACCTGGCATTGAAAGAATTTGGTATTCCCAACAAATTGATACGACTGGTGAAAATGACGTTGGAAGAGACAACAAACAGAGTTAAAATGAATGGGCAACTATCGAGAAAGTTCGAAATCAAGAGCGGTCTAAGACAAGGCGACCCGCTTTCTGCGATCCTATTCAATGTGGTACTGGAGAAGGCGTTACGAGATAGCAAAATTAACAGAAGTAAAACCATATTTCACAAACGACAACAATGCCTTGCATTCGCCGACGACATAACGATTATAACACGAACCAAAAGGGAACTACAACAAGTTTTGCAAAGGATCCTGAAGGCAGCAAAACGAATGGGCCTAGAGATGAATGCCGAAAAAACGAAATACATGGTGTGGAACGATAAACCTTTCGAACAAGGCACATACTTACAGATAAAACTAGAACAAGATGAAGTATTAAAATTTGAAGAGGTAGAAACATGTACTTATCTGGGAACACTGGTAACAAGATATCCAGGAAGCAATGAAGAAAAAAAAAAGCCAGAATTGCGGCAGGAAATAAAAGCGCATATGCATTGCAAAGAATACTGACAGGTGGTATGTTCTCTAGAATGGTGAAAATAAAAGTATACAGAACAATGATACGTCCGGTAGTAATGTACGCAAGTGAAGTCTGGACACTCAGAAAACAAGACCAAATAATGTTGAATGTGTGGGAAAGAAAGATCCTTAGAAGAATTTTTGGCGGAGAGTATATAGATGGAAGATGGAAAAGAAGAAATAATCAAGAAATATACAAATTATACGGAGAAGAATCCATAGTCGGAAGAGTAAAAGCACAACGGATAAGGTGGTTAGGCCATTTAATGAGAATGGGAGAAGAAAGAGTACCCAAAATTGTATTGAAGATGACGATGAACGGGAAGAGACGAAGAGGAAGACCAAAGTCAAGATGGAAAAAAGAAGTACAGGATGACTTGGACCATTTACACATCACGGAATGGAAGGAAAAAGCGATGAACAGGAAGATATGGGCTGGTATAGCCAAACAAGCCATGGGTCTACAAGGCCTGTAGTGCTATAATATATATACAATGTCCGGTGAGCAACCCCGTGATGAGCCTGATTTCATTCTTTGATAGTAGAAGAAGCTTTTTAGCCTCTGCAGTCGAATACTCTATAAATTTCTTCGCCTGTTTTTGACCTGGTGTACTATGCCACATGGTTTTTTTGTTTTCTGCTTCCCATTTATGGACCTCCAAAGCAAAGCTATTTGCTTTGAGTGCCTTTATCGCAGCTTGGCTGTCAGACATTATATTGACTTTTTTGCCCTTAATGTTCCTTCGCAGGCATTCATGGGCACATATAGTGCAATTGCAAGTATTTCAGCTTGCATAATTGTAGGATAGAGGTTCCTAAGGCTATAGATGCCTCATATTTTGGGCCATATATGCCTATGCCTGTTCCCTGTTCAGTTTTTGATCCATCTGTGTACCAGTTGGAGGATTTTGTATCCACTTGTATTTTATGACATCTAGCCGTACTTCGGTCTTGAATGATGACCTCAAACGGTGTTTCAAAATCAAAGATTTTCGGAATGATATCCGAAGGTTTTTCAAACAGATCTGGCTGTAAGAAGACCAGGATCTTTAGGTGACCTGTCTTGTCTCCTGGTTTGAATTTCTTGACTTGGGTAATTTTTATGGCAGCTTGTATAGCTTCCCTTTTCACTCGTAGGTGAAGAGGTGGCAGATCTAAGAGTGCCTCAATAGCCGCGGTTGGGGTTGTGCGCATAGCCCCTGTTATACCCAGACACGCTAGCCTTTGCAATTTCTGCAACCTGCTTTGTGTCGTTATTTCGTTAGTTTTTGTCCACCACACGAGCGATGCGTATGTGACAATGGGTCTAATTATTGATGTATATGACCAATAGATCATTTTTGGTCTTAGTCCCCAGGTCCTTCCAAAAAGTTTGCGACAAGCCCAAAAGGCTCCTGTTGCTTTGGAAAGAATTTTATCCATGTGTGGCTTCCAGGTGAGTTTTGCATCCAGGGTTACCCCCAGATATTTTACCTCTCCTGAAAAAGGTATCGATAGACCCTGTAGCTGTGGAGATTTTAGGTTTATCTTTCTACGCTTTGTGAATGGAACTATAATGGTTTTTGAAGGATTCACTGTAAGTTCTTCCTTTTCGCACCATTTTTTTATTTTGTTTAGGGCTGTTTGCATTAGGTTTGAAATTATGCCTTCATGCTTGCCCCTAATTATAATGACAATGTCGTCCGCATATCCTAGTACGCAAAATCCATCGTCAGTTAATTTCTTCAGTAGGTCGTCTACCACGATAGACCACAGAAGAGGTGATAGCACCCCACCTTGTGGGCATCCCCTTGCTGCGGCCACCGAGATTTCCTCCCCTCCTAAGGAAGCCGTTACTATTCGGCTTTCCAGCATTGATTCTATCCAAGTTATCGTGGGTGCCTCAATGCTGTGTCTTACGGCGGCTGTTTTTATAGATTTATTTGAGGTGTTATCAAAGGCACCCTCTATATCTATAAATATTCCGACCGCATTTTCTTTTGTTTTGAGAGATTTTTCAATCTCTCTTACAAGGTGGTGAAGTGCATCCACCGTACCTTTGCCTGGTTGGTAGGCAAATTGATTTCTATGAAGCGGCATCCTTTTGAGGGATTCGCTTCTTATATAGTTATCAACAATTTTCTCCAATGACGAACTTGAAGAAGCCGTCAAATATAAATGAAAGCTTATCTAGGACGCTATCAAAGAATACACAGAAAACAAGGAACAGTTCAAAAGAAGAAATAGAGAAGTTAAACAAATTCTCGCAGTATACCTCTGAAGGCACCCATGTATTCCGGAAAGAAACTTTAATGGAGTGTAGAAAATGGATTTTCAACGACATATTGCAATCTAGTTTATTATAACTTTATAATATTCAGCATTAATTTTATTATTTCATAGAAATCTGGGCACTTGTGGTTGCCGAGGAAATTTTTTGTGACATGGACAAAAGCCTAGGAACTGAACGCAAATAAAAAAGGGATTTTCTTTGAGAAATTGAAATCCAGACCCATCTTTACAGTGAGCTTCGCCAAAATTCTTCGTTAAACCAAGTTTGATATGCAATGGCGGTAAAATTATTTTTTCATGTGGAAGTAATGGTTCATTTTCCTGACCAAGAACGTTGCAGTTCTTAAAGATCGGTTTTGTTTATGGAGTGTTCTGAACGCGCTCTGCTGTGCCATTCATAGAGGAAACGACAATATTTCGTATACGCGGTTTGCAAACCTACCCAGGTAACACAACTGGTGTAAATGACGTCATTTACACCAGTTGTGTTACCTGGGTAAAATTAGAAATAAAACTTTGTTTCTTTTGTAGAATAGGAATCACCATTCGAGGTATTGGTGAATTTTTTAATGCGGCATAGTATTATCAATAATTCGACGATAACATGAATTTGATTACGTTACATGTGGATACCTGGCTCTGTTTTATTTTAAGCTACCGAAGTTCACGTTTTAATTTTAATGTTAGTTGACTTTTATATTTTAATTTTGACTTATGAGTTGTCTATTTCAATTATATTTTGTTGTTATTGTGTTCTCTTTTATGTAGATTGCTCTGAAGATGTGCTAGAGTATAGCACGAAACCGGTCAGTAATTGAATATATATGAGAAGTGACTTATTTATATACTAAATTAACTTGCAGAATCGCCAATATTCTATTACTTGAAAGTATGTTCCCAAAAAGTACCCTTATATTTATCTACGTTAAAGAAGTATTGCCGAACCATTTTAGGTTATCGCAGCAATATTTTCCAATATCACTTCATTACAAAACAAAGAAAGCACAGATTTGTGCGGATTTAATATACGATTTCGTTATTTCTCTAAGCAAAATCATATACAGTTACTCACAAGAGTAATATTGCAATAAATCGTTTGTATCTTAATTATTTATTAAAAAACAAATTAGTTATAATTATATTTAACAAAGTGATTCTTGAATTATTAGTACAATTTAAAAAAAAATTATAAAAATTGCATGTAAACAGAAATAATTAACCTTAAACCAATTAATACGCTAATTTCATGTTACAAAAGGATTCGTACGTATTATAAAAATTATTACAAAATATAATAATTTACAAAATTTAAAAATAATTTAATATTTTTTGTATACCGTTTCGATTAAAAACATGTTTAAATAGTTTGGGCATGCTGCAAATTAGTTTTTTAAATCTACTCTTATTAAGTAGTTTTTTTAACTCTAGTTTTTATCGGAGCTTTCCGAATTTTACGATCTATGGGATTCAAGTGTGTGCGACCTGGTGAAGCATGTCTGGAAAGAGAAGAAGATGCCTGAGAGATGGAAGGAGGGGGTTATGTCTCAATAAAAAAGAAAAATACAAAGTAGGCTATGTTGGGGGTCATGGCCGTATGGTTTAACGTGAATACGTCGTCGCACGATACCCGTTTTCGCGCAGGTCTACCGATCGGATAACATACATTTGAAAACATGCAAACAACTTCCAAGGTTTTTCTGAATAATGACAATTCAAAATTTATCATTTCTACACTTATCGTACACACAATTTTCGTTACATATTTTTATTAAATTTTTAAACACGCTACCGATCTTATAAACGTATTCACGGCAAAAGTGACCCGGATGAATGTAAAAACTATAGAGGAATAACCCTACTCAATTCAACATATAAAGTGATATTGTCGATATTCCATTCAGGGTCAAATTTTGGCGTTTCGACCAATCAGCGTGCGTTATTTTACATTGTAGTTAAATGGGTACGACGCATGCACAGTCAAATAATATCCGAAAATAAAAAATATTCCAAATACCCTACCAGAATATCAACTATTTGTAGTGTGTATTTGTAGATTCATTGTATTTACACATTGTAGCTTCGCTCGTGCAATCTCCTTGCTAAAACCTGTACTCGCTGAATCTTTGAGTATTGTCCTAGCCACAAAAGGTTTGATAGGCGACTACCAATATGGTTTCATAGAAGGCAAATCAACGACCCCATACATGTGGTGAAAACGAACTATGGAAAAAGGACGCGAATTTAACAGCGAACTACCAACAGGCTTTTGACTGAGTGATCAGGAAATAATTATACAAGGCATTAAAAGAAATGAAGGTACCAGCTAAGCTGATAAGATTGATAAAAATGACGTTGGAGGACACCACAGCATGCGTCAGAGTGAGAGAAGATGAAACGGACAATTTTCGAGGTGAATTGTGGTGTGAGACAGGGCGATGCGCTGTTGGTGACGTTGTTTAACGTAGTGCTGGAGAAAATAATAAGAAATACGGATGAAGATGGATCAATAAGTACAAGAGAAGTCGACATAGTGAAATTCATAAAGTCACAACGAGTAAGATGGCTGGGTTATATAATGTGAAGCGATGAGAATGCAGTCAAGAGAATCATACTATGGAGACCCACAGAGAACAAAGCGAGGGGCAAACCAAGAGTAAGATGGTGGGACTAGGTGACCAGCGACTTGGAGGTGATGGGCGTGAGGGACTGGAGAGAGAAGTTTGGTGATAGGCGTGGGTGGAGAATGATCGTGAGTGTGGCGTCGAGATGTCCCAAATTGTGAGTGATATGTACTAATTACAAAAACATGAATATACAAACATAATGTACTAATCCTCCCTAGCAAACGGATTTTGTAAATCTCAGATAGGGATAGCCATATTCATAGAACTAGCCTATCGGCCTCCCGATTGTTTATGGGCTTACCGACCGGTTTTTGGAACTTTTAAGGATTCCATGGTCGAGTGTTGGTTTGCATGTGAGATCTCGGATTTCTGTGGTCCGGATTTGGCGTCTCAATGGTGAAGCTAACCCGAGTCGGCCTTCGGCCTCCCGATTGCTTTTAATAATAAGGGTCGGCCTTCGGCCTCCGATTTACTTTCGAATATTGCGGATCCGACATACCATTGCATATACGCGGTACAAATTCAAAATTCGATTTGGCGACAAATTTCGGCTTTAAAAATAATTTTCAAGGTCACGTGTCTTGGAACAATTTAAGGCCAACTACGGTGTCATCGAGAACTTTAACTTTTTGGGCAATTTTGTAAAATTTCTAAAATTCGCCTTAATGGCCGTATCTACGCCCTCGAAAGAGATTTCAAGGTCAAAGTGAAGGTGCATTTAATAACTGCGCAAGGGCAATAAGATGTCGCGCATTTCAAGTTCTCCCAGATCGGGGGTAAGAGCCGGAAGGACGCGTAAGCGTCACCGCGCTGTCGCACGAAAAACATCCAAAGACCTAATCTGGGTCGCCTAACAAATCTGCATACGATTACGCAATATCGTCATTTGAAAAAAGCGACAACTTACTTATTAGTTACCTGTCGAATACTTTATCTAAGACCTACGTATTGTTTTGCGGAAACGCGAATCCAAATTTGAGGCCACCCAAAAATCGAAATTTTAATCTCCATCAAAAAGGTCGAAGTTTGAAATCGAAATTTTTCAAAATTTGCATTTCCGCAATTTGCCGGATTATCGGACGCCCGACGATAAAAAGTGTTACTTTCGAAAAGGCGGGGCTCGAAAGATGTCGCCCGAAACCGTTTTTGAAATTAAAAATTTTTTCGCGGTCGTCGCGCCAGGACGGCATCAAGGTGGAAATTTTGAGAACCCTTCAAACGGCCACAGGGTCCTTATTTACTGGAGGATTTTTAATTTTTTGCCGGCAACCGAGGCAGATTCCGGGGAGGCAGATACGGGTCGGTCTAAGGCCTCCCACTTGCTTTTAGAAACACGGGTCGGCCTGCGGACTCCACATTTTTTCTCCATCAAAATTTCATTGGCACGGACCAATCGATTTTACCGAAATTATGTGAGACGTCAAAATGTAGTAATTAAAACAATTTTTAAAATTTGCCGTTTCTAAATTTGTATATCACGATTACTCGAAACCGGTCCATTTTTCGAGAAAAAGTGTTTCTACAAATTTTGTCCGGCATACGGTCGGCTCGACGACGGTGTATTTTTTTTCGCGATCCGGTCGACGCCGCCCGGCGTAGCGCAAAAAACGGCAAAAAAAATGTAATGAAAATCGTCGTCTCGCTTAGCGGTCGTAATTGATCTATGACCTACAGTTTTTTTTGCAGATATGCAAATCTAAATTCGGGCGGATCCAAATGAGACCAAAAAATCGGAACTTTAATCTGAAAATAAGCGAGCCAGGCGCAAAAGAAAAAAAAACGCGTCCCCCTCCCTAAAACGGAAACGGGACAAAAGTTCGAAAATTTGGCCCCAACGGGGTGTCCGTTTTCGCCGCCCCCACCCCTCTCGAAAATTTGAGGTCAATCGGACGAAAACCCCGAAAATAGTGTCAAAAATACGAAAAACCGCGCGGAGCCGTTTTGCCGAGCACTCGGAAAAAAAATTGAAAAAAAAAATTGTTTCGCCCCCTCGACCGTCGCCCGGGGCTGCCCGCAAAATTTCAACTCTCCAAAATGAATTCTCAAATTTTGGGACCACTTTGAACCGCCATTTCGCCCCATCCTTATGTCCCACCAAAAAACGGACAATTTTCCCGTTCAATCCTCGTAAAACCACACGGGTATGCAAAATTTCAACTCTCCACGTCGCGACGTCCGTAGATATGCCCTGTAAATGATAAATCAGTGAGTAAGTGAGTGTCACGATGAGCTTTATGTTTTTTAAATGCAGTGCTTTAATAATAATAATTCAAGTCTGGTGATTGGGGAGTGGGGAGCCCCTTTTGGGCACTTGTATAACAGATATTCTTGCACTACACGTGATTTATGCTTGGGGTCGATATCTTGGTAAAATTTAAAAGTATCAACGGTTCTCATTTTAGAGACACTTTGCAGTAAGTTAGATTTAAAAATTGTTACGGACCATTTCCTAATTATTTTCAATTTTAATTTTTAAAATCAGTGCTTTTTTAGAATGCAATAAATTTCTACTTATTTATTAGAAAATAATTTTTTTTAAACGACTCAGACATTTTTTAAATTTTAATTTATTACATCCTGGTTTTAGAGTTTATTTTCAAGTAACCAATATCCCAATAATTATTTATGGTTTTTATAATTTCAAATTTAGACACTTGTATTGTGATTTATTTGTGTGAACAGACCAGTTTCTGAAAGTTTGTTTTTAATTTCAAAGAAGGGCAAGTCGATATTCCTAATAATATTTTAAAGCAGTTGAACTCAAGTTCTCAACGAAGAAACATGAAAATTTGAGGTGTTAACCGACTCCCTCTGGGTGGTAGTCATCTAAGCCCCCAGTTGTAACATACAGTGAAGTTATTAAGTTTTAATCATTAAATTAATTAATTTTTGTGTAACGTATTGCTATGTGTCAAAATGAAAAAGAAAGGCTCCCGATGATAAAATGAATCATATATTCGAAACAAGCACAAAATTCTAAGTCGAAAGACACTTTAAAAATTTGCTCTACGAGAAATTTTTTATTTTTCAAAATTTCAATTTTCTAAATTTATTTGAGTCTCTCAGGATGAATGAAACATGACAAATATTGCTAAGTCTAAATAAACTGATGATTGTCACATCAGAAATGAAACAAAAAACTTAATTAGCTCAAAATTTGTAAAAATGTATTAATCATGATAACCTAGAAAAATTTAAGAATTTGTAAACCAATTTACTCTACAAATAACATTCTCTGTAAAAATGTAAGCATATCAAAAATTATGTAATTGTTTCATGCATTTAATGTGTATATTTTCAAAGGATAAATTAACAAATTAGTTAATAAGGGTCAAATTTGTGTAACGCCCCTGTAAACAACCAAGACGGACGAAAATGAGTCAATCAAGAATCCAAAAATTGATGAAAATGTAATGTACCAATCAAACTGCTCGGGAAGACGTTCCAAAGGAAATCGAGGTTGATACAGAAGAAAAATCTAGAATAAAAATAATTTATTAGAGAGAAATAAATTCAAAAATACATGGATTTGACTCACAAAATTCAAACAAGAATACCAATTGTATCGATTTTCGATCAAAAATCAGTTCACCTCTGGTAACTCAACTGAGTGCACGCATTTTCGATGCTCTCAACAAAAATATTATTTACCAGGATTTGGAGGTTAACCAAATTCAACGACTTCGAATAGGTTAGAAGTTTCCGTTTGTCCAGAGTCGATTCTAAAAATAGATGTCAAGGACATAAACAATATTGATAATGGAAATGTTGTAATTTAAGAAAATCTATTCATAAAATTTTCTGGATGACAAGAAAATCATTGCAAATTAATGGAACAACTTACCTCAATAGTTTTGGAAATATTCAACAAGAACGATGCAGCTGCGAGCACAAAACTTCAACACAAGTCAAGTGGATAATACCAACTGGTATGAATTTGAGTCATCGCATATGCGAATCTAAAGCAGGACACACACAAACAACAACTAAAAGATATCCTTTTTAAAAATGAAAATTTCGATATGTCCAGGAGCCAGGTACAGTGAACTCATGATTTATATAATTTGTTAAAAATTTGCCTTCAGCGTATTTAAAATAGGATTTGGGGAAAAGACTTCTAACAGAGTGCATTCTTTGATACCCTCAGTGATAAGTTAAAAATTAAAAAGTTTTCTAATTTTGTTAAAAATATTTTAAGCTTTAAATAAGCGACAATTTAAATTTATAAACATTTAAGCCCGCTAATGTAAAGCGAGAGACTTGATTGGCTTAATAATCAAGCAACTTGGGATGAAGAGTGGAAGCCTCTTTGTTTCGAATCATAATTTGTATTAATTTTAAAAATTTCAAAGGTTTATTCACCTTGGATTTAAAATCAAAGATTTATTTTGTATTGATGTTCTTTCATGAAAGACAATTTGATAAGTTTTCTTTTTTTTATTATAATAAAATTTGTATGGGAGCTGATGAAAGTTTTTTATTTCTTTTTACTCAAAAAAGGAAAGCAAAGTTAAACGTCCCGAGAGAGCCAATTAACATCTTATTACATCGACTCTAATCTTGATTCACTAGGAACCCACACCTTGAACGACTCATTACCGGGAGTTTAGAAAGAAGGGGCAGAAATGTGTGTACCTTCCTGTACCCAACATTTATAGGCAGGGGGACATAGCAGTATGTTAGTAGTATTATCAATTAATAATACTCCAGTGTTAAATTCCAAGTTGTTAATTCTTGTTATATTTGATGGCGAAGACATAAAATTTTAGAAAATGAAATGGATCCGATTGGTTAAATAATTTTTAAATAAGTATCGCTTCAATGTTATGGAGGAACTTATAACGAGCTGGGTAGGTCCTATGCGGGCTACTTTCGAGCCATTGCTGGGTAGGTCCAGATGTGAGCTACTTTCGAGCAATTACCCAGGTAACACAACTGGTGTAAATGACGTCATTTGTACGTCATTATGACGTCGGCGACGTCATAGTGACGTACAAATGACGTCATTTACACCAGTTGTGTTACCTGGGTAGTACTGATGGGTTTCAGTACGAGTGGAAATAATGGTCCAATTTTCATGCAACTTCCCTTCATTTGGCTTAAGTTTTAGCAACTTAAAAAAAAAGTAAGAAAACTTGTGAGATTTATTATAAAGATTGATATGTTTTTGAAAACGACAATAATATTTAATTTTTGGTTTCAATTTATCCAAATATTCTGAGGATTTTTAAATTTATAATTGATGACGATATTTTTTTAATAAACATTTTTATTTTAACTTGTGCACAAATATTACATTTACGTTAAATTTTATATTCAAAACTTAATAACTGAAAGTGAATTATGTAAATTGTTTTGTATTATTTTTTAGAAATTATAATGATTTGTTTAGTTTATAAGTTTTATCAATTGATATTTTTTTTAATATATGTATTTTTTTTATATTAATATGTGTGATTTTTATTTAAGCCTAATTTCCCGTTTACAGGTGAATCAAAATAATTGGTGTACAGACCCTGTAATATTCATGCTCTCCGAACGATTAGTCTTGGTTTACGTTACTGCTAATTTATTTGTTTAGCATTTTTAATAATTAATTTTAAATAAAAATCATTTATTTTTTTTAATAATTTAAAATTTTATATTTGTAACAAAATGCCTAAAATTTATACTTATTTATAATTACTTTAATAAACACTAGTGTTTGAAATAGAACAATTACACTTTCGAATCCGTGTTTTATGGTGCCTTGTAAATTTCTCTGAGAGCATGGAACAACTTCAGACGGGAAAATTGTCTTCCAGGCTACAACCGCTACTTTTAAGTAAGAGATCTCAAAATAAGGATTTTGTTTGCTTCAAGTTAATCGTCAGCAGGATGGATAAAAACCGATTGGCGCGCATAGCGAGGGATGGAAAAGTGAATGGTCAAAGACCACCAGGAAAACCGCGTACAAGATCGAGACAGTTGGCAGTCTACGTCTCAAGAAACCTATAGCCCAACTCAATGAATTCGTGATGCTGGAAATAACAAGCCGTAGGCTTACATTCAGAAGAAGAAATTACTGTGATAGTGCGCGACTTGGCGCTTCAAAGGCACAACTTTTCTATCACTTATTTATTATACACTTATCGTCCAATCCAATAAAGCAACTGTCCGCCATTTGTGAAAACATAGTGCCAATAGAAATATAAAATCCTCAACAATAAGTTTTAATTACAAAAATAATATTTAAATTTTAGTGAACTTTATAAAAAAAACACAATATATCGGAGAGTGGTTTTATGGACACAACCGTATCTCGCATCTTGCTCTCTACTCCTGTGGATCTGTCCAGTCCCTCATCTTGCATCTACCACCTCCTGCGCCCATGTTCTTGCTGATCTTCCGCGCTTTCTTGGAGCTTGGAGTCCAAGTACTTGGAGTATTCTTCCATTCTTTGTATGTGTCCGAACCACCTCAAGCTTTTTATATCAATTGTGTCCATTATTATCCATTCGCTGTCGAATATCGTTATTACGGAAGACAATATTCAATATTTTATGATTCCTTCCCAAGTATGGTTCCGATATCATCTCATTATAAAACAAATAAATCGAAGTTTTAAGCAGATGTAATATTTTTCTAAGCATAAAAGTGTTTATTGAATGCTCAGTGTTTGGTATAAATGTAGTCGATTTTACTTACCTATATGTTTCAATACTGTACCATCTTCAACGCGCAGGGTTCAATTTTCATTGTAGTTTCCTTGATTTTCCCTAGCTCAAAATTTCGAGGATTTATCCACCTGCCAACCAAAGCTGATTGTGCTTTTGTTTTATTAATGGTGATACGAGTTACTTATAGCAGGTAATAACATATTTATAAAACACTTCTTTGTTCATTATGTAGTATATTAACACCATTCGTGCAATTAACCCAGGAATAAATATATTTTTGGATATTTACATATTTCGGATTGTATTGAAATCGTCCACAGCTATCAATTGAAAACTATCCAATCATATTAAAATTAAGTGTATATATGAAAAAAGGCCCGGGTAATTGTTGAATATTCGCCCGCTGCTCCTGGAAACATTGTTATTCCCAGGTAACACAACTGGTGTAAATGACGTCATTTGTACGTCATTATGACGTCGGCGACGTCATAGTGACGTACAAATGACGTCATTTACACCAGTTGTGTTACCTGGGTTACATGGTTTATTAAAGTAGATTGTTTTAGTAAAATTAATTTTTAATTTATTTTCTACAAATATAACAGAAAAACTGACACATTTTCACAGTTCGAATAATTAAACGTAGGTACTATTATTTTATACTTCAGGGTGTTGCTCCTGGACAAATTCATTATTTTTATAATTTTTTATAACCAAATTCAATTTTTATTTTTTGAACAAATTTATTCTTCATCCGCTATAAATCGTTTCTTATTCAAATAATCATCATTCAACGGCTTCATTATTTTTTTGAAATTAATTTTCTTATCAAACTGTTTTTAAATCACGTTTGTTAGTTTGTTATTTGTATAATATTGTAAATGTAGAATGCTTCAAGCAATTTTGCTTTTAATGCTGCTTTACTGGTTGAATGTGGTTTTTGACTCACTCCTTCAGTTCATTCAGTCATAATTTGACTTATGTGAAAAAGATCATAGCTTGCTTGATTACTCAATTATATGTCAACAGGTGTTCTTGTTAACAAAAGGGCAGATACATGAATTTGATGCAACTTGTGCTGTGCTGCAAGAGAAGGAACATAATTTAGTTAGTTTACCTCCTCATGGGCAGTCAATCTTTCTTCTGCTAGGTGAATTTATTACTACTGTTTTAATTTGTTGTTTTCGGTAATAAAACATCTTGAAAACGAGTTTATCTAGAGGAAAGAATTAATTACAACTGGCGTTATCTAATGCAGACAAGGATAATAAAAATGGTAAGTAGGTGTACACTGCATACAAGTTGAAATTAAACGTTGAAAATTCAAGTTCAAATTTTATTTATTATAATTTTAATATAATTTTATAATAAATATTGCTCGGGATAGCCCACAGTAGCAATCATGGACGAATTCTTACAGCTTACGGGTTAAGTTTGCACGTGTTATTTGATGTTTTCATAGTTTTGCACATTTGATTTTGTTAATTTCGGTTGATTGTTTGATGTTTTTACAATTTGTTTTTATACTGATTGTTAAAAAAACATCTTCATTTTATAAAAAAGCTAATATAACTTTGATAAAATAATTATTAAAATTTATTAAACTTTGAGGTAACGTTTTAAAAGTCATTATTATTTAGACGAAATAAATGAAAATGACGTAGGAACGGAGAGTAATAATATAGATGATAACATGAAGGCGATACCAAACCACCTGAAGCACTGCAACAAGAATACGATGAATTTTCTAGCGACGATGCTCTAAAAGACCAAAATTATTATCAACCATGTGGTTGATTTCCTATTTCTTTACGTGATGGACAAGAAGCAGAGACTTATAGGGTTCCATCTGCTAATAGCAAACCTGTTAAAAGTCGGCGGATTTTAAAAAACGATATAAAAGCGCAATGGTAGTTTATAAAAGACGAAGGATAGTTTTTTCATATCTACATATTCTCTTGGTAGAATTCATTTTCATTCATGAAAAACAAAATAATAATAGCACGTAATTTATTGAAAAACTTTATTATTATTGCACAAGTCGAACAAATTTATTTTCACTTATAATAAATAATTATTGTACTAAACTATATACGTTACAAAATAATAAATAATGATAATATTCTGTCAAATTTTAGCCAAAAAGATGAAACCATTTGCTAATGGTGAAATGATTAAGGAATGTTTAACTGCTATTGCAGAAATAGCTTTTCCTGACAAAAAGGACATTACTTCCAAAATAAGATTCACAATTGGATGAAGAATTGAAGACCTGCCCGAAAACATAATTGCAACTTCACGCACTCAAAATTTTGAATGGCGTTCCTTGGCACTTCATTAAAGCTGCGACATCAGTGACAAATCACAACTAGCGATATTTTTAAGAGGAAACGATTCTAATTTTAATATAACCGAAAAATTAGGTTCATTGATTCCAATGAATTAATAAATGAACATTTATTGGATTTGGCTCATCTTGAAAAACCCACACAGTCGACTACTGTTGTTTTCGGGCTCCTACGCGTAGATCCACGTTTTGTCACCTGTCACGATGTCATACACATGTTTTGAAGCATCGGAATCGTATTGTTTGAGCATTTTTGAACCAATTGACTGATACTTAATCTTTCCTTACTGCTCTAATGAGAAGCAGTTTGGAAAAGATAAAGTCCACGCAGAAGGATAATCCATCTACTTTAAATTTGCGTGCGGCCCTGGTGGTCGATTTAAAACTAGCTCGTTTATTGCGGAAGCGAGAGTCGTGGATCGTGTGAAAGAAACACCCCGGAGAGAGCAAGGAATCAGCTTTGCTAACACAACACAATTAAAATTAACAATAAGAAGTTCATTGTCAGAAGGCAAAGATATAACCCAGGTAACACAACTGGTGTAAATGACGTCATTTGTACGTCATTATGACGTCGGCGACGTCATAGTGACGTACAAATGACGTCATTTACACCAGTTGTGTTACCTGGGAAGCGATGTCGGATGTAAAAGGTGTTAGCCGACCAAAACAGGCACAGTAGCAACGACATTGCCACCGAAAATTACTCCCAAACATAAACCAAGGGCACGTTCGAATGGTTAAATAAAAATCCCACGATAAAGTGGAACCATATCGAATTCCCAATGATAAAACAAACGACAGCAATCTCGATGAAATGCCGCACCCTGTATTTGGGTCGAACATCGCAGCCTTTCATAAAAAAGAACATAAAATCAAAAATAAACACCAAAAATAACATCGAAAATAAAATTTCAAATATGCAATTCGAACGTATTACCCAGGTAACACAACTGGTGTAAATGACGTCATTTACACCAGTTGTGTTACCTGGGTACGATCATTTTGGAATTCCTTCGTCAATGCATTTCACCATAAGCTGTTCGATGTAATAAGTGGAAATAAATACCCTGAACAAGTTAATTAAACAAAAACACAATTATATCATATAATTAATAATTTAAAAGTTTATTAAATATCAACTTGAACATTCGATTCACTTCACACTTGCGAGTGTAAATGCGATAAGATAAATGGATATCAGCTCGCCGCAGGAACATAAAATTTGCAAGGCTATCGCAATCTTGGCAACCACTCTAAGAATAAAAAATGCAAGACAAAAAGGCAAACCAAAATGTTACACATAAAAAAATACATGAATTGGCCAAGGGTGAACTCCAACGTCATCGTTCTCCAGGTGTACGGAAGAAAATTTTGCCAAATTAATTATCACGTAACTGCGAAGCAATTAACAAAATAATTAGGTGACTTACCATTGTGAAATGAAGGAAATATTTCACAGGAAGTATTGACCATGGGGTCCAACAAAAAAATGTACGATCCGGGAAAAATCAACCATCCCTCAAACCACGAATGTAACATCCCCATGAAGGGTTTGGAGCGCAAGATCCAAAAACCATTCGTATTGATGGATGGGAACCCTCACAAAATCGCATCATCCCTCTTCAAAATTTTGAACCAAAAACTTATGATAACCACCTCACAGTACCTTCAAACATGACCATGTTAGAGAGCTCACCAATGACTTGCCATACCCGCGTGCGCGAGTTTTAATTTCCCTGTCAATTACGTTCGATATACAGGGCGTCACGAAAGATGTTGCAAAATGGAATAGTTGAATTTAAATAAATTCAACGCTGTTGCGAAAGTGACAAAATTTCGTTTAACTGGAGAAGCTACGCGAGTGTTCAGTGGCAAAAATAAATGGAAAACACGACGTTTACGCCGTATTAAATCACGGTATAATCACCAGTTTCGATCCACCTGAAGAGGTAATCGAAAATTGCAATCACAAAGAAAACTTAAACGAAGCATATACGAGGTAAAATTCAAAATGGAACACCTTACAAACTTGGACGAACCAAGAAAAGATCTCCGGAAAATAAAAGATCTAATTCAACACCAGCAATTGCTGATTATGTACATTACTCTGTACATTATAATGTATTATTACATTAATGTATTATTACATTAATGTACATTAGGGCGTATGTACATTAAGGCGTATGTACATTACTTTCATGTAAAGAAAGCAGACATCCGCCTCGCCTGCACCATTGCTATTATCAGTTATCGCTTTGCGATTAGTATAGTTATCTATTTTTCTATTGCAATATAAGGGCTGCAAAGCTCAACACAAGTTAGTTATTGTTTGTTCTTTATGCGTTATGCTTGTAACTTCGTAACTCATTATATTATCAGTCGTTAACTGTTATTTATGTGTAATACTTTGTAACTAAACGATTATATAATAAATCTTTTTTTAAAACTTAATTAAACGTGTGTGTAACATAACTATATAGACATAGTATTAATATCTGAGACTCATTTCACTAAGCGCATCAGTTATCTAAAAATTCCAAGATACACCATATACGACAGGCAACATCCCGATGGAACAGCCCACGGAGGCATAGCTGTAATCGTTAGAAACACTATAAAACACAACCTGGATACCAACATGAACACCTTCAGGCCACCAGTATCTCCATTGAGTGGAATGGATCAATAGTTATATCCTCGGTCTACTGCTCTCCAAAACATCCAATTAAGAAAGAACAGTTTGAACATTGTAAAGTCTTGGTTCCAAATTTATTGCCGGAGGAGACTACAATGCAAAGCATGTCCAAGGGCAGGGAACTACCAGAGGCAGGGATAACTACTTAAAGCGATGGAAGCCAACAATCTTACACACATTTCAACAGGAGAACCTACATACTGGCCCACGGACAGAAGAAAGCTCCCGGATGTCATCGACTTTTGTGTAATAAAAGGTTTACCACAAACCGTTTTAAAATCGAGTCCTGCTTGATCTATCGTCGGACCACTCCCCGGTAATAGTAACACTTAGTACCATAATAATAACCATAGAAAAACCACCCTTTCTTGTTAGAAAGCAAGAAGACAAACTGGGAAATTCCCTTGAAAAACGCACAGGATATTGATACAGCAACTGAAAGTTTGACTTTGAGCTATCCAAAGCGCAGCTTGGAATTCAACACCAATGCCTAATAAATCTCAAGAAATAGACGAGTATCCAACTAATATTAAAGAAAAGCTATCGGAAAAACGCAAATTAACAAAAATATGGCAACGCACAAGAGCTCCACATGACAAAAATAAATTGAACAAGGCTGTAAAGAAATTAAACAAGTACTTAGCAATTACAAAAACGAAAATATTCAACAGTATTTAAAAAATTTAACTGCAACCGAAGGCACCGACTATTCACTCTGGAAGTTAACAAGGAAGCTAGAACATCCTCAAACAACCACCCACCACTCCGAATATAGAACGGAGATTGGGCAAGGAGTGATAGCGAAAAAGCTGAAGAAAATTAATAATCATTGATTTCGAAAAAACTACGGTAGTAGATAAAATTTTGTTTGCAACTTGTGTGAAAATGCATATTCTCGCTTTTTGCTTGGATTACTCCTATTTCTATTATTTATTTTTTCGTATCTTACAGTTTTTGCTATTGGGTTATGGCTATTCCTTTATACTTTTAAAGGTTATTAAACAAATGCGGGGCTAAAAGGAAGTGGTAGCCCTTCATTTCTGCGACCTATGTTAACCCTTAACCTACCCAGGTAACACAACTGGTGTAAATGACGTCATTTATACGTCATTATGACGTCGGCGACGTCATAATGACGTACAAATGACGTCATTTACACCAGTTGTGTTACCTGGGTACCGTCAAATAATTGTCACAATGTCACTGTAGTGTGGTCTCAGATACCGCGCTTTATTTTTTTCGTTAATTCACGTACAACTTAACTTTTTGTTGCGAGTTGCATTGCCGCTTAAAAACAGTGGTTCAAGGTATGCAAGAAACGCCCATAAAGTCGACCGGTGCATAGTCGCGAAAATGAAGTGCAAAGATGTTTAAACTTCAATGGTCAATCATTTTTAAAAAGATAACAAATTTGAAAAATTTATTTTATTTTTAATCTCAATTTAGTCTTTGAGTCTCAATTGTTTATTTAGATGATTATATAATTTTAATCTACGCTGTCAGAACTAATCATTAATTCACTATCGGAAGAATAATATAATAATATTTAATAAGAAAACTACGAAACAATTTAACTAACAAACAATTCGTAACAATAAGTTGCAAGAGAGCAACGGTGCGACACTTAGTCTTTTTTGATTAGTTCGCGATATCTTGGAGGTAGGACCTACAATCATAGACGGTTCTACTTTTACGTGGCACAAACTCTAGTTGATGGTATGCTAGTAAGTCAGAAAAAATTTAAAATCTATGAATTTTAAAATTTTATTAACTTTTAATAACACTAAATGAAATTATTACCATATATTTACACGCATTTATACTACCCAGGTAACACAACTGGTGTAAATGACGTCATTTGTACGTCATTATGACGTCGGCGACGTCATAATGACGTATAAATGACGTCATTTACACCAGTTGTGTTACCTGGGTACATAACTAAAATTTAATTTTTTTTCTTTTAATTTAAAGAATATACTTACCAAACTAATGATACTTTTTTAAAGTACATATACTTGAATAATTATAAATAAATTGTGAAAGCAAAAATCACAACACCTGAAAATCACAGTTTTTGTTAGCAATTCATGCACAATTTCGCACTGCACTTCAAAAACATATTTGTTTTGTGGCACGAAAAACAAAGATAAGAAGTCTTTCCTTTTAATTTTGGAAGGACACGGCAAGTTTTTCAGTTGTGTAATTTTTCTTCTGGATAACTGGATAATATTGGGTATTCAGAAATTCCTAATATTCTCCTTATATCTCCTGATATAGATATTAATTAGTTGTGCTAAGACTTTTACGCCGTTCTATGAACTATAATAAAGATAGTTTAATTAATAAAGATATTAATTAGATAGTTCAAACGTTTCCTAGACTTTTACTAGAAACAAAAAAGTTACACTACCACTACCCGCCGGTCGCAGAGACCGCTAGCTTATTTGATTTTTTTCTAAAAATAAAACAGGGCAACTTTCGACAACCCTCGTTTGTCAACATACTAGGAGAGATGTAACTTAAAGGTACTAATACCCATAATGCTTAATTTTGAACGACGTGTAAAAAAACCTAAATAAAAACTTGATGCGGTCTCAGGACCGCACGATAGCGTTTAAAGGGTATGCTATAAGTCAGAAAAAATCCATATTTTGGTGATACCACAAATTTTTCTAACGGTTTATGCAGCCATTGAAAGGTATTAGAGCTAATTTTAAAAGAGTCCTTTACGTCTGTTTATTTCTTTCATTATTTTGTAACCGTTGAGCTGTCTATCATGTATATATAATTAAAAGGTAAAATACATTATTTTTACATTCTAGGCAAGTATCGTCATGTCCCTACCCAGGTAACACAACTGGTGTAAATGACGTCATTTGTACGTCACTATGACGTCGGCGACGTCATAATGACGTACAAATGACGTCATTTACACCAGTTGTGTTACCTGGGTAGTGTTACAAATAGCATCAGATGCAATTGTTGCAAGTGGTAAAAAATTTTGCGTTTCAAAATCCAATCTAGTTAGGAAATGTATATTTATTCGCACTGGGTCACGATGGTGTCGTGACGTAAAATATAACAAGAAATTAAAGGGTATTTGAAAGTCAACTAAGGTTCAGTATAATTATTATAGAATAATTCATTGCAGTAAACATTATATCATGGTTTTTCGTAGGTCACGATTGATTGCGGAGAGTATCTATACCAGTTATAATTTGAAATATAGTTACATACATAATTTACCTCTTTTACACACAAAATTTGTTTTTTAGTTATATTTACAAAAATTTGTAATAGTCGCCCATGTAATCTTCATTTTAATTAATAGGTTTTTAATAATAGTGAATATTATAATAAAGTTCTAATTTCACAAACTGAACAGCAAACATATTTTGCAATAAAAAAAATCAGAAAAATTCACGTTTGCATCATGTTAATTATAATATAATCGGAGATGAAGTATGTACTTTGCACTGTTCAGCTGAAATTAAGCTCTGCAAGTAAAATTAAAAAAGATAAACCTACAATCCTACAATATTATTACCTTCCGATTGACAGATTATGGTCAGAAGTGACGTTAATACATCTATGATGTTAATAATTCCTAAGGTGTGTGTGAATAGCACTGTTACAATCTTTATTTTAGTGTTTTGATAGTGGGATTTTGTGGCTTTCATCAGGTGCGCAGGGAAGCCTCGTTCGCTCATAAGGGTCGAGGTCTATAAAACAATGTGTTTCGAAATTATATTCACGTCTTTTCTCTATTAGTTGCAGCGTGTAAACATTATCTGCTATCCTGGAGGGTCTCTTACTACAGAAGCCATTTTATTCTTCCAATATAATGCATCCGTTTTGGAAGGTGAAGATTTTGGAGTATATTTTATAGGTATACTATTGGTTTCGGTCAACCTTTTTTTATATACATAATATATTGGCTGCATTATACTAATTTCTCATTCCTAGCAGATATGTGTATATTTCCAACACATATTTATGAAATAGAACTGTCTGAGTTTGAAAAGAATCCCTGCATATTTAGCACTGAGTTGATACCATCTGTACCTGTTACCTATTTTTTTGTGGATATCAGCGGTTCTTCTAATTCATCCAATTTGATAGGATCTATGAAAGTATTGTTAGATGAGGTTTGTACTACTTTGGGCATCCCATACTTATTTGTAGTGGATTAGCCACTTAACATTTCCCAGGTAACACAACTGGTGTAAATGACGTCATTTACACCAGTTGTGTTACCTGGGTTGTTATATTATTAATTTCGGTGGGTAATAGTCCAGTCATATAAGTCAAAAATAAGGGTCAACCTCGGAATGAAAGATAATAAGCTGAAAACTCGTATAGACCTTATTTTGGCACTCTAAATGTTGTCTCAAAAGTCACCTAAAATCTCGTGTCCGCGTCTTAAGATAATCAAGGTCAAAGAAATCTGTTTTTGGCAAATATCTCGTTTCCTATGGCTTTAATGCTATTTACATTTATTATAAATATTGTAGAGAATAAAATTTTCTATAACTTTTGTATAAAACATTTTGTTATACATCAAACCGTTTTTGAGATAGAGGGCGTTGAACGCGCAGCGCTTAGTTATGTATCTACAGCATAATGCAAGGTCAACCGTTAGTGACTTTATATATAATACGCCGTATAAAGGCTATAAACTTTAAAAATATATATATACCCAGGTAACACAACTGGTGTAAATGACGTCATTTGTACGTCATTATGACGTCGCCGACGTCATAATGACGTACAAATGACGTCATTTACACCAGTTGTGTTACCTGGGTAGTTATAAACAATTGGCATTTTTTATTAATTATTACATTACCCAGGTAACACAACTGGTGTAAATGACGTCATTTGTACGTCATTATGACGTCGGCGACGTCATAGTGACGTACAAATGACGTCATTTACACCAGTTGTGTTACCTGGGTACATTTAGTAATATTTTTCATTAATCAAATATCCCTCTATCTCAAAAACGGTTTGATGTATTAAAAAATGTTTTAAACAAAAGTTATAGAAAATTTTATTTTCTACAATATTTATAATAAATGTAAATAACATTAAAGCCATAGGAAACGAGATATTTGCAAAAAACCGATTTCTTTCACCTTTGACCTTGATTATCTTAAGACGCGGACACGAGATTTTAGGTGACTTTTGAGACAACTTTTAGAGTGACAAAATAAAGGTCTATACGAGTTTTCAGATTATTATCTTTCATTCCGAGGTGAAACCCCTAATATGACTGGACTATAACACATTAATTCGTTTATTGAAATGTACTTGGGTTCCTTCGATAGGGTTTGGTATTCTACATATCCCTTGCGACGCATTGCTTGCGTCTGATGCGTAGCCTGATGCGTAGTCCTGATGACTACGTGATACTGTGACGTTCGCATTTGAAAGGATTAAATCCAGGGTGCGGCCCAGAGAGTTACGTATACAGTTATACTGTGATACATCGAAGAATTGCATAAAGCTACGAATAGCAACACTTCTGGAGTCGTCAATATCTACGTTGAAAAGTGGGGCATTGAAATCGCCCAAGACCAGTTGGTCACTCTCGGTAACAGACAGCACAGAGGCGAAGAGTTCAAAATGAGAGCGGTCGTCGGACCGTCCACAGAAGCTATGCTTCTTACCCACAGAGCAAACCATAATAGATTCGTGAAGGCCATAGTTGTTCGGCCTTCGGCCTCACAGGGCGGACCATAATAGATTATATTTATATGCCTTCAGCTGTCCTGACTGCTAGTCCGTGATTGCCAGTGGTTGTTCGGCCTTCGGTCTCACAGGGGGAGGACCATAATAGATCCGTGAAGGCCATAGTTGTTCGGACTTCGGCCTTTTGTGAAAAATGTACAACGTGAAAATCACGAAAATTTGCATCGTCAAGGGAACTATGAAAATCCTAAATTTTCTGTAAACTTCTGTACACTTACATCATCTGTAAACTTAAATGCAATTAGTAGCATGCTTAAACTACCTTTTTAGTAATCCCTAGTGTGAACCTTTACATTTTAATTGCCAGTGGAGCCACAAACTTCAGTATGAACTTAGAAAATTATTTCTTTAAAAAGTATTTTTCGTTGAAAATTTTGTAGAACTACATCCAACAATGAAATCTAGCTTATCCGATATTATCGGAATTTGGGATAAGCAATAACATTTCCGTAGTAAAGTGGAATGATAGATTGGATGGTTTATAATTGTAACTGCTGTACCCTTTAAGAGTTATAATACCATTTTTATGGAACTAAATCCACAATATTTTAAATCATTTTAACAATAATTGTAGGGTATGTGGGAATAACGATCAAATCCAAGTTTTGACAAAACCAAGTTAAAGCTCCATTTCATAACTAATTGCGACTGTACTTTGGATACAGTATTTAATAATTATTATAATTTTTATAATACAAGATTTTATAAAAATCGATCAGTCATTGGAAAAAGCGATTAAAATAATGGTATTCTATTAAAAAGTAGTATTTTAAAGATTCATTGATTTTACTCAATTATTTGTCGGGAGTCGAGTCGAGACTCAATCATTTACCTCATTTAAAATGATTGCTAAACTTTTGGACTGAGAATCTTGGATATGTCAGAATATTCTTCTAAAACTGCGATGCTTGTTGCACTGTTGTACAACCCAGGTAACACAACTGGTGTAAAAGACGTCATTTGTACGTCATTATGACGTCGGCGACGTCATAATGACGTACAAATGACGTCATTTACACCAGTTGTGTTACCTGGGAAATAATTAAAGTATGTATAGGTATATTAATAGAAATAATCCATTGAATTAACTTATTTGAGACTTTGATCTGCCACATTTTCCATTTTTAAAGTAATTTGATATTAATAACAACACTTTTTATTTTATAATTATAAAGCATACAATAGTGTAAATCAACAAGTAGCCATTCGCACACTTTTGTTTATCTAATCTTATTCTAGCATTAGCTATTCGTTGGTGGACATATTATTTGGTATTATAATTCTAGTACTACTCACAGTTGAGATGGAATAAAATAATAAGGGTGATAATAATAATAACAGCCGATAATAACGACTTGAATCGTAATAAGTCGTCTAGAAACCATTTTCGTGTGCATGAAAAGGTTAAAAGCTACGACCTGTCACAAGTTGTTCTTTATCAATTGACGACAAAATCCCAAAGGGTAAAATGTAATTTTAAGTCAAATTTGTTTTTATGAAATTCGATTTATAGTTTACTCTCTTGGAAAGTTGATAACAAATTTTTTAGTTCATGAAATACATTGAATTCCCTTGCAATCGATTTTTCTCAAAATAATTATTTCCGTACAAATCTCAGAATTTTTCAACAGCCGACAGTTTTTTTTGCAAAATACGGCGCAATAAAAGTTTTCAGCTCTGCATTTATCTTGACAATGGTAAAATAGTTTTTTGAAATACTATATTTATTTGCAGCCCACTGACTATTTAGCTGTAAGTAAGGCAAAAGGTGCAAAAATTAAGCGCAATTGCTTTGTTCAGTCAATATTTTTAATTAATATTCTAAAGATCCCAGGTAACACAACTGGTGTAAAAGACGTCATTTGTACGTCATTATGACGTCGGCGACGTCATAATGACGTACAAATGACGTCATTTACACCAGTTGTGTTACCTGGGATAATACAAAAAATTATTAATTAATAATGAGTGTTACTACCTTTACTCTTAATGCATTCAAAAATTCTAGTTTTTGTTTAAAATTAAATTTTGAGTTGTTTTAGCTCACGCAATTTGATGGCGTGTTTTAAGCTGCCAACATTGGCGTACTGCTTTGAATTTTGATGTAGCTCACGATCAAGAATTCCCCAAAGATTCTCGATTGGATTAATTCCGGAGAGCGTGCTGGCCAATTCATAAGTGTTATGTTTTCCGCCTAAACCATTCTTTTTTTGATTTCGATACGTGAATGGTTGCGTAATCTTTCTGAAATATGTAATCTTCTTTATGCATTTCTTCCCCAAATAGTCCAGGCAAGGAAGGTTTTTAGCTTGCAAAAAATCCGGGCAAGCTGAATTGTGGTAGAGATGTACATTGAAGTGTTCTAATGAACCTCCTAAAAGTCCCATAAAACCCCACGCCGGCGTCCGCCGCAATCGGGGGTTTTAGCTCCTCCAACGCGATTTTTTGCCGATAACTCGCTTATTTACGCTTGTATGAAAAATTATTATCAGACTATAATTGAAGAGCATAAAATTCTCTATTAAACACATTTTTTTCAAATTTTTCAATAGCACACTATAATATTGAAATAATTGACCCAAAACACGACTCACCCTTAAAATGGCATAATATTGATTCCTTGCAAGGAGAGAAATGTTTTCAGGCACGGGAAGTGATTTTAAAGTAAATTAATTACAATTATTTGACCAAAGGTTGGAAAATGAAAAGAAAAATAATTTTTTTCAAAATTTGCCCAAGTTATAGTATCTTCCAAGTAACGAAACCGAAATTTTGGCTTCAGCTTACAGTAGGTCCGGGCAAGCTGAAATTTGGCAAAGATGTATATTGAAGTGTCCCAACAAACCCCCAAATTGTCTCATAAAAATCCCAAGCCGGCGTTTCTCCAAAATGAGGATTTTAGCCTCCCAAGTGTGGAAAAATTATCATGAAACTAAATTGAAGAGCATATAATTCTCTATAATATACATATATTTTTTTAAAAATTTTCTATGATCAAAATAGAATTTTTCAAAATTTGCCTATTATAGGCAAATTACCTATAATGTGCTAGTGACTAGATAGTCAAAGAGGCTCGTTTATTTTGTTTATTCACAATCGGTTTTACATTGTCAGATTTATTTTTATAAAACTAGTAATTGTTGTGTTCCGAGTGTAATAATAATTAATATAAATCCGCATAATGTCGTCTGAACAAAAATGCTTTATTTGATTGTTGTTGTGGGTTTAAAAGGTTTAAATACCATTATTCGAGCAAGTAAGGAAAGAAATGAAGACAAATGGGGAGTCCTTCAAGACAGATCCTCCACGATTGTAAGTGTTCATGCGACTTGTCGAAAAGATTATATTAAACCACCGAGTATAGCTGCAGTTAAGAGAAAATTATACTCTTATACTAAATATAAAATGTATAATTTTGTAACTAATGATCCGTTTCGATTAATGTCATAATTAGGTAAAGTAGCTTGTATTATGAAACTTGATACAAAACGATACCTCCAAGGAGACATTCAAAATTTTTACGACAAAAATTCCACCGAAGTAGAAATAATTATTGAATCGGGAGAAAACATCGTAACTGCGTTGTACAATGGCACACCAAATCAAGATTTGCACGAATTAAGATTTAAATGTTTTGCTATGGCAACAAAACAGAAAACTGCCCTATTAGCATCATTACCACCCACGAAGGCAGCTGTTCGGGAGCATTCAAAAAGAACATTTTTGCAAATTCAAATCTGGCTTGGCAACCAATTTATACCAACGGAATGGGGATGGAAAATGACGGCAAATGGAATAATGCCTATAACTACCTGCAGCACCTGAAGAGTTGCTAAAAATTATATTTTGCAATTGCAGAAAAGGGTGTGGTAAAGCTTGCGGCTGTCGCAAGGCAGGTTTGTTCTGCAGTGACGTATGTACATCGTGTCAGAGTACATTCTGTTCCAACTTGAAAACAGAAAGCTTTCCTTCAGATGATGATGAAAAATAAAAAATTTTATTTGTAGAAAATTATTCCAAACTTTTGATACAGTTCTAATTTATTTATTTTTATATTTATGTACGTATTTTGCCTTTCTGAAAACATTTCTCTGCGTGCAACTAGTAAATAATTTTGCTTAGGGGCCCGTTCATGTATTACGTAAGACGTTTTTTCCTACTTTTGGACTCCCCCCCTCCCCCTAGTAAGAAAAAATAAGAAAATGTATACCCCCTCCCCCCCACACTAATCTTACGTAAGATAAATTATTACCCAATGAGAAGCCAGATATTAAACATTAAAAGTGAAATTAATGAAGATATTATGTTTATTTTATATTTAAAAAAATGTTATTCAAACAATTTACTTTATAGTGTAAGAAAATTGCGAAAAAAATCCAAAATCGGTCTAAAATAGTTGTGTAACCGTGTTGGTTATAATAGGATAAAATCCCTTAATTTTTGTATTGGTAATAAAAATTTACTATATAAGCAAATTTCCTTTTTGCGATCGGTTTCGGATTTAAATTTTTGGTAATAAAAATTTTGTTATTGAAAATTCATTATTGTGAATGCGAAGATGTTATTCGATAATCTACTCTATATTCAAATTATAAACTATAAATTTGAATTATAAATGTGGTGCCGATTTTTCGTGTCGATTTTTGGTGTCGATTTTAGCGAGGTAACGATCGTAAAAACATGTTCCATGTTAAAATAAATAATTAATAGTATTCTGCCGTCCTACGCTAAAACGCAGTATCTCCAAAATCGTTGTTTCGAGAAAACGCTCATTTAGGTATTTATGGTAGGGCCAACAAAAAATCTTTTTAATCCTTTTAATCCGTTAATACATAATAATAGATGGCGTTTACTGCTTTTTAGCGTAGGACTTGTTGATATTACGTGGAGATACTGCAATATCTAAGGCTATTATTGCATATAACCAGTAGTCTTACTGCTTCTTAGTGTTGCAGGATCACAGATATTGTTGTAATAATCCTAAAAAGCGATATAACTAAAATTCGTGAAAAATGGAGATACTGCGTTTTAGCGTTGGACGGCAGTATTGTGTTTCACATTAACATTAATATACCAACAGCACCTAAATTAGATTAAATAATTTTCAAATTTTGAAATTTAATTAAAAAAATAAAATCTTACGTAAGAAATTGTCTTGACCCCCCTTCCCCCGAGTAAGAAAAAATAAGATATCAGCTACCCCCTCCCTCCCCCTAAACGTCTTACGTAATACATGAACGGCCCCTTACTCGCTTGAATAATGGCATTTAAACCTTTTCAACCGAAGAAAACAATTTCATCCGCGGTGGAATATTCATCGCAAATAAAGCATTATTGTTCAGACGACATTATGCGGATTTATATTAATTATTATTACACTCGGAACACAACAACTAAATATGTTTTATATAAATAAATCTGACAATGTAAAACCGATTGTGAATAATCAAAAGAAACCAGCCTGCCTGATTATCTAGTCACTAGCACATGTGAATAAATGATGAACGAAATTCGCGGAAATTCGCCTATAATAGGCAAATTTTAAAAATTCTATTTTGATCATAGAAAATTTAAAAAAAAAATATATTATAGAGAATTACATGCTCTTCAATTTAGTTTCAAGATAATTTTTCGTAAAAGTGAAAATACGCGAGCTATAACCGAAAAACCACACTTGGGAGGCTAAAATCCTCATTTTGGAGAAACGCCGGCTTGGGATTTTTATGAGACAATTTGGGGGTTTGTTAGGACACTTCTATATACATCTTTGCCAAATTTCAGCTTGCCCGGACCTACTGTAAGCTCAAGCCAAAATTTCGGTTTTGTTACTTGGAAGATACTATAACTTTTTTCCAACTTTTGCTCAAATTGTAATTAATTTACTTTAAAATCACTTCCCGTGCCTGAAAACATTTCTCTCCTTGCAAGGAATCAATATTATGCCATTTTAAGGGTGAGTCGTGTTTTGGGTCAATTATTTCAATATTAGTGTGCTATGGTAAAATTTGAAAAAAATGTATTTAAATACATTAATTTAATTCTTTAATACATTAATAAAATTCTCTATTAATAGGGAATTTTATGCTCTTCAATTATGGTCTGATAATAATTTTTCATAGAAGCGTAAATAAGCGAGTTATCGGCAAAAAATCGCGTTGGAGGAGCTAAAACCCCCGATTGCGGCGGACGCCGCGCCGGCGTGGGATTTTATGGGACTTTTAGGAGGTTCATTAAAACACTCCAATGTACATCTCTACCAAAATTCAGCTTGCCCGGATTTTTTGCAAGCTGAAACCAATTTTTCGGCTTCATTGCCTGGACTAAAAGTTAATTAACACATTTTCCGGTAAGTCTATATATTTTTCGCTTGTCATTCGTGTATCTATCCAACAAATTAGGGTCTTCCCAGAGAAGGAAAACGCATCCCAAATCATTAGTGTACCACCTCCGAGGTTCCTGCTCATTGATATGCCTTGCGGTTTGAAACCATCCGGCCCATCTAAATTAAAGTTATTTTCATTAGAAAAAATAACGTTTTGCCATTCCATGTCATTTGATCCTGAGCAAATTGCAATCTTGCCTCGAGGTGCTTCATAGTTAAAGGAGGATTTTTTAAACATTTTTCTCGATTTAAATTGCCTACTCTTAACAAGAATTTGTTGGACACGACTTGCACTTAAAAGAGTTCCAGGTTTTTCTTAATTTGAGTTGCATTTACCGATCCTTTTACAGCAGCTTGTAAAATGGATGCACGTTGCCGGTCGCAATTTTTTCGGTAGGAATCACCCAGTAAGAAAGTTATTGACTACACATAGCAAGCGATCTACAAATTTTTTTTGCAATAACGCGATGCGATAAACCAATTTAATTTAAAGCAAAATTCTTCCTTTTGCTTCCGAAGTTAAATACTTTCCTTTTGGCATTATAATAATAAAGGCAAAATTATACTTAAAAATACTAATAATGACTCAATTTTGTTCACTTTATTAATTAAAGTTTGAATTGTTAATGTACATGGGAAAAACAGACGAAACTCCTGCAAACGACGTATAGGCATGAAATAAGCACGAAATTAGTTTAATTCAAAATCGGAATATCTTTAACACTTATGTTACCAGAGGGGCATTTCACGTGAAGCGGACAGCGAAAAAAAAGTGACGTTCTGAAATATGTTCATATTCGGCTCAATTGTACTTCTAGTAGGTATGAATGTGGACACACAATTTTTTTTTTGTATGATGTTTATTTGTAAAGTTATGGGCTTCTAAAGAATTGTCGTTATTGAAATTCGTATTTTTTGAAAATAGTTTTCGAATTGAACAAATTTATTTTAAAATATTAAATATGGCGACTTAAATAGAAAATTTACCGTTCTTTCTAAATACAAAATAAAACTGGATTTTTTAATTTTTTTTAATGTACAAAACCGGAAATAAACTTTCCAAATCAGAATTTTAGTAACTTCGACCAATTTTTTTTTTCAAAATATAGCCTAACGTACATTTATAATACACCAGAAGTTTCAAAATGGGATCTGCAATAGTTTAGGAGATAAATGAATTAAAGTACATACGTGTCGCACTGAGCGTACTACCTAGCCTTCCTTAGGTCGACTGGTTTGCCCGAAAAAAAACATACTCAGTAAAATTGCTGTGCTATCATAATAATTACACAATGAGACAATATTGTAACAAAGGAGGTACCCATTTTATTTAAAATTTTTTACAGTTTTATAACCAATGCTAGAACTGGTTCTTTTTACCAAAAGGCCTTCGGTTGTTGGAATAAAGGCGTGCAACTTTTTTGTTCCCGGAATGGTGATTGCTGAATCGAACCGGGGTTGCAAAAAAATCCTCTGACGTTGAATATTGTCTTTGGAGCAGTAGTATATGGCTGTCTGTTTTAAAGATGATTTTGCCCATTCGTATAATCGCATTGGTGTAACGATTGCGTTACTTGCAGGCAACTGTAGGCTTGCACGCGTTGCTAAACGTTTGAGGTTTCCTCCAAGCCCATCGCACGGTCCCTTTCCGTGAGACGTTGCGTGAAAATGTATCTCTGCATTCGCATTGAAATCTTCTTTGTAATAAAATAGATTCACAAAGTTGAATCTATTTTTAAAATGTTGTGGGGCCCCGTCAGTTCCATATATAATTTTGGACACATTTATTGCTTTTCCTAAAAGATGCTCGTGTAGTATTTTTTGAAAAGCGTAGAAGGTGGCTGTATCATGCTTCAAGTCATCCGAAATCATAACAATGCTGCCATGTTTTATTTCATTTCCATCTCTATAATAAAAAACCGATGTCAGAAGTGTTGCCTGTTCATTATTCCAATGAAACGATTGAACATCTTGGACAACAAAACTATAATTTTCGGCAAAATCACATTACACGAAAATTTCGCCTTCAACGATAGTCTCCTTGAGAGTTTTAAAATACAGAGCCTGTTCCTCTGCAATATAGGCATGAGGCTTCAATGTATCCAAAGCGTCACACAAGCTATCCACAAAATCATCAGAAGACAGCAGTTGAGTAGATATTGTGAAGCGATCTGTGCCAACCCATTTTGAAGCTATGCTTCTTATCGCACGGGTATCGCACGGGCAGTTAACTGAAAAAAATCGTTCGTCACACAAATTGGTAACGGAAATTCGTCACACAAATTTCGACCGCGGCTTTCAAATTTTGAACTTCCCTTCAAACACCATAACTCCGGAACCGAGAGGGCTAGGACCCAGGGAATGGTGGCTATGGATGGGGGGCGGAGGTGGCAACCGCCCCCCCGACCCCACGCCGCCTCAAACGCCGCCCCCGCCTCCTCCAACCGGTTTTTAGGGAAAATAGTTTTTTGACAAAACTAAAAAAATTAAAACATTTTTTTTTAAATTAAAACCCCCCCTACCCTTTTTGTGGGTCGGCAACAAAACGTCAAAAAAATAAAATTTTTATTTTTCAAAAATTTTGTTTTAGTTTTTTGACAAAACTAACAAAATTAAAAAATCCCCCCCCTTTCTCCCTTTTCGTGGGTCGGAAAAAAACGTCGAAAAAATTTTCCCGTATTCTTATAAGCAAGGTTGGAGGCCGAAGGCCGATCCGACCCATGTTCTCTAAATCAAGTGGGAGGCCGAAGGCCGACCCGTATTCTTATAAGCATGTTGGAGGCCGAAGACAGACCCATATTCATAAATGCCAGTGGGAGGCCGACCCGACCCGTGTTCTCTAAATCAAGTGGGAGGCAACCGCCCCCGACCTCACGCCGCCCCCGCCGCCTCCAACCGGTTTTTAGGAAAATAGTTTTTGACAAAACTAAAAAAATTAAAACTTTCTTTTAAATTAAAACCCCCCCCCCTTTTTGTGGGTCGGCAAAAAACGTCGAAAAAATTTTCCCGTATTCTTATAAGCAAGTTGGAGGCCGAGGGCCGACCCGTATTCTTAAATGCCAGTGGGAGGCCGAAGGCCGACCCGACTCGTGTTCTCTAAAGCAAGTGGGAGGCCGAAGGCCTACCCGTATTCTTATAAGCACGTTGGAGGCCGAAGGCCGACCCGTATTCTTAAATGCCAGTGGGAGGCTGAAGACCGACCCGTGTTCCTGGAAGCCTGGAAGGCAAGTGGGAGGCCGATCCGTAGTTTTATAAGCAAGTTGGAGGCCGACCCGACCCGTGTTCTCAAAAGCAAGTGGGAGCAAGCATAACTCCGGTACCGAGAGAGCTAGAACCCTGGGAATGGTGGCTATGGATGGGGGGCGGAGGTGGCAACCGCCCCTACCCCCCGCCGCCCCCGCCGCCTCAACCTCCAACTGGTTTTTAGGGAAAATAGTTTTTTGACAAAACTAAAAAATTTAAAAAAACCCCCTTTTCGTGGGTCTTCAAAAAACGTCGAAAAAATTTTAAAAATTTTTCACAAAAAGGCCGAACAACTGTGGCCTTTACGGATCTATTATTATGGTTCTCCCCCTGTGAGACCGAAGGCCGAACAACCACTGGCAATCACGGACTAGCAGTCAAGACAGCTGAAGGCATATAAATATAATCTATTATGGTCCGCCCTGTGAGGCCGAAGGCCGAACAACCATAGCCTTCACGGATTTATTATGGTCCGCCCTGTGAAGCCGAAGGCCGAACAACTATGGCCTTCACGGATCTATTATAGTCCTCCCCCTGTGAGGCCGAAGGCCGAACAACTATGGCCTTCACGGATCTATTATGGTCCGCCCTGTAAGGCCGAACAACTATGGCCTTCACGGATTTATTATGGTCCGCCCTGTGAAGTCCAAGGCTGAACAACTATGGCCTTCACGGATCTATTATGGTCCTCCCCCTGTGAGGCCGAAGGCCAAACAACTATGGCCTTCACGGATCTATTATAGTTCGCCCTGTGAGGCCGAAGGCCGAACAACTATGGCCTTCAAGGATCTATTATGGTTTGCTCTGTGCGTAAGAAGCATAGCTTCTGTGGACGGTCCGACGACCGCTCTCATTTCAAACTGCACGTCCATCACTTGATTGTTATCAAATATGATAACAATCTTCACGAATTGCACTTAAGCCAGGACAAGATTTACAACATTCATTTGACGTTGTCTTTGTAGTGTAACGGTTCGAAATTTGCCGCCGAATTCTTTGGGTTTTTGGAACCAGTGACCGTTGGTACGAGTGAGGAAAATGCGCAGGAGTCGGTACGAGACTTGACGTGATACGTTCGCTCGAGTAAGACGTGGTTGTGTGTGTTGTGCAAAAAATTTTGTGAAGCCGGATTTTGGAGAAGAATTGGTTAGTTGATACCATCCAGTAGCGAGCTGGGATTATCTTCTCGAATCCGTAGGATTGGGAAGCTCATTTTTTTTGATTATTTTACCGGGAGCTCCCATCAGCCTTTATGGGATTCGAAGCTGAACTGAATTTTGCATATGCTGCAGATCAACGAAATTTGAGGTATCATTTCTAGTTAGTTATTTATGGTAATAATTATTAATTATTTAGTTGATTTACTTATCACAACGTGTAAATTTTGTATAAATATTCCGTCGTTTTCGGTTGATAATCAACATAATATGGTTGATAACATTTTTGTGTGGTCCGCCATTATTTTGTTAATTCTTTGCGGGACTGCGCGTAAGATATTTGCGCTTTATATTTGAGTAATTATTATTTTCGTTTACAAAAATTCTTCGTTGTTCAAAATTTTCCGTATGCCCTGGACTCATTGCTGGTTTTTGTTTAATTAATTATCTTCCAAGCTAGCCGGCAAGATTTACAAAGATAGCTCGTGATTTCTCGATTTCCCCTTTAATCGAGTTGTCTAATCTTTCATAACGACGTCTTCCTTTTTAACCGAAATCGAGTGGCGCCTATTCCATCTTTTTTTTCGTCGTTTTAATTAACACCTTTGGTTAGAAATTAATGTAACATCAATTATTCACGCTAAAGTTCGTGAGGAATTTTAACCGTTGCAGTAGTCATCAAATGACATGTCGGTGTTGGATTGAGACACATCATCTTGCGGAGGCAATCTTTATAAGATGAAAGTGGCATGGCAGTTCCTGCAGTAACATTGGCAATATCTCCCCCATCTAACATCAGCTTTACATTTTGATGGTAAGTACAAACACATACCATATGTGTTCCAGAGTCGCCAGCGAGGATACATTGCTTGGGTCTTAGAGTAAAAAACTTTGTTAAGCCTACCTGAACGTTCGAATATTCGTCTTTGAACTTCTGATAAAGTTCATCAATGTTGCACATTAGAAGTTGTTTTTGTAGATGCGTTCTTTTGCCATCATCTAATTTAACAGATATAAAATCTTTTTTACCAGGCATTATTCGGCTAATATCTTCTCGGAGATAAAAACATTTAACTAAGTTTTCGGTCTCAGTTGGTAGTTTACGGCCACCACATGGGTTTGGAGATGACAAGACACCGAATCGATCTACAAGTTGCTTTGCTTTTTTCGCTTGCCGTCTGGATGTTCCAAATTCTTCCGCAAGTTTATTTTCACTCCATGTTCAGATATTTTTCTTAAATTTTTAAACTTTCGATGAAGTACCAAGCGAAATGGATTAAAACATCGATCACCGTACGGAGCCATTATAAATCAATAACTATCTTAAAATGTGCACAAGTCGCTGAGAGGTAAGAACAACAACTACAGTAATAACGGAAAATATGAAATGGCTTAGCGTCATACTTCTATCTCTTTCTAACATAAAGCTTTTACTTTAATACTTTTCGTATCTAAGAGATGGCGCTAGCAGTCGCATTTTATTACTTATCACAAAATTGGTTTTAAACTACTGCTTCCTACTAATATTTTTGTTCAATAAGTACTATTTTGAATAATAATTACCCCACAACATTGTTAGAGCTTTGAATACGTTTAAATAGGACAGTAAATATAAATATTGCAGCGTTTTAGTGTAATATCGCGCAAACCAGTCGACTGAGTACTACGCTCAGTGTGACACGTATGTACTTTAATTCATTTATCTCCTAAACTATTGTAGATCCCATTTTGAAACTTCTGGTGTATAATAAATGTACGTTCGGGTATATTTTGATAAAAAAAAATTTAAAAAAAAATTGGTCGAAGTTACTAAAATTCTGATTTGGAAAGTTTATTTCCGGTTTTGTACATTAAAAAAAATTAAAAAATCCAGTTTTATTTTGTATTTAGAAATAACGGTAAATTTTCTATTTAAGTCGCCATATTTAATATTTTAAAATAAATTTGTTCAATTCGAAAAACTATTTTCAAAAAATACGAATTTCAATAACGACAATTCTTTAGAAGCCCATAACTTGACAAATAAACATCATACAAAAAAAAAATTGTGTGTCCACATTCATACCTACTAGAAGTACAATTGAGCCGAATATGAACAAATTTCAGAACGTCACTTTTTTTTCGCTGTCCGCTTCACGTGAAATGCCCCATATAGGTAAAGTAGCTTGTATTAAAAAACTTGATACAAAACGATACCTCCAAGGAGACATTCAAAATTTTTACGACAAAAATTCCACCGAAGAAGAAATTATTGAATCGGGAGAAAACATCGTAACTGCGTTGTACAATGGCACACCAAATCAAAATTTGCACGAATTAAGATTTAAATGTTTTGCTATGGCAACAAAACAGAAAACTGCCCTATTAGCATCATTACCACCCACGAAGGCAGCTGTTCGGGAGCATTCAAAAAGAACATTTTTGCAAATTCAAATCTGGCTTGGCAACCAATTTATACCAACGGAATGGGGATGGAAAATGACGGCAAATGGAATAATGCCTATAACTACCTGCAGCACCTGAAGAGTTGCTAAAAATTATATTTTGCAATTGCAGAAAAGGGTGTGGTAAAGCTTGCGGCTGTCGCAAGGCAGGTTTGTTCTGCAGTGACGTATGTACATCGTGTCAGAGTACATTCTGTTCCAACTTGAAAACAGAAAGCTTTACTTCAGATGATGATGTAAAATAAAAAATTTTATTTGTAGAAAATTATTCCAAACTTTTGATACAGTTTTAATTTATTTATTTTTATATTTATGTACGTATTTTGCCTTTCTGAAAACATTTCTCTGCGTGCAACTAGTAAATAATTTTGCTTACTCGCTTGAATAATGGCATTTAAACCTTTTCAACCGAAGAAAACAATCTCATCCGCGGTGGGATATTCATCGAATTTTTGTTCAGACGACATTATGCGGATTTATATTAATTATTATTACACTCGGAACACAACAACTAACTACTAGTTTTATATAAATAAATCTGACAATGTAAAACCGATTGTGAATAATCAAAAGAAACCAGCCTGCTTGATTATCTAGTCACTAACACATGTGAATAAATGATGAACGAAATTCGCGGAAATTCGCCTATAATAGGCAAATTTTAAAAATTCTATTTTGATCATAGAAAATTTTTAAAAAAATATATATTATAGAGAATTATATGCTCTTCAATTTAGTTTCATGATAATTTTTCGTAAAAGTGAAAATATGCGATCTATAGCCGAAAAACCACACTTGGGAGGCTAAAATCCTCATTTTGGAGAAACGCCGGCTTGGGATTTTTATGAGACAATTTGGGGGTTTGTTAGAACACTTCAATATACATCATTGCCAAATTTCAGCTTGCCCGGACCTACTATAAGCTCAAGCCAAAATTTCGGTTTTGTTACTTGGAAGATACTATAACTTGGGCAAATTTTGAAAAAATTTGTTTTTTTTTTCATTTTCCAACTTTTGCTCAAATTGTAATTAATTTACTTTAAAATCACTTCCCGTGCCTGAAAACATTTCTCTCCTTGCAAGGAATCAATATTATGCCATTTTAAGGGTGAGTCGTGTTTTGACTCAATTATTTCAATATTAGTGAGCTATTGAAAAATTTGAAAAAAATGTATTTAATAGAGAATTTATGCTCTTCAATTATCTGATAATAAATTTTCATACAAGCGTAAATAAGCGAGTTATCGGCAAAAAATCGCGTTGGAGGAGCTAAAACCCCCGATTGCGGCGAACGCCACGCCGGCGTGGGATTTTATGGGACTTTTAGGAGTTTCATTAAAACACTCCAATGTACATCTCTACCAAAATTCAGCTTGCCCGGATTTTTTGCAAGCTGAAGCCAATTTTCGGCTTCGTTGCCTGGACTAAAAGTTAATTAACACATTTTCCAGTAGTCTATATATTTTTCGCTTGTCATTCCTGTATCAATCCAACAAATTAGGGTCTTCCCAGAGAAGGAAAACGCATCCCAAATCATTAGCGTACCACCTCCGAGGTTCCTGCTCATTGAAATGCCTTGCGGTTTGAAACCATCCGGCCCATCTAAATTAAAGTTATTTTCATTAGAAAAAATAACGTTTTGCCATTCCATGTCATTTGATCCTGAGCAAATTGCAATCTTGCCTCGAGGTGCTTCTTAGTTAAAGGAGGATTTTTTTTAACATTTTTCTCGATTTAAATTGCCTACTCTTAACAAGAATTTGTTGGACACGACTTGCACTTAAAAGAGTTCCAGGTTTTTCTTAATTTGAGTTGCATTTACCGATTCTTTTACAGCAGCTCGTAAAATGGATGCACGTTGCCGGTCGGTTAACTTCTTGTTTCCTCGTTTGGAGCAATTTTTTCGGTAGGAATCACCCAGTAAGAAAGTTATTGATTACACATAGCAAGCGATCTACAGATTTTTTTTGCAATAACGCGATGCGATAAACCAATTTAATTTAAAGCAAAATTCTTCCTTTTGCTTCCGAAGTTAAATACTTTCCTTTTGGCATTATAATAATAAAGGCAAAATTATACTTAAAAATACTAATAATGACTCAATTTTGTTCACTTTATTAATTAAAGTTTGAATTGTTAATGTACATGGGAAAAACAGGCGAAACTCCTGCAAACGACGTATAGGCACGAAAATAAGCACGCAATTGGTTTAATTCAAAATCGGAATATCTTTAAATGCCAATTGCGGCTTTATTCGATAAAATGCGGTAAATGTTTGTCCACAGGCTGAGCAAATTAGTGCTACGAAGGAATTTTAAGGCGAGAGAATGGAAAAAAAAGAAACTTTTAGTGAATATATTCACGAAAAAATAATTTTCGTTAATCGAGTTAAAATCGACGAAGATTAATTAATTAGTTTTATAATCGGCGGTATACCTGATGAAATTCTACGCAACCAGGCGAGATACAGCGTTACAAAATTACAAAATCATTGTCAGAAACTTTCGCTGAAGTATTGCTAAAATCAAAAAGTACAAAACCACAGGGGGTTTAGTGTTACAAATGCAATAATTACGGGCATATTGCATCCGGATGCGCCGAAAGTCATGTAAATGAACAATTCAGTAAACATTTGTGGTACCACCCGGTGTGAGGGACGAAAATTTTTCAAAGACATTTAAATAAGCGGTAATCGAGTGGTTACGGCTAGTGGATATGGGTAGTGTTTTAACCATAATGTCAGCGGACAAATATGCTGAAATCGGTGCTCCGACCCTTAAAAGAGATCAAGTTTTGTTTCGTGGAATAGGTTCGGCTGTAATACAAACGATGGGACATTTTGAAGCGGAAGCAATAATAGACTGAGAGGCGTATCGAATGTAATATCAAGTAAACTAATGGATTACCACATGTTGCTGAGGGCTGACTTTTTGAATTTAGTAGAAATGTAGGTCAGAAAAGAAAAGATATGGATTTGTAAGTTGTTAAACAGCGGGTGGCATTCACGAGAAGAAATACCGCACATATGTGAAATTCAATGCACATATGTGAAATTCAATGCACACAGGATGTCACCTCCGATAACAGAAAGGCGTAAAGGACATTGGATTGAATGACGTTCCTAAGAAATCCGCAAAGGAAACGACGACGTCGAGATGCAGATTTTTGTGAGGGACAGGTAAGTCAGGGAAACTGAAAACGGCAACATGCAACCGATTAAATTTAAAGAACCAAAATGCGTAAATCGTGTAATTTTAATAAATGTACTATATAGAAGAACGAAGAATTAAATTTTAAGTTTGGTGTTAATGTTAATAAACTTATATTGTTTTCTTTAATAAACATAAGCGGTGCAGTCGGTAGTTTAGCACTATCGTTGAAAAAAATTCAGTGCATCGTGCAAATTTAAAAGATTTGGAATTTTAATTCCGTAAGTACTAAGTAAAAAATCAAATTGGATCGTGCGGACTCAAAGCACCAGCCCAGAACAACAACAAAATTCGCACAGGACGACCAGAAATTTATTAGGCGAGTCGAGTATCTTCCTAAAATATTTCCACTTTTCCTTTTTCCCTAAATTCGAATTAACTATCTGGCACATAAAAACAATTGGTCATATTCTTATAATTAAATTATATTAAAATCAATTCTGTTCATCGTGAACAAGTAGTATTAATTAATTCAAAAAGAAAAATTATCTGTAGTAATTACTTATACTAAAGCTTATACCAGGGATGGCCAACCTGCGGCTCGCGAGCCACATGCGGCTCTTTGAAGGATTATTTGTGGCTCTCGATAAATGTACCGAGTTTCCTTTTCATTTTTGTGCTATTATATTTTAAAAAATTATTATCGTTCCGTATGTGTTTCAAATTTTTCGCGGCTCGAAATTAATTACGAATTGCTCAGACTTTACGTGGTTACTCTTCCATATTACGATGGAAATATGAATTCATTAGAAATATTTATATCTGCATTCAATTATTTGATTTCCAATTACAGTTCGATAAACGACGCAATACTCAACTCTTACTTATTAAGAGTTGTAATCGGAAAATTAACGGGTAGAGCCCAAATTTTGGTCGGCATTCGAACTGAATTAAATAGTTAGGATTCAAAAAAAGAAACCCTGAGATTAAGTTTCCGTGAGAATAGAAATTTAGAATGTTCGGAAAATAAATAAGAAAATACGAAACCCATTACCCATTATACCCATTATCAAGAATTCAAGAAATTCTCGAAATAAATGCCCAAAAAAGTAACTTTAAGTAAAAATAATACAAGACGGTATGAAACTAAACGAATTCAAGATAGAAGCGATTCCGAAATACCCTCCCCAGAAATTCCCACCAGGAATGGATGGAATTAACATAAAACTTATAATGTGCAGGGTATAATTGGTAACAAGAGAGGACATGCGTGATTGTCCGAAGAGTTAGGGACGAAGAGAGGATGCCCAAACTCACCCATGGATTGAGTGAGAAATAGCTGCAATGGAAAAGAAATGTGCAAAGGACTTCACGAACTTTGAGCGAATTTTCACTTTCAGAGAAGTGTTACAACTACAGCTACGTTAAAACTACAGCGATTGATTAAGATGACACTAAAGAACACCATGGTATTACATGAGAATGAGAAGAAGATCAACGAGAAGAACAACTTTTTGAAACTTTTAAATCATAAATATCATAATTTCAATTTTTATTTTTATTTCAACATAAGCGATATGAATGTAAGTTACTACTATAAAGAATAAATGGAGCAACGATATTTGAACAAAAAATACCAACTTTACAGACAACATTGGTAAAACTTCTAAAAACAAAGGGAAAACTGCCAATCAATCGGGAATTAAAACAAAGAAATGCGGAAGGTCAACGCTTTAGCGACGGTGATAAAATTCGTTACTGGTGACCCACGATAGACGAAGACCTGCATTGCTCCATAACAATTAAAGCAGTTTATAAGCCATGTCAACAGGTATCGTCGGGCGCCGTTGGTAATCACATAACTGATCGATATTGAAAGGACGTCAAAATTTATCATTTACCGCGAACAATAACGTCAGCAGTGCACTTGACGAGGAATTAATTGTTTTATATTACAATTTTGTTAGTTTCAAATTATCGGGAGAATTTGTGTATTTTCGGAACTAATGAACATGGAAATAATTACACACATAGAATTAATCGGAGTTATGGAGCATTTAAAACTAATGTAAATCAAATGAAACACTTACCTCGATCTGAAATATACAGGGTGTCCCCGTGACCGTGGAGAACCTTTGAGGTGGTGATAAAGGACACTTTTCTAAGACAAATTTTCAAATAAAATTTTTGCCCAAGTCCAAACCCTTGGGGGTACCACCCTTTAAAGCAATTTTTTGAATTTCGGATTTCAAACGGCCATAGCTCCGATATTATTGATTTTTTAAGATTAAAAAATCTTTTTAATCTACACCTTTTAACCTACCTTTTAACCTTTTAACCTACACCTTGTTCAGTATTTTCAGAGTTTCTGTGAAAACGGTTGGTTGTCCAAAAAAATTTATTTGACAAAAGTTGTAGCCCGTTAAATTCCCTATCCGGTTTGGGCCGTTAGTTTTTCTCTTAGATGTTTCGTTTAAGAGATACGGGGTTCGCAAGAAAATTTAAAAAAAACAAACTTGAATTTTTTAAACATTTTTTCCCTTAATTTAATTTATAACTCGAAATCCGTTGATTCTAGACGATAAGGGGTTATAACCTAATTTGTAGATAAGCGAATGATCTTTAAAAAAGTTCTAATCCATTAACCTTAAAAAATCAATAATATTGGAGCTATGGCCGTTTGAAATCAGAAATTCAAAAAATTGCTTTAAAGAGAGGTACCCCCCAAGGGTTTGGACTTGGGCAAAAATTTTATTTGAAAATTTGTCTTAGAAAAGTGTTCTTTATCACCACCTCAAAGGTTCTCCACGGTCACGGGGGGACGGGGAAATATTAACAAATATTTGGATCATGCTCATTTGTATTGTAATGCTGGTATTTGACCGCGTATGCAACTGATCGTTCTTACCTTTAATATTAATTAAAGTTTCCTTAATGGTATTTATACCTTCCACTGTTTGCAATTAATCTCAAGATAAGAAATTTTATTGAAATAAAATAACAATAACTTCCCAGCCGTATCGCAGCAATTAATTAAAAACGGACATCATTTATGCAATTATATTGGAAACCCTCGAAATAAGAACTCAAAAACAAGATACAATGAGTCGGAATGAACAGGTGGGTTAAGGTTATGCACCCCTTTTTGAAAGGTTTTGAAAACTGCTAGATTAATATTTAGTGTTGGAATAAGGATGGAGTAGGCAGATAAAGATGTTATTTTATTAATAATTTTTTAACCCGTGGCGAATCAAAATAAAATTCGGACAACAGAAATGAAAATCACAAACACCATTTTTTCTAAACTTATCAATAACTATCAGGTTGATGAATAACTTCGTAGCGTTTTTTAAATTTAAAATTTAATTTTTTAAAATAAAAAATACATCCTCCTCCGTCGTTGTGCCCCTTTACAGAAGCGTTGTGATCCATCTCATTCTATGCATGTGATATGCATTCAAAGTGTTTAACTAGGGCTCCGAACCACGGGAAATGTAATACACGTCATTTCGAGATGAACTTTCATGGCAAATTACCTCTGTGGTTTGCCATTTCCTTCGAGGAGAGACGACCAGAATAAAGTTCTTGCCCAGCTTCGATCCGAGCGTTTCGCAATAGCAGTAGACGCACTTACATAACTGCCAAAGCTATGACCGCCTAATATATAAAAAATACATAGACTAATCAATAATATATTCTCCTGCATTGTTTATGATTGACTCCCAACGTTCTGGCAGTTTTTCGATTCCACGCCTGAAGAAATCCGATGGTTTGGAGGTGAAGAAGTCGAGCAGCCAGTTTTGAAGAGCAACGTCGCTATTAAATGAGATTCCGCGGAGATTTCTGAAAGATTAGGAGAATAGGGCGGATGTGGAATAACCTACCAAGCGAGGTCTTGAATAGCTGCTTTTGTAATGTTAGCAGTATACGGACGGGCATTGTCATGCTGCAAAACCACTTGATGCCGTCTTGCCGTTCGTTTTTCTTGAATCGCAGCCTCCAGGCGACGCAGTTGCTGACGATAAACCTCAAAAGTGATGGTTACATTCCTCGGAAGCATAGTACAAGAACATTCATAGTAGATGACGCCTTCTTTATCCCACCAGATGCACAACATTACTTTTCGTCGATGGGCATCAGCGTTTGCACGAGGATTTGCTTGTTGGTTAGGGCTCAGCCATTCCTTTCTGCTCTTGATGTTGATGTAAAGGCACCATTTTTCGTCACCATTAACAATTTGGGACAAAAACGGCCGATGTTGTTGACGAGCTAAACGATGACGAGCAAGCAAAGAAGCACAAATGGTAACACGGTAATTTTTGTTGTTTTCGCTCAAAACGTATGGTACCCAAACACCCAGCATTTGAACTTAGCCCATGCAATGCAAATGTCGTACGATAGTTGATTGGTCACAATTCATCATATTGCCCAATTCCCGAGTTGATTGATGTGAATCATCAGGAATTGAAGCATTTAATCGGTCTTCATCAAAGTCGGATGGTCTCCCATAACGTGGGAAATCATTCATATCAAAATGCCCCTTTTTGAAACGAGAAAACCATTTTCGTGCAGTACTTTCCACAATGGCGTTCTCTTCGTAAACGGCACAAATGGTTCTAGAGGCCCCCGATGCCTTAACTCCTCGGTTAAACTGAAACAAAAGGATATGTCGGAAATGTTCATTTTTTGGTACTTGACAGTCCATTTTCTTTAGCCAACAATTACCCCTAACTTTCTACAAATTGAAAAATTCAACAAGTATTCATAAAACAATACTATGGCATTAAAATGACATTGATATTTCTCAAACACGCTACGAACTTATGAATCAACCTGATATTAATTTTTTATTTACAAATATTTTATTAAACTGTAACTTAACACTAATAAGCTTAAAAAATCCAATTAAACACCATAATTCATTACAAAAATAATAATATTAGCTATAATTGCATTTAATAGATACAATTTATAATCCGGACAAATTATAAAAAAGTAATCAGTAAATTAGTAAAATCATAATTAATACTTTGTGGGGTTTCTCTTTTTTTTTAATTATCTCTAAACGTTTTGCATAGAATCTATTAACTGTGCCATAGTCGGACCAAATATTACCCCATTATGGCATTATGTAAATAATATTTTCTTAAATTTGTAATTGTATATTTCCGCAGTATTATGGCGACTTCCCAATCCTTCGGTATTGTACCTTGTTCCCATGCCAAATGGGAACAAGGCCATGCCAAATGTTGTTTAGTTCTTTCACTCCGTTTTCTCCCATATATCTCAACATTTCGGGTTTAATCCCGTCGTGTCCCGCTGCTTTACCCAATTTCATTTTTCTTATTGTTGTCCTTGTTTCTTCCAATGTGATTCCGTTTGTCAATATTACCTCCTGTAGCACTTGACAGGGCACCTAGAGAGAAAATTTGGAAGCTACTGGAAAAAAGAAACGTTAGAAGGAACTTGATTCAGGCAATACAGAGCATATACAAGAAAACAACTAACTATGCACGAACGGGCAATTTAAAATCGCAAGAATTTACTACGGTAGAAGGGTTGAGACAAGGAGGTGGGCTGAGCCCTATATTGTTTGTAATACTAATGGACGAGGTGATAAAAGAAACAAAGACCAAAAAACTAGAAATAGGATACAGAAATATGCAAACAGTAGAAGTAGCGGAATGTGCATTTGCCGATGACCTGGTGCTATTTGCAAGTAGCGAACAAAACCTGCAAAACAACGTAAATATATGGAATCTGGCCTTAGAGCACAAAAATATGAAAATTAATGCAACAAAAACGAAGGTAATGGAAATAGGAAAAATGGAAGAGAAAATGAAAATTAACATCGGTGGAAGACAAATCGAGCAGGTGAAGCAATTCAAATACCTGGGTGTAATCATTGATGAAAATGGAAGCTATGAGGCCGAAATAAATAGTAGAGTGAGTTCAGCAGCGAATATTTACCATGCATTAGGTAAAACTATAATAAACAAAAAGGAAATTTCTAAAAAGACAAAAATGACAGTGTACAAAACTATATACCTGCCGACACTAACCTTTGGCTGCGAATCATGGAAACTGACACAGAGAATGGTAAGATACAAGATAGCAAGATACAGGCAACGAAAATGAAATATTTGAGAAGAGTGGAGGGAGTAACGAAAATGGATAGAATTAGAAACGAAGAGATTAGAAATAGACTCACGGTAAAACCAGAAATGGGAAAAGTAAAAGAAAACCAGCTGAGATGGTTTGGTCACCTGAACCGGATGGAAAGTGATATGCCAGTGAGAAATGTGTGGCAGGCAAGGACAGCGGGAAGAAGAACGAGAGGAAGACCAACAAAAACATGGGATGACAATATTGGACAGATACTGGGAGAGATGGAAAAAACATGGAGAGAGGCAAGACAAATGGTGCTAGATAGAAGAGAGTGGCGTAAATTTGTGTATGGAAGTACCAATATATGTAAACTAATACGGAACACCTCAACACCTTCGGGAATACATGAGGTTTTTGAATTTGATTGATTGATTGATATTTCCGCAAGGTTTTGTGTAAATAATCCCAAAATTTTCAATCACATTTACATTAGGATTTTGTGGTTGTGCCCAGCACCTTTGGACAGTTGTATAATATAAACAGATGTACACCATACGCTTTATACTACTTTGAATATACCGATATACCGAAAAAAATTAAATGGTTTTAGAAAACCGAATTTCTCCGCACCGTTGTAAATTTTTTTCGGAAAGTGTAAATAAACATCCGTAGTGTTAGTGGTTTTAATAAATTCTAAATTATACCAAATTATACTATCCCGGTCGCGGATATACAATCCCTACCACAACGGAAACTTTCTATCTATTTCTGTACAGACCACTTCACTAATGTGTGGTTTTTATCGTGTGATTCTTCCTTTTTAATGTCCTTTTTAATTTCCCTCGCAATGCAGTGCTGTTCCGTCTTAGTTAATTTCAATTGACATTTTAGTCCACTGCATTTAAGATTTTGATACGGAATAATTCATACAAAACGTTTTAGTGTGTTTTTGGCTTTAATAGGTTGTTCTAAATAGTTTCTCAAAAGTCCCCAAAGATTGGGTGTCCGCTAAAGTTTTCAGGGCTTGAAAACGGCTGAAATTTCAGTTCCAAAATTAATTTTTGTGAATATCTCAATTTCTATAGGATTTTGGTAAAAAATACATCAGATAAAAAAGTAAGCTGAAGAAATTTTTGAGAAATTACTGAGATAGACATTTTTTCATATAAGCAACCGTGTCCATGATACACGCGAGTGAAATGTCATCTGAAAGCAGGTAAGTATAGTAATATAATATAATTTTGAAGGCAAGGGAAGGGTTTTCGAAAAAAATGTTATTCTACATTTCGTTTTAGATTTGCTCACTTTATCGATTGAAAGAAAAAAAATTTAAAATTGGAAAATTTCTTCAAAAAATGTGACATATTTTTCGATTTGAGCTCTTCGAAAGGACCGTTACATTGTGGATGGATTTTTAACAATCACGCTCGTCGATTGCCGACGAATACACGTTGTACATATTAAATTTTCCTTTCGTTGTGAACCTTTTTTCTCGCCAAAACATTACAAATTCATGCATGTTTATTGTTTTATTATTTTTATTATTCATGGTAATATTTTGGCGAGAAAAAAAGTTCACAACGAAAGGAAAATTTAATATGTCCAACGTGTATTCGTTGGCAATCGACGAGCGTGATTGTTAAAAATCCATCCACAACGTAACGGTCCTTTCGAAGAGCTCAAATCGAAAAATATGTTACATTTTTTGAAGAAATTTTCCAATTTCAAATTTTTTTTCTTTCAATCGATAAAGTGAGCAAATCTAAAGCAAAATGTAGAATAACATTTTTTTTTGAAAACCCTTCCCTTGCCTTCAAAATGATATTATATTACTATACTTACCTGCTTTCAGATGACATTTCACTCGCGTGTATCATAGACACGGTTGCTTATATGAAAAAATGTCTATCTTAGTAATTTTTCGGGAATTTCTCCAGCTTTCTTTTTTATCTGATGTATTTTTTACCTAAATCCTATAGAAATTGAGATATTCACAAAAAGTTATTTTGGAACTGAAATTTCAGCCGTTTTCAGACCCTGAAAACTTTAGCGGACACCCAATCTTTGGGGACTTTTGAGAAACTATTTAGAACACCCTATTAAAGCCAAAAACACACTAAAACGTTTTGTATGAATAATTCCGTAGTTTGCTTGATTTTTTGACTATAAGCAGTGGACTATTTCATTTAATCGAACTTGCTATGTCTATTTATAATGTCTGTATTGTCGCTGTCGGTACTTTTGCTAATATTAACAAACTAATATATTTGCAATACGTTTTTCCAACGAATTGAATCGAACTTTTCCAATCAAACGAATTACTTTTCCTTTACTTACCGTTATAAATAATTAAATTTTTTTCCATATATAAGATATAAAAGTAAAAAGAGGTTTGAAAGGAAGCTATGATAAAATAGAAAACAAAAAGAACACCCTGCCCGAAACGAATAATAAGAATAACGAAATCAAAAAGCTCGGAGGCTTGCAATTTAATTAAAACTACGCAAACAACAGAAAACGATCGACTAAAGCTGGGAAAAATAGGAAACGGTCTGCTTTATCGCACTAGTGTGAAAAAGAAGCCAGTACATTTTTAGTTATTTTAAGCATATTGAACATTTTTAAAATAAAGAAATAATGAAAACATCTTATCACGGAAAATAGCAATTAAATTAAAAATCATTGATTTTGAAAAAATACGGTAGCAGATAAAATTGTATATGCAACTCGTGTGATAATACTTAAGAAATAACTATTAATTACATTTCAAAGTAATTACTTTTCAAGTTAGTATTAAAAAATAAAGTAATGAGCATTCGCAATTAAAAATGAGCATCTTAGCATTCGTGTCTCTATTCACCAATTTCATGTCGTATCTTGATATCTTGCTATACTTCCTATATCTGTTCAAAACTCTTATCAATTGCTTCATAGCTCTTCCTAAGAAAGTTCTATAGCGTAACTTGGGTCACCACAACAGCTACGTATAGCTTAGTAAAAAAATTAGTGTCTCCAGATAACGCTTTTATTATGGGAGCGGAGCTTCGGCTAGCTATTGCGAGCTCAGGGTGAAGGTGGCTCAAAATTAAATGAAAAAGTTTACTCGGCGCCACACGATTTTTCCCGCTCCCAACTCTTGCTGTTATCTTAATCGTGAAAGCTATGGGAATCAAACAAAAGCACATATGAAGCACTACAAAATTTATTAAAAATAAAAAAACTATCAGTCAATCAGAAATCAAAAAAAATCAAAATACCAACAACAAAAATTCAAATTATCAGTTAGCAAAATAGCAAATAGACAGTTTTTAAATAAATAATAAAACAAAAGCAATAAACACTTACCTCAATATATTGAGGTGGTTCCGCCTTGATTCTACGCCGCTGCAAATCCCACGCCACTGGACTACCAAACAACAAAGTGAACCGCCGAATCTTCAAATATAGCATGCTCGTACCTCGGAACTGCTTGAACTCGAAAAAATAAGCTAACAACAGGGTGGAGAACTTCCAATTACTCCCAAAACGTTACCTTGATCGAACCAATTGACGATATAGTTGACGGGTGAACCAACTTTTCTTGGGTTAACCAGGTAAGAATAATATTTTTAACCTCCAAATTGTATCTTATTATCTTCTAAAAACTAGTGAACGTTGAGCTTCCGACCAACAGAATAAAAGAAGCCACGTCGTGAATAAAAAATCAGTATAGATTTTTTTCAAAATGACGTACCAGAAACCATAAATACGAAATCGTGATGGGTTCGTAATAATTCCAACCAGCTCAAATCGGTGTACCTATCGCAAAGTATCCCACTTAAGTGGCTATGGCTTATATTGACCAAAAAAAACATCAATATACCTCCAAACTCGAATAAATAGTCAATGATCCCAAAATACTGGTACAGAATTATAATTTTCCATCTCTTAACTTAATTATTCAACTTTACACAAATTCTTGCAGGTCAAAATTATTCTAACTCAGTATTTACGTGGTATCTATCTAATTCTACGTCACTTCCTGAAAACTATTGGGGATATTTTTAATTCCACTAGAAAATTATCAAAATATAAATGGGTAGAGATAAATTTTACCGCCAATGTATTGTATTGAATTATATTATGTATTGAAACAATAAATGGATTCAAACTAAAATTATTACCTACGTCTGGAATCGAAGGTTACAGTTCCTTTCACATTCCACGTAGCCACATTCATCGATACACTTTTGCCGTTTTTTCGGCGGTCAGTCAACCTTTTCTCTCTCCCTGCATGTCCATTCTGTTGTTTGCTTCCTTCCTTTCTCTCAGCTTTCCCATGTGAATGTCCCAGACCATTTCTTTCCCATCCGTTATCATCTTCATGTATGCCACCTCTTTTTGCCACTATCTCCCTCAACTCTTGCCTTTTCTCTTATATTTTTGCATGACCATTCTTTATGATGGGGTCTGATCACTATCTACAAATACTTTACCACCTTTCAGCTTATACTTATTTTGCATGATCTTCAGCTTGTCCTTCCAGCTGAGCATTTTTATCACACAGCGCTTTACACCTATGCGGTAAACTTTTCTACTTCAACTCTCTTCTTTCTTTGTGAAGTGAAGAAAAAATTCTTTCGCTCGTGCTTTCAAGCCCTATGCTTTTGCACCTTTCTTTCATGCCAGTCACCACTATGTTATTTCTAATCTTATCCCTTTCGAATCTACTCTCCAATATCTCATTTTTCTTCTCTAGTATGTCTATGGTTTCTTCCCATTATACTGTTAATATACAAAACCATTCTAAAACCTATTATTAGTGAACCTAAAGAATCTAATTATATTATTCAGATTAAAATTCAAATTTAGAAATACTAGAGAGATTCCAGTCAAAAGTGTTGCTACCTCATGGTTTGTTCCAAACAAATTAATCAATCGCGGCTATCAGGTACTTACTGTAAGAGATGAAATCAAAACCCACATAATATTTAATCAAAAATATCCAAAAATAACAAATCACCACGAACACCAAGATTCATCTGGTTAAGTCCCCGATCTTCTCCATTTTTCTATATGACGTCGAGTCATGGACCATCAAGATGGCGAACTGTCAAGATTAAGATGACGCTTTCGAGATGTGGCGCTGGAGACGTATGCTACGAATTCCATGGACAGCGAAAAGAACGAACGTGTCGATATTGAAGGAACTGAAAATAAAGGATAGACTATCGACCATATGCCGACGACGCATCCTTCAATATTTTGGACACGTGATGCGCAGAGACGGTACAAACCTAGAAAAGCTGGTGGTCCAGGGAAAGGTAGAGGGATAGAGACCAAGGGGTAGATCACCCAACAGATAGATTGACCAGGTAAAACAAATAACAAAGCGACCCCTACAGACAACAATAAGGAATGCAGAAGACCGGCAAGAGTGGAGAACCATAGTGAGCAACTGCGAGTGATCTTTTTGGATCACGATTCCTCAGTCATGAGGATGCGACTAGAGAGATCCAAGAAGCAGCATAGGAAGCTACTCCTGAAAAACAAAACAAAAAAGTTACCTACTTACTTTTACAATATAAATACAATACAATAGAGCAGTAAAAGATGTGAAGAAATTACTAAACGACCATAAAAATCTATAAATTCAAACATATCTAAATGAATTGATAGCAACTGAGGCAACTGAGTATTCGTTCTGGAAAGCAATTAGGGAAATCAAAAGACTACAGGTAACAATGCCACTTATCACAACCCCTACAGCGATGGGCAAGAAGCAACAAGGAAAGGACAAATACTTTTGCTGATTATCTCGTCGAAGTGTTTAAGCCTTTTCACAATGAAGCTCAATTTCAGATGGACCTGCCTATAAATTTTTTTTAGAAAAAGCGAGGTTTCAGACGACATCAAGAACGATTTAAATCTAAAGAAGTCTTCAGGTTATTGGTCCAATTTCTAGAAAATGTGATAGAATTTATGACCATGATCTTCAATTCCATCTTGAGATTGGGATACTTTTCTTCACAATAGAAGGAGGCACAAGTTATTCTGATCCATAAACCGGGAAAGCCACTAACAGAATTGGTTTCGTATAGACCCATCAGCTGACTTCTTGTCGAAAATCGTTGAAAAATTATTATTGACAAGATTTATGCCATTAACAGAAGAAGTAAGAAATGTATTCCCTAAATGCCAATTCGGATTACATCGAATTTGTAATAAAATCAGGCACGATTTAGAGACATTTTTGGACATTGCCCAAGTCTTTGATAACGTGTGGCATACTGGATTACTCTACAAACTTAAATCAGACCTTCTACATACTTACTACCAGGTGCTCAAGTCTTACCTCTCCAATAGGCAATCTTTGTCAAATTGCAGGACCTCTTGTCAGAACTTCTGTCTGCCAATTTCGGAGTCCCCCAGGGCAGTGTCCTGAGCCCAATTCTGTACACAGCCTATTAGCCAACTACCAGAAACTATCGCAACTTCGCTGATGGCAGTGCAATTTCGGCTTCTCACACAAATGCATCTAAAAACTTGTAAATTCACCTCAGAAAGGATGAAATATGGTTAAAAAAAATGGCGTATTAAGGCTAACTGACAAAAAAGTCGGCCCACATAACATTTACAAATAGAGACAGAGACAAACAGAGACACTTGCTCTTCTGTTAGTTTAAATGGAATGTACTACCACAAAAAAAAATAAGTCAAGAATCTTGGTATACCTAGACAGAGATTAACATGGGGTCAGAGCCGTAGCAAGAGTGGCGACTGTGGCTTTTGCCTCAGGCGCTATCGCAATGGGGCGCTAAACCTTGACAAAACCCAAGAAAAAAATAATAGTTTAAAATTTTCAAAAAGATAAGAAACTTGGGGGGGGGGGGGGAAAGATTCAAATTTGACTGAATTCCAAAATTTAACTATGATATTATTTGCAACTTCGCTTAAAATTCCCTGCCAGCCTTTTCCCCAAATGGGGATTTTAATCCTCTACAGTAGTTTTTAGTCTATAACTCGCTTACTTTCATTTTTGGTGAAAATTATCATCAAATCAAAATTGAAGAGTACAAAATTCTCCATAAAACAGATTACCAAAATTTGCCTACATCATACTAAATATTTATGAAATAAAAAGAAAATCCAGAGAAAATAATTGAAAAAAGTTTCGAATAATTCTTATTCTGAATAAAAATTTCGTACATTTAAACTTCACCATCGATGGCGAAGAAAACAAAACAAGGTTTTAGGATTTACTTTACATCTGAAGTAAATTCTGAAACCTCGTTTTGTAGGGAATTTTCTCCTCTTCAATTTTGGTGCAATGACTAGGGGAAGACAGAGGATTTTAGGAAAGTTGATTCTCCCCCCGCGTTCTTCTACATTTCCCTTTAACTGACGGGTTAAATTCCTACCGATAAAAATAATCTTCATATTCGGGGAGGGGGTATTGCGTTACGTTACCATGGAAACGGCGATTCTGACATACTATGCGTATTTTATATAAGATCTTCAGAAGTTCCAACGATAAAAATCGATATCACATGACCGGGGGGTCTGGGGGGTATGGAATACCCCCCAGGTACACTTGCCATTATTCAGAACCATCAAAATTTATTATTTTTCGTTGAATTTTTTGCAATTCTCGTTTGTAATCCGGGAGGAGAGGACGAGGGACGTAAAAGTGAAAGTTTTTCTTTCGCAATAAATTAAGTGTACCTGCGGGGTATTCCATACCCACCAGACCCCTTGGTCCTAAATGAGTTCCTGATAAGCATCCATTTGTTTTCATTACTTAAGTCAGCGCCGCGAAATGATAAGAATCTTTTGGGAGGGTAATGGTAATGTACTTAGGGGTCGATTGGCCGCAAGGGCCTTTCAGAACTGCGACCAGTATTGATCTTTTGTTCACCCTACTAATTAGATATTCAGGAATTTCAAATTTGCTAGCAATGTGCTAGCAAATCACAGAATATTCCTGAGAGGCTTTGTTGTACCTCCTTGGGTTTGTCCCAGATATTTTAGCCTGGATCGGGCTAAGGCATCACAGCTACAGAGAAGATGCCGGGCTGTTTCACCACATAGCCTTTCTGTTTACTGGAGAGCAGAGCCAAGAAACTTCCACTAGTTCCGATATCGAACCAGAAATTTTTCGCTCCGTAACTCAACCAGCAATCACAGTAGGCCACTGCTGTGGTCGGAGACGACCATAGATGAAGATAAAGTCAGAAAGAAATTTTTGACTCTCTCCGGATTTGAACCGGGGTCTATAGCATTAGTAGTGCATTGCTGTAACTACTAGACCAATGACCGTCTCTTTTGGGAGGGGGGCGCATATATTTAAATTTGCCTCAGGCACCAGAAGAGCTTGCTACGGCGCTGCATGGGGTACACACATCTGGAAGAACAGCAAATGCTAAACGAGCTAAATGAACATTCAAGACAAATAGACCTACAGATGAATACATCCAAGACCAAATACATGACCAATGATCATACAGAAAACAAAGAAGATACCACACAATTAAACGCCGGAAATAGTAAACTCCTACATATAATACCTTGGTCAAGAAATTACAATATAATATAAAGAAAATTTGAAAGCCGACCTATGAAGAAGAATATCTCTAGCGTGGGCAGCATTTAATAGCATAATAAAAAAAATTACAAGTTATACAAAGAGCTATGAAAGGACGTATGATTGGAGTCAAGCTACAAGATCGAATTCCCAATATAGAAATTAGAGATAGATGCAGAGTAACAGATGTGATACGGCATATGTGTAGATTAAAGTGGAACTGGGGGGGGGGTTACATTGCCAGAATGAAAGATAATAGATGGACTCAGCGAATAATTAATCGAATGGCGACCTCGATGCCGAAGAAGAAGTATTGGACGACTACAGATGAGGTGGACGGACGACTTGGAAAGATTTGTCGGGTACGACTGGTTACAAAGAGCAGAAGACCGGGAGGACTGGAAAATTTTAAGGGAGGCTAATGTCCGACGATGGATGCTATAGCTGTTGATGATGACACACATCTGGAACAAAAGACTCCAACTAGGTGATACTCTAAGAAAATATTGCTGGCTACTACATCGTTATTCACAATTGTCCTTGGGAAATAAGGTTCTCATATATAAAGCAGTCATATAGTTCCAATATGGACGTATGGCATACAGCTTTGGGGAGCTGCAAGCAACTCCAACATAGTCGAAATTCAGATGTTTCAATCAAAAATCTGGAGAATTATCACTAATGCTTCGTGATAATCGCGATCTCTACTCGAGCAATCGTTCAGTACTAAATACCAGAATAGAGTTAAAGACCACCCCAACTTTCTCGCCGTGGAACTGCTGACAACCCACCGAACCAAAAGGCTAAAGCGTTTTGACCCACTAGACCTACCTCATCGCTTCTGAGTACTTAACTTCAAGTCTAATATAACAGTCTTGGATGTTAAATCGTAATGGGAGATTGCCATTTGAATACTCTTTCTATGTTAATTTTTCCCCAGTGGCAAACATTTTACATATTGTTTAATTTTTAGACAGATTGTAAAATAATAAGTATTCAATACGGGTCTGAGGAGATGAATATCAGAATCAAACGTTGTTTTGTCTTTTGGTTTGTAAACGCAACTTGCTCGGAGATGAAAAGATTACCATTTTCACAATTTGAATGAAAATATTTTCAAAATGCATAATTTATTAAAATTTTAACAACAATTACACTTTTTCATACAAATTATATAATCAGTCAAGCGCATATTCAAGCAGGTATAATTGGTAGGATTAGATACTAATTCTAAGTTTTGGTGAAGGATATCGAGGAAACTGTATTACGTATTAAAATCATTTTATTATTATTTCTTTACCAATTTTACTGCTTTTATACACCTTACCTATATTTAACAAATCATTAAAAATTTACTACATATAACTAGAAGCGCTTTAAGTATTATTTTATTCGCTATCACTATAAACAGTTCGTTTTACGTTATGCTCCATTTTTCTAATATTTTGTATAGTATCAAAATTTAAAACTTGACTTTTTAATTTTTTACGTAACTGTTTTTCTTTTATTATGTAACGAATTAAAATAATTATTACTATGGCTAAAATAATCCAGAACAAAATATAAACGCGAAAATACCATTTTTCAGCTTGTAGATTATAAACTATGGAATGAGGATAACAATAACTTTCAAAATCATTTGAGCTAACTAAAACAGCATCGGAATAACACGCCGTACATTGGTAATCATTTGATCCTATGCAATTTTTGCACATGTAGTGACAAGGCAAACATATACTGTGACGCACGCTGATTTCTTCCTGATTATCGTTTTCTTCGTTTGTTAGGGAGTTGATGTAAGTTGGATAGAATTGATCGGGACATTCTTGTAAGCATTTCCCCCTGTAAAGGTAGTAACCTATGGCACATTCTAAAAAAGAAAAGAAAATATAATATTCAATATTGCAAGTAAAAAAAAAATATTGCCAAAATATACCGCACCCTTTAGATTATTAGTTACTTTATCCATAAATTATGTATCTAACACTAAAGCCCAACCATATCTGCTACCTATATTATTGCAGTAGTTAATCAATAGGACATTGTTATAATAGAACATAAACATAATAAATTATAAATTACATGTCGTTTAAGCAAGCTATTACATCCTAACTATCACATCGTAAATAAAAGTAAAAAGTACCCAAATGTACAAATAATATAATGCAACTTAATAAAACCCAAAAATGTGTAGTAGCACAAAACTTAATAATACCAAAAGTAAGAAAAACCCAAACAAACCAAATCCATTATAAAGCGCATATCCCACTTCTGAAATTAAACTTTCAGTTTAAAATATTAAATTTAGTTATAGTGGGTTAGGAGCTCCAATGTTACAAAAATAAAAATAAACTGTGACTGATAATATAAAAGCAAAATAAAATAAACTTGTAACACTAAATTCAAACAAACAAAAATTTAGAAGCATGCAAAATACAATCAACTTACCTAAATTATGTCGAAGTTATTGACTGGACCGCGGCGAATCATCCTATGCTCACATTTTATAATGAAGAAGACTCAAAAATGAGAAAATTGTAATTTTGAATTTCAGCCACAATTTATTTTTTTTAAATATAATAATATTTATTACACACTTGCTTTACATTTATCAACAATAAAAATTATAATTAAATTATTTGTTCAGTTTTAGCACCTAATAAACAAAATAATTTGAACAGTTTCAAAAAGTGATAGGCCGTTTTGAGTATAGTTGGCGTTAAAATTATTCTAACTATAAATTGCGGCAACATATAGATTATTTATTTATTTGTTGATAGATATTTGTAGTAAATAATGAGTATTAGCTGGAACACAGTTTTTAAAATTAGATACACTATGTAAGTAAATAATAAAATTAAACAACAATAAAATTAGGTACTTCACAAAAAATATCAATTAACACTAATTACCTAATTAACATTTATTATAAATAAAAGATTCTTTGGTTTCTTAAATTGTATAAAGAAAACCTTATATAAAATGGAAGAAAACGTACAGGAACTATTAGGTATAATATTTATTATATATAGGGGAATCACAAACACTGTTCTTTAAACAATTTTGAGGTTAGATTTTCAAAATTAAATCTTTATCTGATGTTTTCAAGTAAAATAAGTATTAGTTATTCCCATATTCCCAATAGGGGGATACATATTCCCATTTCCCCAAAAAAGGAAAAAGATCGATTAAGTTTGAGATTCCGTAAGGTTAGATCTAAATGTAAACATCATTCAGTATGGATTATACTCCAAATGAAGTCAAAAAATCAGTCGAAATAAGGAAGATGATAATCGCAAACTGAAGCATAAACTGTGATATATTCAATTTTTTAAGTACGTTTTTTTGGCTTTTCTAACCTATAAACTTTTAATGAAAAGTTTTTGTAGATTACCCTGTATATGTATGTAACATGGTAGGCCTTATAAAATATTGCAAAAATATTTAAAATTATTAAACTTCAATTATTGCATCGTAAAATACCATTTTATGACATAAAATCGCAAAAAAAAATCCTGCGTATGAATCGATTTCTGCTCGTTAGCACACTCACGCGCGTCGTTTTAAATGGTAGTTTATCATGCTTTTTTACATAAAATAAAATAACGTATTAAAATAAATAGGTAACAATAATTATTCTGGAAAGTTGTCTTTGTTAACTATTCAATGGTTTGATATAAAGAGATAATATAACGAAGTAAATAAGGAGTGTTTAATATACAATCTCGTATTCAATTTCCAATTGTAAGGAAAAGCGGATTTCGAAATGAAGTAAAATGAAACGAACTTTTTTAACCGTTTAAATTGCGGGATAAAAATGAATATTACAAAAATGTTGTGTTAACAGTGCATTTATAAATTTAAGTCGAGTAATTGCACTTATACAATTATAAAACACTCAATTATTTCTTACAATACACACTCGAAAGACAATAACTGTTGACTATTATAAACATTTATTAAATAGACAAATACGAGTTAAAATTTGGCACAAATATAGTAGGTAGGTAAATATTACATACGTACTAAAAAATGTAATGTCTAAACCTAATTGAAATATTATAGATTGTTTATTTATTATATAAGATATGAAATTGTTATCAATTTTATTAATTATAAAATGATATATTTTTGGCAAACGAATACGTTTCAATACCAACATAAAAATTTAAAACTAAAAGTTAAGTTGGCACGATTATCGTTTCGATTTTTAAAATTTAAACCCCTAATTGAAAATGATATAAAATCGTTGTTGTATGTAGTAATCATTAGATATATTTAGGTAATATTGTAGGTAGTTGTAATTGTTATTTATTACTTCATACAATTTTATAATTTCCTAACCTCAATGTAAATTATGTACTAACTGTGCAATTTTTTACAACCAATATTTGAGTATCAATCCTGAAATATCTACCGTGAAATTAATATTCTATTTACTGAATTTTTTTATCAATTAACCACAGCCACTATAAAAATTCTTGTTAACAATACGCACAATTTAAAAATAAAATAAATGGCACATTAAAATTTAGCACCAGTAAAAAATGTAAAAGATTAGAAAAAATTGTGATAAGTAGGTATTGGATAATATTTTATACATCTAGAAGTACCAATGTGCAATATTGGGGAAAACAAGAAAATGTGCAACCCCGAATTATTGTGCTACGAAATTATTGCATAACTAATTTAAATTGATTAACATTCATGTCAATTATTTACAAATTAAAAAACTTGTATAATACAAAAATAGACATTTTTTGATCATAGCAATAAATAAGACTTAGGTTTGTAAGCACAAGTTTCTTCGGGATAATTTGGTCGCGATTTGAAGAAAAACTCAATTCTTTTCTAATTACAGAAATAAAATATTTTTCCGGGTTATTTTATTTCCAAGAGAACTCAAAATTCTAGCAGATTGATTGACCGAAATTTTTTCGGTCTCGGAAGAAAAAATTTTCCCGAATTTAGCTCAATTAAATATTTCCAAATAGTGTAATTGTAAAAATACTTTGAGGTTGGTCTTTTTTTCAACGTAGTTTTGCATTTCAATGGAAATTGATTTCTTAAAACGGTAGATGTCGAGTTACAAAAATTGTAACTTTCAATATAATTTTGCCAAGTCCGTCATTTGGGCTTCGTGATTTTCGAAAAAACGTAATTCGGATTTTCATACCCTAAATTTTAAACTGAACGGGACAAACAAATGGAGTAATTTTGGAAATCGGCAATAGAGCCAAAAAGCATTTTTCTTTTTTAAATATTTACAACGCTTAAATGTAGAAAAAAGTATTTTTTAAGCATCTTCCAATAGGACAATTTTGTTTTATCATAGACTATAGTTTGTTCTATGTCACTGTTTAGCAGGATTATTTATTACGTCAGGTACGAAAAATAACATAGTTCAAACTATCCATGCTGGTCTAAAGTCACCCCATTGTGGTACCTATGGTTAAGACATCTTTTGGACTATATGGAATTGGATGTTTCTTGTGTAGATTTTGATAGCTACAATTTTTATAAATTTGTCAATCGGGGAAGTCGAGGCTGTGTTTTCACCAAAACTCGATTTAATTCATAAGCTTACCACAGTTCTTCTAATATCTCTTCTAATATTTTTGAAATGTGCTTTATTACCCCAATTTGCCCAGCTGTGATTTTTAAATTAGAAAAGTGAAAATACCGAACCGAAAGTCTTATTGAGAGTTATAATCAGTTTAGCCAATAAAAATTAATTTAATTGAGTGACGTAGCTACTAGTAAAAATGCGCAAGGTAAGCGTACACGAACGCCACTGTGAAGTACTTATTTCTACTAACTTTGCCTCATTAAATATTTCTGTAATCACAATCTTCTTTGAGAAAATTTACAACGTAAATTGGAAGTAGTAAAAACTCAACGGGAAACAAATATGAAAGTTCTTGGACATGTACATTTGTACTTTAATGCATCTACTCCGAGAAAATAAATTATTAATTTTTAACGTGGGAAGACTCTTTGTTTAAAAAAATAATATAACTATTAAATAATTGTTTGAAATAACCAATAAGGATATCAACGTGAAAAATCAGGACGAAATAATAATATTTGAGATCAAGTGGTTACAACTATAACTAGAAAATCACCAGGTAAGAATCAATAATTGTAGATTGCAAAACAAGGACGAATATAAAAATTGGAGGGGTGACCGTTTTGCACAAATGTAATTAACGATCGCTCAGTAAACCGACGGTTAAACAAACATTTTGCGTTCTAATAGCTACGCCCCTGTTTTGAAACATAGTTTTATCAACCTAAAAAATTAAATTTACTAAGATCTCGATTTTCAAAAATGATAAAAAATTTATGCACCTATGAATATATTTACAGCATACCGAATATATTAATTAAGATTTACTATGAATTGATATAGGATAATAAAAAAATAGAAAGGCTAAAGTAATTCAATAAAATTAATAACACTTATAACTTGAAAATATACCGTGTGTTTGATAACTAGTGCCCTTAAAATAAAAGTTTTTGTGCTACAATTTAATAAAATTATATCACGTGAGAAACCATCTTGTGCATTTTCATTAAAAAATGTCACTAATGTTTGTAAATCTACAACTAATAAATTATTTAAACTAATTATTTTAAATTTGTTATCTAAATGTAACGGAATATTCACATTAGCTTGTTTCATTTTATTACCATTCATGTTGGTAACTAAACTTAAATCAATTTCATTACAGCTGTACTTCCTGTAACTGCTATAAAATTGACTTATATTTTTATTACTTTGATTTACTAATAATTGAAAAAAGATTGGAACTCTTGTACGAGTACTCAAACTAATAGTTTTAATGACCTTATTTAGAGATTTTTTATCTATTGGTGTTGGTACGTTAAGTGAGTATAAAAAATTTTGAAGATACGTATAACATAATATAATTGTAATACACAAACCTAGGCAGTATTGGTAATTTGCTTTTGTGCAGTTTTGAGCAGAGCTTGATTGAGGGGAATCTTCTAAAATCGATGTATCCTTCCGGATCTGAAATAAAAACAAAGAGTTAGATTGCGAATTTATTGTACTTTCAGTTAGAGGGGTTGGTAGTAAAACTTTAAAACCGTTTTCTCTAATAAATATTCAGAAAAAGCGCCATAGGCGATTTTTTGAACGGATTTTGAAGTAACATGATTGTCGGAAAGGGTATTTTAATACCAATTATTAATTTAATAGTCTTAATTTATGTAGTTATATGTCTATACCGCTAAATTGATCCTTAGATCACCATCGCTTCAGTGCGGCCTTCAGGCCGCACAACCAAGTGCGTTCCAGCTAACTGTAGAATTTGTATTATGTAGAATTTTATTTAATTTAATTATGAAGAAATATATAAGATGCTCTCTAAATCAGCGGTTCTCAACCTTTTCTCAAACCTCAAAGGCAATACATCTAGAAACTTTTATTTTACAATATACTATAGCAACTTGGTTCGTCTTATATTAATATCTAATATATGCAATACCTAAGATATTGCATAATAACTAAATAAATAGATTAAAATGGAGTAAACATCTAGAGAGAATGATTGCCGAAAGAATTCCTCTGAAAGCATGGCTCTAGACACCAAAAGAAAGAAGATATGTCGGAAGGCCGAGAAAACAATGGGCACCGGAACAGGTCATAAGACCTAATATTTGAAGTGATGAAGAAGAGCGCACAACCAGCATCATTGGAGGTTCCCTCAGACACGGGGAAGTCTCCAGTGACTTAATGCCCATTGGCTGCACAAATGCAGGATATCCACGGATCAAGATGTTGACCATCAAATCATTTAACGATTATTAGTATAAACCGTGCTTTGCCTAGATAAAAATATTTCTAAAGTGTAATAAATTATTCGCATATGTAACAGCCCCAGACTGTGGAAAACAAGAAAAAAGACTGCCTGCGCTCTGGGGACAGTACCTAGGAATACTTATCAACTCGCGTAGATTATTCACATAGAAAAAATTTGGGGATAATCATTCAACAGTTTGTCAAACAAGTACCGATTAAAGGCGGTCATTGGGTTAATAGTTAGAGCAATCGACCACTGATGCTAAAGGCATTGATTCGAATCCAGCAGAAGTCAATCTTCTTTCGGACTTTCTTTCCTTCAAGGACCGTCTATGTGCTTCGGAGGGCACGTTAAGCTGGCGGTCCCCCTGATTTGACCTGACCTATTATGCTAAACATGGTAATAAAAATCACCCCTATCCCTCATCGACTGCGTAATGCTTGGTTTTGTTGAGAGTTCGGGCCGGGTGGCATGGTCCAGGGACCACCCATCGGCTGCACCTAGCACTGGTGGGGTGCGAATTGCGGCTCTTTTCAGAGCTCGGTCATCGAGCGGGTGTCTCTGGTTCGAAGTACCGGCCATTGTTGAGGAGTTCTGGTCAGGTAGTGTGGACGAAAGACCACCTAACGGCTCCGGTCATATATCTGGCAATGTCGGCATTGTGGGTCAGGCTGGGGGTGAGCAACAAAAACGGAGGTAGTACAATGGGCCCAGTAAAGTGGCCAAAGTGCGTGCAAGTTTATACTTGCCCCTCCCCCGAAATCAATCATGGTCTGAACGTTAGCGCGATCAACGGCTAACTCAAGGGGCCCCGGTTCGACTCCGGATATTGTCTAAAAATTTCTTGACCGTCTTCCGTGTTTCGGAGGGCACGTAAAGCCGTCGGTCCTCCTGTGTTAATGATTTTCCATCATAACAATAAAACACAGTGTGAAAGCACATCGAAAAGCTAGTCCAGTAAGCTACCTGAGATGTAAAAACCTAACTGCTCACAGAAATAACGGTGCCCCGAACAGAGGCACTATAGTTGGGAAATACAGTACGTAGTCTTAGAGTAAGAAAAAGAAGAATCAAGACGAGGCTATTACCGTCATAACAGCTTTGCCATCGCTTATCGACAGCGACATGAAGCGTTATGGTCCTTCCGACTCACGGTGAATAATTTCTTGTAACAGCTCTAGCGAAGTGATGATATTCGGATATTGCCCGCCGACAGTCATTTTAAGCATCGATTTCGTTACGACATTGATCGTAAATCGGCCAAAATGACTGTCGAAAGGTTATACGATGAATATTTACCACTTCCGTGGTTTGTTTGAAGGATAACAGCCGCGAAGGAACAATCCACGGGCTGCTACCGCTCGCTTCGGGATGTTATCCCCGGAATGTTATCCAATATTCGGCGTATTGCCTTTCGATAATCATTTTGGCCGATTTGAGATCGATGCTGAATCGAAATCGAATCAAATTTAATGCTCAAATGACTTCCGAATATCGGAATCGGTACGTTGCGTTGGTTACAGCTCCGAGTAAACGATAACAGCCCATGGACTGTTCCTTCGCAGTTGTTATCCTTTATAAATATTCGGTGTATTGTCTTTCGATAGTAATTTTTCCGCCGATTTTCCTCGGGGTTAACCCCTGTGGTATGGCTAAAAATAACTGTCGGCGGGCAATATCCGAATATCATCACTTCCCTAAGGCTGTTACTTCCGATAACAGTCGCGAAGAAACGGTCTTTGGGCCGTTATCATGCGTTTTGAACTGTAATCAACGGATCAACATACGTACAATAAATTTCATGAAATGGTGACAAAGATGAAGAAACCTGAACAAGAGCGGTGGGAACATCGAAATAGAGATAATGTATTTAACGAAAATGGAGGAAAAAAAAACTATGAGTTGCAGAAAAAAGTAATGAGGAAAATCCTGAGTCTGGTCAAGATCAATGAGAAACAATAAAGAAGAAATCCAAATATTGAAATAGATATAGAACTTGAAGAACAGGATATTGTGAAACATGTTCAACAATGCGACTGGTTTGGCTAAGAGCTAAGAGGGAAGAACGAGTGTGTAAAGGTAGAAGTCAGATGTTGATAGATCGAGATTAAGATGGAGGGCCTAGGTTGATACTGATTTGAGAAACACAGAAATCCAGACTGGAGAGCATAAAAACGCTAAATGGAAAAATGTAGAGATGAGATTCAAGATGCGAAAACGGACAGAAATTTTTAGAATGAAAGAAGAAAAAATGAATGGGGAAACAAGAAGAATAAATTTATAATTTTAATAAATTTTTTTATAAAATTCTTTTTTAAATGTTAGTTTTGAGATGATATTAAATTATTTGCAGTAACTGGGTCACTCTGTACAATATTTGTAATTTATCGATTTATAAATTTTTTTGCTTACATTAGGTAAAGTTAAGAAATAAAACCTCATTCGACCTGAATTTCAAAGTATTCAGAATAATACCATTAGACCCGGAAGGCAATGAATTAAAAATCAAATATAAGAAGGTTTAATAAACCATTATATTCGATTTTGTATCCTGGTTATTGCTCATATAATGTCCATATATAAAATCGTACACCATAAATTTATTATAAAATTATTTAAGCTATAATTGAAATTTAAAGTGGAATGCAAGTGGTGCGTAGTACCCGGGCGCAAGTACTTAAGGGCGGTAAATACCTGAATACAAATAAATGAGAATTATACGTCATAGAGAATTCTGAACTGAAAAATCTTATGAATTATAATAAGAAATCTCTCTGAAGATGAAATGTATACACTTCCGCGGTTCGGAGCCCGCTTAGGTCCCATATCTGTGATAATCCCTCAAATGCACAACATATGAGAGAGGTTGCCTGTGCATGGAGTTATGTACGGTACTTTTAGAAGAAGAAGAGATATCTCCTCATCTGGCTGCTTTTCATCGAATTCCGGAATAATCACTTTTTCTCAAGAATTACTATACCGGATGACGAAGTTTGTTTTTTTTGGCAAAGAACAAGGGATGTAGTTTTAGGTTGCGCCCAGTCCTGAAGTCGCATGGTATTTATGTATACCCAGTCCGCCCTTGATTATAGTGGGTATTGTGTGGGCCAAAATCAATAAACGTCTCGATTTGAATTTTTTGGTGCAATTCCAAATTGCCCTTTACAAAATATTACGTGCGCCTTGGTTGTGCGACCCAAAGTCGGCACGGGAAGAACGATCAACGGATCAATTTAGTTTTAAATTTAAGCTATTATATGTAAAAAAAATTGCTTATCAGCCCAGAAGAGTAGCATGGTAGGAAACCTAAGAGACTATTAACAATAAAATATTGCTTACCTCGGCATCATTTTTCCAATACTCATTTGGAGCGTCTATATCTAATGAATTGTGCTGGAAATCACTTAAGACGTTAGTTTTTGAGGACACTACTTTTGATTTAAACTCGTTTATAGTTGGTGGCGTAGTTGTTCCATACAGCACCAAATCCCATGCCAGTACTTCGGCTGAAAATGAAAAACAAAATAATACTTTGTTACCAAATGTCAAAATACCAGATACAAAAATCTACAAAAATAATAATCAAGCCAAAAAAAGTGTTTTACAGAACGTGTTGAAAAAAACTAATAAAAAATAGGTTAATACGCATATGCAGAATTAAAGTAGTTTATTGCGTGAGGTTTTCAAACAGATGCCATCAGTAAAATAAATAAGGTACAGCATACAATAATATTGATACGGTCAAAAACATGCATCATATGAAAAATTTCTACCAGATTGTCATATTACCAGTAGGTTTGTCCTTTGGTGCAAGTGCACCAAAAAAGGTAGTAGTGGCATCTGATGGTCTAGAAGTAAACATTTTAGTGTTACGATTGGAATTTATATCGCGGCTTTTTTCTTTCTGTTTTTGTGTTTTTTTGAACTTTGTGCCATCCCGAGCCGGAATCAGAACAGGATATGTAATACTTATATTTTTAATGAATTTCCAATACTGTTTTCCATTATCTCCACTATGAAATTTGGTATTATTTAACGTATAATAATATGGCGAAACCGTTACTAACGGCTTCTTATTTTTATTGTAATTTGAATTTAACGTTAAATTGACTAATTGTTTAGGTGTATTATACGATACTATTTTAGGTTTTATTTGATTTTTATATGATTTAGGGGTTGTAGAAACAATTCTTTGATTATTTTTATTTTTTTGTTTCTTAGAATTTTTCTTTTTATTGTTATTATTAGATTTTATTTTAGTATTTTTATCTGGGTCCGTATTTTCAGAAGCAAGATAAAACTTTCTTGTTCCATATAGGACAAGAGACCAACTTTGTAGAGTAGCTCGGCCTGCAAAGCGAACATTGGGTTAGCTATAGCAAACATCTTGTTAGCAGTTTATTGCTCCAAAAGATTACTCTGTCTTCTATTTTCGAATAAATACGAACCTAATAAATGTCCATCGTTGTGAATTTCTAATTGCCACGTTCCAAATGGAGTTTCTCCCCACGAATGTACAGACATGAAAGGCCAATGGTTGAATCCTGCTTTTGAAGCATCATGAGCTCTGAAACAAATTTCAATATTGTAATTTAAAAAAATTTGCGTTTTGTTTAGGCTTAGCTTATGGACTACTAGGGGGACAACAGTATTGCTAGTAGGTCAACAGCACCTCTTAAATTAGATGGGTCTCCCTGGACTGAGACATTCGTATATATGCATTAGGAGCCTGTCTAAAACCAGGGGGACTATGGAGGTTTCTACCCCCCCCCACCAAGCTTTTGAAATTACAAATAATAAGTTTTTACTACATAATTCTTTTTGAGGTTTCAGATCCCCCCCCCCCCCAAGGAAGAAGAGAAATCCAACAGTTAGTGTAGGAACTGTAGACGATATTACTAAAACGATGTTTTATTTTCCCCTTCTCAAAACAATATTTATTTATTTGGCGTATGGCGAGAAAAATGAACACACAATAATATTCTTTTTTTGGCTAGGGATAACCCGGTATGCCTGGCCTTTGGTTTATTCGGTGGAAGAGAAAAACCAGCTCTGTGCCCATCTCTTGGGCGGTCGTCCAGGCCTTCTTTGCCCCACACAAAATAATAATAATACAAATCACTTTGTAATTTAATATTCAGACCGTCAATATAATCAATCGATGTGGAAGTCAAGAGGACTTTCACGATAATCTCTCAAGCCATAATCTTGTACTCTGGTCGTTAATCACACTTCGACGAAGAAATCTTGCCCCATGTTTTTGCTTGGATCCTATTCAGCGCTATCCAAGTCCGTCTAGGCAGGTCAAACCCTGAAGGTTCCTCGTTTGCTGGAAGGGATCCATGCACTTCCTGGGGGGAGGGGATCATTACATCAGTCTTTTTTCTGCCGTTGTTAGGGCTCAGCCCTGTTAATTAATCACAATAGTGCTATCCTGGGATACAGACGTCCAGCTATCCTTCCATCTCTTTGGGGGTCTTCCGGGGGTTCTCCTGGTGTTATGGGTCATCACAATTTTTGAGATCTTCGCATCATCCATCCTTTCTACATGGTCTCTCCAAAACCGTCTTCTCGCTTTGGCCCATCTGACAACGTCCTGAATTTTACATCTTTTGCGGGTTATTTTGCTTCTCATTTTATCCCACAACGTTACTCCTGCTATGGTTCTCAACGTTCTCATTTCTGTAGATCTCATTGCCTGTTTTGTTCTCGATGTTGCGGTGCTTGTTTCTGTTTCGTAGGTTAGAACTGGTCTTACGCACGCTTTTACTATATCTTTGTTTTGTTTTTGATTGACATGTGCTTGTTGAGCCATATGATGTTTCGTAGACAACCCAAGATTATGGTTGATTTGTATACTTGTGTGCGTACCTCTGAGGTGGTACTTCGGTCGTTGGTTATATCTACACTCATCTTTCTCAGTCGATATACCTCTCTATAGAAGCGTCGTGATCCATCTCGTTCTATGCATGTGATATGCGTTCAAAGTGTTTTGCCATACATAGAAAACCTACTTATAGTCTCCTAACGTGGGCTCCAAACCACGGAAAGTGTAACACACTTCATTTTGAGATGAATTTTCATGGCAGATTACTTTGGTGGTTTACCATTGCCTTCTGAAGAGCGACGGTCAGAATATAGTTCTTACTCTGCCCGGATTCGATCCGAGACGCACGCACCTACTTGTTGAGCTTTTCTCGTGGGAGGCTATCTGGCTTTTAGCTTGTTTCTATGAAGGTCAGGTATGTCTTCGTGGATGGGTAGCTGTGGATTGTTGATAATTTTATTAAAATCTCGAAGCAAAAACCAGGATTCCCAAAGTGACGGAGGCGAGATGTTGCTTAAGATTGGCAGATTGATTGATATGTAATGAGACGCATCAACCTTGTCTGTGTGTAAACTATACTCAGCGGCCGAATAGACCAAGCCCAATGCAGAGCAGCGCAGGGTAGTCGCTGCCAAATCCCGACTCGTGCCGCAGAGCTCTTCCACATAATTTCTATTGTTAAGTTTAGCAGTACGTTGATGAAATGCTGTTTGAAGGAGGGGGTTCTATCAACGGTCATCCCTAAGTAATTTGGAAATTTATTATGACGCAAAAAGACGCTGTTGAAATGCACGTTCAACTCGACGTGTAAGTTGGCCAACTTATTATTGAAATGTAAACAAGCCGCATTCCGCTGGAGCCTTCATTTACTAAGGGCCGGTTTTACAATAGGAGCTTAAGCTCAGCTCAACTTTGCAACCAATTATGGTTCAAGTTCATTGGGTTTTACCCAATGAACTTGGAGCTCAGTTGAGCTGAGCTTAAGCTCCTATTGTAAAACCGGCCCTAAAGCAATTAGTATGGCGTGTCGTCAAAGCCAGATTATTGGCACGTGAAAACTTTCTACATATGGTCTCTGGCAGATCTGTGATATATAAGTTACATAGTAAGCGTGCAAGAATTGAACCCTGGAGCAGGTCATTACGCAGCGATTTTCTCTACTATTTTTTCCACCAATATTACTCGGAAGGTTTATTATTTAACATGTTGTTGATCAGTCGAACTATTTGGAGGCACGGTATGTTATTTAACAGCTTGTAGATTACATCTTCTCTCCAGATTATGCCAGGTTACAGTCAAGTCGATAAAAGTCACGGAAGTCTTAGGCACTTCTCGTAGTCTGCTTTAATATGGGAAGAACCATGACCTGATCCGTGCAGTTACATTGTGGTCTAAAGTGTAAAGCTAGCCTGCTCCACTGGAACTTCATTCAGTACGGTAGGGCCAATTCTATTGTACATTACTCTCCCAAGAAGGTTTTATACCATACTAAGCAAAGCTATAGGCAGATAGCAAAACAGTTTGTTGAATCTTGATTATCTGAGCTATGTGGGGATGAGGTATCTCAGATAATCGAAAACTCCGATTACACAGTAGTTTTAGCGACAACACGTGAGAAAAGATTACGTAATTGGCAACCCTCGGATAAAGCGGATTTTATATTCCATGACAACGGCCATGGCCGAAATGTTAGCGAGATGCAAGGTTCGCCGGTTCGACTCCAGGTCTAAAATTTCTTGACCGTGTTCCGTGTTTCGGATGACACGTCGTGTCATCCGAAACAAGCCGTCGGCCCCCTGTGTTAACGATTGAGATGTAAAAACCAAAATGTTTATAGAACTAATTAAATAAATTCGTGGATCTATATTAAGAGGAAGAAGTTTGAGACGGTCATAGCTTAGCGATCAAGTGAGTCAAGTGTTAATGCGAAGTAGGGGCAAAGTAAGAACTTAATTCTAACCGTTTCTCCTAGGAAGGCAATGGCAAACCACGAGGTAATCTGCCAAAAGCACCATGTCGTAATGAAATGTATTACACTTCCCGTGGTTCGGAGTCCACGTTAAATAAGCAGATCCTTTATGTATGCAGAAACACTTCGAATGCACATCATGCATAGAAAAGAGTGGGTTATGGCGCTTCTGTAGAGAGAAAAAATGACGGAGGAGAATATTTGGCTTGGTTAGGTTACTTAGTTAATTAAATAATAAAAAAAATCCTAATCAAATATTAGAATAGCGTAAATATTTATCTTCGAAATTCGTAATGACCAACTTATTGTTTAATTATTTAGTAAATTTCCATAATTCGGGTCAATCTCATTGTTCGCAGATGTGGTAACGTTTGAAAAGTTTAACGTTTCAAAATTTGATATTTACGTCACAATTTTTCAAATTAAAAGCTTTAATGTGGTGAAAAATATTATGATCAAGGTCAATACTTAAATAATTATATTTAAATGATGTAATATTTTAGAATATGTAAAACAATATGTTGCCCTTTAGAAAAATCACGATGTCACAACTCTGATAATTATAGCGAAAACAATTATTTCCAACTCGGTATAGCATTGGTGACCCATGACCCGGGGGTCACACAGTAATAGCGTAGTGCCCGTACGAACATATACATAAAAATATTTGATAAATTTCAAAATTTAAAATTAAATTATTGAAGTACCCGCGATTTGGAGTTCAAAATTTCGAAGTAAATTCTGGACTTATATGTGGAAACGGTCGTTAGCTGAAGCGGTTATGTGCGTTGCTGCTAATGCGGAATGCCTGGTTCGACTCCGGGCTCAGTAAAAACTTTATTCTGACCGTCTCCCCTCGGAAGGCAATGGCAAACCACCGAGGTGTAATTTGCCTGGTACAGCCTCTCTGGAGATGAAGTGTATACACTTCCCGCGGTTCGGAGCCCGCGTTAAGCAGTAGGTCCCCTAAGTGTGTGCTAATACTTCAAACGCATAACACATGCATAGGAGAGAGGTCGCCAACGTCCAGGAGACCGGATATGGCACACGAAGAAGAAGAAGATATGTGGAAAAAGATTTGCCATTATTACTTTAAAAACAAATGTTTTTACCGTTCGAAATTAATTTCGGTAAACTAACAAGAAATGTTTTAATCTTATAATCTTATTCATCGTTTTTCAAATTTATCTTTTCAACTAATAATTTCGAGGTCACCATCAGTAATTAATTACTTTTTCTTTGAAATAATTTTCCTATAAACTACTCCAAGTTTACAAATTCCGTAACTTAAACTCCTGCATATGAAAACTTGCATTCTAAAGCAGCTAAAATGTTGCTGAAGTTATTGATCAACTTTCAGAATTGGTGGGTATTTTAAAAATAACCCAAGATTTTATTGCATAGTTGAATATTTCCGTAGTAAGAAATGGTTGTACAGTTTATATTTATTTATTACATGTGAAAGGATTTTAGTAATTTTATGTTTTTTGATAATAATACTTGAAATTTAAGAACAATTACATTTTTCGAATATGTTCTTGGAAGAAAGATCAAATTTCAAAGTATTCGACTTGGGACTTCTAGACGCCGAAATATATCCTGTCTAGTACAAAGAATATTTTCTTTCTAACGTGGAATTCAAACCACGGCACAAATAAATTTGAAGTGTAATTTTCGGGCAAAGTAAGAACTTGATTCTATGCGCCCTCCCCTCGGAAGGTGGGTAATCTTCTCAAAATGACGACTATTGCATTTGTCGTGGTTCCAATCCAATGTTAAACTGTAGGTTCCCCATGTGTGTGGTGCACTTCGCACACGCACTACAGACGTACGACAGAGGGTCGTCCACGCTGTGGAGACAACACAAGAAATTTAGGAAAATTCTATTCCCTCACTACTACGCGGCTTATAACAACTTTACCTACGATTTCACACAGATTTGCAATCAATCGAATTACCCTGCTGTATTTTCTCGCTTCTCGCCTTCACTCTCTTGCAGACATGTTTCCACGATTTTCTGTTGAGTGTTATCTCTCATCAATCACTTAATACTTCCATATTTACGGGTCGTTTATCACTTCATACTGCCATCTTACATCCTGTCTACTATCTCTTGATCTTATCACATTCCTAATCGCTCTTATATGAGCTGTCATCATTAGCAAATCGCAATTAATGATATCATTTGGGATATGTGATCAAAGAGTCGAACCGGAACCAAACCAAAAACAGTTTAAAAAAAACCGAAAATTGAATTTAGTTTGCGCATATATTTTGAAAACCGGTTTTGGAACCAAAGCTTAACCGGAACGAAAGAAATCACAAGAACCGAAGCAAAATAAGTACGGTTCCATTCACTGGATATACGACGATCATGACGTTAGCGGGATCAATTGCGATTTGACTCCGGGTAGAGCCTAAAATTTCTTGACCGTCTCCGTGCTTCGGAGGGAATGTAAAGCTATCGATTCCTCTGTTAATAATAGGCTCGGACTGGACCAGCGGGCAACCAAGCAAATGCCCGGTAGGACGAGTATTTCGGAACCCTCGATTGATTTTTTTAAATATTCAGGCCGGCACTTCAAATATGAAGTGATCATTCAAGAGAATCGCCGACCGGAACGTGGAATTAAAGTTCATTCATATTAAAGGCGAGTGAATGGCCGAGCGGCTAGCGTATGAGCTTCTCGTGCCAGGATTCACGAGTTCTAATCCGAGTTGGTATGTTTATTCCTAACGTACAGATTTTTGTAGCTCGGCCCTCCGGTGAACATCAATTTCGGGGTCAAATACGAAAAAACCTTTGGAATTGCCATTGGAGTTGCATCCAGCTACATTCCAAGCTTGTGTTTGACAATCCGTTGCCAAATTCGCTGATGATATAAGTTAGTTATGTTACAATGACATCTCAACTTTTTGTAGATTACTCGTGTGCGTGCTCGTACTCGTGCTTGTAACTTGTTGCAATGTGGACGGGACGAGTCCTCTTTGTAAGCTCGCAAGCCTTTGAACGAGGATATTTATTTAAAATAAATTCTATCAGTCGAAAATAATATTGTATAAGCGCCACAGCCTATTTCAAGGTCAAGGTCAAAAATGTTGACAATTTAGTTGCTTTTTCTTTTATTATAAATCGAGCGCTTTCTCGAAAATGTTTTTGTATTATACATATAAATGTATCTGATTATATCTTATATTGGATTTATTTTTATCTAAAAACGCTATGAAGATTTCTATAATTTGAAGTCAAACCAAATTTCTATTATTCGAAATGGTAAATAAACGTGATATCGTGCATACCTGATGCCGTAACTTTTACACTGCTTCATGAATTTCATTCACAAATCCGGAAGTTTCTTTTATTCTGGGAACTGGAGATGTTTTTATTACTCTTTTGGTTTGCAATTCTAGATTAAATTTTGATTATCGTTTCCTGCTTTTAAAAGTGAGTGGTTAAAATGTATTTCTGTTCATTTTGTAACAAACTTTAAACACTAAAAATAAATTGCTTAAGAGATAAGTCAAAGAGCAAAAAAAGTGTTACGGCCAAATGTGCACCATCCGACCTTGTTAAAACAAGATATAAATAACTGAACATCGCCTGCTTGAACGTGATAACAGTAGATTATGCAGAAAAATATGCAATTTAAAATTTGATCCGAAGAGGAATGGAAGCGATAAAACAGTCCGGTGTTTTAGTGCCGTAGGAGATTTTTTAAACCCAAGCATTATATACGGCTTTTGATATAAAAAATTTGAAATACGATTTATATAATCGTATTGGACCATCCTGTATTTGTGCTAAATGTCCAATTCTAACGATCATTTATGCATACTTATTAAAACTTAAGTTAGTTTGTAATATTGTGTGGTTTGTTTCCGTTGTGGATAATATCAAATTAAAGTTACTGTCACGATTATTAAAATTAACGGATCTATTTGGTAAACTTTAATCCCGTTTTATCCTATTGCACAGTTAGAACAAAAATAAAGTTTACCTGTGTGCCAAAAGAGTGACCCTAGTGCCCATGGGAGATGTTAATTGGATATGTAGATCCCCACGGCGGTCCGATGAAATCGTTAGTTTTGCTTGAACATGCTCTAATATTTTAACGCCCTCGCATTCCGAAACTTGCAATTGTAGCACAACTACGCTTTTAGCTGGAATTGATCTGTAAAAAAAAAACAATTATTAGTTTTATTTAAAAATTGTATTTCATCGGAATTATTTTTGAGGTTAAGAAAAAAAACTTACTTCTGGACATGTGGAGCTGTTATTTCACATTTATGTTGTTCAGGAACCGTTGTCCATTTTCGCGCTAGTTGAACCATGGCATATGCGTCCATAAGGCCATAACCGAAACTATGCGAAACGTTTCTTCCGACCCCGTTGGTTTGCCAATCTGAAGATACCAAGTGGTAAGGTCTTGCCGTACGGACAACAATGTGCTGCATATCTCTCCAGGTTAGGTTTGGATTGGCTTCAAGTGCAAGTGCACATATACCAGCAGCTAGTGGTGCCGATGCACTGGTACCAGTGTGACTACTAGTGCAAGAATGGTGAAGATCGGTTGTAACGACTTGTTTTTCTCCAACTGCACCACTGCTGTAAGTCGAAGCTAACGTGGAACTGCACGCTTCGCTATACCAAGGCACATGCCCTTGCTCAGTGGCACTCGAGATTGATAAACTGTAGATGGAATTTGTATAACCGTCACAATTACAGTTGTCATGATCTCTTCCTCCATTTCCCGACGCCCAAACAAATATCGATCCCTTTCCGCTTCGGCCCTGCAACAAAGTTGGCAATATAAATAAAAATTGTTACTTTCAAAATTAATTGGTTAAACATGTCTGCTTAAATAAACAACAATTTAAAAATATTAAAAAAGTTAGCTGAAGTAGTGAAAACCTGAAATTTTAATAATAAAAGTTTTCCTTTGATCATTACTACTACGATAGTAGTAATACACGTTGCAATATTTCCATCCAAATTTCATATTATAACGATGTGGTTTATCAAGAAGCAAAGCATGACATGGAACAAGTGTTACAATTTAATATGTACCAAATTTAATTGTATATTGAAACAAAACAGTTAAAATAAGTAAAATAAAAAATTTTCAGTATTAACGATTTTCAGATTTCAGCAAAAAGTTAATTAGAGATTTCAGTAATGTAATATGTTTATTACCTTAGTAACGCCTTCGATGAAAGCACGCCGTGCTAATTCTCCAGGTCCATCGACTGTTTTGCCATCATCGTCAGGTCCCCACGAAGCACTATAAATATCAATGTGCTGTGGATTTAAACTTAAAGAACGTGCTTCCACCGCATCCGTAACATCTCCATCCAACATCCGAACCCCACCTACTTGAGCACCATGAGCAACCCCCAAAGCACATACAGAATTATTACTGGTGGCAGCTACTTCTCCAGCACAACGTGTTCCATGACGGTTCGAATCGATCATATCGTATCGTGGACTTGGATCAGAATCGTGATTATTTACATCGTATGAAGCCATCGGATCCTACAAAATATTGAAATTATTCAAAAAGTAATCCAACAAACTTTTTTTTTCATAAATTCGACGATACGCCAAGTTCACGTCAGACAAGAAAAAATCCTGGCAGCGTACAACAAAGCAGCGTGCATCGGAATTTTCCCCTGACGCGACTTTATTTTTCAGTATGTTCATCGATCTGCATTTACGCAATATTATGAACTAGGATTTGATCAAATTAAATAATTTAAAAATAACTTTGTTTTAAAAGCCATGCTAACTTTAGTTTACAAAACACGCTCTAAATTTCATATATGGCAATTATCCAATATGCAAATGCATAAAGCACTTGAGTGAAATCAATAGTAAAATTCACTCATTCGCTGATGCCACACGACGTCTTCTACAGTGTGTCATAAATTTAGAAGATAAATAAGGAAAATAAATTATAAAATTAGAATAATGATAAATTTATTTTCTTAGAAAATTATGGCTAGCATGGAAAAAAATTCCACTTACTTCCCGCTTATACAATAATTCATATTATTTTTTGTTCTAAATGACGACTTTAGCTTTATTTTAACGTAAAATTATGTTACAACGTTTATTTCACGTTAAATTCAGGTAATTTTCACGTAATTTACGAGTGTTTTTGTTAAATATAATTTAAATTTAAATAAAAGGCGATTTTTATCCAAACTACTATGGAATGCATAAAAATCAAATAAAAATATACTTACATAGTTTTTAACAAGATCTGGATGATCCTTCTCTAATCCATCGTCCAAGATAGTGACAATTGCACCTTTTCCTGTAATTCCCTCCAACCAAGCTGGTATAACATTCATGTCCAAACCGTTTCCTCGATTCTGAAAATGTGGAAAAATAAAATTATAGTAAATATGTTATATAATAATTTTGTTTTCAAATTTTTAAATTAAAGAGATTGAAGTTTTTCCTATATTTTAGTTTTTTGTTTACTATAAACTTACTAATCAACGTAAGTGGGTTATTAATTTAAGATTATTACCGATTATTATGGTTATTACCAATTACTGCATCATCAAATGTTTATTTTATGTCTTTTCTTATATTATGAAAATAATTAATTAAAATATATTACAGGATGTTTATTTAAAAGCAATCCACCTTAATTATTTACTAAACCACATGAGAAATTATAATATAAATAAATATATCAATCATAATTCATATATTAAAAATCTATTTTTTATTTCGGATATCTCACAAAGTGAAAAAACATTTAAAATTATGCTGATGGAGTGAGGAGATAAATTTTTAACTATAAAACTTGCCCCAAACTGTATCTCCAAACTTTTTTAGATTTCAAAACATTAAAAGTAAAATATAAATAGTATTGAGTTTTGCTCTCTCCCATGAAAAGTTCTTTTCTGATTTCATTTACTGTTATGTTCATTGGATTAATAAATTTTTAAAATAAAAAAATAGTTAATTAAATAATGAGACAGAAGATTTTTTGGTAAGTAATGTAAACGGAAAAGAAAACGACAGTTTTTAATTAAAATTAAAAAATTTTTTAAAAAACTTTAGCGAAAGTTGGAATATTTCAAAGGAATTGAAGCCGTTTATTATTATTAGTAGTATGTACACAAAACTCGATTATTCTATCTGTAACAACGTATTGAACTGAAATAATGTGCCGAAGCGGAAAAGTTGAGAGTATTCGAAGAAGAATAATGAGGAGAATACTGGGAAGTGGAAGATTGGGGATGAACAATATAGGAGAAGAACCAACCTAGATATGGAGAAGGAGTTGGAGTTGGAGGGAGCGAATATTGTAAGGCACATTAAAGCGATGAGAGTGAGTTGGAGTTGGACATGTTATAAGAACCCAGAAAGTGAGAGCAACAAAAAGGGTAATATAGTAATAGGAAGACCTAGAACGACATGGCTGGATGAGGTGATCAAGGATCTGATAGACATGCAGGTGAAAGGTTGGTGAAGAAAGACCCTCAATAGAAAGGTGGACGATACAAAGAAGCACAAAAGCTTGTAAGAGCTAAATGAGAAGAGGGAAAATAAATAAGAAAAATATGGGGATTAATCCACCCCAGAAAATGGATTTGCAAACATCGAACGATGCGGTAATATTCCGTCAGGAATGGAGTCGTGCCGAAGAAGAAGATAGTGGAGCAAACACATTTATCATTGCTAACGTTATTTTCGTAAAAATAAAATAATTTTCGAATAAAATTATTTTTTATTTCATCTTGTAATTTTTATATCTAATTCATAAACAGATCCACTAAATCCAATTTTTTTAAGATGCATAAACGAAGATTTTTCCACCTTTGTATCGCAAGGTATGACCAAGTTAATAAATATTTAGCTAATTGAATTAAATAAGATTCCTATTACTCATGCTTGTACAGGTGACCATTGACAAATTTGTTTTGAATTTCTTTCTATGCTCGTCAGAATGATTTAAATGATTTCATAATTCAAATTATTGTTTTCATTAATCACTAATAATTGAGGATGGCTTAGATTCATGTTATTCATAGTATGTATAGATTTCAATAATAATTGTCATCCAGACTTCAAAAGAGTTTTAAAATTAAATTTATAAGAAAAACAAGAATAGAAATAATATTAAACAAATTTATCAATGGTCCATTTGTAAAATATTAGTAATTTGAATCATCAAGTGTTTATTAACTTGGTAATAATTGAAAAAATTTTTTTTACTATGTATTATATTTTCCACAAATTAAAGTTCCAACTCATCAAATATAAAATTTCAGTGTAAGGGTAGCTGATGGGGAGGGGATTACTATTAAAATGCAAACAGTATTGGTTTTCAACGCCCCCTCATCTAAATCGAGGATTTTTTCTATTTTTCTCAAATTTACTAAGGAAAAAGTTATTTCGACTGACTGCTTTTGAAATGAACACCCTAATTAAAATTTAATAATGTTAATCTTCTTTTTAAAAATATTTCATTAAAAAAAAAGTTCTTAACAAATTTGTGTCTGGGGTTATTTATAAACTCAATTTAATTCAGTATAACAACAATAATTCTTTTAATTTAATGATCAGTTTCAATAAAATAAATTTTGATAACGACATGAATGTTAAATTTCATGTGGAACCTGTCAGTTTTATAGTGGTTTGGAGAGTAATGATAATAACCGTGCAATTGAATATCCACTAAATAAAAAAAAAGAAATTAAATGAATTCACAATAACCCTCTTTAAATATATGAAGCTGCCTGTGGCATGGTCAATTTTTTATCAAATGTAGAGGAGTGTATGAAGCGTTTTTGTAATAAACTCATTGAAGTCTCGAAATCAAATAATCATTGCAAAATATCAAATTTACACATTATTAAAATTCCGTTTGATACTACAATAATATGGTTCTTTGATAACATTCATTTTTTATATAATAATAAAATATTTGAAAAGTAATTTTTATATCGGTAGACAATTACGCCATTCGAGTTTAGCAGTTAGGGTCATTACGCTAACCGACTAACCCAACAAGCGGATATGAATTTGCAGTCATTACGTTTTCCACTGCGCCACTCGGCTGAAGTAATTTACTTTATTAAAAATATTTACAACTAGAAATTTTATACCCAATTAATTTACCTTTTCAATTGTATTTTTCTCATTATTTTATTTTAGCTTTCCTTGTTCTTTAATTTTCCTTTTTCTAATTGGTACTTGTTATTTCACCCGGTTTCATTTCATTTCCAAATTTATTAATTTCGCACCGGAGCGTGACTAGCGCACCTCCAATATTATATTGTTTTTCATTTATTGATATCGATATCACCTACGAGGGTTGTTTGAAAAGTATAATAAATTACGTGTAAATGGTGCAAATTTCTTTATCTCTCGATGTCTTTAATTAGCAAGAAGACACTTCCAGTGAGTGTTCATTCCCTTGTCCAGAGCACTCCGAATGGACCTAATGGGGTTTATTTTACCTTTACCAGGTTGATAAGCACTCAAATAACCGCGTGGGCCAATACTAGAGGCCTTACTCTAGTCCCACAGAAAACCGAAGCGGTTTTTCTATCAGGAAGAAGGAACGTGAAGCCCGTCGCCTTCAAAATGGAGAATTATCGCATCACGATCGACAATTGGCTGAACTTCTCGGTACACACCATCCTGGCAGCCGAAAAAGCCTGCACCGCCCTTTAGAGGCTCATTCCCACCCTGCAAAGCCCGAAAGTAGTGAAGCGACGTGTACTGGTCCACTCGATCCTACTGCACGGCTCACTAGTGTGGGTAGGCGCCATGTCAGTACAGGTATATAGGAAAAAGGTGGTAAGGGTGCAGAGGAAAACCGCTCTGAGGGTATGCTTCGCTTACCGCACGGTCTCCGAAGACGCGGTACTGGTCGTAGCGGGCATGCCCCCGAAATACCTCCTGGCACTGGAAAGAACGAGGAACCATAGCAATAAGCTGGATAAGGCCAAACATCGGATTGAAACAGAAGATGCTTGGAAGAAGAGATGGAGTCTGGAGCAGACTCCTCATCCCAACCATCAAACCGTGGATCTCTAGATCACACGGCGAAGTAGATTTTCACCTCACTTAAGCCCTTACCGGCCATAGTTGTATTAGGGAGCAATATAGTAAAAGGTATATGGTTATGCTCTATCTAGTGGTAAATGTAAGATCTACGGTGACGGCAGACAACAGCTTCACTGTATCTTCTTGCTGACGTCGATGTTATGTGACCAAGCTCAATTTCGTCTTTTGGATTTTCCTCTCATGATGGGCGTAATCATTATGCCCTCGTTGTACTCATTTGGCAAACAATTGGCTTTGGATTTCCGGTAATGGTTTTCGCAAGTGTTGCCTTGGTCCGGGAAATCCACAAAATCGTTTTGGTAGACCTCAGATTAAAAGTGAAGGAGATAGTATTAGATAGTAGATATGGTAAGCATCTCAACTAAATGTGTATCCAAGGTCCCATGGGTATATGTTACCATGTAAATTACAATGTAAAAACATGGGTACCGCGTTTGCTCACAGTTGAACAAACACTTAAACGGACGTTTCTTTCCGAATATTTGCAGATTTTACGTCACTTCATAACTGTTAAGGGGTTACATAGGTTTCGAAGATTAAAAAAGCGCATTTTCTCTAATTTTTTAATATAATAAAAAAATGATTTTCTTAAAACTTTAATCATATTAAAGAGCAACATTTAAACAATATTTTATAAAATGTTCATTTAAAAATTTGGAACCTGGTTTTCGGAGACCCTTTATAAAAAAGTATCCTCACTGATACTCTCACTGGTCAGACTCACTGGTCTGATCTATCTGATATCAAAAAACCAAATATTTACTGTTAGTAAGTGGGTAAAGCTAGTGATTGAACGAAGGATTAAAAAAAATGGAAATTTGAATTTTTGGTCGCTCAATCACTAGACAATCTTATCTAGAAGAAGTGTGTAAAATTTCAATAAGATCATAGCATTCCTTTTTGAGAAATCGTGTCCATGCACCGACTTCAAAAATAGAGTTTTGGGAAAAAAGCTAAAATAGCCAAGCACCTGCCTCGATATACCTGTGACGCTCTCAGCCGGCCGAGCCTAATGAGAGAAATTTCTAAATGCTCTCTCTTCTCGAGTTTTACAGCGATTAACTTGAAACTTTGGGAAAATATTCTTGAAATGTACTATTAGATAAAAAATTTAAAAAACTGAAACTTTTGGTTACTGTACGGTTAATGTAACCACTCGAAACTAAATTTCTTCTGCTACACACTAAAGAACACAGTTAATATAACAAATTCTCAAAATATGAACCGAGAATTTGTTATCAAAATTTTGAAATAATCGATTTTGAAAATCGTAAATTTTACATGTTTCACATGACGCGCGGGTGGAATCTCACCCATTCTGTTGGCGGTCCGCGCACTGAGATATACTCTTACACTTAGAAAATTTCGCACCGGCAGATGCACCTCGACTGTCGTACATGCAACATAGGTTATTTTTTGTTTTTAAGCGATTTTTTGGGGGTGAAACGAAATAGTTTACTGCCCCATACCGCAACTATACTTTTTAATGCTATTTCGAGGGTCTCTCACATCCCGGTTGCATAGATCCCGGTGTTCTTGATCGGTGGCGCTTCTCGTATGTTTAGCCTAGTAACCAGAGTCAAATCCGCTCTGGAGGGGTGCAGAGCGGAGCGGCGCCCCGGAAGAGTAGGATTTGACGATGGATTACCCTCCTTTTCGAATGCACACCCCTAAAAATGGAAGACAAAAAACATTTTATTTTTTAACTTTTTCGGCAATACACGGGTTATTTTCCATTTTTTTGCGAATATTTATTACCAAGATCCACTAATCACACCCCCATCTATCCGAATTTCAAAGAAAAATTCAAATCGGACCGAAAAAATTTCACTCCATTTCAAGGGACTGTAACCCGATATATGTGCAGACCCCGGGTTCGACCGGCTACATGTATTTACTTTCCCTTCTTTTCAAAAGTCGATATTTTGGTTATTTTTCAAAATTTCTCGCAAGTTATTTTTTCTATAGCCTAAATTAAGCCTATTCTTTAGTGTGTAGCTGAAGAAATTTTGTTTCGAGTGGTTACATTAACCCAACAGTCGCCAAACTTTTAAATTTCAAAACCCAGGTAACCCCTTAATGAGACTTGGGTTCCTTACTACATCCTAAAACTAAATGGTCAAAACAGTGAATATGCAAAAAAAGCAAAGCGGAAAAATTTAATTGAGTCAGCAGTTTTAATGGCTAAAATAAGCGAATTAAAGTTCGAATTACTGCTGAATCCATCTTCTTTGCCAAATTTGGCCAGTTACGGTTTCATTTCTCCCTAAACCTGAAAATTGGTAACCTTGAGTATTCAAGATATTCTAAGCATACGCCTAGGGGACCGAAATCCTACTCACACCTCCTCGGGGTGGTCTCTGGTAACTTGTGGAGGACCCTCAGAGATCGGGCGCAAACCCCGGTGTATGGGAGAAATCCGCAAGGCTGACGTGAGAGGTCACATCAAGGGGACGAACACCAGTCTCCACCAACGCCAAGCTGAGGGAAGTCGACCCGACAGCGGCGCAGACCGGGTCAAGACTCTGCACATCTGGGTGCAGAGAGACGAGCCTCGCGGGCCACTACCTAGTGGCTCCCAACACGCATCAGTACACATCGATTCGGGTTATGCTGGGAGGTCATTGCGATCAGCCCGGGCCACGTACTCCGTTGGTGCCCGGCGGGAGCCAGCTAATCCGGTGATGACGGGAGGCCGTAGAAAAACGACAAGTTGAAGACCATCGCAGACGACAGCGGAAGTGATTCCCAGAAGGTAAATCCCGCTTTAGTGAGTAGAGTTTAGTGAGTAAAAATCTCACACTACCATCCCAGATTAGGGTGGTGCCTATGAAGGTTTCCCCCTTCCCTGCATAAAAAAAGCATACGCCTATAACTTCAGAATTCAAATGCCTCCAGACGTTTGGCTGAGTCTTACTCCTCACATACAGGTGCACAGAAAATACATCGCATCGTAACACTCATACCCTAGATGTAGGTAAGCTCTGGGTCATGTTACAGAGTACCCTCTTCATCATAGCAAATGTGCTTCTTGCTTTATCTATTCTAATCGTAATCTCTTGGACATGATCCCAGTTTACTTTAAGCCGGCTGCCCAGGTATGTAAAATTTATTTATCGTATGGCATGTACAAAAAAGAAAAGTAACTACATGTCAATGCATTGTCAAATAGTAATGTTCAGACTTTCAATCCAAGTGACAGCTGGTGGGGTGGCCCTCAAAAAGTCTTCAGCTGTACAGTGACTCGGCCTGCTTTCGCAGTTATAGGTGAGATGGTGTATTGTTTGCCTTTCTTCGCCGCAGTCGCATGCGGCAGATACGGATTTGCCCCATTTAAACAGGGAAGCAGCACACACCCCACAGCCTGTGCGGACTCTGTTCAATCTGCACCATGTATTCCGCCGTAGGGCAAAACCAGGTGGCGTCTGTCCGGTGTAGAGAATGTCGCGGATCTCAGGAAGCGCTTTAGCTTGCCATTCTCGTTCCCATTCCTGGTCCAGGCTGAAGTTGTTGGCAAGTAATCGTTTAGCGGTTTGAATGGGCGGTTTTCTGGAGCGCAGTCTGTGGTCCAAGTGCGCGATGTCTTCATGGATTTTTAGGAGCGGATTTCTTAGGATTTTATTGTACTCTCTGACTAGAGCGCTCGAGCGACAGAGGCAGGGAGGGGAGATGTTACTCAGAGTGGGCAGCCAGTGAATAGGAGTGGGTTTAATGGTTCCACTAATGATTCGCATCGAGTTATTTAATTGAACATCCACTAGTTTTGTGTGTGGGCTGTTTAGCCATACTCTGGTATGGTATGTAAAAGATGTGACATTTTGCAATGGTTCTTCATATGCATAGTTTTAGATTTACTCCCATGAGCTTTCCGTGTCTTCATTACTTCTTCTTCTTGATGTGCCCTATCCGGTCTCCCGGACGTTGGCGATTACTATGGCTAATGCTTCTCTGTTTTCTGCCATTCTAAATAGGTCACCAGCCGCTTTTATTCCCGTCCATTCTCTTATGTTCTTTAACCAGGACATCTGCTTTCGACCAACACCCCTTCTGCCTTCGATTTTTCCCTTCATGATCAACTGAAGAAGTTGATATTTCTCGCCGCGTAAAACGTGACCCAGGTAGGATATTTTTCGACATTTTATGTTGTTGAGCAATGATCTTTCAGTGTTTGCCCTTCTCAATACTTCCTCGTTTGTCTTCATTACTGCCTTCATTTAGCTGTATTGCTATGATTTTCTCACTCATAGTGTTTTTTGTATGTCATTATGCTTGAACTTTCTCATATCTATCTTTGATGTTTTTGGTCTAATATATGTGGTTTTCAAGCGTATGTTTACGGAAGACATTAACAAGTTGTGGTCAGAGCACACATCCGCTCCTGGGAATGTCTTTGTAGATAGAACAGTGTTAAGCCAACGTCTTGGTATCAAAATATAGTCTATCTGATTACGTTCAATATTTATGTAGTCGTCTGCCGGTGCTTTCCAAGTGTATAATCTTCTGGAGGGTAATTTATAATGATGAACTGCTTTTCCACGCAGAAATTAATTAGTATTTGGCCTCTTTCATTTCTATTTACCAGACCAATCTCCTTTAACCTCTTATGGTCCTCTGCGTCCAACTTTTGCATTAAAATCACTTATTATTAGGGTAACTTTGTTGATATATGTGTAGAAATCCTCTAATACTTCTAGACTGCTTTCTGCGGTTGGGGCATATACCTGATTTATTTATCGAGATAGCTGCAGAAATGTTATCAATTTATTTCAATTAATTTTTAGAGGGAATTACGCGAATAATATCTCGAGTTATCTAAACATGCAATTCATATATTGTTACCATTCGTCAGAACGACTGGATTCTCAATATATAGAGGAACACCGAAATTGACTTTACGTAATTCCAGATATTACGCCAACTTTTTAAGAGAAAATAAAGACGATGCTGAAGAGGATATGATATACTAGACCAGCGTTTGTTTCCCAAGCTCCTATAGAGCTACAAAATAATTTTTTAATTCTAATTTTTAATCTTTATTTTATTTTTTTTTATTGGCAAACACTGGTCTACCAAATTATATCCTCTTCAGCATCTTCTTTACTTTGAAATTCATATTGAAGACACGTACTAAATTAAAATTCTATTGGGAAACCAAATCCTAATAAAAAGAGAATATTTTTAATAATATTTAAGAATCCAGCATCTGTAGACAAGAAAACCTAGGTTATTCCTAGGAGCATCAAATTATTAGAGAGCTTGAAATTCCCTAGATTGCATAAAAGAATTTCTCTGGAAAATTGCAGGAGAGGTCGTATATAATAGCAGACAAGATCCTTCGATTTGAAGCTGTGTGAATTTTTCCTTTTGGGGGCATTTGAAAACGGTAGTTTACAAAACTCCTCCAAAAATCTTCTAGAACTGAAAAATAGGTTAATCTAAGAATATGGGCGGATTAGTTCAGAAACATTTCAGGAAGTCCGCGAAAAGTTTCAAAATAGGTTGTACTACTGTTTACTATTTATTGTACGATAGCATAGGAGAATGATGTTTCGGTATCATTATACCATCATCAGGCATGCTTAATCAAAGATAAATCCTAATTGAAAATAAAATTAGAAAAACATTTTGTTAGAAAATTAAAAAGTAAAAAACTGAAAATTTGAGATGAAAATCAAGGTGAAATAGAATAAATTACATATAGTAAAAAAGGCAGACATAAATAAACTGAACTATTGAAATTTAATTTTCTTTTTCGTTATTAGTTTTAACGATTTTCTATTTGTGTATTTGTTTATTTTTTTGTGTGCTTCCTGTTTTTAATAATGTACTACTTTATCCAAGTAAGATTGTTCCGTCTTAATTTAATTTACTTATGCTCTCTGCTGATTTACTCATGGTTTGAACGTTTATTTAATTTGTTTTTCGTTTAAATTCAAAGAGAAAAATGCATAAGACATTTTTCAAAGGTAATATGATTTATAAAATTTAAAAGAAAGAGTATTATAAATAATTAAAAACACAGGTAGGCATAATGGATTTTAACTGCGATATGAGTGTTTAAAAGCCGAATTTCTAATTCGAAATAAAACGGAACCTTACCTAGATTTTTAAAAATTAATATCACATTTCATGAAAATCAAAAGTGACTTATTTATAACAATTTTACACTTTCGTGTTGCTGCAATTGTACAGGATGTCTCAGTTTGCCGATGGGCTTATCAACTCGTAAAGTTTTAGTATAATGTATTCCATTTCTATCGAAGAGATTCAGATTCGAAGCCAGCAACATTACGAAAGTAAGAAAAACGCGGTTTAAAAATGTTATAAAGAAAAAACTATCACCTAAATAAATCTTGCAGAAACCTTCATCGATTCCTCATTTATTATTTCAGCTGAAATTTCTTCCCAAGAGAAGATTAAAAATTAACTCAAAAAAAGCGTCGAAATATTTTTTAAATTATCAAAGTTTCGTGTATACAATACTAAATATTTTATAATTTCGCTGTTTTTCTTTTAATTTATTATTCTTTGCTCACCGAGGTTCTGTAATATTTCCATCTACTTTTCGTGTTTATAAAAAGTACATAATTTATTTCTGTAACATTTGATGAGTAAGTTCTGCGGTCTATAATTTATCCTTGGGATTATATAACCCGTATTTGTTATAATTGAAAAATATTATTTACTTACCAGATACCACATACTAGGCCATTTCGGATCGGAGTCTAATAATTTGAGATCCCTCTTCACTCTTTTTTTCGCTACTTGTTGTTGAGCCCATCTAACTCTTGTGTCAGCTGCCAATTGAACCTTTTTTCCTAAATTTGGTTTCGTTGATCGTTTCGAAACTTTTCGATGTGTGAAATGATAATAATCGTCGAATATCTGAAACATAATAAAGTTCACTTAGAAACATTTTAAAACAAAAGGTTTCGATAAATGGCGAATTTTGACAAATACAGAATACTGTAATTTAAAAGGTCGATCATTAAAGTTGATAATTACGCAAATTATTAGTTACAATATTCACAATTGAGTTTAATAATTGAACAACAAAGAAGTTTGTTTTTAAAATACAAATTTTCGACGACATAAAATTTGATTGTGTAAAATTCGAAGAGCAATTTACATTTCGAATACATTATCTACACGTTCCAGTTCCAAGCGTACATTCGTTTCAGTATAGTAATATTGATTGCAATTAAAACATTATTGCGAGTGCCTGTTTTTAAATTAGCGAGTGCCATAAAATCTGGTAATTGAGGTGAATCTTTATTTAATATGAGCGCTATTGTAAAATTTTTATATAAGGTATATATTATATAAAATATTCTGAATTTCGAAGCGGATTTCTATAAAGCGTTAATCAGGACTACGGTTTAATGGCGCTTCAAATTCAACAAAATTGATCCATTACTAGTTGAATTGATTCTAAATGCAATATTGTTCGTCAGCTCATTTGTTAATACGCTGACGTATAGAACATTTACCTCCAATTGTATCGACTTGTCTTCTATTAAATTTTGAAATAAAAGCAACGGTAACAAATGTACGCGTCATCTTGTACTTGAACTATTGCTATTTTTGTATCTTCGACTATACTTTGTTATTGTTCCAAATAAATCACCAAATTCCAATAGGCGACTAGAAAACGAATTCCCATTTTTCATTTCCTACATATTTTTAATTAAAATTTATTTATTATTAATTTAAAAGCATACATCTGAGACTTTCCACTTCAAGCGTGTCTACCATTGCGTCAAGTTTTTTAATGATCTGCCTGAAGATATTAAAGCTTGTAGATACATACTTACTATTTACACTTTTTCAGTACAAACATTTTTTATTACTGGAATAACAATGTTTTCATTCCTTTTATTTTAATTATTATTACCTATTTCATGTGATTAATTGACACGTTTGATATTGCAAATAAATCGCGATTTTAACGTAAAATTTTTTATTACTCGAATAACATGTTTTCATTCCAAAAAAAAATTTCTGAGTGGCGCCCACTTTTTTTACTTTCCGAACCCCTAGGTAAGGAAAGTATTGTTATCAGTCAAAATTTGACCCCCCAATTTTTTGACAGATGTTCACGTTTTGAGGTCCCCTGAATCCATTTTTATCATTTTTGGAAGGATGTCTGTATGTATGTGTGTATGTGTGTATGTACGTCTGTGAACACGATAGCGTCTAAACGAAGCAAGCAAATCATTCCAAATTTTGCATATAAGCTTTTTCCTGTCGTAGGACGAAGCCAGATGAAAATAATTTAAATCGTGTAACGGGAAAGGGGGGTTTACCTGGAGCTATTATGACATTATGCGTCATAACTTCGAAACGAAATTAAATATGTAAAAATATTAATAACAAAAATTTAGCGCTATGGAATTTCCTACATTTTTTGTCCTACAAGTTTTTCTCTAAAATATACAGGGCGTTTCAAAAATTTTTGTATTTGTAAAAATTTTTTGTATTTGTAAATAAAATAGTAAACCGCATTCTACTAACGAAAATAAGATGAAAAGTTTCTAATAACATGGGTCCAAAAATGCTTCGTTTGCAAGATATAGGCATTCAAAAGTTTTTTTCTTCCTATTTTGGCAAAATATGAAATTTTTCATCGAATTACTATTGAAATTATGTAACCATTTTATTTAAAAATATAATGTAAAAATTTGCGTCTGTTCGGAAAGTTATGCGATGGCCACATCAGATTTTTTAATTATTATTTTATGTGATTAAATTGGCAAGTTTGATATAATAATTAAAATCCTGCGGATAAAATAAATTTCAATTTTATCATAATAAATCTTAAATTAGTGGTGAAAAATTAAACATTAGACTTTTCGTTACGTCCTAAATCAAAATTGATATTTGTTTTTGGCAAAAAGTATAAAATATTATGACAACTTTCTGTAATTCAAATGCTTTCATATCTCTACGGATTTCTAAGCATTGAACGGGAACAAAACTGCTGCGATATATTGTAACTCCCTAGGGAATCCAACACAGTCCGTAGCGCCTGTGAAGAGATGGCCTACCAGTCAAGACAGTAAACTTCTCAACTAAAAATAAATCAAGATTTTTATTCTTAGGAATCTCGTTAAATTTTAAAGGAATAAAATTTCAACATCAAACGTTTCTCAATTTCTTATTTTATTTTTAATTAACAACAATTTTAATAGCTACGGCGTCATTGTATTAATTACACCGTTGTTCCGGGAGCATTTATTTGCTGATTTTGCTAATATATTCATAAATTATTTTTTTTTAAGTTTCAATTGTCATATTTGCCAATATTGGCACATTTCAAATTTTAATTTTTTTTTATTTCAAAAAGACAAACATGTAGAATTTTATAAAATTACCGGTAAAATGTCAGAAGGGGGTTAATCCCCACGTGGTTCCGATAAACGCCATTAAAGTTGTTATAATTATGAAGTTGATTTGACAGTAAATCGATTTTTTTAAATATTGTGCAACCTCATTATTAGTTTTTTCAACATCACAATTAATAATTGTTGACAATTACGTGCTAATTTACAACCGCTATTATAAATTTTCCTTTATCTAAAGTACATCAACTAAAAGTTTCAAGTTCGCAAACGACATTTAAACAATCCAAATATAATTATACCGTAAAATATAATTAAATTTACATCGAACAATGCACCCTCAAATGTGTCCCGTAATTAATACATTTTCCAACATTTTTTTCCAAATAAAATGATACACACAAATTAACCTCGCTTTTATTTTATTACGCATGAATGCAGGTGCAAGTTTGAGGTGCCTCAAATTATTCAATTAAAGGCAACGGTTTAATTTTAAATTAACCAAACATTTTGCAGTGAAATTATTTACCCTAAACAATGGTGGATTAATAGTTTAAATTTGGACCGCAATCGATTACACAGTTTAATATAAACAAAGTAATTTAATAATACTGATTGAATTAAACTTTAAGTCGTTCTTCGCTCTATCGCCAATATCGCTGTGAAATTGCCACGTGTCACGTTTTCCCATGAGATCACTTACCATCAGCCATCTTCATTCATCGTTACAAGTAAACTTATCCAATACATCAGTGTAATGTATTCAATCAACTTACCGGTTGACGTTTTCATTTTTCTAACAATTTTTTTTTGTAAATGCTCCGAACAAATCGAAGCCAATAGCCTGATTGTTCGAGTTTACTGTTAGTTTATCATTCATGAAATTTTGTTTTTCTAGTAAAACATTTTCCCCGATAGATTTAATTTCTAAAATTTCGGGGACTATTTCACTAACTCAGCCACTCGAAAAAAATTTTCGAGTGCTACACACTAAAGAACATGCTTATATTTGTCTATTAAAACAAAAAAAGTGTACATTGATGAAAAACAACCCCAATATCGACTTTTGAAAAGTACGGGAAAGTAGCATCGAGTATGCGGCAGACCCCTGGCAGACGCTATACATTTCAAAGACGGTCCCTTGAAAACGCGTAAAATTTTTTCGCTCCGATTTGAATTTTTCTTTAAAATTCGGATAGATTATGATTAGTGAATATTAGTAATAAATATAATCAAAAAAATGGAAAATGACCTGTGTATTGCCGAAAAAGTGAAAAAATTAAATTTTTTTTCTTCGAATTTTGGGGTGTGCATTCGATAAGGAGGGTTATCCATCGTCAAAACCTACACTTTCGGGGCGCCGCTGCGCTCCGCTCCGCTCTGCACCCCTCCAGGGCGGTTTTGACTCTGGTTACTATGCTAAACATACGAGAAGGCGCCTCCCATAAAAAAACCGGGATAAATGAAACCGGGAGCTTAGAGACCCTTGAAATAGCATTAGAAAGTATAGTTGCGGTATGGGGCAGTAAACTATTACGTTTCACCCCCAAAAATCGCGTAAAAACAAAAAATAATCGATGTTACATGTACGAGAGACGAGCTGCATCTGCCGGTGCGAAATACTCTAAGTGTTAGGACTTAATTGCACGGACTGTCAACAGAATGAGCGACGCGCGGGAATCTCGTTAATGTTACCACTGAATCTCGTTAAATTTGCTAAGTTCAAATTCGATTTTTTCAAAAGTTTGAGCCCCATTCACATTTTTTATTATTACAATTTGCTAAAATAAGTGTGTTCTTTAGTGTGTAGCAGAAGAAATTTTGTTTCGAGTGGCTGAGTTAGTGATAGAGTAACCAACATTTCTTATAAAATGTACTTTCCAAAGCACATGAAAAGTATTCTAAAGCTGGCGCAGTCTAAGCGCGAACTGTAGTTTCACGGTTGGTAGCCGCCCAGTCTACTATCTAAACTACACCACTAAATTGCGTTACGCTAAATTCAATATTTACACATTATCTGATAGGTGATTGTTGATATCACACTTAATTAAATGAAAACAGATAGCCCAACTTGCAATATTACGTTGCAATCTCGAAATCTCGGTAGGATTATACGAATTATGAAGAGAATAGTCCATGTTCCCATTTTCAGGTCACTGTTAGTTCATCCAAGCTATATTATTTTATTTTTAAAACAAAAATTTTTCAAGACGGGTTACAATTCAATCCAGAATATAATATATTGATTTGTTAGGTTAGGTTTTGAATTTAAAACAATCAATTTGAACAAAACAAAACGACAAAAGTAGTTCTCCATGAATTTTTTAATTTTGTCCGTTTTTATTAAATGCGCAATTTCGATTTTTTCGAAAACCAATTATTAATTTAAATTCTACTAAAAATTAAATTCAATAAAATATTTTAAAATGCATATGGAGCGTGGATAATTACAAGTAATTTAGTGTAATAATAAGTAGTTGGACTTGTCAAAATCTCGAGTACTTCCAAATTATTTGTGCCGTGGTATGGAATCCACGAAGCACTGTAAACATTATAACAATACTTTTGTTCTAACAAAAATTGCTTCAACAGATAATATTATCTGATAGTGAAGCCATATTAACTACTGGATTTGTTGATTCATTTTTGTAGACAATTACCTCAAAAGAATTTTTTTTTATCACATTCATACGTGGAAAGGCATGGGTTATTATAAGTTAATAATATAACCAAAAGTCAGACCGGACCCATAACAAATTAAAATATTTGGTTAAAAGGAAAAAAGCGCAAGAGAAAATATTTGTACAAAATGTATAGAAATCGGGATACGGGAAAGTTATGGAAGGTTCCACCAGCTCACTTTTACAGGAACCTTCAATAAATAGAACAACGAATTATGACCAAAGTACTGTGGATCAAAAATTATGAGATCGCTTCAAAGGCGCGACAACCAGGATAAAGTTCTACTTCCTTCCTGCAACAAGCAACAGAAAATGAAAACGGAAGTAAACGGGGAGGAGGGGGGGGGCTAAATGTACACTGCAACATTCAATGGTTTTTTTTGACTTTCTTTGGAAACAAATTTACTGTTAATGTAAACATTTTGCAATATTAAATATATAATTCATTGAGTTGTTCCGATTCCCCTCTTTCACCACTTCATTGATCTTACAGTAATTCTAACTATTTCCACTTTTGCCATCCTCACAGCTGCAGCTTCAATATGTGAATTTTCTTCTGAATTGTTAAAACGATTTTAAGTATATATCTACGTGCATGCGCTTATATCAGGTGTGCCAATCTCCACCGTTATTTAAATATTTATAAACTGGGTTGTAAAAGAAATGAACCAATGAAAAAGACTCTCGGAGCGGTAAAAATGGACTCTATACGTTTCAGTGCCAGAATATCAAAATTGCAAAGAATCTCTAACGAGGAAATTAGAAGGCAAATGGAAAAAAAAGTCTAACGATAATCTGGAGTAAAAAGGCGCAGTAAGAAAGTTTATTACATGGTTTGGGCCGCTATGACTACAGAAACTTACTCGCGGCTCGTTTTCATCGACTATGGAGTCAAAGTAAATATATAAGACCATGTACCGCGAAAAAGAAGTATTGATACCGTGAGCAGAAAAACAATTTAGTACCGACCAGGGATGCTTCAGCAGGACTCTTCGCTGTTGAACAAAGCTCACAAAAATTAATGAGTTTATCGTGAGAATTTTCCGTGGTTCATTCCGGCACAACTATGCCCTATATTGGGCCATCACTGGATGCTGATCCGCTGGAATTCTCTATTTGGGGTCTTTTGAAGGCCAAGTTTCAGACCATGAAGGTCAAAGGTGGTATATGGAATAATGATTTTTATTTCACGAAATAACATAGTTTTCCAATATTTTGTAAAAGTTTCAAATCAATATTTCAAAAATTGATGGAATTATTGAGTTTTACCTTTGGTTGGTCCCTTTCTAATTACCAACTGAATTACCATTATGATATCTATTATATCCAACCAAGGTCGAGTACGCGTGAGCCACTTGGAATATAAATTTACTAATTAGTGGTCTTACGACCTACAAGTAAACCTAAAACTGCACCCGTATTTTTCGAGAAAAGAACAAGTTCCGTTAACTAGTATGATATATTATGCCGTGGTTTTGATTGCACGTTAAACTGTAGGTTCTACTATGTGTCAATAGTCTAGCCTAATTACATTCCCTTTATCACACGGAATGCAGTCCCAAATTTATCAACACCTAGCGTTCCAGGTGAAAACCCGCCCGATGAAGAGGCTATTTGTCACCTTTTTTTTAAAGTACGGAATCCTGGATTTGTGAAACCAGATGATGATAAGACGGATTTATAATGGAAGACCGTGCTGATAAAAGAAAGGGGAAGACCACATAAGACAAGATTGAATGTTTTATTTAAGAATTTTAAGAATATAGGAACGTGTGTTTCGGTGTATGGATGTTGCCGAAGCGTCAGAAACAAGCTGGGATAGCATCAGCTTAACAAACATTTTCTTTCCGAGTTTTGGCAGAAACTAGTAATTAAAGTTTCTATAAGAGTACCTACTTTAACATTATGTTCGATTGTTTGGTTTACTAATTAGAAGCTACTGATTTACTAATTAGAAGCAAATTAATTAGTATATTTAATCTTTATAGTAAAGTTTACTAGTTTGTAAGCATTAATTTTCAATTCCTTATACATATGTGTGATCTGTTATTTTTAGTTCTAACTTCAGTGAACCTTATTTGAGATTTATTTGAATTCAAATTATAAACTTCATGATTTTTACTAAAACTATGTTTTAGCATCATATTAACAACATTGTAGAGTTTTGGTCCTGGAGAGAAACTACAAGCAGGTTGTTTTGAAGCAAAGATGTGTGATGTTACGGGGTATACAGGAAATGTTTTCTTATTGCCTTATTCCATATGATTAAATATTGCGATGATACCCATAATATCAAAATCCAATGAAATATCTTTTTTCAAAAATTTAAAAATGTAACGTAAAGGACAAATGAAAAGAAAAAGTTTTCGAATTAAGCAGTTTGTGTAAATATATTGGGAAAGGCATCGTCTCCATGTGATCCTTTGTGATTAAAAAACAGGAAATTATATGAACGGAGGGATAAGTTTTGTTTTTCAGGATGTTAATAAGTACCTGGAGACAAACATTTATTAGTAAATAAAGCAGTGGCGGCTCGTGAGAAATATGTTTGGCTGTTCTGCATTATAAAAAAGGGAAGGTATCAGTAAAATGCTAATCTCAAAAAATAAACTTACTTATTGCATGTTTTTAAGCATTAATGGCGTGCGCCGGTGCTTGCTTGTGGCAAACTTAACTTATCAATAACTTTTTCGTTGAAATTCAATATTCCCGAGATAAATTTTTTTACTATTGACAATATCGAAAGACACAAACGGAAAACAAAACAATGCGTTCTTACGATTACAGCAACAAATCCATTTGTTCCGTAAATAAATATTCGTATTAAATTGTCTTTTATACATTTTACCTCGACTTGTATATACCGGCAATTTCTTATCAGTTATCACTAATTGTTCTTGATAACTAAATTTAAAAATTACATTCATTTTTAAAAACGACCTTCTTCGTAAGAGATTTTAAAAACGACTAAATAAAATGCCTTAGTTAGCTTATCACGTCATAATAATTCTGCATATTTGTTATTTTAAAAATAGAACTTATACTTCGTAATTTAAACAGCCCTCTGTGTTCGGTTTGAAATAAAACAAACGACGCAAACATTTTTGTAACAATAAGTTTTATTTGAGCGCACAAAAAGTTTTGTAATTATTGTTAACTAATTTTCGAAAAAATTCTATTTTTACGGGTTATTATGAGAGAAGCTGAGTTAATAAATAATATGAGTAATGTTAGTAAAAACCTAAGTCCAAATTTCTTGATTTACATTTTATTACAGAAAATTATAGTTTGAGAATTGTTTTACAATGCAGAAAAATCTCAAGTCCAAAATTATTATAAAATTTTATTAGGATTAGGAATTCATTTTATCTAGTAGTAGGTATAAAGGACATTATATCCATAATTTCAATTAAAGTTTATAATACAAGATCTTTCTTTAAAATATAATTGCATGAAATACTAGTCCGGTTATATACTTGTATATAAGTTTCATTACTTATTACTTGTTATTGTATTACTTATTACTTATTACATTACTTGTATATAAGTTACATTACATAGGTAATGTAAAGCCAGCGCTGATCTAACTGCAATCGGCTGCATCTGGGTGCAGAACGACTGTACATTCGATGCGTGTACGTATCACAAGCTTTAAGAATTATTATTGTATAAAAATACATAAATTTTTATTTTATGCATTCATAATTTTATTTAAAGTTGCAAAATCCGTCAAAAAATAATTTAACTACTGTTTTGCTATAAATATGTGCAAGAAACTTGGTGTAATTAAAAGTTTTTAAACAATTTATTGCTTATGCCCTAATTTCACTGCAATTTGTTTAACAATTGATGAACTAATATTAAAATTAGTTTTTCTTTTCAAAATTCGAATTGTAAACTACCTCGAAACAAAATCATAAAAGATATAGGTACCACGTAAAACATACCAATTGCTATAGCATTATAGTCTGCGTTTCATTCCAGCTCGGTTGCGCACAAGTGTATAGCGTTCTAGTTAGACAAACATTTTGATAGCGGACTGGACGTGTATTTATTATTACACTATTTATGTGACTAGCTGTTAAATTATAACTGATATGCTAGCGAAAATAAGAAACACGCTTTCAAAGCCAAGCTGATAATGCACCATTCTTTATAATAATTTAAATCTGATTAAGGTTATAATTATATAATTAATTATGCAAGTATTGGTATTTTTATTGTTATTTTTGGTGGTTCTGCAGCTCTGCAGCTCCTATGGTAGAACCGCCACTGAAATAAAGTCTTGAAGGTAGAGGAGGCGATATAAAATTCCTCCCGAGTAATGGCAAAATAATGGAGAAATATTAACAGAAATAAAAGGAGAATACAGTCAATATAAAGTTGATCGAGCTAAAGGACTATTGAAATAAAAGTTAAAATATAAAACTGAATAAATTTTGAAATTCTGGATAAATTCTGGACAAATTAAGAATAAATTGTGGATAAATTTTGGAACGGTTTATGGCAGTATATTTTGGAAGTAATTCGGAAAGGAAATTGAAGCTGGTAAAGTGGAGTGTGATCCAGTGAAGTATCAAAGGAAGGATCGAACAAGGAGTACACAAAGTTTAGTAATTAGTGTATGCAAATTGGAAAATCATTAGATTAGAAGGAATTATTGTTAATGTTAATTGTTATTATTTTATTTGTGTGGGGTTAATTTGTTAATTTTGTAATCGATAATTTAATTATACACATTAGTGCAATTTGTGAAGATATTTTAATGAAGTAAAGTTTCAACAAAAACATCAAAGGGAAACGAAGAAGTATAGGATTTAATTACTTTAAACAATACAAAAACAAGGTCAACATAAAAGTTTAAATGCTTTATAATCAAGGTCAAAATAATTGTTAGAGCTCATAGCATATATAAATTTTGGGGTTCAACGTAGGGGCATTGTGATAAGCAGGGAAGAAAAATAAAAAGTGGGTAACATAGCAATATCATATTAACCACTAATTAAGCAACCTTACATCCAAAAAGGAAAACAAACTTTCTACCATAGTCAACGAAGTTTTTCGTGACACATTGGATGCAAAGCATTGATAATATATAATTTTATCAATTTATAAACTTTATATCTGTTATTGTTTGCTTCACAACAAATGCGTATGTTATCTAGTAAATATAAGATCGATGGTCGTTTGTCCTATTTGACCTGGTGACCTGGATAGATTACAAGGATAATAGAAAAGTGAGGATGAATTACTCTGGTAGGGGAACGACGTGTTCATTGTCGTGACAGCTCCCCGACTAACAAAAGTTATTAAATTAATTTAATAAATTAAACTCAAAATAAAATTTTCGATGTTTAATTAAATATTTTACTTTTAAAGTTTAATTTATTATAATTCTCAATAGTTAAAAATTAAATTATTTTAATCATTAATTTTTTATTTTAATTAATTTCATAACACAACAAACAGCATTAAAAACGTACTTAAAATCTGGAGAAAAAAATTATTTTCAGTAGGTTTATTTAATTAGAAGTCTTTTTAACTTAACTAAATTATTCACAAAATTCCGAAACATAAAACTTTTGTGTAAAAGGAAATAAATATTTTAATTGTATAAATGATAAAACGAAACATTTAATTAAAAATTTTTGACTTTTGAAATTGTAAGAAGCTCTTCAAGAGATTTACCTACTTTATAAAAATTGGTCAATTTATTCAAAGGCTTTGTTGAATATCATTATAGCAAAAGAGATAAATGAAATTGGGTTGTTAAAAAAACGTTTACGTTCGTGTACTGCTGAATCTTTATATCTCTATTCTCACTTATAAAAATTATGTTTTATTAAATTATTACCAATCAAAAAGAAAATTAAATCCAAAAATCAAAAAAAAAAATAGTAAAATAAATTAAAATAGCAAAATGACGCTGTTTGCGTTATAAATTATAACAAGTGTTTAAAATTGTTGGCAAAATGTACGGATATTATTAGCTTATTTTGCATCAACAAAATATTTTTTACCTTAGTAAATAAATATATCACACTAACGTAAGTTGGTATGTCGTTCTATTTAAAAGTACATTTCGTCATCTGTCCCATTTATCACTTATCCTACTTTCATAAACAATTTCGTTTTACTTGTATTAAAACGCTTAATATTTCAAAACTTTTCAAACAGGGTAAATAAGAAAATAACATGTTGAGTGTCACTTTAAACTTTATTTTCATTTCTATTTTCAATAAAGCATATCCATTAACTAAATTGCTTTACCTTAAACATAGGCAAGGGTTAAATATAGCTACCTCCGTTATCTATAAAACAAAATCAAAAGTTGGTTTGCAAAATTTAGTTTTGGGGTCTAAAGCGAGATTAGTAGCGCGTAACTAATTAAACCAGACAAGATTGTCAAAACTTTGTTATCTATGGATAACAGATACTATCTAGATATTCACTCACTTCATTGCGTTTATTATATTGATTAAGTAGTCAAGTTGATTTAATCTGCAATCATATCTACAGGGTGTAAAAATGTTACGGTACTGGGTCTTCATAAACGTAGTTTTAATAATATCATTTATGTAAAAATTAGTTAAGTAAGCTGGCTAGTGGCTAACACTTGGATGGGTGACCGATTGACGACTCCATACCTATCCGCATTTGGTTAGCGTGGTTGCCTAACCCTTCGTTAACTTAAGTCGTTTGAAACCGACGTTAAATAGGAGCTTAAAAAAACTACTAACAGAAATTAATTTATTCCTAATATTTGGTACTATCTTTTTGGAGCGCCTTGTATATTTAAAATCAATATTTGGGTCATTTATAAAAGAAGTAAAGCAATAAAAGCAATCAATTTAAATACTTTATTGTAAGTACCTGCATTTATATATTACTCCGAGAAACAATTATTATTTCAAAACTTTTCAATTTGCTTAATGAAACACCTGACACCATGTACAGTTAGCAAATATATCAACTTATTACAAAATCACTAAATAATAATTTTGTATAAAAGCTGTCCGAAACAATCTGCATGCGAATTTCATCATTTGAAACACCTCCCGCACACCGCAATTTAGAGCTAATCGCAAATTTAATAAACTGCAAGGCAACCAAATATGTTATATTTATGATCATTGCTCATATTTTATGTACCCTTGGAACAATGCTGGAAAATTAATTATTCATTAATAATAAAATTGAAAATAAAATTCTAGTTCGATTAGAGAATTCATTATTGAATAACACGAAAATATGCTCTCCTCTTCTTCAAGTAGAAAATTATAAATTAGTTGTTGAACTTTATAAACGCTTTCAAACTATTTAAGATAATAGAATCGACCCAAACAATTCACAATTTGCGTAAACTTGGAGAATGTTTACAATTTTGATTTATTATTAAACGCCATACTTGCCTTTAATAAATTAAATTTTAAAACTAAAAGAAAATCTTTTATACGTCGTAAAATTAAGGAATAAACCCTAAAATTGTATTTCTTAGAGGGCATCCTTCAAAATACGATTGTTCGTAGAAGTAAATGATACATTATCACGATTCTAATTATTTTAATTAGATACTGCGTGTAATACCGAAACAAATTGTTTCAGAATATTGCGGATTTATAGAATTAACACAAAAATGGTTTTCAAATTTTAATAATTTGTTTAAAAGAGTTTTAAAAATAATATTTTAACATAGATGATTGTTGCTACACGCTCCCCCCCCCCCCATGTCGAATTTTTGAGTAAAACATTTGAGCAGCGTTTAAGCCTTAATGAGCTTCCGTTCCCATTATTGAAGCCTCAAACGTTGCGGAGTTATTCGCGAAAACTTTGTGGATAAAAATCCTTCTTTTCCTTCCAATTAAAATTTATTTTTCACTTTTGAAAAGTTCTAAGTGTACAGAAAAATAGAAAAGCATGTCCTCACGCCTTTCCGAGCGGTTTAGGAGTTATACGCAAGTATATAAGAATATTAAGGCTAATAACGTCTGCGTTCTTTGCCTGTTAAACTACTTCAACTGTTAAACTAACTTTGAAGCATTGGTATCCGTGCTATAAATAAATTCGCGTTCTTTAAGAAAATCTGAAAACGAGTTGGCGGAAAAGTTAAAAAACTTTTAAACTGCTCTAATAAATTTTTATTAAAAACATATTATTTATTCTTAAATATTCCCATAAACATAAAAATTTCTAAAACGAGCGTTTTATAAGAATAAAACAATTAAAATAAATGATAGTAATCCCGTTAAATGTAGTCACATAAAATTTAATTTCTTTTATATCTCTCTTCATTTTTAAAAATTTAAATTAATTTAGTTGATATTTTTTAAGTAACACTGCAGTTTAACTAAATAGGTACAATGAAAATATTAATTTTCTAGAACTTGCGCTGAAATTTAATTAAGGAGATCAGGGCTTGTTGGGTGTAGGGGTAAGTTGCCACGGTTCAATTATTCCTGACATCGCCGACTGAAGCGTCTTTTGTCACACTGTTTGTTGTTTGATGTAAATGCACTTATCATTGTTTCACTTCGTTAGAAACATCTGGAGCTAAATTATCATGTTTTTTGTATTTCTACGCGGTGAGTATATTTTAGTCAATTTAATCGTTTATCATTTATTTTCTCCAATGATCATGATTCGACGAATACGGTTATTCATTATACATGTCTTAAACTTCTATCGGATCGTATTTACTTCATTTTGATTGATTGAGTTTTGAACATCCTATCAATCAGATTATAAACAGAACCTGTAGGAACAACTTAGCAAATTGAACATGGGACAAATTATCCTAGTGTAAAACCTGCTTATATGTTCGCTCTAATTATTTAAAAAAATTCCAGTTTATTAAAATATTTTTCATAAGCTTTCAGCAATAGGTTATTGCCTTCATCAGATGTTTTTAATTTGTAAACACTTTTACTATATTTTTTACACGTTGCCAAGTCACAGAGTCACAGGTAATTATCCTTAGTTAATGTTTAGTTAATTTTGTACTTGTAGCTCTTTCACACCTATTACAAAACTTCGCGGAAACACGCAGAATCCAGAAGGCCACTCTTGGATTGTGTCCATTAAACGAACCAATTTATTTAATACACTAATTTGGGGAAGTTCACTAGAATTTGGTTACATATATAATTTAACGTTTAGAATAATTTATGCGTAACCCAGTCATTCAGTTGGACTTGTTCCTCCAGGATAATCCAATATGTTGAGAGCTGTTAGTCTTAATACGTTATTTGCATTTGGGTTTGTGTGTCCCAGATTTTTGAATTTATTATATACCTTTTAGTGAAACATAAAAAGCGCGTTTTTTTTTCGTTTTGTCTGTTCTATTAATTTTATCTGGTGCCCAAGAACATAATAATTTTTGGTTCTTCACATTTAGCTATTCGATATTCTGGAGTCCTAAACTTGATATAAAGCCTGACTACCTTTAACATTGAGGGCCTTAGGAACTTAGTATAGGGTTGAGTTGCCAGCTATCGCTGCACTTCTGAGTCCTTAAATAGGATCTTGACTAGGCTTGGAATTGATCGGTGCAAACCGGAACGCCGGCTCCAGGAACGCTTGAACTCGTGAGAGCCTTATCAAATATGGAAGCATTATACATGTATCCTGGCTGACTCATCAACGTCCAGCCCAAACCCCTGAACCTAGAAACTTGAAATTGGGAGAGAACATTCTTTCCGTAAGGTTCCTTCCCTGAACATCCACCTTAGAACCAGGACGTTGAAATGCTATGTATTTTCTGTACTGAGAAAGATGCATGCTGCATCTGATCTTACAGGGAAGATTGAAGGTGAGAGGAAATTTTAACAACATAATAGAATTTAAAAAAACTGATAAAGATTTAGGATTCAATGCTGAATTATAGAACCTTTCTTTGTACCTCTTTTGTTTCTTGAGCTAGAACATCTTTTCAAATTTTAATATTATATTGGCAGAAGGGCGATTACAAGGGTAAGGTTGAAAATTATTAATTTTTTAAGCATAGAAAAGCTCTATACTTGAAATTTAATAAGGTTCCAGATCCACGTAGATCGATGTATTCTGCAGAAAATAGAATTATTGGAGCCGGGGTGAACGGCCCAACTGACAAGATAAAGTCCCCCAAAAAAATGGCTTGATATTTAGGTCCAAAAAGGCATTAGCTACAATGTAATAAAAGGATATTTGAGTTAAAATAAGAATTAATACCGAAATTTTAGTAAAAACACTATGCGGTGGCCGGGATAGGTTGTCGGCCTATTTTTTGCGTGGTTTCGAGAACTACGGACACGCCCCTAACATGTAATTTAGCAAAATTTTGGGTAAATCACGGCCTTTTTGGCTATGTTTCGGTCCGAATGTGTAACTTTTGTCGTCGCGGAGGTGATCATAAAAAAAAATCCGAAAAAAGTGTGAAAATAAGAAAGTTGCATTTGTACGGGCCACTGGTACACCCCGGGTCGATGTCACATCGTTCGCCCGTCGTTCCTTGAAATCTAGTGAAATTTTTTCGCTCCGATTTGAATTTTTCTTTGAAATTCGGATAGGTGGGGGTGTGATTAGTAGATATTAGTAATAAAAATTCGCAAAAAAATGGAAAATAACACGTGTATTGCCGAAAAAGTGAAAAAATTAAATTTTTTTTCTTCGATTTTTGGGGTGTGCATTCGATAGGGAGGGTAATCCATCGTCAAAACCTACTCTTCCGGGGCGCCGCTCCGCTCCAGAGCGGTTTTGACTCTGGTTACTGGGCTAAAAATACGAGAAGGGCCTTCGATCAAGAAAACCGGGATCTAAAAAACCGGGATGTTAGGGACCCTTGAAAAAGCATTAAAAAGTATAGTCGCGGTATGCGGCAGTTATCTTTTACGTTTAACCCCCAAAAAAGCGCGTAAAACAAAAAATAATGGAAAAATAGTAAAATTTCATCGAAGTCACAAGCACGGGAGACGTGTTGCTTGTGGCCGGTGTGCACTGGTTTCTGGTTTCTGGAATTAACTTGATGACCGTTTCGTATAAGAGTAGTTCAATCTGCACGGACCGACGACAAAAAGAACGAGATTCCACCTAAATCCCGCCCCGCGCGTCACTGAATCGTGAAATTTTGCAAACTTCAAAGTGGATTTTCTCTATCAGAAGTTGGTTTATCCACCTATTTGAGTGTTTTCATTGACTTTTAAAAACATTAAACTATCCGAAAACCGATAGCTAAAATCGCAATTCGATGTTGGAACATTCACCCTCTTCCCGAATTATTATTGCATAATATACCGATAGGACGGACGGATAGAAGTTTAGGTTACGTAAACACGTAAGTAATGCGTGTTTGACGAGTTGAGTCCTTATGTACGGGATGACAACGAAACCGCGGTCACACGCTAAGGAAAATGTGGTCAAATTTTTTATGAGTTACCTACGTTTACAACATTTTGGTACTCGTCGTGGTGGTACTCGTTTTTAATTCCGCTTAAGCTTTGGTTGTTTTTGCAATAGTTGTTATGTAGAACATCTAACATACTTCATATACAAAAAAGAGATATTCAACAAAAAAATCCAAGACATAGATGGAATATTAAGACAGCCTGGAATGTTGAAATTTCGCATGAACATAGGTTGGGTATTCCATGCACCGGGAAAAATTGCAAAACTTTAATTGTCAACCGCCAAAAAAATTATCGGCGTTTTTCCGATTTTATGAAATGTTACAGGTAGATGGCGTAACAATATAATATTGTAACTATTAAAGGCTTGATAATAAAGATGAGTCGAGTAACGCCGGATACAAAATCTCGAGGTGGGAGAACCGGGCGAATCTATATTAAAATGTGAAGACATTGTTATATATCGAAGTGCTGTAATATTTTACATTATCAAATCAAAAAAGGCGAACAAATAATAATAATCGATCCCAGTGCGGCCTTAAGGCCGCACAACCTTGTCAATCACATACTAAATGTCTCAAGGCGTGTAATGATATTATTTTGGATAGCTTACCGGAAGGAAGTGACCACCGATTTAGCGAAAAGCTTTTACCACACACAATAATTTGAATTGGGTATTGTAATGATCACTTGTTTAAATTAATTTTTAATTAATAAATGTTAAAAAACATCCATTGCAGCTGCAATAATACAAGATATGAATTAGTCATATACGTACCTATGAGGCACCTATGAGGTATGCATTTACATACCGTTGCACGAACTAATTGATCTTCAATCAATTCTAAGTGAGTGCAATCAAACTAGGTTAATTAAATTAGCTCTGGTATGGATCAGATATATCGCTGTAATTGATAATTCATGAATATGCTGAAAAACTAGAATGCATTCGAATGTTGATACAATAAATTCATACAACTTTTATTGAAATACAAACAAAAGTTCAAATAGAATCCAAAGTTTAATCGTCAGCACGAAGAAGGCTAAACAAAAAAGCACTCTAAAATAAACATGCAAACAAATGCAGAACAAAATTTTTTTCGTTCTCATAATTTTCGAATTTCAGACACAGAGTATTATAAAGCTTGACAAAAAGATCCAGCCAATTTTCCATTAGCAACAAAGCTATTTTCCGAACATCTTTAAACAGACACGTTGAACATTTTTTTTGTGATGTTATATTTGATACAACAATATACCGATGTAGTTACTAGGTCGAAATGCTTTAATAAGATTTAAGTGGCGTCACGCGAATTTTTAGGTTCTTCTAAAATTTTTATGTCAAATATCAAATTTCATACCTAACCTACAAATCGATTTTTTCAAATCTTTTATTTAACTTGACGTTGTAACCAATTTTGGCACATCCTAAACAGATGAAGTTTGTTACATATTAATATGTTAAACATATTATGTTAAACATATTAATATGTCTTTAACATTTAATATCTCGCGGTATGTCGATATTATTTATGATAGCTCTTACAATTGCTATAAGCCGGCTCTGGTTGTTATTGATTGATTATTATTTATGTTTAAATTCAATTTTATCCTTCTTTTCGTAGTTTGATACTTAATTTTTTTTCAGACGGGGGTGTTAATTTTTAAATCGGATAATAGGTTTTCTCGATAGAAATAAATTGATTTGATTATATTTTATTTAATGGTCTCAAATAAAAGCCTGGAAAACAATTAAAACAGTCACAAACAAAAAAACTTGGGATCAATAGTGCAGCACCATTTTAATAGCTCGGATTACATAACACACTTTAATTTAAATTATTTAAAATCTATGCTATTTGAATTCTCTAAATTGACAGAAAATCAATATTGTAGTTTATCCAATTTAGTTGTTTGCGGAGTTTGTGACAATGTTATATAACTTTAATTTCCACTAAACTAATCCTACATTTAAACTGACTAATAAACTAAATAAATTATTTAGAGGCCTATAAATTTTAACATTTAAGCCTTCTAACTTTAATGCCTAATTCCTAAATATTTGATTTTGTTCAAAATTAATGTATTTGTTAAATACTTAAATGGGATCAACATTTTAGTTCATGTAACTTACTTGTAGTTCGGGATTACTAACGGATTTACAATTTCTGTCAAAATAAAAAAAAAAGTTCTGAGGCTGTATTATCAAGTATCGCAATGTCTTACAATGATTGACCTCAATCTATCTTGTGTTTCTTTTTAATGTAAAATCCATTCGATGATACACTTTTTTAATAATGCAATAAATAAAGTAGACTGTCTATTACTAACTTTGTAGATAACGAACTGAATTTTTAATGAATTCTAGAAGTGACTTATTAGCGTTTAATTTTACCCAAGATAAAGCATTTTATAATTTCAAATTTTTTTATTTATTAAATCTTATACATTTATCGGTTTTAAGTAAAATCCATACATTATACCCTTAAACTATAGTTACGTGGTGGATTGTGCAAGCAAATTTGAGCAAACTATTATTTGTTAAGCCAATTTGCGCCGACTGTTTAAGCGCGTTAATACAGCTTAATTTGTTATAATATAACTTGAATATTATTTGTTTAACCGCAATTACCCGCAGTTTCATCCAATAATCATAGAATATACTCAAAATAATTACAACTTACTTTTTGTTTAATAATAAATTTATAATAAAAATACCACGTCAGCACTACTTTCTATCAAACCGCCTGTTGAACGTTTAAAGTAACACTATTTGGGTAATTGTGACAATTTTTGCCTCTTTAATTCATGTTTGAACCCAAGCAGGTGATATCTTAACTTGATATTCTCGACCTCGAGAAAAGCAAGCCGAACAGCCATTTCATCTTCTTTAATTTTTTTAAGAATGCGAGTCTTTTTGGAAGCCAAATGCTGTCGGAATCGTTTTGTCTGTTCCATATCGTCAGATTGATTGTAGCCAGTACTTGAATCCGTGTTTTCAATTTTATCGTAATGAATAGATGACAGCATTTCATGTCGGTATCGATAATAAGCTTCATTATTGGAATTAAAAGTTGAAACACAATTTGGAAAATTCAAATCGGCTGTTACGAGTAATTCCATTGGGTTTTTAGGATACAGTTTAAATGGCCGATCGGTTTTATTCTTTCTCAGAAACGGTAATTCAATATTTCGAGCGCTGTAAATTGGTACTGAAGATGTGGAATTCATCGTTGAAGATGTAGATGCTTCACCAATTTTCACTGGGGTAACTTGTGCATTTAATTTAGGTATGATGTCATGCCAATACATGGTGTGATTTGGTAACAAATTTTTGGGTTCCTCAGGTTGACTTTTGGCTAAGACTGTAGATGCTGGCGATGTTAGAAGCTTACGTGGTCGATTACTCTTTCGAGGTCTTCGAGTTCTTCTCAATGCTTCTCGCACACATAAATTTAATGGTTCACAATTAGGTTGAACTGGAGAAGATATTGGAGAACATTTAAGAATTGAAGATAATATTGGATATTCCAAATTTTTATTAGCCATTTTAATGAACGGAGTAAAATTCACAACTCATTTAAAATTACCGTGGCATAGAACTGAATTAATAACTAAATTCATTCTGGACGCTTAATCAGCATGCACCTGAAAATATGACAAATTGTTTTGATACAAAATATGAACTATGAATAACTACGACTTACAAAAATTACATTGCGATTAACACACAGACGATTGAAAACCTTTGAAGTATAAGAAGTATAATAACAATATTCGTATTAAAATTTAAGTAATTATATTCAAATAAACGTTAACATAATCACTTTGATTCCCAAAAGACGAAACCAATTATAAGAAATTAATATTAACCATTCAATCTGGAATATCCCATATGTACCAATTTTTCACATGCGCTTTGGATGCTTAAGATAAACCCTTAGGACCTACAGCTTAACGTGGAATCCTAACCACGGCACAGATATCTTATTTTCAGGAACTACTGGTATTCGAACCATGAACCCTTAGATCCAAAGTCCTGAACTTTTACTAATAAATTGCCATTTCAATGCTAGACAGATATCGGTAGCATTTTCCTTTCCATCACTTGTTGATCGGATAACTTGTTGTCTTCCAAAAGCTCTATTTTCAGCTATTGTATGATGTAATTCAGCTCATCACATGCCATCCAGCTTAACTGAATTCTTCTTTTGATTTCTGCCTCTTGATTTTCTTTAGTGGACTTCATTCCTTGGCCCAGCTAAATATAATCTGGAACCTGTTGTAAATCTTTTCGTGGAGACTACAAGCTCTTCGATTGTATTGGCCATTGGTTTTGTTAAGTTTTAGGCCAATATTTTTGGAGATTGCGTTAATGTTGTTCAACATATTTTGCAAGGCTTCATTGTTTTCAGCGATGCTTACGATTTCTTTTGCATATCTGAGGTGATTGAATCGATTCCTTCTCACATTTATTTTCTTTTCACCCCATCGACCCTCCCAAAAACATCTTCTAAGGATCACGAGTTTGGGTGATGTTACTCCACTTCTATTCTCATTGGTGTGGGCTTCATCATATTATTTTTTGATGATATGTGTTGTTTATATAATTTTATGTTGAATCCTAATAAGTTTCATATCTTACATAAATTTATTATCAATGATCAGACTCACAAATTTTGAAAATAAACAAATCACTGGTTTTGTTTAAAATTTTAATTTTATTAAATTGCTATTTTGTCTACATTCAAAATCTGTTTCGTTTTTCAATATTACTGTGTTTTTTCCATTTTATTCTCAAAATGTATCTTAAGAGTGAATCCCAGTAGATATAATATCCTTCCAATGAATTGATAGACATATAGGAAAGTTATTCTCCATGCCGAATACAAAATTTCATATTTCCTTTTACATTTTTTCAGGATTTCAAAAAGAATCACGTTTACAATTTTAAGCTCTTCACAATTGTTCTCTTGACAGATTTTGATAACATTAATAGAAATGCTGTTATTTTTAAAATAATAAATATCGGTGAAGCATTTCAATTGTAAAAATCTGAAAATCGCCCGTTTTACTGGTCATGTGATTTAACCACACTAGTTTTAAAAATTGTACTTTTCCTTTGTTCTAAAAATTTAGGCATTCATACGCAGTATAGTAAAAAGCCTTATGATCTGACTCCGTGTTTGTCCAACGCTCCAAACTCTTAGCCAATCAGAATAACGCTCAAAATTCTGAGCTAATTTTAAATTTAAGTCTGCTTCAGACCTGAACTGGTCGATAATTTAGTTACCGCGCAACTTCCTTGAGTAGCCAAAATATAAATACAAAATATAGAAATACTTAATAAACACAATTTTTAGCTCAACAGGGCCGTGCAGGCCCAAAAACTGCTTCATTTATCCACTCTCCCCTACTTTACAGCACTCAACGCTATGAAGACAAGGCCGTGTAAACCGGTACCTCGTCGTTTCCTCTTACTCATTTACAGAGCGTTGATCTTCACCGGAGGGATGTGCTAAGAAATTTCGTAAAGTCCGCAATTCGAACACACAATTTCCGCGGAGTACCTCAGCGATCACACCAATACACTGCTCTGGACCAGATTTAATATCTACTCAATACTTAAGAAAAACTTTCCTTATATCTGCCGCTCATTGACGCGCATGAACAGATTAACGTATATAATGAAATAAATATGTTAATGTAAAGAAATATTTAATAAAAAAACATTTATCAATAAATATTTATTGAAGTTACAATAAATGTGACTACATATTGTAAGGACTTCAAGCCGCATTATTTAAACAAATTAAATAATACATAAAGTATTTCCAAAGCGTTCTGGTTGATAGCAACGACTTTTATTACAGTCGAATACTTGACCATTTGCAAAAACAAACGAAGTGTTTAGGAAATGCACAAACGAATATCTCCTTCAATTCAAGCTGTGAACGTAGGCAGCTTATCAAAAATTAATCGCCATCACCTCACCGTGTGACCGGTTTCGCTGTTACCCTGTATATCGGGATTCAGCTCATCAAACACAGACTGATGAAAGCGATGTCATCTTCGACTTACAAACCCACTTTTATGTTCACATAGCTTAAACTTCCAGAAAAACGCGAGTACACTCCGCCACCTATCGAAAGTATTCTGCAATGGTTCTGTGAGCTGAATCCCGATATACAGGGTAACAGCGAAACCGGTCACACGGTGAGGTGATGGCGATTAATTTTTGATAAGCTGCCTACGTTCACAGCTTGAATTGAAGGAGATATTCGTTTGTGCATTTCCTAAACACTTCGTTTGTTTTTGCAAATGGTCAAGTATTCGACTGTAATAAAAGTCGTTTCTATCAACCAGAACGCTTTGGAAATACTTTATGTATTATTTAATTTGTTTACATTTTACGGGTTGTAATTTTTGATGAGACCGCATTATTTACTTTTAGATTATATTTTGATTAAGAAACAAAAATTGATCCCATGGTGCGGCCTTTAGGTCGCACAACGTGGGAAATCACGTACCAGTAATAATAATTCAAATTATTTCAAAAGTAGACAAATTAATATTGTAATAATTATAAAATAATATATTAAGCTAAATATTTTTAACTCCAAAGCTATTGCTGCTAAGCCCTCAATAATATTGGAATTTTTGAGTGTTTCAAAATTTTTTACTTTTCAATCTGTCGCAAATTTTTTAATTAAATAATTTTTTTTAATCAATTTGGTGTCAATCGTTTGAGCTTCAAAGGTTCATTATAAACAATCTAGTGTTTAAAACAATTTCTGAAAGGGCTGCAGAGAAACCCCCTTCCCCATTGTGAATTTCTAATAAAATTAATAGCAATTGTTAGAGAATCGTTTAATTGTTAGAGAATCGTTTATTTTTCCTATGATCGTCATCAGGTCATCATCACATATCAAACTTTTAAGATAAAAAATTCTGTTTCCAAGAATTTTAGTGATTTTTTTTATCGACTTTATGCTCTACTAAAAACTGGAATTACCATGTTGATCATTAAAATGGTAGTTCCTGTACAATTTAAATAAAATTTCTGAAAAAAATTATATTTTTAATGAGATAAACCAATATTTGACTACATTTTTAACTGACTACGAAGAATAAAAAGTTAAAAAACAAAAAAGTTTTGACAAAATTTATGAAAAATAATTGTTTGTTTGCTAAAAAAAAAATTACCAGCTAGGTTGTTTCAATTCGTTTTCATTTTCCCATTTAATCCAGTCTGTTCGGTATTATTAATTGAAAGTTTTCAAATTTTGAAAAATCGCCTGAGAGTTTTGCGTTTTAAATAAATTTTTTTTCTCTATTCAGGTAGGTCAATAATGGAAAGCCTCTGAAAATTTTGTGCTAGTCCGCCTCTGTTTTTTGAAAATCGTATTTTGATAAAAGGAGGGAGCCCCCACTGGGTTGCTTTTTAAGAATGCAGAATAATCTAATAATTGAAGATGTTAATATTATGGTAATGAACAAAAACTACGTTGAAATTTTCAAGTACAATTGTCGTTATTTACTGTCAGAAAATTGTTTTTTGGTGGTGAGAAATGTAAAATGATACAAATTATCCACTTTGTTTTCCACTCCAATATTCCCCTTAAGTAACATGTGTCAGCCCTCTTCCTAATGTTATTTTTATTCCCAATACCATATCTTACTACTTTTCCCTCAAATAATCTCACTACCCCAACTTTCCATACTCACCCCTATTCAATTTAGAAATGCAATTTTCGAATAATTATTCGCGCTTAGCGTTGATGCCCAGCTTTTCTAGGGTTCGAAAAAATCAATTACAGTTAGGATTTTTAAATAATAAAGTACATTGTAATTGCAAAAAGGACAACCCGGAGGAAAATATTGAAAAACTTGAACCTTCTTTAGTAGCACAAAAAAATAAATTTGTAAAAATTTCTAAATTAATGTGTGAGCAGTATTTTTTTAATAATTTGAAAAGTTTAAAAAGTTAAGAGATTTGCGACTCAACCCTAAAGTAAGATAAGAGGTCACCTTATTTGAATAAAAAACCTTAATTTATCGTCGAGCTATTATTTTCAAAAAAGTACAATTTTTCCTCTAGCAGATTCGAGATAATTTTCTTAATATTAAAATTAAATCAGCATTGTAAAACTAAATAAATGAATAAAAAATAATACAAGCAATTTTTAAGTTCTGTAAAAATGAACAGCAGATTCTAAAATAAATATGGAAAGATGAAATAACGAGGCGATTTAAATTGAAAAAAATATCATTAAGCCTCGCAAAACGTAAATATGCCTAAGGATTCATTTACACAAGAATAACATAGCATTGTAACGAAGTTGGTATTCATAAAAACAAGTCTTATTTTATACATCCATCTACATAAAGCAGGTTTTTAACTTAGAACAATGCAAAAAAAATATTATAAGATATACAACTTAGAAAGTTACGACCAAATAAAAAAAAGTTCTTTATTTTACGAACACAGAATTAGTAAGTCGAATGATGATTTGTATAGAAGTAGCGAAGCATTTATTCTCAATGACCCAACATTCAAACACTTTTATACTGTTAGCAAAAAGTAAAATCAAAAATGTTTGGACTTAGCGTAGACCATCTCCGACTCGCTCTACTTTTAGATGGCTTTAAAGATGAAGTTTTAAAAAAAATTCCTTTTGGAATAATTTTGTCTAAAAGCACGTTAAGAAGTTTGGCTTCATTGATTTAACTTTTTTCTATGCTAGGACCATGCTGCTGTAAATAAATGGCGACGAAACACCGCAAGTACGATCGCAGGGGAGAGATTATAACACGTGTACGTGACAATGACTGAGTGTGACTCTGCAGTCGCGAGATTTTTGTATTCTTCCGCTCGATGAAACGCCCCGATAAGCAACGTTTCCTTTGTAGCCGTTTGGAGATTTGAACGTGTTCGCAACAGTAAAAATGTTACAGTTTTTTACAAAATTCTTCAAGTGTAGTTAATAGAAATTAAACACCCAAATATTTTACATCAGCTTTGGCAGGAATCGAACCCTAAACTTCTGATTATTTGGTTTTCGATGTAAACTGCTTAAGCGAAGAGGACACCGAATTCAAAGCCGTTTCCGTAAATAATACAAAAGTTGAAATTTTGCATGAACACAGGTTCAGTATTCTTCAACCTCTGTTCTTCGCATTAAAAAAAAATAACCGGTGTCCGCTCAGCTTTAAATGTCATTGTGTCACAATTACGTTTATTCAATTAAAAATAAACAAATAGACGCGTGATAGAATATCGAATTTCCAATTAAAACGTGATATAAATGTTATTTCGTGCATTAGGCGAAATTGAAGCTGTAAGTAAAATAAAATTAACAGCAAAATTGGAATAAATATAAGAAACTGTTTACTGTAGTCATTGATTTATGGCTATATCAGGATTCATCTAAAAGCTTAATCCTCATCAGTAGCACCTATACCAATAGTCAAATAATCTATAAGTAAACAAACTCGGTTAATAACATATTATAATTATATTTTTGAAGTGCCTTTACAAGTGATTACCGTATAATATAAATTACGGTTATTATTTACGCAATAAATTAAAAGATAATTAAATCGTAATTTGTAATAGTGGTAACATTTTAATTACATCGATACAATGTCATAATATATTAAATGCAAATTTACAAATTTACGATTTTATGGATCGAATAAATAAAATTTAGTCTTTAACGTCTTTATAATTTATTTAATAGTTTATTTTTTATATCCATACAGCATACACAATCAAGCGCGACTGTCAAAAATTTGGAGTTACGCCTTTTTTAATCAAAAGAGCAATAAAAATGTGCGGTTAATATTGACTGCAAAAACATAACCACAAAGATTAAAATTTTTAACTCCAAACTTGCGAGAATAGTGACTTAATAATAATAGATTTCCATTATAAACTAGTCGACTAGTCAATAAATGAAAATTTGATTGGCATTATATTTCAACCGTAAGACCATTTTATAAAAGATACGTTTGCAATAAAATCTTCTAAAACAAATGACTTGAACTCCTAAGAGATTACATCTCCCCTAGATAATTTAAGAAAAGAGACTTCGATCCTAAGTAGCCTTTTTTATTTTTTCCAGTGTTTTAACAATATTTATAAAAAAGTGCATAAAAATAGAATTAAATAAATTAAAAAATTCATCGATTTTCAACTCAAAAAATGACCTCGTTTAATATTTCGTAAAATATTATTCTGCATTTAATCTATTTTTAAAAGTAGAGTGTGGTTGGTGATTATAAAATAATAACCAAAATTGCGAAATAGTTGAGCATATTTTACGAACATGCACCGACGATTAGCTAATTGTACAGAGCGGCCAAGTGAAATGTTGCACTCGTTAACTAAACAATAAAATGGAACTTATGCAAAATTAAAAATAATTTTTACATGTTTACTACAGTTTTAGCGTAGTTTGACACTTGGAAACCTAACAGAGCGCTAAAATAATTTGGGGAAAACGGTTTGATCAAAATCTACAACATGGTTTATGGCATCTAAATGATTTTTAAATTGTTTTGTGCTATTTAAAGGTTAACGAAAGCTAGTTACAGTGCTTATAGGGGCCGTTCATGTATTACGTAAGACGTTTTTTCCTACTTTTAGACTCCCTCCCTCCCCCTAGTAAGAAAAAATAAGAAAATGTATAACCCCTGCCCCCCCACACTAATCTTACGTAAGATACATTATTACCCAATGAGAAGCCAGATATTAAACATTAAAAGTGAAATTAATGAAGATATTATGTTTATTTTATATTAAAAAACAAGTTATTCAAACAATTTACTTTATAGTGTAACAAAATTGCGAATAAAAAATCCAAAATCGGTCTTCTGCGATTTTTCGACGGATTTCGTGTTCGTACTTTAACTTACTAAAAAACGTCCTCTCGGAACCCTGAGCTTCTTACCGAATTCTTCGTCTGCAGTTGAAGGAGTGAAAATTATGTTTTTCGGCAAAATATTTTTAAACAAATTTCTATTTCAGCTATATTGTTATCATATAACTCATTCAAAAAATTAAAAAGACTTAAAATATTTTAACAACATCCTCGAAATCATGAAATGAAGAGTTTCCTAAAAATGGTCAGGGGGTTCTGATTTTTGGATATTATTTAAGGTTTGTGGTCCTAATAAAAGCTCTGGGTTGGTGACTTCGGCGAGCGCCCGGAAGTGCCGCCAATTATAAAAAATGGCGAATACAAAATGTTTCCTCGCAATATTTCCTTACCAGTTGACTTTAGGACGAAAATGACTTGTATAAATCTTACAGAGAATAAAATTTACTACAACTGCTATCTAAGTTATTTTTCTCTAAGTCTAATAGTTTGTTGCTGAGCGCCAGCACTTTTAAATAGAGCACATTTTAGAAAAAAAATCAAAAACGCTCCATTTTGACCTGACTTTTTTTATAATAAAATTTTTTTTTCATATTTTACTTTCCCATTTACGTAGTAAAGGAAAGTATTGTTATCGTGTTAAAAAAAAATTTTGAGTTATTATTTTTCCCATGGTCTATGAGCCCATACGAATTGTTTAAGACCAATTTTGGAATGATGTCCGGATGTGTGTGTGATGTATGAAGTGTGATGTGTGATGTATGAAGTGTGGTGATTCTATCGTCAACGTTTTCAGACAAACGCGTGCACCGATTGAGTTGAAATTTTATACACTAGTTTGAAGTAGCTGTCTAAAGAGCTGATTAGATTTTGGTTGAAAACCGTCCATTTTTAACCCCTTTTTTAGGGGAATGAAAATTGTTAAAGAGCATTGCCGCTTCCCGGTGGAACATATGAGATTGAAAATCATATCAATCGAAAGAGATTATTTTTCCGCATCTTTTGATACCCCACACTTGATATTTCCCTCTTAAATTATTGTTAAAATGCAAAAATAAAATAAGGGCTATTAAATGAATATGGTTTGCCTTGGATAATTTTGATCTGTCAAAGTGATTTGTATTGTTCATTACTATAATTTAATATTTTTTCCACTACTAGTCATATAGGCTATCATTTTTACTTAGGTTAGTCGATCAAGAAGTGACACGTTTTCAACTAGTGGTGAATACATTTTCCATTATTAACCTAGGTTAATAATGAACAAAATGACATTTTTTGATAACTTGGCGACTATTTTAAAGAAAAATGTTGTTATTAAATGATTTAGAATAACCGAGAAATGCTAATTAATTGTATTTAAACTATTTAAAACGCTTTTTTAATACATTAATTTAATTTTAAAAATTCATTATAATCGAATTAAATGTGACAGCAAGTGACAGCGCCATCCATTGTTAATTTGACGAACCGCGATTTATTTTATTTAATAACCTAAATTTGTCAACAACTGTCAAATCAACAAAACAAAACTGTAATTTTAAATAAATATTTTAAATTTGAAAATTTTTTTGTTAAAAAGAATTTAAAAAATGGTAATAAATCTAGTAGTGGAAAAAATCGTATATAAACCACGGTTGTGAAGACCATTATTGCCTCCGCGCCTTATATTCCTCGGTGCAAAGCACCTCGGAATATAATCTTGGCGCTAGGGCAATAATGACGGCCTTCACAACCTTGATATAAAATATACTATTAACTAATTTACTTGTATAAACATATTATGTAGTTAATATCAAACGAATTTTTTAATTACTTATAAAAAATTAATTCTGACGTCATTACGCCCATAGTTAAAATTTTATTGTATATAGACGCCACGGCATTCCGCAAATTTCTAATTTTTTTTGGAAAATGTCAATTTTAAAAATTTTTCAATGCAAACATGTTATATAATAATTGTTAAAATGAAAATATAAAATAAGTGCTTTTAAAAAATATGAGTTACCATGTTAAATTACAAATTAAATTTCGTAACTTTGATATCTCAAAGTAATTTGTGTATTTTATCGAGTTAAAAATTTTTTTGAGTTAACATCTGTTTTATTAATATTTAATATAAAATAAAGTGGAATCTACTAAATAGGAAAGTAATGTGTTATCACATCAGATTTTTTATAATATATAGAGTATATCGCACTATGAGAGTAAGACTATAGTAAGTGCAAAATAATATTTTTTGCGATATGCTAGTGTTACACTTAATAATGCATTGCTTTTAATAATGGAAGACCATTTTATCTGTAATCAAACTTTTTAGTTACTTTATTCATTTCTACCGTAAATAATTAATAGTACTATTGTGTTTCACATTAACATTAATACCAACAGCACCTAAATTAGATTAAATAATTTTTAAATTTTGAAATTTAATTTAAAAAATAAAATCTTACGTAAGAAATTGTCTTGACCCCCCTACCCTCGAGTAAGAAAAAATAAGATGTCAGCTACCCCCCCCCCTTCCCCTAAACGTCTTACGTAATACATGAACGGCCCCTAATCACATTAATTTTTAGGTTAGAAAATTAGAGGTCAACCTTATGACATTATTATCAGTTTTATTAAAAAATGTCCAAAATCAATGTCGTGTAAAATTTTTAACGCTACAACTTTGTCTCTATACGTTTTGATCGTAGGATGCAGCGTTGCTGCGCAAACTGGAAAAAAACTAAAAAGAAAACATAATTTTTTAGAACTTTTTCGCCAAACTTTTTATTAACAGAGAATGTGAAAATATCAAGTATATTTAATTAATCAAGTTATTTGAACAAAAATCTAACAGTTTCAGAACATATTATCTCGGTTTTCTTTTTGTTTTCGACTATTTAATATATTCAGAACTAAAAACAATATTAAGTCAAGTGACAGTCTGCTAGTCATTTAATTTCCAATTGTATTCGATGCTATGTCGGAATTCGTAGTGTCGGTTTACATTAAACTTGAAAAGAAATTCAACTTCACGTTTTGTTAAACAACTTCAAGTTGAACAATGTTACAAATTCCAGAATAATTTCAATAATTATATTGTCTGGTTTAATATTGGTTCGATATTCTAGTTTAATAACCTAACTATTTGATCAAACACTTGATTATGTATAATTATAATTTTAAAAAACTTGGATGAAGTTTTGAAAAACTATAATTTTAACAATCAAATTTAATCATAAGGAACTTGCAAGTAAGTAGACATATTTCAAGATTATTATGAAAAACAGTTGAATGTGTCAATGACAACTTAAATAGTGAAGAAGAAGAATAGGATCTACATAAAGAAAATAACAACACCAATGAAGGAAATAGAGGATGAACATCTGGAGCTATCAGCACCCACTAAAACAGTTTAGAAATAATGTTCACCTCAAGCCGTGACTAAACCGGCGGGCAACTAAGCAAATGTCTGGTGGGCCGCTGCCATTCGAGGCCGCAAGTCGTGATCCATGATTGATATTTTTAAAAATTCAAGCAGGACGATTGAAATTAATATATGCTGTTGTTAGTACCAAATAGTGCTCGGGAAGTTTCAAATATTCAAAAATTTATTTGAAGCAGTCTTTTTAGTACTGCATTCCACTCGTACTACGCTCTTTGTGCTTGTAAAAACCTGTCCTCCGCAAATATTCGAATATTTTCCCTTCCCTGTGCTGTTACACCCGATAATTGCCCGACATGCCGGCAGGTCCAACGAAAACTCTCCATTTTATGCTGTCAACCAGTGATGACAACGTTGTCATCTGGTGACAACACCCTGATACACGAAGATTTTCTGAAAATTATCGAGAAAACAGCTTGTTGATAAGTATTCTGGGTATTGCTTGATGACAGTCATTTTGAGTATTAATTTCCCGAACACTCAGCTTGAGGAAAATCAGATAAAATGAATGCATAAAAGTTCTATTAAAAAATGTCCCCACCTCCCATATTCAGTTCTTCTTATTATTATTATTTGTAGCTCTATGGCCTGTTTTTTTTTAATTAATTCATTAAATTAGTTCTTTGAGCAATGGTTTTTGCATCTTAGGTAGCTTGCTAGGCTTGCCTTCGATGTGCCAGCACCCTGTTTTTTATTGTTATGATGGCAAATTACAAGCAAACAAATACAAGCATTCCCAGTAATTTTCAAGAAATTAAAAATAACTAATATACAAAACTCGGAAGTTTAAGATTTCCAACGACCACTAAAAATTTTCAAAGATTTCTAAAAATTTTCAATGAATTCCAAAGATTTTCAGTGAATTATAAGGTAAAGATTTGCAAAATTTACAAGACATTCCCATTATTCTTAAGGAACTAAAAATAAATAAATACACAAAACTCGGATTTATAAACATATCCTATCAATTTCGAAGATTTTCAAGGATTTGAAATAACTTCCAAGGAATTTCAAAGATTTTCCATTATTATTAAAGAGTTCTATAGATTTCCAATAAATTTCTAAACATTTCAAGTAATTGTAAGGGCAGTAAAAGTAAATAAACGCACAAAACTTAGAACTCAAAATATTTTTAATAATTTTCAATGATGTTCAACGACTCCTAAAGATTTTCAAAAAATTCGAAAAGAATTCCAAGACATTTGTAAAAAATGTAAAATTTGAGCTAAATATACGAATTGACAAAACGGAAGAGAAAAAAATTTTGTATTGCAGGAGAACAGGGTTAATATAACGTACGGAATTTGTAAAATGACAATCCGTGCGATTATGAATATCGGCAACACAAATAACACACCAGTACACAATAAATAGCACTAACAAATTAAATGGATAAAAATACTGAAAATACCGAGGTTGATAAAATGGGCAAAATTACAAAATTCATGGAAACCATAAGTATGGATATAAAAGAATTGAGAGCTGAGAACGCCGAAATAAAATACGAGATCACGGAAAACACTAAGATAATACAAGAGCAAATGGAAACTTAAGCGTAAGAGATGAAAATGCTGAGAGAAGATATTATGAGAAAGATGACTGGTAACGGGATAAGCTACTAAAATAAATGAAAATAGAAATACTTGAGAACAAACTGGAGGCGGCTGAACACAGAATGTAACTACAAGAGAGAGGAAAGAGAAGAAACAAATTGGTAGTCACAGGATTGAAATTGGATGAACGCTAAAACATCTCAAAGGAAGAACAAAGAGAAACATTTATGAAGAAAAATCTAGAGATAAGAGGTGACGGTAACAGCGGCGTACAAGACAGGAGGCGAGATGAATGTGATCAAGGTAGAAAGCTAGGGGAAACAAACTTGAAATAATGAGAAACAAATTTAAGTTGAAGCGACTGTCGGGATAGAAGATATTAGATAACGATTTAATGGTTAACGAAAGAAAAATACAGGCATAAATAAGAGAAAAAGCAGAAGAACTGGGAAGGGCTGGAAAGAAAGTCCAAGATATATGATCAGAAATTGCAATACGATGATAAAATGCTAAGATGGAAGAGAGAAAACGATCAGGAAAACATACGACGAACCGGCGAGAAAATAAATTAAACGATTTGGAAAAGGCGAAAATATTGAAATTTTCGAGAAATAATTGGCCATGAGGCAGAATTGTTTGACAGACAGAGAGAGAAATGTATGTATATGTGAGAAGCGAATTTGGGCTACAATTGGTATAAGAATATATTGAGAAAAGACAGCTGCGATGGTGGAGGCACTTGCAAAAAACGAGTGAGGATCGGCCGTCCAGAAGAATATGGGAAACGAGAGAGGGGTACAGAAGAAGAAGAGGTAGACCACCGGAAACCTGAGATGGAATAGTAGAAAAAGTGGTGACAAATAAAGGAAACTCAGTGCAAGAGCCAAAAAAAACTGGCTAAGAACAGGAAGGAGTTACATTTTGTAAATAGTTGATTGTAAATAATATTCAGATATTTGTTATATTAAAAATATAAAAAACAATCCCATCAAGACAGGATTTGATATTATAAAATTAAGTTTTTAAAATATAATTTAAAAAATCATCACGCACTAATAATTTATCTATATTATATTTCCTTATTGTAAGTAAATTTGTATTTTATGGTTTAAACTTCTCGTAATTTGGTGACTGGGAGCCGTTACAAGATCCTAACACAAACACCGAGTTCACAATGAATGTGGTTTGATTGTACCCGGAGCCACTTTACTTAAACACAACTGTGTGAAGTTAGTTGCATATACATTTTTGTTAATAATTTGGTTAATACTTTTATTGAAATCTTGATCTTAACTTTACATCAGTCACAAATAGAAAAATTATTTTTGTTGCATCTAAAGTAACTTCAATATATTTCTAATTTAGATAAAAAATTTGATTTTTTAGATATTCACAGAAAACTTCATCTGATACTGACGCGCAAAATAGATCAACGAGATTTTTACTTTCATTTTATTTGGAAACGAATGAATAGATTTCTACCATTCAATATTGTGCTTAGGAAATGTTAAAACGAAACGATTTCTCATGTTAAATTAACCGTATTACTAAATTTTCTTTTCAACTTGTCGATAAATCGAGATTTTCCGTTACGTTCGTACTTTTTAGTTTAGTGCAAATTAAGGGTCATCCTTTGTTTTATTATTCGCTGCCTGGTTTCCCACCAAAAATTTGTTCATATGACTTTCGTGGAGCTAATAATCCCTTTAGCAGGATTTCCAAAGTCGGACTGGTTTAGCTTTGAAAGAATTGAATTTTCAGAAATTAAATTATTAAACACGATTCAAATTTAATAATAGTGAAACAACACATACGTTTAAGATCTGTAACAGACCATAATAGTAGATAGCATAATGTGCTCAAAAGTTAACTATATTACTGTATCTTAATTGCACAATTCAGCAAATTGCTCCCATACAGGACATACTAACAATCCATATAGATTGTTGAGGACTATCTAACTACTTTATCTAACTAAATGCAGACTATTAAACAGAAAAGCATCTGATGTTTTAATCTATTAATAAAATTAAGGCATAACTTTTATTAGGTACTTAAATTATATATTGACAATTAAAATAGTATATCTGATTTTTGATTGTTTGCAGGGAGAGCGCGCGCCCAGACGCCCTCAAAGCTGAACCGCCCCTGATGGTAATCAGTAAATTTCAGCGTCTTTCAGTAGGTTAATAAATAATCAAAGGTTCGGTACTTGATTACTGTCAAATTTTATTGCCTTCAAATCTGTTACTATCTAAGTCGCCCTTGTATTTTCTGCAATATACTCGATCGCGTTCATGTTGTTAATATTGATAGTTTGACAGGAGATAAAAAGATTACAAAATTTTTCGATAACGTCAACATTTGTCAGTAGTATAAGGATTACCAACTGTTATCGTCGTCAAGTTAAAATTTTACGGTTTCTCGAAGACGTCGAAAAATATCGAAATAAAAATAATATTCCTGACATTTTGAATTAAATTTCATAATTAATCAAAACTTTCAGAAAAATTTTATTATTAGTTGGTAGGTATTTCGCAAGCTTTGCAGTGGTCTAATAAAGCGTTTAGGTGACCGTATTTGTTGTTCCGTTTGCCTTTATTTGCCATCAAGCAAATCGTTACCTATAAACTTTCTTCCTTTACAAAAGCATCGATTTACTAACTTTTTGCACCTAATTTTTTTCAGCAAAGCCCAATAATATTTCCAACAAATTCGAATTTTTTTATTTAATATTTGGTATAAGATGAAAACAAAGAAACCCTCGGTGTGTACGAATAGAGTCATCAAACAAAATTGGGTGTGTAAATTTAATTAAAAGTTCAAAGCACTATTTTTAGAGCGCTTTTCTTATAAACACCGTCAATTAATTTTAACAAGTCTGCAAACTAATGAAATAATTATACAGGATGCTTCAAGAATTCTGCGGCCAATTCCGCAAGTGAAGCGTTTAATTAATGGAAGTTATGTATAGAGAACCAATCCAAATTTTTGTGTCAATCTTATTATATTCCCCATCAAATTATTCAATTACCCAAAATTTTATAGTTAAATTTCTTGTTAATGAACCTTGAATTACATTGGAAATATTACGAAAGGTCAATAATAACATACATAGATACTTGATTATATTTATCAAACATCGTCATTTTAAGTTGTAAAAGAGGAACATACAACCAATTAGAGCGGAATTTCATCTTATCAAACTCATGTGCATAAATTAAAATCTAAACATTTGTTCAAAACAAATTAAGTGCCAAAGTTCAAATTTACTTTCGAACGCAATAATGGTTTCTGGAAAGCTATCTTTTTGTTTCAATTATGGAATTTGCCACTAAAAACTTTTCATATGGGACAGTGGGGTAGGTTCGAACTTGGAGTACATTTAGTAAGAATATCTCCAATTATAACGGTGTAATTGCTGTTACAACTTTTACGAAGTTGGTTTGCTGAAAACATACTAAAACAAAAAATACTTGCCGATATCAAAAATTAACAATTACGAATGTACTCTCCACTGACCCCTAGTTGTTAATCGTTATAAAGATAATCTTAATTTCTTTATTTTATTATATTGGAAAGACCCAAGTTCAATTGTAGTTTTGATTACAAAATGTTGGGTAATTTTCAAGTTTAGACTGTTAAATCGTTAAAATTTAAAATAAACCATATTGGGTGTTAACGTGTACGAAATATTTCAAAAATTACGGGTGCGTTTGTTACAACAAATTTTTGTATCCTCAACAAACATATATCTTATATTAAAAAAAAATCTTTTGAACCATATTTCAAGATAATAAACGAGATGATCGTGAGCTGAGAGTAAATTTCAGTAATTTGAAAAAATTTTTGCATCCAAAATTTTGAGTAAAAGTGGTTTGTTTGTTGTTAAAAGTATGATTTTATCTTGACATGTTTTAAAAGCAGTAAACCTGAAGATGATCTTTGTACATTAAGGACAAAGCATCGAAACAAGCTGATGCTAGGGGCGAAAAATGTAAGTTTCCTTGTGTTACTCGAACGAAGGGGTGTAAAGTTTGACAGTTGCCAAGGATACACGAGAATCTCGTTGATTAAAGAACAGGTAATTATTGTAGGTTGATTTTCAGGAACAATTAAGGTACAAGTTTATTTCCGATAATTAAAAAATCGAGATACCAACGCTCAGAAAATTAAAATAAATTAAAAATACGTTGAAACTTTTTAAAAAATTATGCAAGATTCTCGTTATCTATAATCCTAATTAACAACTTACGAAATACCCTATAATTTTAAATTATTAACTTTGAAAGTAACAAAATGGACTTATAAAACCATTAATTTACGAGTATAATGACAATTGGAATAGCAATTAAGTTGCTAAATTTGCATATCTAAAAATATTTGATGTTACTTCAAACAGTTTCTACAATTTGTACAATAAATTAAATACATATAATATCGTAATATTACTATATTCTATACTTATTTACAAATAAACCGTTTGACAACATTTAATTAATTACAAACAAATTTTACTATGTAAATTTACAGCGTAACATATCGATAAGTGGGGATATAACCTCACTTATCCACATAATACATAGGTACATAATAATGAATATTCTACATTATATTACATTAGCATGAACTCCAAACAGCTTCTATGATAAACATTTGGAATCTATCAGTCTATGACAACATTTACATGCAATTCGGGATAAACCTGCAGACGCCTGCAGTCAGAAACACACGTCAGTAGTTCTATTTACTAATTAAACGTCATAGTAGCTAACAAATAATTTTGGAGCGACCGGGAATCGAACCTTATTCTAACTGAGCGCAGAGCAGCGTCAGTTCTATAAATTTAAAATAACTCTCCGTCATAAATACATTTACAAGTCGAACCTATCGACGAGAAGTCAAAATCAATGCATGCCACAAATTTAGATTGTCAAGCTTAAACTAGCCCGAGTAAATTATAAATAATTTCCATAAGTAAATAATAAACCACTTTACGTGCCAGGCTTATTCAATTTTCTTACACCGAATTTATTTCGAATCTTGATAAATTTAAAATTAAAACAAAAGAAATTAAAAATAAAACAAATTCATGAACTGTCCAACTTATGCTCAAGCAAGAAGTTTTGATAATAACATTTCTTGAGAGATATTTTTCTCATATTATGAAGATTATGAATTACCCTGTGTAGACACTTGATATGTAACATAATATATTTTTTTATAAAAATTTAAAAGAGTAAAAAATCAATATCCAATAAATATGACAGTAAATATGAGTATAAAATTACAACAACGAAACAAAAGACCTTTCTTCTGAAATAAAAACTAATAGAGCAAATAATAGACATTGATGGAAACAATATCGTTTACGATATCAAAAAAAATTATTTGGTAAATTTAGTTTCAATATTTTTATGATTATTTTTTATATTATTAGGACGTCCACATCATTCAGGAAATAGATAAAAAAATAATTTAATGGTGCGGAACTTGCTCGGAGATACTAGAATTTCCTGTTTATCCGACCACTGAATAAATTAAACCTAAAAAAATTATCTTATAATTTCCTGTCGAATAAACCAGCAAGTTCAAAAATTGTTTAAACTAAATTAAAGAATTACCTCAGTAACAGTAATTTGACTATACAATTTAATTAGCAACGGTTACTTAACACAATTCTGAAAATTTAAACTAGAACCTTTTTATAAAATATTGCATTACGTCGTGACAACGCAAGCAAATAAGTGGAAAATAGCAAGTAGAATATCATCAGAATTTTAATAAGGATAAGAAAATCTCTCGATATTCTGTATTCAATATTTCGCTATTACTATTTCAACGGTTTTCCGTTTAGTTTCTTTAATAAAATGTATATTTCTCACGCTAATGAGATATAAGAAGATAAAACGTTTTCCATTAAATGTTTTTACGTAAGTTACGACCAAGGGAGGGGGGGGTTTCTGATAATATTACAGTTTAAAATTTAAATCACAGAAAAGGTTATATTATTTTATCTTTTTCTGTCCACAAAGAAAACGCCGCCAATGATTTTCATTATAAAAGTTGCATTAAAAGTTTCAGTAAATTTTAAATTTTTAAATTCATTAGGGTAGCCGCTAGAACGTCAGGCACTTTATTTTAAATTTTCTATCATTTGATGTTAAACCGGAAATTAAACTTATTTTTACATTACAAATTAATATAGTTTTGAATAGAAAATTTAATTTCCTCACTCAAATTTATCTATTTCCTATAAATAATGTTTTATGTTGAACATAATCGTTTTTGAGATATTATATAATTTTTATAAAAACTGGAATAGTTTTTAGATTATTTGGAAATTCAATTTCTCGTCAATTGAATGAGATTTAAACCGCGAGTATAGGGTGATTCCAAATAAAGATTTTAGAGCATTTACACAATTTTATTTAAATAACATTTTTACAACAAACCCAAAATGTAGAGGGAAATATTGAAAGCTATGAAAAGATTTAGAAAGGATCGAGAGTTATTGAAAATATATGGAAGAGTTGGTGGGGAAAATATGGGCAGGTGTGAAGACTAATAAACTTCAGGGTGCATGTTAAATGCGCCTTAACACGATTTGAAAAATTTTTCAAGGTTTTGTGAGGGAGTAGAACTAACTGGCAGCAGCGGCCATCCGGCCGGTTTTAGTCATCTAGTACTTGGATGCCTATGTTGTGCGGCCTAAAGGCCGCACTAATGGGTAGTGTCATCATAAGTGTAGGACATAATTAATTATTTGACTAAAGCCTTTCTTTGATTTGCCACATGTAAAATTGTGGCACTTTAAAATACAAGAACGTCAACTTTCGATGAAGATTCACCCAGTTCATCTTATATCCTAATTGGTGAGGATTACCTAACCCTGGTCACTCCAAATAAATTGAAAATTTCCTATTGTAAAGAGGAAGGTTTATATAGTATACTGACATAATTTTAACAAGCGAAGATATAATCAAAATTTTGAGTAAATCAAATTTTAAGTTTGCAAATTTACATGTAAAATTAGTGAGATTCCCGCGCGTCGCTCCATTCTGTTGACGGTACGTGCGCTATGAATGACCCTACCACTTAGAATATTTCGCACCGGCAGATGCAGCTCGACTCTCGTACATGTAACATCGATTATTTTTTGTTTTTACGCGATTTTTTGGGGGTGAAACGTAATAGTTTACTGCCCCATACCGCAACTATACTTTTTAATGCTATTTCAAGGGTCTCTAAGCTCCCGGTTTTTATTTATCCTGGTTTTCTTGATATGTGGCGCCTTCTCGTATGTTTAGCCTAGTAACCAGAGTCAAAACCGCCCTGGAGGGGTGCAACCCGGAGCGGAGCGGAGGGGCGCCCCGTAAGGGTAGGTTTTGACGATGGATTACCCTCCTTATCGAATGCACACCCCAAAAATCGAAGAAAAATGCGCTAAATTTACGTACTTTCAAATTGATTTTTCTCGAAATTTTTATTATATCTTCGCTTGTTAAAATTATGTCATTATACTATAATATAAACCTTCCTCTTTGCAATAGGAAATTTTCAATTTTTTTGGGGTTGCCAGGGTTAGGTAATCCGACCCCCTAATTTCGTGGATATTCTGCGAAAACGCATTAAGTCAAAATTTAACTGTTTTAACTTAATGATGAGGTGATATTGTTTGGTGAACACTACAGTCTGCGAAAACGCACTAAGCTACATTTATAAAACTAGCAAAGATAGTTTCTGTTATAAGCAGGAAACACATAACACTAGTTTTTATACACTCCCTATTATTTTTTCCAAAAAAAGTAATAAATCGGCAAATATTTTTAAATGAGAAAAGAGAGAATACTGTAGCTAATAAAACAATCTTTCATTCAAAATTCATAACTCCATGACATCTTGATAGAAATAAAAGTTATTTCAACACAAACTTTTAGATTCAATTATCTCAAAACTAAGATTTTTAACTTAATGAATTTTCGCAGAATACCGACGATTTGTTCAGATGACAGCAAAAGTTGTAGCAAAATGGATGTGAACTACTTTGTTCAATGAGTTAATTGAGCAGATCCAGATAATCTTTGAATACTTTCAGAATATTTCTTTTTTAATATTCAATTGGATATGTAAGGATCAAGAATAAAATCCAAAACTATTTAAATTTCTGGTCCAGTAATGAACTTTTAGCTATAATGAAAAATATGTTGTAAGATAGAGGAGGCTGTTAGCAAGACATGTTTGATTTCGTCCGATGTCGCATCTACGTTAGATTAAATCGGCTCCATTGTAATTATTGCTCCTATTGCCTTCCTCGGAAGGCAATGGCAAACCACCGAGGTGTAATATGCCAAGAATAGCCTCTCTGGAGATGAAGTGTATTATACACTTCCCGCGGTTCGGAGCCCGCGTTAAACAAGTAGGTCCCCTATGTGTGTGATAGTACCTACTACAAATGCACAACACATACATAGGAGAGAGGTCGCCAACATCCGGTAACGGATAGGCACTCGAAGAAGAGAGAAGATTGAATTTTCATCGTTTGACTTTATATAGACGACGGTCATAGCCTAAATATTAATGAGATTAACTGCTAATACAGTTTAAATTTTTTTGACCGCCTCCGTTCTTCGGAAGGCACGTAAAGGCGTCACATCGGTATCCGTGTGTTAATGATTTGCCATCATAAGAATAAAAAAACAGGGTATAAACACATGGAAGGCCAGCCTAGCAAGCTGCCCAAAATGTAAGAATTGATTCTCAAGAACTAATTGAATAAACAGGTCATTTGCTTCTGTTATTTCACGACAAAAAGCGGGTCCTGCTTTTCAGTTGACGATATTTACTGCTCATACGCATTAGTACAAAAATGAGTTTATCGTTAGCAATAGGGTTTCTGTCGGGAGTGCGATAAACTATTATCATGTTATCCACCGTTAACATGTGATGCCCGGTTTCATAAAACATGTGATAAGTTATTAAAATTAATTATCTGTTAGTATTAATAGACGTTTTCTATTGGTTAGTTAAATTTAACGGCTTGTTAAAAGTTTCATGAAACCGGCTATGAAAAGCTTATAATATCACATCATCTATATTTAACGTTTAAGATTATAAATAAACACATAAAAACGCCGATAACTTCCTACGCGGAGCGAAATCTAATATAAATACAGTATAACCCCAAATTATCCGAGCTAATATGAAGCGGATCTCGGAAAATCGGATTACACAGAATTTTCGTAAAAACTTGTAAAAAAATTCACTAATACCTCTATAATTATGTGTGTTCAGCTGATGATTAATAACATCATCATCGCATTCGGCAGGCCGACAACCGTGGACAGAACGACGGCATATAAGAAAAGTTTATGTGATCGGAAAGCTGAGAAAAAATGGATATTTTTGGCGTCCCGAATAATACGAATATGTGGGGAAAATCGGGGCTCTAGTTACGCTGACTTAAGAAAAGCGGACGGCCGCAATTTATTCAGACTTTTCAACCCCCCCCCTCTTGTCACAGTTGCCCACAATCTTCAGACCCCTCAGGAACGTCCTATGATCACAAATCAAAGACACCCCCCCTCGTTTATTCAAACTTGACACGACATTTGGAATTTGAGGAGTAAACAAATGTTTTTACAAAATAATAAAAAAAATATTCAAACACAATTTTCTTAGAAATCCCAAAAATGGGATTTTCATGCGGACGTCACATTTCTCTAGCCCCCTCCCCCCTGGTCACGTGTTGTAAACCCTCCCCCTCAGGACGACCCCTAATGAAGTGAGATTTCGAGAGATGCAGCGAGATGTGGGAAAATGTAGGGGAATGTCAGGAGAGTTTTAGAAAAAAGAAGAGATGAGTGTATACGTTAGAGTACATATACATATATTATGTATAATATATTTCTGCCTCGTAAACAATCCTTTAGAAAAATCGATTACAACTTGTTACGTTTGGTGCCCAATCCGTAACAGATTTTTTTAAAAAAAAAAAACTTTTAAGATTAAAATTTTGTAAAGCCTTAAAATTCTGTAAAGCCATAAAATTTTGTAAAGCAATAAAATTTTGTAAAGCCTTAAAATTTTGTAAAGCCTTAAAATTTTGTAAAGCAATAAAATTTTGTAAAGCCTTAAAATTTTGTAAAGCAATAAAATTTTGTAAAGCCTTAAAATTTTGTAAAGCAATAAAATTTTGTAAAGCCCTAAAATTAGGTAAAGCAATAAAATTTTGTAAATTAATTTTTAGAATCCCGTTACCACAAGATGTTAAAATTGTGAGTAACTAAGGGATAAAAGAAAGGTTTTAGGTAGAAAGAAGGTCATTCTCGCACAAAATTCGGTGCGACGATTACCTTATCGAAGAGTGTTAATTTCTTATCTTTTTGTGTTGTGCGATTTATATGAGTTATTTTTTTATTTTATGTGTCTTATGTTAGTCTTAATTTTAACTTGAATCGATCATCAGTAAACCATTTGTGTATATAAATTGATAAATGTTTGGGTAAGCTCTTAGTTTTATTATTAAGTTTTGTAAAGTAGTTTAGGTTTTTTATTTCTCCGTATTTTTGTACTTTTTTGTGATTAGTGTTAAGTCATTCTGTGTAAATATTGTATTGGACTTTAATTATATGTTTTCCAATTATTTGTGTGTTTCTTTGGTTTTTCTTTCCACGTATCGCTAACACAGCCTACGCCCGATATTTTTTTTGAATATTTGCGAACCGACTCAGGCTTAGCCGGCAAAAGAGTATTTTAATGTAAAGTAAGGTTACAAAGTGGCGAAACCATCGTGGGACAGAGTTGTAAAAGCTTTATGTGTTGAAAAGAAAAACTTAAGAAATTTTCCTTATTCAAAATTATCGTAACGTATGTAGATATTTTCAAATACCCCTTTCTAGTAATTTTTCTATGTCGATTCAAGTTAATAAACTTCTTAAGTGCCGCGTACCTAAATAAAGTTTTGTGCATAAACTTTAAATTTCGTACCGACGCTATAAATTTTTGTGAGTTAAATAATTACAAACATTATGGAGACCTTGTATTTAACTGAAGATCAACTAATTTTTGAACTTACAAGTCGCGGTCAAAAACCTAAAAGTTCGAAATTGCAAAAAGTCGCGCAACTTGAAAGAGTTCTAAAAGATACCTCTATTATACAATCGTTAACCGATATCGATTGGCATTTAACTGAAGATCAGCTAACTTTATCGCTACATGGAATTGCGCAACTAATTGAAGTAAATCTTAAACAAATCTCTGGTAACAAACGTCGCGAAATAACTTCTCAAATTAATCATGTTGAAAATCGTTTAAGCCTACTACGAAAATACACAAGTCAAGAAGAACTGTTGTTGATGATTACAGTTCTAGAAGCGGAATTAGCTATGATGATTGGGGTTCTGGAGGAGATACCCGAATCAAGAGAAGATGTTAAAATGGATTTTGGTAGTCATCCAATTAACGATAACCCAACTCCATATAAAGAGGCCGTCAAGAAACCTCCGACTATCTACAAATGGAACATTAAATTTAGTGGACACAAGGATCCACAAAATATCCTAGATTTTTTGGATAAAATAGATGACTTACGTGAATCGCGATGTATTTCGGTCGAGGAATTGTTTACTTCCGCTCACGACCTGTTTTCGGACGAAGCATCTAAGTGGCTTCGAGCAATTAAGAAAAGCATATCTACTTGGGATGAATTGGTTACACAATTAAAAGCAGAATTTTTACCGAGCGATTTCGAATACCAGATGACGCAACAATTACGAAACCGTAAACAAGGCATCGATGAAGATATCTCCTCGTTCATTATGGACATTGAATTTATGTACCGAAGAATTGATGCGAACGTTTCGGAAAAGGACATCATAAAGCAAATATTGAGAAACCTAAATCCGTTCTTTGCCTCCCATATAAGTTTAGATGTCTACAATACCTTAACGCAATTAAGGGAACGTTGTAAAAAAGTGAAGGAACTTAAACAACTTCATGAACAATACAAAACCCCTTTTGCATCTCAAAAGTGTAAGTTTAGGAATAATAACGTGCCGGTAACTAACATTTCTACCGTTCAGTATAAAAACTTTCCTAGTGCTACGGAAAAAGTTTCGGATAAATTAATTAGTGATGCGAACAATACTAAATTTAAATGTTGGAATTGCGGAAATTCTGGACATACTTATACGAACTGTGTAAATAATAGAAATAAATTTTGTTTCGGCTGTGGACTTAAGAACACAATTAAAACAAATTGTCCCGTGTGTGCAGCGAAGGTATTTGCTGATAATCGATCGGGAAACGGATTGCAAGTTGCATCAATTCCGGACGTCAGCAACTTGAATCTAGAAAATCGTCCTTCCCAAGAAATTTCGTCTCGCCAGAATTAATTTCCTCCAGCTGTCTTAGAACAAAAATTCTTCAACAACTACACGACCCAAGAGACTGGAAAAAGTGGCTTAATAAAGTGCGTGTTTTTCATGAACCCTTAAAAAATGTGTCACCGGTCATGATAAAAAAACCTTTTGATAACAGACCACATCTAGAACTAAATATCGGGGACATTAAAGTGACTGCACTGTTAGATACCGGAGCAATGTCTTCCTTAATCGGGAAAAACGGTCTTAAGTTATTAAACCTACAAACATTAAGAAAAATTCAACCAACCTTAGTGGACGAAATTAAAGTCGCCAATGGAGGTAAGAGTAAAGTGTCTGGTGTACTGTTATTACGAATTAGGTTGCACGGTTTAGAAAAAACCGTTAAATTTCTTGTTGTACCTCAAATAACTTATGGTTTTTTACTTGGGTCAGATTTTTGCAAACTATTTCAATTATCATTACATTTTAATAATTTTTCCTTTACCTCACAAGTCCCTAACGATATCGCTTCCGTTGAAGGTGTTTCAAATTCTATTAAATTGAATCCTGCTCAACAGGAAGAATTAAATCTTGTAATCGGAAAATTTAAATCTCTGGCTACGGGAGAACTCGGTTGCGTGAAAAATGTTTCGCATTTTATCGATACAGGAGCCGCACCTCCTGTTAAACAGAAACAATATCCCCTGAGTCCCTGTATGCAATCGAAAGTGCATGCTGAAATTGATCAGATGTTAAAAGATGATGTCATCCAAGAAAGTTGTTCGGCATGGTGCAGTCCTCTTTTGTTAATTAAAAAGAAAAACGGTGAAGTTCGTACCTGCTTCGACGGACGAAAATTAAACGCCGTGACAATAAAAGATTCATATCCCTTACCGCGTACCGACAGCATTTTGAATCGGTTACGGGATGCTAAATTTCTTTCCTCTATCGATTTAAGAAAGGCGTTTTGGCAGATCCCGCTAGAACTGTCATCGCGACCCAAGACAGCCTTTTGCGTCCCTGGAAGAGGGCTTTTTGAATTCAAAAGAATGCCTTTTGGTTTATCGAATTCCCCTCAATGTCTACAGCGCGCTATGGAACGCACGCTAGGTTCCGTATTACACAAGGAAGAAGCATTCGTGTATCTAGATGACATTATTATCGCTTCTTCAACTTTCGAGGAACATATCACTACCCTAAATACCATTTATGAACGCTTAGGTGCCGCGGGATTTAAAGTCAATTTCGATAAATGTGAATTTTGTTGCAAATCCCTTACCTTTTTGGGATTTATTGTAGATGAATTCGGTTTACGTACTGATCCAGAAAAAGTCTCTGCAATTAGTAAGTTCAAAACTCCGCGAACCACCACGGAAGTCAAACGATTAATCGGGCTAATTAGTTATTACCGTATCTTCCTCCCGAATTTATCGACCGTGTCGTCACCAATTACAGAATTAATCAAAAACAAGAAAAAGGGTCAAACCATCCAATGGAGTCCCGAAGCTGAATTAGCCTTTTTAGAAATCAAGCGACTTATTACTTGCGCTCCTATATTAATAAGCCCCGATTTTACTAAACAATTTTATATTCAGACAGACGCGTCCTTGGTCGGGGTGGGGGCTATTCTCTTTCAGGACCAAGGAGGACTAGAACATCCTGTTGCTTATGCAAGTCGCGCGTTAACATCCGCGGAACAAAAATATTCTGCCACCGAGCGTGAATTAATAGCAGTCATGTTCGCTATTAATAAGTTTCGAGGATATATCGAGGGTACCGAATTTGTTGTTATTACCGACTGTTCCGCATTGCAATTTTTGCATAGAATTCAGAATCCGAGCGGGCGTTTATCTCGCTGGTCACTTTCCCTTGCGCAACATAATTTCGAAATTCGTCATCGCCCCGGAAAACTTAATATCGTCCCTGACATTTTATCCCGTGATATCGCTTTACTTCAAATTGAGACCTTAATTCCGGATGAGTGGTATAGCAAAATGCTAGACCACGTTCGAAGAGAACCTGATGGTTATCCTAATTTTAAAATCCACGAGGATAGATTGTATAAATATATTCCTACGTCCCTCCCTGTTAAATCGAATATTCCGGATTGGAAATTGATTGTTCCAACCGCAAATCGCGCAGAAGTATTAAAACAATGCCATGATGAACCAACATCAGCACATTTTGGTATTTCAAAAACCATGTCACGCGTTAGCGAATTATATTATTGGCCTAAAATGTACCGTGATGTCAAAAATTATGTAAATGATTGTCTTATTTGCGGAGCTCAAAAGAGTGTTAATTTAGCTCGACCAGGCCTCATGGGCCAATACAAAAACATTTCGTTTCCTTTTCAATTGCTTTCCGTCGATCTTTTAGGACCATTACCTCGATCGAAACGAGGAAACCAACATCTGTTCGTTGTCACAGATTGGTTCTCAAAATTTGTTCTTGTGCATCCTATGGCAAAAGCCACTGCCGCAGGTGTTGTTAAGTTTTTAGAAAACCAAGTTTTTCTTATCTTTGGCGTTCCTCAAATAATTTTATGTGATAACGGTGTACAATTTATATCTAAGGAGTTTAAGAAACTCATCGAGACCTATCACGTTCAAAAAGTTTGGTACAATGCCAAATACCATCCACAAGTTAATCCGACGGAACGCGTAAATCGTGTGCTAGTTACCGCTATCTCTTCCTATATTAAAACCGAACACAACCGTTGGGATGAAAACATCCATAAAATTGCGCAGGCAATTCGCACCGCAAAACACGATGTGAGTAAATTTACCCCATCTTACCTTGTTTTTAACCGTTTTGTTCCTATTTCGGGAGATTTCTTTGGCGAACCTCCCAATGACAATGAAGTCATTAATATCGAACGAAAGATTTTGAATGATGAAGATCATCAAGCCATTCCGGAGTTATATGCACGAGTTCGCGTAAATCTTAAACGATCCTATGAAACTAGCAAAAAGCATTACGATTTACGGAAACGTCCATTATCTTTCGAAGTCAATGATAAAGTTTGGAAAAGAAATATGGTACTTTCAGATAAAAGTAAAAATTTTGCCGCAAAATTAGCTCCAAAATATATTTTATGTACCATCCTTAAGAAAATTGGTCAGTTAACTTATGAATTAGTTAATGCAGATGGTCAAAATGTTGGACGGTGGCACGTCAAAGATTTAAAATCATTCAAAGGTACGGCTATCGAACCTGAAGATGATATCGAAATTTAATTTCCGTTAATAATTTCTTTCCTGTTTCTTATATTTTGTTTAAATTTTTATCCATATTATTTATTTGTACCTTACTCAAGTTATCTCAGTTTTTTATGCCTTCCCGAATTGATGGCTTATAATTGTTGAATTTTTCCTTCATAGACAGTCGACGGTTTGTGAAGATAAAAGTTTAATGAAGCCAGTTACAAAGTTTCGTATGTTAACCTCAGGTAACTTGATTCCACTCCTTCACTCCCATTTATTTGAAATTTAATTTTTAACGCCCTGGGCATCGGCGTAAAAAGGCACCATTCATATTTTCTTTTCCCGTCTCTATAATTTTAATTACTGCCATTTACCTATTTAATTTTTATTTCCTACAATATCTACCTTTTCGTGCGCTAATTATGTATTAGCTACCATGATAGTAATTTAGTATTATGTCTAATCGTAGTAACCACATTATCACGTAATTTACATAATTCGTACAGATAATTTTAAATATTTAAAATTATTCAAAATCATTTTAATGATTAATCCTTGGGACTAGATTCGAATAATTTGCATCGATTCTCGCTCCTCCTTGGGTTTCAAAAAGTATACGTTGAACCCCCAGTGTAAATATGACTTTTTTGTTATCCCTATTCAATTTTGTCTCTTTCTTTAAATCTTACATTGTTCTTTAACTTTGATTAATTTGTTCAATTTAAAAAATAACCTTTGTCGGATGATTAAGAAGGAGTCCAATCGAGACTAGGTATACTACCCCTAATTTTTAATTACTTAGTTTTAATAATTGTAAATATGATCCTTTCCTCAAAACACTTTGTTTTGTACTTAAACTCTCCTGTAACGGTATTTTTTAGTATTTTTGTACTAGTCCAGAAGCCATTATGACCCGGATTAATGATTTCTTAGTTCTCGAATGCTTATTTTACCCTTCAGTACGAGTTTTGAAAAAACTGTGTCATGCACTATCGTTCAACATCCCCCGTGAAAGCTTATTATTTAAACGAATTTCTATCGTTAATAACGGCTGTCTTTATTGTTAATTATATCTATCCGTGTAAGCCCAGTGCTGTCTCCACTACATATTTTTCCCTCCATGTAAAGCATTGTTGCCGTCTCTCAAATTATTATTTATGTATATTATTTTCCTGGAGATTTATTGCTGTCTTGATCATATGCGTTCCCTCCGCGAAAACCAATGTGTTGTCCCATATCAACCAACGATCAGTTTATGTACACAGTCAATGATTTAAGGGTTTTCAATTTTTTCCCAAAATCATTACGATAAAATTGATGGCGCCTAACAAAGAATTTCGTGACGTGAACCAATCAACTACTATTCGAGTTTGGTTCAATAATTAGTAATATTTCTATTCTAAAGTTGATCTTTTTTTGTGTTTTGACAAAAGAAATTCGTATCGCTCTCTATTTCGTTAACCAAGTACAAATAGCCAGAATTTAAGTTTCCTTGACGCAAGTTTGGATGTCTCTTTTTTTCGCACGGAATTGCCTAATGTTTTAGCAAGTCTTTGCTTATCTTATCTGAATTTGGATATTTATTCGCCTGCCCGCGAACATCTTGTTTCTCATAGAGAAAATCATAGTTAATAGTCTTGTACCATATCGTCCTTTTGATTTTATATCTCATAAAATTTTTTATCTAAGTTAAGTGATCTCGATTCCCGTTCTATTATGTCTACCCAAAACTTCCTCTCTTTTTTTTTGTGTTTGAAGGGATGTGTTACGTTTGGTGCCCAATCCGTAACAGATTTTTTAAAAAAAAAAAAACTTTTAAGATTAAAATTTTGAAAAGCCTTAAAATTCTGTAAAGCCATAAAATTTTGTAAAGCAATAAAATTTTGTAAAGCCTTAAAATTTTGTAAAGCCTTAAAATTTTGTAAAGCAATAAAATTTTGTAAAGCCTTAAAATTTTGTAAAGCAATAAAATTTTGTAAAGCCTTAAAATTTTGTAAAGCAATAAAATTTTGTAAAGCCCTAAAATTAGGTAAAGCAATAAAATTTTGTAAATTAATTTTTAGAATCCCGTTACCACAAGATGTTAAAATTGTGAGTAACTAAGGGATAAAAGAAAGGTTTTAGGTAGAAAGAAGGTCATTCTCGCACAAAATTCGGTGCGACGATTACCTTATCGAAGAGTGTTAATTTCTTATCTTTTTGTGTTGTGCGATTTATATGAGTTATTTTTTTATTTTATGTGTCTTATGTTAGTCTTAATTTTAACTTGAATCGATCATCAGTAAACCATTTGTGTATATAAATTGATAAATGTTTGGGTAAGCTCTTAGTTTTATTATTAAGTTTTGTAAAGTAGTTTAGGTTTTTTATTTCTCCGTATTTTTGTACTTTTTTGTGATTAGTGTTAAGTCATTCTGTGTAAATATTGTATTGGACTTTAATTATATGTTTTCCAATTATTTGTGTGTTTCTTTGGTTTTTCTTTCCACGTATCGCTAACACAGCCTACGCCCGATATTTTTTTTGAATATTTGCGAACCGACTCAGGCTTAGCCGGCAAAAGAGTATTTTAATGTAAAGTAAGGTTACAAACTTTCATAATATTAATTTTAGGTACGGGAAAACCTAACATATATAATGTATATAACTTTTTAATTCATATCAAATATTGATATGATATATAAATAAACATGGAGTTCTGAGAAGTTCCAAAATTTAAAAAATTATATTATTAAGCAAACTTTTAATAAACACGTTCTCGTATATTGGCTTAATTAAAGGTTTTTGATTTAGTTTTATCTTCTATCTAAATTAAATTATGCTTTATGAAATCCTTCGAGATTAGTGTTAACAAGAAGTGATGATTAATTCAATTTACATCATTAAAACCTCAAACTACCAAGTATTTATATAAATTACAGCAGGCTGTTTAGTAGCACCTAGCTCCCAAGTGCAAAATTAAACATTTTTAATTTATTTGCGAATTCAGAAAAAACATCAAAACAATATCTACGAATTATTTCTATATTTTGAGCAATAAGATAACAAGCAGGTATGTTAAAATAAGTCTAGAACTCAACCTCTCTTTCCCTTTCTGTAATGTTATTAATATTGTTACCGACTTAACCCCACTTACTGAATAATCTAACTAATAAACCGACCTATTATGTCAAATGTCAAAATTTATACCTATTATGTCAAACAAAACCCGGATAGGAATTATTCATGAAAACGGTAATGTGAGAGAGTTCAGAGTTTAAAAGTCCAAAACTATGTTGATCATAAGAAAGAGGAAGAAATCCTCCAGTCAAAACAAATACAAAACTTGGTTACGAGACCGGAATAAGCAAGATATGGTAACGTTAAATGACCGAAGGGGATTTTTGACTAAATCTGTATGTAAACTTCTAAAGGCTGGTTCAGACACGGCTAGTATTTTAGTCCAGTAGCGAATGAATTAGTAGATAGGCAAGTAGCCATAAAACCAAGAAAATCTCTTTCAGACACGGCTAGTAATTTGTCCAGTAGCGAGTGATTTAGTACAATTTAATTACTAAACCGTGTGTGAACGGTACAATTTAGAGGAGGTGTTTTTTTTTTTTTTAGTAATTTAGTAAAACCGTGTAGTATAGTGGATCCAATATTTTCTATTTTTATGGTTTAGTAGAGTTCCTCCACCACTTCGGACGTTCGGAAACGATTGTTTTAGTATATTTAATTGGTCCTTTATTTGTTTTTGAGAGTTTTTTTTTAATCATTGCAATAAAAGGCCCAAAAATTTTTCAAAAATTTTTTTGGAAGCTTTCGAAGAATGTGTCCTTCTTTATAAGATGTTCATTTTAAATTATATAAAAATACATATGCCAGAGAAGAATGTTTGTCGTTTCCCAATTGCAAAAAAAATATTTAAGTTTGTAATTGTACTGAAGTTATGATGTATTTTGGCGCCTGTCTGTCCAACGGTGATATCAGATACGAACTCGCATCAGTATCAATGATATCAGGGTACGTGTTTCTATGACCGGGGTACCTGGGTACCCAAGCAGGTAAAATCCGTTCTTGGTACTTTTTCGCCTGTACTTTATGTTAGTCGGTACTATTATATTATTTGAATGGATACGTCCTAGGATTCTTAAGCCGCGTCTTCACTGCGTCGGCTTTTGTTGAGCGGCTCGCGTGCGGAGCCAGAAAAAGGTGTGCGTAATTTTTATTGCACGTATTTATGTGCACACATTTCGTGCCGCACACCTTTTTCTGGTTCCGCACGCGAGCCGCTCAACAAAAGCCGACGCAGTGAAGACGCGGCTTTAGAAAACGGAATTTAGAAAACGAAGAAAAACTCGAAAATTGTGTGCAGAATGTAATCTACCTGTTTGTAATAAGCTAATAAGCATAGACAATTGCCAAATGTATTGAATGTTAAGTTAAATTATGATAAATAAATAATTTTTTTAAGCTATTCGTCTTCTATTTATTCATAGAAATTTGTTCTAAAATATCTTCTGGTATAATCTGTCCAATATTGGCTATAACATTATTTAATAATAAAGCGCGACGTTTAATTACGACTGTCCATCTCGAAGGTTTCTAAACGATTTCTTTGTATTGTAACTTATAAAACAAATACACACCTACTGCTTACAATTTAATTTTTAAGTACAATAAAACTGTCGTGCCTGCATGTGTTCACCAAGTGGTGGGGGCTACTCGCCAGAAAAATAGATCTACTAAGTCACTAAAGTAGTATCCTAAATACTAAATCAATCTCCTAAATTGTACCGTTCACACACGGTTTAGTTACTAAATACTTCGCTATTGGACTAAAATACTAGCCGTGTCTGAACCAGCCTTAAGAGCTGAATTGTCGACGGAAAAATAACCTCAAAAATAACATTGATGTGGTGCAAGGTCAACACTTCGAATCGGTGATGGTCTGAGACAGAATATTCTCTACCGGCAAAACACCCCTGATTCGTGTTTTAAAATTGTACCATTGCCGAGTGATTGGTGGTTGAGCAATGTAATTAATATTCGAACTTGAGTTCAATCAGATTTCAACAGTGTGAAAACAAATAAATTTCTACCAACATTCAGCAAAGTCACAATTTTAAATCCCTTTCTATGCATCATTCAGAAAACAGAGTCCAGTTAGATTATGAAATTCTATGGATTGGTTTCCTTTTTCATAACATCTAAATTCATTATATTCTCATGTCTGATAATAAAAATAACAAAATTTATAAAAGCATTATACAAGCTACATTACTCTGTATGTCACAAGAATAAAAAAATTTCTTTGTCGACATGTTAAAAATAAAAGAAAAATATATAGTTAGAAACATCAACTCATGAAAATAAACGGAACAAACGCGATTTATAAAGAAATAACAATTTTTTACCATTTATGACGTACATTTCATTTCTTATGTTTAATAACGCAGCATCTAATAGAAATAAGGAATGCGTATGTATGTCGACTGGCTATTAACCGGGAAGCTCTGGTTTACTTCCGAAATACGAATTGATTGTTTTTGTTATCTCATTACGTTCTTGTAATTTTTTTCAGGGATCACGTCGAAGGACGGCGATAACTGAATTACTAAAGTATCTTATTTATTTTTTAAAACATTTAAATAATCAATTTAAAAAAATGTTTTTTTATAATTGTAAAGTTGAAGATGGACTATTTCGTAGATCACGTGTGTCGTGAAATAGAATAAGGATTGAAGTAGGGGTTAACGCGAGTTGAAATAACTTTATGTATCAAGTAGTTCAACGAAGCGCAGAATCAAATTTCTCAACTTGTAGTACTGAAATATAAAACCATGTTCTCTCTCAATGCAGAACAAGAGAGTATATTTAAAAGCACATTTGCAGTTTTTGTTTTACTACCCTCATTATTAGCAGATACATTAAAAGCTTGTGTCTAAATAATGCGCTCCGGGTTAAACAATAATGTATTTTGGTTATATATGTATAGATAAATATGCAACGTAAGCATATTACAGTTGGCAAAAGATTCTGACAATTGAGTTCAAAAAGACTAATTAATAACAATAATATGTTCAGAAATCCAACTCTCTCCGACTACATTTCGCCGGGGTAGTTCTACGACGAACATAAAATATTTTAGTCACATAACCTAAAATCAACGGTATCGGTAATTAAAAACAACCCTTTTTCTAATTACGATAGATTTACTTTTTTTACTCGATGTTGTCTGTAAACCATAAATTTAAATTTATTTCAGTAAAGGGAAGCATTTTAAAAATCTTGAAACAACTCTCGTCTTAATTAAGTTTATTTATCCGAACACAACTTATATTGATATTACTTATATTGAAGATTACGTGTTCAGAATAGTATACCTAGAGGTTTAATTGGTTGAATAATAAAACAAAACAATATTATTGACCAGTTTCGGTTATATTCGTCTTCCTCAGAATCAATAATATAATCTTACGTAACATTTGTTACATATTGGATGTATCCTTGACTCTGAAGAAGACGAATATATCAGGCGAAACCCGTCCGCAATATTGCTTTCTGTATCAAACCAAAAAACAAAGGAAATTTACATTTACGTTATAGAGGTTTCGTACTTCATAGCAGACATATTCATGATTTAATTTAGAATTGATTTATACAAATGAATTGCATTCTATTACTTCGAACGTATTTAGGGTTAATAAATAAGGGTGCAATATAAAATAATGCGATAATATTGTCCTGAATATTTAATTCAATTAATTTCATTTAAGGAAAGTTGAAGTTTTTATAAACATCAACTCACAAATGAGCCGTTACCCTCTTAATTTGATTTAAAAGTTTTGAATAATTCAAATGCGTAACTTCTATATATTTATATACAAAAGTTATCCGATATTAATAAAGGGACCACACTAACGATTTTAGATGGACAATATTAGAGAATGAAAATTAATGGGTTAATTTGAAACACTACGTTGTTTGAAGACTCGCTAACAAACCCGACTAACAAAAGCTAACAGAGCCTTTCATAAAGCTATATCTTCAATTTTGGAATTTGTAGGTATTTTTTTAGTTAAATTTAATAATTATTTATCAAATGAAACATCTCCACTGAAAGACTAATTTCACGAACGAATGTTAGAATTTTTATTCAATTTTAAAAATAATAAACATTTTAAGCTTATAAAATTCTCTACAATTTTTATTCCAACATTTTTTTGTATTAAAATTAATTAAAAAGTTAAACGGTTCACAAAAAAATTTTGTTTCGGATATAAACAAACTTCTGGCAAATACATTTGCATATTATTTTATAAAATTTTTCCAATATCATAAAAATAGATATAACCTAATTCGTACAGGATTATAATCGTAGGTACTTGTATGTTTGACTTGTAGAATATGATTAGTCGGGATCGGAAAGACGCACAAAAAGAACTTCACATTTATTTCTTAAAATGAATCGGAGTGATAATATTCTAACTTACATATAAATTACATATGAATTCATCTTAAAATATTGATCGAGTGGTTTAGATAGTCAATTATACGTATGTATTATATTATTAATTTATCAGCATGCGATATCGCGGCGTCAAAAAAGGTTGCTTGCGGCTAAATCTTGGATGGGTGACCGATTTAAGAAGACCTCATGTCGTTACTCCCCTACCAACCTGCATTTGGTCAGCGTGGTAGGGCATGGGCGTAATCGCTCTAACATTAGTCTCCCGATACTCAATCTTGGCGATGAAGAAGGAGCTTTATATGCTGATAAAGAGAGAAAGAGTTGCCTGATGCACGTTTGCGATGCAATATAAAAATATTATCGCGTGTACAGAATTCTATTTTTACGGAATAAATAAAACCCCCTAGATATTATTTCTTCTTCATAAAGTGCCGTATCCGCTCAGCGAACGACTGCTATTAACTTGATTGAACCTTTATTTCAATTTTTATTTATTTTTAAACAAATTTCGCTTACGTGAAAATATTTAACCGTGCATGTAGTCGATATTGCGCCATTTAAGAGTCGTGTCGTGTTTTCGGTAAGGTTTTTTATAAAACAAATGTGGAAAAAATGTTTTGTAGAGAATTATATTCTCTTTAATTTGGTCTGATGATAATTTTTCGTAAAACTGAAAATAAGCGAGTACTTTTGGAGAGGGGGAGGCTTCCGAAAAACTTCAACATACAAGTCCTACTCCGATTTTCTGCAAAGTCTTCACGATCCATTTATTGAGGTAGATCAATCCTTTCTGTTATACTTATCCACAGAGTGCTGATGTTCACCGGAAGGCCGCGCTAAGAATTTCCGTTAAGTTTGCAATTCAAACCCACAATTTCCGCACTGTAACTCAACCAGCAACACACCAAGCCACTGCTGTGTTATTATATTAATAATATAGTAATATATAATCGATATAACATATTCATAATGTTTTTCTAATATTTATATACTAATATTTATCAAATTCTAAAAAGTACTTAGCAGTAGTATATAGCAAATTGAATTCAGTTGGAAAAAAATACTTCACAGTGTTGCGAAATATGACGACATTAACAATATAATAAAACTATAGAAAAGAAGCATATTGATGGTCTCAGAATTGGGATCTGAACCAGTAACCAAATTTCCATATCCCTGACAAGTAACAAATGTGAGACTGATTTATTAGATAATAGCGGTATTTATCGACTAAACTGTAGTTCGCGTGACGGCCGTATATATTGGCCAAAACGGTGAATCAATTAATTCAAACATCAACCATCAAATCAGATACAAGATCAATCATCGATTTAGTCGCTCATTGTTTTGGAACGAATCAAGATTTAGCCAAAAGAAAAATTGGGAATAAAAATAACAGAAGTCTAAATGCGAACCCAAACAATTCGTCAATTGCAGACAAGTGATTACAAAAAAATTTATTTAAAACGCACATTTAAAAACGTCAGTGTTTTCGTTTATGCCAAACTTGACTTTTACAAAAAACTCAACTTTGAGCCTAATAATGAATATGATAATAGCTTGTAAAACACTCCGCGTATTCAAATTTAACAATTGCCAATACGAGTGAACAAGTTTGTTTTAATTCATGAATTAATTTTTAAAATGGCTTCCTCTTTATTTCGGCATTTTTGACTTCCTTTATTTCAAGTGCCTCAAACTTGATGCTTTTAAAATAATGATTCTTTACAACGATCGTGATGCAATATTATTTTTATTACTGAAAAGTACTTTCCAAATTAAAAAAAAAGTTAATTAACAAGAGAATGCTACTTGTTCACTAAATTATGGAACAACCCCAACGATTTCAATTTTGAGGTTATGAGTTATGAGTAACCTCAGTAAAATTATTTGTTTAATGAAACGAAGTAATACACTATTTAGGAGATCCAATTAAATTACTAAAAATAACTCGCTGCTAATAAAGTTAATATATTCGTTATGGTTAAAATATAAATTCAAACATTTACGTAAATAATTGTTACTGTCATGGGTATCAATATTAATAGACATATCGAATTAATAATACATTCAATTGTCATATTATCAATAAATTGCATTTTGATTATCGTAATGTAGCGTTATCGAAATTGGAAATTATGAAGGAGCTTGCTTGGATAAGGAAGTGATGGAACAACAGCTGCAGGCGTATTCGAAATAAAACTAAAATATTATCGTACTTTTTTAAAAATTCTGGAAGAAAATTTAAATACCTATATATAGGTTTAATTTAACAGCCAACATGATATAAATCGATAAATTAAAAAATTATTTCCAATTAATTTGTTTATCTAAAAAATTACTGATTCTATAAATTAATATATTATAACCTTAAATATAACCTCATGAAATAAAAATAAACATATAAAAATAAAATAAAACCAATAATTCAATGTTTCGTTACTAATAAAAATGAATTATTGACTTGTTTTTAATAATAATGTTTAATATAAATTATCTTTCAGTCTAATTGAAATATACAGGCTTTGTCTTTTGGTATGGGAATCCCGGAATAAAAATTTAGTTGAATGGGGCGAATTGTTATACAAAAGGTGAGGACTTTGTTATTCAAAAGATGAGAAATCTGAGAAATGAAATTTATGCTAAAGTAAATAACTAAAATTTTGAAATTTCATTTTTTGCTTTTCGGCGCGTTGGCGTTAGTTTACCTTCTCGCTATAACTGAACGTTTACGCTGAAAATTATATATGCTAAAATGAAATTATTTTTTCGTTTAGTTTCAATCCAAATATTGTTTATTTAAATATTTGTAATATACTCAACATGTTAATCACACCGTTAAACCGTAGGCTTCCGGTGCAGCAAGCGGGATCCTAAAATAATAAATTTCGATATTTGATGTTACCCGTACTTGTTTGTTAAGTTAGGTACCGTTTATGTTTTTAACGTTTAAAACAGTAGTTGTAATTACTAAAACGTAAATTTCATAAATTTAAACCTTTATTAACAATTCTATTTATGGAATGGAGCCGCTGCATAAATGTAGTGCTCATTAATTTAAAACAACCAACGTGCATTTAGCAAAAAGTAATTGAAACGCATTTACTCATTATAATTACTAATCATAATTGATGGCACACAAATTAAACATTGAAATTTATGTGTGAATTTTAATTAAACTCTTTTAAACCTGATAGTACCTAATTAATTTTACTTTTAATGTTGAAGATGTCTTTTTGAATCTAAATTTTAACCAGAAACAGGCGCTTAGGAAGGACGAACATTCTTAATTCCACTCTTCCGTTGCAAATTAGTGTGGTCGTACTTTGACCTCATTTTTACACGGTTGTTGAATATTGTACCTCTTTTATTATTACGTACAAGGGATTGCGGGTTGTTTTACAACTTTTTTTAAACGTTATTTATGAAGATTAATTGCATCAACCGTTCAGAAAATCTGCTATTAATTGATCGCTAAATTACATTTCCTTGGGATTATCTGCCTTTCCGGTTAAAAAAGATTTGTTGGTAAATTCTACTGCGGTTTTTAAACCCTTAGGTTGTTTTATACATTTTAATAAAAATACAATATTTCACGTATGCACTCTTTTCAACTTGCAATCAGGAATGCCGATAATTAAAAAGTTTGTAACTCCCGGGTATTCTCACAGGAAATTTTCAGCAGTTTTTTGGTTTGTACAATTTTTAAAATTGTTATAACAAAAAATGTCCATTCTTCTTTCAACCGAAATATGTTAACGTTTCGAAACTTTTAATATAACTCGGTTATTATTTAAAATAAATATAACAAACTATATATTTCTGGAAAGCTAATAAACTAACAAATCTAAATATCTAAAGAAATAATACTTTTGGTATTTAGAAAACAAGTACAGTAGAACTCCAATTATCCGAATCGCTGATTATCCGAAGCGCTTTCAGAAAATAAAATTTAAGACGGAAACGTACTGCGATTCGCAAAATAATGATTTTGCGAGATGTCCAGCAAGCAATGACTTTCATTTACAATACATACTAATGTACAGCACTTGTATTATAAGTACGCTATTATAAATATAGTATATAACATGTAAAAGTGTTGCCTTTTCATTTAATTAATTAAAAATCCATACATTAGCCTTTTTTCGGAAAAAATCCAATTATCCGAATTTTTGATTATCCGAATGGGGTCCGGTCCCAATTGATTCAGATAATTGGAGTTCTACTGTATTATGTCATTTAATTATTCACATTCGGCGTGCAGGTAATTGGGAATCAAATTTGTACCAACTTTTAAGTAAAAAATTCCTAGTTTAGTTTAAAATTTTTGGGACTTGTTACAAATTTACTAATTGACATAGATACCGTAATTTTAACAATTAATAAACAAGATAACTCGGGTTAATTTTCGGTTAACTAAGTTTAAAAGTTTGTTTGTATATCATTGAGCAATTTGATCACCCCACATATTTATTTCACTTTACCTGTGTTTTAATTAATTTGATTGACGTGAAATTCTCTTTATATATCAACATCTCTATAGGCAACCAACTTGATTTACGTGTCGGTTTTGCAATTTCTTTTAATTAAAAACTTAATTTTCCTATTATAGAAAATCGTTCGGGTCTGCATATTTAATTTTATATAATTTAATTATTAGTTTTAAAAAAATTCAAGTTTGTGAAATTTCAGTAGTACAATGTATATTATATAGGTTACTACTGTAATATAGTACATACTATTACTAAAATTATTAATACGAGATTTGTTTATTATAGAGATAACGATAAATATTGTAAATCATCAAAAATTATTAACTATCTCTTGATCCCGATTAAAATTTATTTTAACTAATTTAAAAATTATAAGGACCTATTAATAAATTTTATCTCACAATACTTGATGAATAAATTTACCGCTATTACGCTCATATATTTTAAAATTGTTTTATGAAGTAAATATACCATGATGCGAAAATGACAACAAAAATTGAAAATGTGTTGTAAGTAATCAATTTACTTACACCCTCGCAGTAGAAAATTAGATTTTAAAAATAGATACAATACCAACCTACCTACACTGAAATCTTTACATACAATAAAAAAACGGAATCTCAAGAGTGTTGTTTGTTGGTACTAAATAACTGTAAAACGTCACACTTATCGAATGGGCCAGATTTCGACAACCCTATGACTAATTATTATTTATTTTTTGCAGAGTCACTTGTACTTTCTCTACTTACTTAGTATACAGGAAGTATAGTAATCGCAATACGATTAACTAAACATGGTATTTTATCTGTCTACGTATGTTCTTTGATATCATAAAAGCGTATATAAGAAAATGTTGATTGTTTGTATACTCGTATAATATTATCAATGTGATGTTCGGAAAGTCTTGACTTTTGATTAAACATCATATCAGATCCGGTACATACCGAGTACCTTGTTTAATATTAAATAGAATTATTTATTGTATGACTCAGAGCGGCGGTTTGGATATCCCTGATATCTTATATAATAATTTCCAAGTAGGATTTAACAAATAAGTACAGCTTAATTTTTGGAAATTTACGAATGCATTGTTTTAATAAAAACATATAACAAAAACCACCACAAGGACTTCCTGGTAGGTCAAGTACTTCATCATTTTCTAAGCGACAATTAATACAATGAGTAGGAAACTGGAATTTTTATTTTGCAAATTTAGACTAATCCAGACACATATCATCCCATGCCGAAATTGTTAAAAATGCAAAAAAAGTAAGATAATTCAGGGTCAATCTACAGGACAGCACAATTACACGTAAAACCAAATTATTTAAGCAAAATTTGTTCGTTTTACTACGTAAAACCACGCAGTTTGTAGATTTTCTGTATAGAAATTTCAAAATTAGATAAACGGGAACTTGGCCTAAGCCAAGATGACTTATTAAGGGAAATGTAATTAATGGGATAGTTTTTAGTTGTCTACCTCATAACACACAGATCAAGCAAATCCGCCGACTTGACTTGAGTGTATGTAGCAGACTGACTGTAGATCATAGCAGGATAGCCGACGCGACTAGGGATACTACCGCGGTCTTCCGCGATTTAACACGTTAAGCGCCACCTGTATCCTCAAAGATACAAGTCAATATTCCCTGTGGGGCCGCATGTATCCTTAAAGATACAAACGCAAGGTTTGAATCACAGTTTGCATGTACCTCGACCAATATAAGGACCTTTCCAACAATTTAAGCAAAAAAAAATCATGTGATGGCCCATATACCAAAGATATTTCTGGTATACGTGGCGCTTAACGTGTTAAACATAATAAGAGCTTAACGCGCTTTTCGTACCAACGCAAGTTTGATTTCCAAATTTTGACGCTTGCAGCGCAGCAGCAACGCCACTATTTTCACCATTTTCAGACGCTCACAACGCTAATTTTATTTAGGTAGTGCAGCAAGAGATGGTCATAGCTTAGTTAGGTCGTCTACTGTCTCTCCTCGGAATGCAATGGCAAACTAGCGAGATAATCTGCCATGATCGCCCATCTCGAAATGACGTGTATTACACTTCCCGTGGTTCGCAGTCCACGTTAAACAAGTAGGTTCTCTATGTATACGTAAATAATTTGAACGCAAATCACAGACATAGAAGATTTGGGTCACGACGCTTCTGTCAAAGAGGGATCACGACTGAAGAAGTGCAGCATAAGCGTGGCGCTGTAGTGGTAGAATTGTAAAACTCATAATTCGGTTTAGAACTTCTCGAAATTTAAGCGATAGTGCGCATTGTCCAAATCGATCGGCAAAATTTGCGCGCTGTAAGCGTGAGCACCAATTAGTACCAAAAGTGCGGGAGCTCTCAATCCGAATACGGCCTATGTGGTCCGTAGGCACGTGTTGTGCGTTCGAAGTGTTTAGTAGGTTCATTTTAAGTAGGTTTACTTCGTCCGGTATCGAACTGAGTACTCCGTACTACAATATTGTAGTTTTCCCTAGTAAAAAATGTAGTGTAGTCCCAAGATTTGCTGTCAACGCATTTATTCGCTAAGCTGTTACCGTTTCTTTCAGTGTATTAATTATCTTAAATGATTTTTATAATAGCGTATTTTTCAATAAATGTAACAAAAATATTCGATTCAGATAGCAAGTAGTATCGGATAATTATCTTTAATTGGCAAAATAAATACGATGTATTAAAATCAATTGGATTAAAATATATCAAGAATTATTTATATTACCTTCGGTGGTTCGTTGGTTCGAAAAATTGAGACTACTACAGTAGAATAACCCCGATTATTCGCGCTTATTATTAAAATCGAAAATTCAGATTACACAATATTTTCGTAAAAATATGTAAAATTAAAATTAAAAATGATGCTAATACCTCTATACCGGGTGTTGAATGAGTTAGCCGTTCATAGGATATTTACATGTAAAAACTTATTTATGCAAATTCCTGCTTCCCTAATTATTTTCGAAAAAAAATGAAAGACACAAAAATCATGCAGAAAAATAAATTACAAATGATAAAAGAATTATTTTCATCTAGCTTTTACTTAAAGTGGCAAAAAATGCTTTTGAAATTGTTCAAATTTTCATTTATCAGACTAGCCATGAAATAAATTAATTTAATTTATTTATTACATAAATTATTAATAATAAACAATTACAAACATTAAGAAATAATTAAATTTACAGCAAATGTTCAAACAGGTTTCCATATTCAGCTAAACAAAAACCAAGTCTATCATAAAAGTTACATCGTACATTCGCAAGTTGTCTTTCGGTAATATTGCCACACTCCTCCACAATTTTATTTTTTAATGAATCAATACTTTGGTATCGTTCACCATAAATTTTAGATTTTAAATGACCCCACAAAAAAAGTCATTTGGAGCCAAGTCTGGTGACCGAGCTGGCCAGTTTATTGGTCCATTGCGTCCTATCCAAGAATTGGGATAACATTCATTTAAATAATTGGTTACATCTCTAGTATAATGTGCCGGACATCCGTCTTGTTGATAGTAGATTACGTTATTTTCTCCTGCCACAATATCAATTGCCGGTCCAATTTCGTTTTGTAACATTTCTAGATATTTTAGTCCATTCAAATTTCCATCAATAAAAAATGGTCCGATGATGTTTGCTCCTAATATCCCTGCCCAAACATTTACAGTTTGGCGATACTGTGAACGATTGTTGATCATTAAATGAGGATTTTCGGTGGACCAAAACCGATAATTTTGAACATTTGGTTCCCCGTTAATACTAAACGTTGTCTCATCGGTAAAACAAATATTTTTAATAAAATTTCTATCCAAATTGGCCTTTTCGATAATGCTTTCACAGAAAATCATTCTTTTGTACATATCCTCTTCAAAAATTTCTTGATGGTTTTGGAACTTATAAGATATAAATTTATGCTTTTTTATAATTTTGAACGCCGTAGTGTGATGAATATTTAACTCCTCACCAATTGTTCTTGTACTGATACAAGGATTATTCACTACGGCAGCAATTACATTTGTTTCGATATCGGTACCTGGAGCTTCACCAATATTGATTTCTTCCAAATTTATTCTTTTATTTCTGCAGGTCTTGCATGACGGCTTAAATACAGATCCATATTGATTTTGATTATCAATTACATTTTTAATTGTCGAATAAGTAGGGATTGGTCTTTCTGGGTATAAACCAGCAAAGAGATCTCGTACCATACGTATACTGTTTCCAGAGTAATATAGTTTTAAAAATTGATTTTTTTCACTAATTGTGTACTTTGCTTCCATTTTATGAAATTAAAATTTAATAAAGTGCAAAACTGTAAACAAAGTGCAATTGTTTTTTAATACTTATCAAAAATAATTACCTTGGAAACTTTCATGGCTAGTCTGATAAATGAAAATTTGAACAATTTCAAAAGCATTTTTTGCCACTTTAAGTAAAAGCTAGATGAAAATAATTCTTTTATCATTTGTAGTTTATTTTTCTGCATGATTTTTGTGTCTTTCATTTTTTTTCTAAAATAATTAGGGAAGCAGGAATTTGCATAAATAAGTTTTTACATGTAAATATCCTATGAACGGCTAACTCATTCAACACCCTGTATAATGAATTTCAGCCTAAAACTGACTAATAACATCATCATCTCATTTGATAGGTCGACAACCACAGGCAAACCGGCGATATAAATATAAGAAAAGTCTTTACGATACATTTACTGAGGTGGATCAATCCTTTTGTTTCTTGTTTACTTTCAACTAATTTATCTACATAGTGTTGATGTTCACCGGAGGGCCGCGCTAAGAAATTCAGTCAAGTCCGCAATCCAAACCCACAATTTCCGCGCTGTAACTCAACCTGCGATCACACCAAGCCACTGCTGTGTCTATACTATGTACTATAGAAGCCTAAAAAGAAGAACTTTCTAAAATTTTGATTTTTGTTGTCAAAATAAGTAAATACTAATACTATAGGCAATTGTTTTTAAAAGCGCTCTCTAGCGTCTCGGATTTGATTAAATTTGTTAAATTTTGCTTTAAAGATCAAATAAGTATTTCAAGTTTTATCAAGCGAAAATAATATATCAAAAAATAAAGTATCGCTGAAAAGGGTACTTGAAGAGGAATAATATATGCTGGAATATATAGGATGTTCCATAATAATAAAAAATTATAATGTAATTTTTAAGTACGTTATTGATAGGAACAGCATCTACTAAAACAAATTTTGACACTTTTAACTGTTTTGAAGGGACAACTTGCTTAAAAAGGTAAAAATGAAAACTTTACCGCCATTTTTAAAATATCTTATATTCAAATTGAAGTAAGGAAAATTTTTTATTCGAAATGAAATTTAATGTGTCATTTATTTGCTTAAATTTTAAAATTTACTTAACAGTTAGAAGTTAAATGCCATTTTCGATTCCGGATCCCATTAAAAAAAGGATTAAAAGCACTCAAGTAGTCCATTTAATTTATAATTAATTGTTTTTGATGTGAATTATGAAAGATTGACCAAATTTAATTCAGTTTCGTTAATTATACATTATCCATCCAATTTTTAACTGAATTGAAAATAAAGTAAGTAATGCTCTTCAATGCCACAAAACAAATTGTATATCGAATTGGGAAAATATCAATAGAAACATTGAAATCCAACAAAAAAATATAATAAAAATGGCTGGATATGTCCTGCAGTTCAAAGTAATAAAACAAATTGAACAAACCTCGAACAATGTAGTTAGAATTGCTTTATTATAACGTTCATGTTATTTGATTACCGCTTCTTCCTTCAAATGTTTCTAGCGACGTTGATACTTCACAAAAGCAAAAACATTCACAGCTGAAACCATTTCAAAATAAACTACCAATTTCGATATAATTTTCTGGAACAATTAGGTTAGGAAACTAATTAATTTGTATAAAAGAAAATCTACTGTAGTTTTTGTTTAGCAATAATTAATTTAGTATCCGCTAAAGTCTAAACAATTAGGAATTAGCTGGAAGACGGTTAGATAAAACAAATAATAATAAATTTAATACGTAAAAACACAGGAAGACAGAATAAATGTTTCATAACCTAGAAATTTGGTGAATTCATTAATTATAATAATTCAAGTTTCGTTTAATGTAGTATCTTCGATATTATATAGGTACATATTATAATAGGGTTATTCGCGTTACGCAAAACTTATACATAGTAACCAAGGTATCTCTCTATACAAATTGCAATTTAATTGTCTAAGCGCATTGGAAACGCCGCCGGCTGCTATTCGATTATCAACGCTAAACAAAGTGTAATAATGTTTTGTGATGATAAAGGATTGAAAACACTTGTCGATAATAAATAAAGTGCCTATCCAAGAATAATAATAGTTATCGCTAGAACCGAAATGTGGGCAATAAAATAAAAACCGTCAGCTTAAAGAGCGGCATTAGTAGATTTTCCCTTAATAATTAATTTATTCATAATCGGCTTGTACTATATGTACGTATAAGCATGTATGTAATATATAAGTATTTACTTATGCATACTATGTAAGAGGTTTATCCATTAATAAATAAACATCTACCAAAGAGGATTTAAATAAGATCTCAACTTCTAGCGTCAACTTTTAAATAAGTAAGTTTTTCCAAACAAAATTATAAACGTATTACGCACAAAACTAGAATTTATATCTTCCATATCAAAGCGTTCCGAGATAGGCTGCAGTTGACCCGTACGTATATTGTAATGCGAATGACCTTACGCTCATAAGAAATCTAAAATAGACGAGGGATCCCACTAGAGGTGGATCTTTCATAAAACAGAAATGGTAAACTTATTGCAAACATGTACCATCATATATCATTGTTAGTGTCATCGACAGATAAAATTGAAATATTTTTATTGTAAATATACAATGGTACGTAATACAGTAGAACTCGCTACAACGAACTTGAATATTATAAAATCGTACAAATTAAAAAAAGGCAAAACGATTACCAAGTATTTGCACGTCACCGTTTCACTTGTTTTTAAGTGTCGTCGTGCAGCCACAAGCGGAACGGAACTTTAAGCGTTAGTATACCGGTGAGCGCTCAACCAGAACACCCCCTTATGATAAGCTATAACTTATATATTATGTAAAGTCGTGTAGAGCGTTACTCGTTATAAACAAGTTCTACTGTATAATTATTGTATTTATAATTGATAACCTATCTCACCTAAAGTGATTTGCTTTAAACATAAAGTTCAATAAGTAGTTTTGCATGTTCAAATAAATTGTGTAAGTACAGGATGAACAAGTTTCGATGTTTTTGTTTATTTTCAACTTCTCCTACGTCGAGATTCAAAACTTTCGTTTAAAATCAACAAAATTTACCCACGCCGCCGCACAGTGATGTATTTCAATATTAGGGAATTAAAAATTAATATTGTAATTAAAACTTCTTTTAGTTAAGAAATATAATTTTTCCATATAGTTTATACTAAATCTTATTATAACCAAAGTTTATTACCCTAAAATCAGCGGCGGTTTGTCAATGGAGGCAAGGGTGGACGCACTTGCTATTTATATTTCGTTTTAAATTAGTATTTTCCAATTTTTAATTTTTTTTGGATTTGTTTAAAACAAAATTTAATTTAATAATAAAATTAGCTTAAGAACTTGACTTACGCCTGAAATAAATTCGAAATAGTACATATCCAGCGGCTAGCCTAAAGGCTTATCTTAGTTTATTAACACAGAGTTAGGCAACCCAGAATACCATAGAGGCTACTGGTTAGTAAAGTTCATGATCAACATGAGCGATTAACAGATGAATTGTAAGTAATAAGCTTGTAATATAAACGCATACTATTCTGTGTTATTTTACTAAATGTACAAAGATAGCAATTTTACACACGTTTGAGGCTAGACTCATATGCGTTTTATCAAAGGACACCTGCAAATATTTGCATTATTCATGCATACTTATGTTCTAAATATAATCACTTGTATTGAAAACATATAAAAGTGAAGTGCAGTATTTACAGTGCAATTAAGAAAACAACAATTAATTGACGTATTTAATTTTATAATCGACAGCGATGATTTTAAAAACGACTCTCAAACTATTGGAGAAGCGGTAGGTTTAAGACAATATTTAAATGAATCAAAATTTTGCTTTTTATTAGAAACTTTTAAATTAATTTTTGAACAGACAGACGTAGTATTTTCAATTTTACAAAGTAAACTTGCCGATATTTCGCCAAATGTCGTTTAACAAAATTAATCTAAACTCTTCATAGATACAGTAGTGATGATTTGTATTTTGACAACATACATATTTAACAGTTTAGAATTAAATTGCGAGCCGGCTCAGAAAAAAAGAAAAAAGGACATTTGATTTACCAGATATGCATCAAAGTTATAAACAAATTTTTGCGGAAATTTTGGATACGGTTATCGTGCAAATTGAAGTTAGATTTGCAGACTTACATAAATTAAAATTTTTTGATCTATTAACATTTGCTAAATTTTCAGATTATAGGAAAAACTTCCCTCAAAATTTATTAGATAGTCTATTAGAGCAATATCCATTTTTTGATCAAATCCAACTCAAAACTGAATTATCGGTAGCATATTATAATGACCCCAAAATGTTTGGACAATGTAGGACTCCATCAAAGATATTAAATTTTACTTTCAAAAATGATTTACACAGTTGTATGCCTGAATTTTACAAACTTTTATGTGTGGTCGTCACCATACCGGTAACATCGGCTTCGGTTGAAAGAAGTTTTTCCACACTAAAACGTATTAAAACTTACACTCGTAATACGATGAACCAAAATCGGTTAAGTAACGTCGCGGTAATGTCTATTGAAAAGGAATTCGTTACCTTATTGTCTCGAAATAATGAATTCTACGAGAATATCATCGATCACTTGGCGAATACTAAAAGTCGCCGTCTTACGTTTAAAGCTTCATATATAAATTTCGAATGACTTAAAATAATATTAATCTGTATATTGTACAGCATTTTTTCCAAAAAACACTCTGCACTCATCGAACAATTTTTGCCATTGTACACAGTACTGAAGATAGCCAACGAGCCCGAAACACGTGTCTACTAATATTTTATTAAATTTTTTTTTAAGTTTTATTTTATAAGATAGTTAAGCTGTAAAATTAGCCTCCCCAAATGGAAAAGTCACTAGCCGCCGCTGCCTAAAATATATATAATTTATTGTGAATTAGTAATTAAATAATTTTCTCGACATCTCCCTTTACATTTAGGATACAAAACAAAATATTATCGCGGTTGGAATCCTGTACCATAATAGCTATTTATATTTCTGTTGATAATATGTTGATGTTCAACTTTTGTCGGACTATTAATAGGTTTTGTCCCACTGTGCGCGGACATGAACTTCATAAACTATTTTAATAACGTTTTTGATAATTATATTCATAACTTATCCTCGTGTTTTATCGTCGACATTACTTTTGCACAAGTGACTCAGTTACTTTAATGCAATTCGGGCTAAAATAGCATTTTGACATTTGAATAAATCTAACTTGAAAAGATCGCTCCATTTATCCCGTGTACCGTGGGACCGCAATGAAAACAATTGTATTATTCGATAATTTTTTGCTTTTAAATTTTTATTAGAAATGTTTAAAAAAAACAATTACGCTCAAGTCCAGAAATGTATCACTGCAATCTCTCGACCGCAAGGAAATAAATTCGTTAGTACGTATTTTATTATTAAAGCAGAAAAGGACTTGCAAAGATACTTTTGTCTAAAAATATACGAAAACCCTGTTCCGATGAGGTAGTAATTTATTAATGCACTACCGCAGCTAAACCCTACGGGTTTCTTGCGCTAGGCCTGCCGGCGGCAAACCGCTTTGCTTTTTTACGCTTATGGAACAAAACACGTGTAAATTACTATAAAAAATCGTATAACGGATAAATAAGCCGGTACACAAGATTAATACTATAAACCGTAACAAGCAAAACCTACCCGTTCAATAAACTCGAACAAATTCAACTTCAAATAAGTAGGTATTATACTAGTGACACAAAACAATAATCAATATGTGATACAAATGACAATAATAATTATCAACACCAAATAACCATTATGCAAAGAACAATGGAACTATTAATAATTGATGCCTAAGCTCCCTCTTAACTTGTACTCGAGCTAGATTATCACAAAAATATCTACGCCCATAGCAATATGCTGAACAGCAATAGCAAATGTTAGATTATTGAAAATTGTCAATTTAGGCAACGTTTCTCTACAAAAAAACAACTAACAACCGGTAAAATTCTGAAAAGTTTTTGGGAAGTCATAGTGCCCTTAGTTCCCAACCAATACTACTAAATTTGGAAGGTCATCCGAACTGCATCGAACAACCTGAGAAAATTGTTATAAAACTTGATCGAATATTTTCAACGCGAGCGTCATAAACTGACATTATAATTAAAACTCTTTTCCTTTGAAGAAAAGCAAAAAGTAAATTTTCGAAATTTATGAATTGTGTTACACGACGTTTCATAAAGCACCGTTACATAAACCAACAATTTTAGAAGTCCGACCAAAGAGTCTTTGAAACGTTTTTTTCCTTTACAACAAAATTAGCTTTCTTTTTTGAAACAATATTCAATAGAAATAACCCAGTTTGTATTTTACCCCCGACAGACGCGGAAACAACATAATAAACGATAACTAAACCGCTAATAATAGCGAGTTATCGCACTTCCCGATAATTTGTTTTACGGAATGATCAACTTTAGAGTTACAAAAATATTCGAACGTTATTTCTACACAGTACCAATACGCAGAGTTTGCCAAAAATATATTAAAATTCTTCGTGTTTGCCGTCGTCGTTAAGAGTAAAACGTAATCGAGTTTTCTTATAACTTTCCATCAGGAATTTACTTTCAACATAACAGATTAGTGCAAAAATGAGTTTATCGTTAGCGTTATCATCAACTCGCTAATAGGAAGTTATCGGGACTTTTACACTAATACGCACTAGCTGTAAATAGCGTAACAATAAATGAAGAGCGGGGCCCGTTATTTGTCTTGAACTAATGAAAGCAAATACAATTTTTTTCAGTTTCCACTAAAGTTGGGTTATGTCACAGGTTATATTAAGTTATGTTCAAAATAATGCCTGATGGAAAGTTAGAAGACAACTCGATTTTGTTTTACTCTTAGCGATGATAGTAAACGCGAAGAATTTTAATAAGTACAGGTAACCCTCGTATAGCACGGGACTATGAGTACACGGTTTCAATAGAACACGCAGTAAATTTTGCGACAATTTCTTACACGGTTTCGATATTGCACTTCTAAGAAACCAGCACTAGTATAAATCTCCAGTATCTCGGTACTTTACTTATTATAGTGGACATATTATAACAGCGTTATCACATGTTATCATGTATCATCTTACCTGTAACGCATCTAAAAAAAGTTACGACGTCAGCGAAAGAACGAAAAAATGTAATCGTTTTATTTAATTATGAGCCCATGTTACTCCTGAAATCATAACTAAAATAACAGTCAAAGTTCCATCAAAATCGGAGCAGTGGTTTTCAAGAAAATCGGCAACAATTGTGCAAACTTGGTCTTGTTTATTATGTTAGTCATTAAAAGACAGTTTAGATATTACACTGAATGCATTTCACATTACTTCTACGTTAAACTTAATGCAGTTTCGATAGAACACACGGACTTGCAGAACACGGTTTTGATAAAACATGGAACGGAACCTCTGATTTGCATTACTTCTTGGTTTTGCTTAACACGTTTCGATATTGCACGGAACGAATTAACCGTGTTGTGCGAGGGTTACCTGTATAATATATTTGACAAATTTCACTTACGGTTGGTGATCATAATAAAAATACGTTGCGGTATTTTCAGTAACTCTAAAATTGATCATCCCGTAAAACGAATTATTGGACTACGTCACGTAGTTTTATCCTTACCGTAAGAAGTGCGGACACTCTAATATCAATCAAAACACGAAAGTTAAGTAAACGACATCAAGAAACAAGCCCAACTATTTTCTGTTAAATTTAACAAGCAAAATTGATGTTTTCATAATAAAATCACGCTTTCATGAATAGCACTAGCGCTACCACGGAATCGGATTGCTCGGAATCAGACCTGTATGGTGCTGTAATGTTCACTACACCCAAAAGTTAATTTTCAATTTCACTTCCAGTTACTCGATCACCAGATGAAGGAAGTGAAGCGAGCTGCGCTCGTAATGTACTCCACAATGCCACCCTTATGCAAAAAAACTTTCCCGTTCAAACATATTGAGATAACCATAGAAACAAATTGTTTGTGATCACGTGGATGCCTAGAGTCAATCGGAGAGTCAAGCTAAAAAACTACGCGAAGTGGTCAGTAGTTACGCCAATCTATCCTTGTAATCACTATAATTTGTACAAACCAATCAACTTATAAAAATAATTTTTAAAAAATAACAAATTTATTAGTTATTCATCATTTTCTATGGTTTATTAATTTAAGAATAAAATCCGAAGAAAACTAAATAATTTCCAAAAAATACTTGAAAGAAAAACAATGAAAATATTAGGTGTACCAGTTGCATAACTCAAGAAATTTCAAGATATAAAGAATTCCGTTTGGAAACTAATGCCTTCACCGGGTTACTGCCGCATTGATTTTGTTGTATGAAAAGAAAAGGAAAATGTAAAGTAGGTAGGTAAAAGTCTGAAGTTAAAAGATTACCTATTTCTGCTCATAAAACAAAGAGATGGGAAAGAATGGAATAGCATGAAAAATTAACAGGTAAATTAGATTATTTGAAATTGAAAAAAAGTTACAAGAAAAACAAATTGAATAAAGCGAGTTGTCAAATAAAAGAGATGATCAAGAAGGATACGAAAATTTCAACTTGATAAATTCCACCGAAACGCTAAGCTATGAACTGATACCATAAAGTCATTGATTATAAATATATAGAGTAAAGTCCTCGACGTTCGCTTAACCGGCACGTCACCCGGTTATCCGTCCAGAACAAATAAATATTGAGATGCATTAAATATTTAACGGTTATGTTCTATGACTATGAATAAAAAAATCTGATGTGACAACACATTACTTTCCCATTTAGTAGATTCCACTTCATGTTATATTAAATATTAATAAAAAAGATGTTAACTCAAAAAAATTTTTAACTCGATAAAATACACAAATTATTTTGAGATATCAAAGTTACGAAATTTAATTTGTAATTTAACATGGTAACTCATATTTTATTTTAAAAGTACTTATTTTATATTTTCATATTAACAATAAAATAACCTGTTTGCATTGAAAAATTTTCAAAATTAGCATTTTCCAAAAAAAAATTATAAATTTGCGGGATGCCGTGCCGTCTATATGCAATCAAATTTTAACTATGGTCGTAATGACGTCAGAATTAATTTTTTATAAGTAATTAAAAAATTTGTTTCATATTAATTAGTAGTACATAATATGTTTATATAAGTAAATTAGTTTAAAATATTAAATTATAGTAATGAAACAATACAAATCACTTTGACAGATCAAAATTATCCAAGGCAAACCATATTCTTTTAATAGCGCTTATTTTATTTTTGCATTTTAACAATAATTTAAGAGCAAAATATCAAAGCTCCTTTAAATTAGTGTATAAAATTTGAACTCCATCGGTGCACGCGTTTGTCTGAAAACGTTGACGATAGAATGACCACACCATCAAACACACATCCGGACATCATTCCGAAATTGGCTTTAAACAATGGGAAAAAATGCTAACTCAAAATTTTTTTTTAACTCGATAACAATAGTTTCTTTTACTACGTAAATGGGAAAGTAAAATGTACTTTATATTTACTTTAATCGATTAACCGAAATTTGGTTCTGAACAAGTATGTTAAAAGAGGTTCTATTGTTTTATTTAAATCGAAAAGTATTACCATATACTGGATTACTGGGGTATTGCGTACCGGTGGTTCCCCGATTCGAAATACTGTATAATATTATTGTCTTCATTTCAATATAATTATCTTGAAGTTCATCCTGTATTTCCTTCATTTATTGTTTATTTTTATTTTATCGTTTTATAGGGCTTGATCAAGTTCTTTTGTAATAAGCAATTAAAAGTATATACATCGTTTTCAAGAATGGGGGACCTTTTAAAAAACGAAATAAAAAACTTTCCAAACCTCCTACTCGTCTTCCATTGTGCAGAAAGAAGCTTTGAGCTTTTTAGCCTAAAACACGCATTTTTCTTCACAAAAGCAAAGAGGACTCTTTGATAAAGATGGCCTTGTTTTAATTTCTATAGCTAAGTTAACATTTAAGATAAAATGAAACTTAGTACAAAAATGTATTCATTTGGTCTGAAAATAATAATTTTGATAATTTATTCAGCAAAAGCAACTTTTTGTGTTTCAATTGATGAATATTAAAAATCCGCAAATGCAAAAAAACTTTTATTAAGATTCTTGACACGATTGTCCAATTTCGTTGACACCAGTAATCGATATATTCAACATTCAACCTCCCCCGTATTGTGATTTTAAAAAGGTTTCAATCACACGGGATCGCTTTGTCGCTATCGCCCATTCTGTTTTAAAATAAAGACTAATAATTTCAGCAAATTTGGATTCCATGTAATAATGGTATTGTATGAAGGGGTAATATGAAGATTAAATTGCTATTGAAATAAAAATTCATCGCAATAGCGCATTTCTGCTCATAAATAAATTACATATCCGACACTTCGCTTTACAAAGTACGTGTTTGGTGAAGTATCAAATAAAATTGTACAATTTCACGTAGTACAAGTTTTTACTTCAGGAAGTTCAATTATATTATTCAATTTTACAAATTGTCGATAAATAACTATAACGTGACTTGCAAATTTAAAACTACAAAGAAGTTAAGTATAAACATACCTTTAATAGCAGAATTATTTCCGAAAGAGATACTGAAAATTCCTTTAAATCCAACCTAACTTAACCTAGAAATGGCGATCTCTTTTTATGTTTTTGCATATAACTCTTAAACCGTGATAGATGGAAAAGGACGTTTCCAGTAGAAAAGGTAGAAGATGCACATTTTTAATTATGAGGATTTATAAGTAAGTAAAAATGAAAATGAAAAAATGAAAAAAATTGTCTTATTTTTTCTGAGTGAATTTTTCAATATGGCAGGCATAACAGAACACCGATTAAAGAAGACTGTTTACTTTCTTCCAGCATCTCCACCATAATTAATGTTTGCATTAATTATTATTATTTACATTGCTCAGTTTTCGACCATTTTCATGCAGTATCACGTGTTAATATAGCAATAATATGTCGAGTTCACGATTTAAACTAATAAATGTAAGTATCTAAAATGTAACGTAATTAATTACAGGAGTGGAAAATATTCGAAGCGTTATCTTAATGAATGTTAATGTTACAAAAATACAAATACACCAGACAAAAGATGAATGCTATTCAAACATACATACCTACAACTAATGCACTTTTTATTTCGTGTTTTCCAGCGTAAGTTTATGGTAATTTACAAAAGTCATTTCATACTTTGATATTCAAATTTATGTAATTTAGAGGTATACAATTTAAAAACCGTCTTTTTAAGTTGAAAAGTGAAGCCTCATAACCTTAAATTTTTTGTCTATTTAAATTTGTTAAGGTTAACTTTTCAAAAGACGAAGTTTTTAATGATATGTTCAAATTTTAATCTATAATGTTTTAACCTTGGGAATTCAGGGATTCCAATCTTTTATTTTGGCTAACTCTAAAACTGAAAGAACATAGTAAAACGTTCCAATATTACAGTGGTCATCGAAGCAATTTACAAAATGCACATACTACCTACTTACTACGTACAGTGGTATACATTTTAATTATTTTGATTAATTTACTAATCTCGTTCCATAAGGATTAAGTTAGATTTTCCATTTTTATTAATCGTTTCCTAACGTCTTCTATATTTCATCAATAATGAAAACGTTTTGACATCATGTGCTGAATATTATGAGCGTATCATAATGAAAATGTTTTGGCTTTTAAAAGTATATAGAGGTGTATTATACCATAACACTTTTTTGTTAAAATGTCCTATATTGCCTGCGTTAAATTTGACATATAAGCAATAAAATTTATTGACACAAAATATATGATTAAATGTTTTCATTTATATTCAAAATGCATTTAGTTTATGATCGGGGACAATTAATTAATTCCATTGTTGTATGCCATATCTGCATGTTAATGCCTAGCATTAACTTGGTGTTGTATTTATTCCTGTAGGCGCACATTAGGGACTGAGTGATACCATTGAGTTTCCAAATATTATGCACTTGGGAAATGTTATAGTTTGACGATAATATCAATGATTAGTTTTCCTCTTTAAAGATATACGGTTTGTTCATAACCCCAAATTTTTTATTGTTTGTTTATTAACTTGACAACTTGATAATTTAAAAATAAAGAACGGGTTATTTAATTTTTAAACAATATTTCATATTTACTTTACTTACACTCTTCAAAAACATTTGCGGTGACATTTTTTGTTTTCAAGTTGTATACCATTATTAATTATTGCGAAGTTTACATATGTTTTGTTTTTATTACTTGAAAAGTCATAGAATAAAAAGCAGACATGTTTTATGTAACTTTTCGTAAACAATTAAGTGACGTAAATTAAAAAAACATTTCTTTTTGTTCAAACTTCAAGTTTTTTTAATGAAAACCTGTTACTATTTTTAGAATATTTTTTAATTTCATACATATTTCATTTCGTTCATAATTTTTTGTTACATTTATTTGTGTGGTTTTGAAAAACTCGTCAAAATAGCGAAATACATAAACACACAACCACAACATCGCTTTTACCTTACAATAAACTTCATACATAAATAATAACGATAAATCAAAATCGAATATTTTACCCAACTTGGAGTAGACGAATTCAATTATCGTAATTTAAAAACAATTGTTTAATTTATTTTGTCCACAAACCCGATATCCCATTTATTATCAATTATCGTATGTTACAACACAAGGGAAAGGACAATCTTTGAGTATTGTCCGAACCCGCGTTGCTGTTGCGATGATAATTCCGTGAAGAAACGCCACAACTTAAAAGCACAACATTACATACGAAAATCGACATTTCAGACGCCATTTTTAATGTCGAAAATGGTGAAACAAATTGACCATATCGCATCGCAATCATTGCAATAAAAAATCAAAAAAAAAATTTCGTAAGTACCGAAAAAAATGGAAGCCAATTGCACTAAATTTGTAATATAAAATTCGTTAGAAGTACATTGCTTTAAGTCAACTCGGGTGGGAACTAATGCGTTGAACCGGTTTCCTACATCGCATCGGTTGCGAGGTGCGTTAGTCACGTATGTATTCTTTTACGCCCCACTACAAATATTCGTTTTTCACCATGCAGCTAGGATATATTGCGAGATTTTTTATTACGTATGAATTCTTTATTTTACGCCCCACTACAAATATTCGATATTCTGGTAGGGTATTTTGAATATTTTTTATTTTCGAATATTATTCGACTGTGCATGCGTCGTATCCATATAAGTACAATGTAAAATAGCGCACGCTGATTGGTCGGAACCACTCTAATATGACTCTGCGTGGAATTATCCGTTGGACAGACCGGAAAGTCCTTTCACACGTGATTTGATGAACTGCATTTAGCCGTTCACCTTTCTTTTTTAACTATTATTCATTGGCATCAAAAGATGATAATGTGCCAACACATCGCAGTAGGTAATAAGTATAGTCACGAACCACGAAATATAACTCCGGTGCGTACGGATGTCTCTGAATTTGATTTAGTTTTAAAAATATATAAAAAAGTAGTTATTGAGCTTGTGTAGATTCAGTATATGACTGTGTGACGGGAAAACTGGACAATGGTCAACTCGGCGATATTCCGGTAACTTTTGATAACGACAACAATCTGATAACTTTTTCCACGGAGTGAAATTCAAACTAGACTAAAGAAATTCAACAGATGGTACGTATATTTTCACCTGGTCTTAACACTTGTGCATGTGTAACGTACTTCTGCATGTTCGTAATAGGACATACAGCTTTACATGGAATCCGAACCACGACACAAATAATTCAGGAGTAGCTGAAATTTGAACTCAGACAATCAGGTCCACTGTTCAACTGCTTCGCCACCTCACCAAACTACGTGTGCTTTTAGGCTGACCAAACTTTCCAGAATTTTTGGGATTGTTCTAACTTATTGAAGGTATATTTTTCACGTCCTGACCTTAGAATATGTCCTATAATGATGTTATTATAAAATGCAATGTAATAAAAAAAAAATAAGCATAACAAATTTTGAGAACGGGTTCTACACATTAAAATATTAAAAATGGCTCTTATGTGCTATTATTCCAATTTTTGTTACAAAAAATCACTTGCATTATCATCTAGTACTTGAATTGCAACATCATGACCACGAGAGATCGACGTACCTTTTCTCTAATAACTCAAAAACTGTGAAAGCTATCAAAAATGTTGCAGAAGCTAAAGATGCTAACCCTAAAAATGCGACCATTTTGATATAAACATATTTTGATATTTTACATCGTTTTCGAGTTATTACAGAAAAGCTGTGTTAAGTCATACTCGAGCTCTCGTGGTTACTACCATTTCTTGTGTAATTCAATTTATTGTATCTATACAAAAAATAACTTTTAATTTAAATTCATTTATCCTGACTTGCTAAATTCATGATCTGGTCACCCTGTGTGGATTATGACACGAATAGGTGAGGTTATGTCGATACATTACAGATTATAAGTATAATTTAAATTATTATATTATGTGGAGGAATTGTGCAAATCCGTCTTGGTTTAACACAGGTCACTAAAAAATTTCTGTATGGTTCAAACTTGAACAGGTTTGAAATTAAAAATACGCTACAACGATAAATAGAAGGTGATGATCACCCCAAACATTATTTTTGGCCCGAAGATAGTTAAAACATTTTAATGAAATATTTTTTTAAAGTAAAAATTTCATTAGCTGAAGATCCAGCAAATTTAAAAAGCTATGAAAACAGTCGAATAACAGAAAAGAGCAAATTGTTCGAACAAGTATTAGGATATTTTAATCGGAAAATCGAGAACGATCTCTCTGATTATTTCCCTAGTTATTTCCTGAACCAAAAGAGATATTAATATCATAAAGAAGAAGGCAATCGATTTAGGAAGGAAATAAAACTAATTATTGAGATTTTAATATGATTGACCTCGTCACTTTCAATCACCCCAGCTTTATAATCCTAAATAGCATTGCACCCTTTTGCAATGGATCAAATTGAAGCTCTTAAATAATACTATTTTATAGAGTAAAAATAATCAAAATCGTGGATGAGATGAAACAGATTTTTTGTTAAATTGCATTTTTAATCCTTTATTGTCTAAGGTTAATATTATTGCATATTATATGTAATTAATTTACCTTTTTAGACAGGATTTTTCTTAATTTTTCAATAAAAACAACAAAAGTGGGACTAATAAGTTCCGTCGGGACTTCAATGTAGTAATATGAGGTCTATAAATTATTAGAATGTTTAATGAAATCTCTAAAATGTATTTCCTATAAACACAATAATATTAACTGATAAAGGGTTAATATATCGGAAACTACAGAAGATTAAAATTAAAACATTAAAAGGTTTTTTTTTTATTTATCAACTATTGTTAAAATCAAAGTTGTAAAATTTTAGGAGTTCATTCGTGATGATCTATCACTAATTGATGAGTTTTCAGGGCGAGGGCAAATATAAACTGGTACGCATTCAGCCTATTTAGGCCGCGTTCGAGTAGGGAGCTTCCGCGCTTTTAGTACCAATTCGTGCTAATTCTTATAGCGCGCAAATTTAGCCGTTCGATTTGAACAGCCCGTACTAACGCTTCCATTTCGAGAAATTCTATACTGAATTATGTGTTTTATAATTTTACTACTACAGCGCCGCGCTTATTCTGGCTACCTAAATGAAATTAGCGTGTAAAAATGACAAAAATAATTACGTTTCGGCTACGCTGTAAGCGTAAATATTTCCAAACCGACCGCTAAAAACGTTGGCACTAAAAGCGCGTTAAACTTCCAACTCGAGCACGGCCTTAATCGGACTCATTGCCCCGCAAATCGACAGTATCAGGTATGGCCGTAGAGGTTAAGTGACTGTTGGGTTTCACCAATTGGCGGTAGTAATCAAGATACCGTTAATGAATGACGCGTTTCGGCTGTATCTAGGTTTAAGCGGAATTAATCTCTTCAAATTATCCGATTCAGTTCACGAGGATTGAAGTGGTAAATCGAACCAGGGTAATTTTTTGGGTGAGTTTATTGCAATTATTGTTTAGGATGTTATTTGAATATGTTTTTGGTATACCCGCCAAAGAAATTTGTACAACAAAAAATATAGTTTTTAAATTACCACACGGTATACAGCCTTGGCCATATTAGTGGGGCACCCTTTAAAATAGCGGTAAATTCCTTTTCAGTGTAATATTTGACCGATCTATTTTTAGCAGGTAGTCTAGAATGGTATTGTGATATAATACAAAGAAAATTTTGTCCCTTATTATTTTTATGAGGGCCATAAAAATTAAAATATCTTAAAATGTACAAAATTGTTTAATTTAAAGAAAGCGACCGTTCAGTTAAGGGCTCGCCACATAGCCTGTGCTGTGCTATGCCAATGTCAAACATTGAAGTAGAAACATTGGGTTTCAATAGTGACGTTCACATAGTTATGAGTTGCTATGCTATTTTGCGCATGACCATGACATTGTTCAACGTTTGTGTTGACATAACACAGAGCATAGCATAGCACAGCACAGGCTATGTGGCGAGCCCTTCAGTTTCAATTTTTTTGGTGTACATTTGTGTTTAAAATATTTAAATTTATTTCTAAGGTATGTAAATAATTTAATACGCCAAAAAATAGCGATTTAAGCGAAAGTAAAAGGGCACAAATAATTCTCTTATATTCGCAAGGGTTAAATCAAACTCATATTAGTAAAATAAATAAAATGTTCACGGCATTCGGTTAAAAATGCAATTAAAAGGTGCGAAGAACTAAATTCGTTCAAATCAAGAACGAGAAGCGGTAGAAAACGATAACAACCCCATCTGAAGACCGAGTGTTGCGGCGCGTGCGTATTCGAAATCGCAAAATGACGTCGAAAGCACTAGCTAACCAAATGCGTGAAGACGGTGGGTCTTCGATTTTGGCACGAACAGTTAGAAGACGGCTTCCAGAACAGGCCTGAGGGGTTGTAAAGCCCGGCGTAATCCGTGGCTTTCGGAAAAAAACAAAAAAAAATGAGACTAGAGTGGGCTCGTGAACACCTAAATTGAACCGTTGCGGATTGGGAGAAAGTAGTTTGGTCATATGAATCAAACTTTGAGGTACGTAAATTAAAACAACCCCTATTTTATAAATTCGATGATAAAAATTTAATTTTAAACTGATTTTACAAAAATTGTGATTGTCATTTGTATTATTATTATTTTTTTTTGTTTGCATAGGTTTTTGGCACCCCTGGGGCTGTGTACGTACATCGTAGAATAAGGGAAGAATATCGTCCAGATTGCATCGTACCTACGGTGTAACACCGTGGAGGGGGGGTCATGATTTGAGCTTGCATGGCAGCAGCAAGGGTAGGGAACGTCTTCTTGTGCGAGGGTTGTATGAACAATTCTACCTACACTGCAATGTTAGAGACCAATCTGATGGAATCTTACGCTAAAATATTTCGTAACAAAGGCCCCAGGGTATAATATTTCAGCAGGACAATGCTCCTTGCCATACCTCGCGAGCGAGCAGGGTGGTTTGTGTCAAAGGGGGTGAATGGGCCTGCACAGTCACGTGACTTAACTCCAATTAATTATTTATGGTTGATTTTAAAGAAGAATGTAGGACAACACAACTGTAAGTTAAAATCGGAATTGAGGGAAAAATTGCAGATGGAATGGTGTAAATTGTTGCCTTGTATCTGCAAATCATTAGTCCACGATATGCCAAAAAGGGTTGCAGCTGTGATTTAAGCAATTGGAGGACCCACAAAACATTAAAATATAATTTATAATAAATATTTTAATAAACTTTAATCGTTTGTTTCTTTATATTTTCTTGCTTTATTAAAATATTACACTTTTATTAAGGTGCCCCACTATTATGGCCAAGGCTGTATATCTAAATCAAAAAGAGAAGAAAACTCGGGACGGAGAAGGGACTTAAAGGTTGTAACACAATTAGTCAAAAATTAAGCCGTCACTTAAGGCGTACGTGAAAGTGGGCATACTCGTATTTTGTGGAAAATTGGCGAGATTAAAATGCAAAAAGTAAGGGTCAAGTGTTTAAAAATGCAGACAAGGTTTCATTTTTAGAATTCAATTAAAACGTGTCAAGCATTTACATGTACTAGACAAAGATCGGTTTTTAAAATTCAATAAAACGGATATAACCTATGCCGTTTGGTATGCGAGTTTGGCCGACTTTTCGGAAAGCATCAAGCTTTTGGTTTACATCTCGGTAGTTGCTGCCGTTTTACATACTTGACCCGTTTTTAATATATACACGTACACTATTGATTAAGATAAAAAAAAAGTGTGGTTAGAAAAAATCAAAACAAATTTAATCTACCTTTACATAAAAGAAATTATACATTTAAATTAAGAAAATTGGAATACAAAACTAAAAAAATGCGGAAAGATTGAAACGAAGTCATGTACGTTTAATATTTCAACGTAATCCCAACAGAAATACAGAATAATTTTAAATTATTCCCCGCTTTACCATTTACGGAGGGAATAAACCTTAAGGGCTTCTTTAATGCTGCAATTATTACTTATTTTTAAAATACAAAACGGAATTACGTTTTTTATTTAAATTTAAAATACTATGTAAGCAGCAGTACTAAAAATGCAACGAAACCTTGTAAATCTAAATTTTGTCAAATTTGATACTACGCTACGTTTATAGAGAATCAAATACTCATGGGAATGTAAAAGGTAGAAAACGGTATAACTCTGAAATTTGTATGGCTACTGCCTCATGTTCTTCGCGTAAAACTTCATTTAAGTAATCGTGTGTAAAGATAGATGTGTAATATACAGCTGGAGTTGTCGATCTCATTCCTAGCAGTGCGCCCTCTTGGCTCCGGCTCTTCTTAGGCGGTTGTCATAGTAACTGGATTTCTGCCAATGTTTGGTATTCCTGTTATTTGATACTTTCCCATGCAAACAAAATATTACCGCTATTATCTGTAAATACGACCAGGTATAACCAATACCAATACATATACAACATCGTCAGAGGTACGCAAAATAATAAAAAAAAAATTATTTGAAAATTTTACAAATCACCTACTTTAGCGTATGCAAGTTACTTGAACTATAAATTGTGAACAATAAATACACTGCCAAGGATACAAAGTAAGTTTTGCGAGGATAATATGAAATTCTAAAACTGAACTTACGAAAGATTACGAATAAATGTTTTTTAATTAAATAATAATGCGGACGTTTTTAAAAGGTTTTACTATTAACCAAGTAAACTTTTCATAAAGTTAATCATCGCTAATGGATTACTTTTTTACTTGACAATTGAAGTTAAATTTATCGTTATAATTACTTTAACCCTTTAAAATTTGATAGGTTCTTAGCGAAGCTCTAAGTTTTAATGTCGATCAATGTCTGTACGTCTGACCACGTTTCTAACCAAAATACTCAGGAACTTCAAATTTGATTAATGTCGAAATTTGGTTTTAAAAAGTTCTTATTTTAAGTGGAATAGGAACCACGCCCGTTCGGGAAGTCTGCGGCTTAGCCGCGTGATTAACTTAACAGCCTCAAGCTACAGTTCTCGTTTTTCAATAAATAAATAATACAACTTGATACTTTTCGTTATGGTTTGGTTCATTTATAATATTTTATATAACATTTTCATCAGAATAATAACAATTATTTTTTAATAATATAAAAATGCCATTTCATCCCACCACTGTTACATAATCGTTTAAAATTCTCATTGGGTGGATTTAATTTAATATTACAAACGCGAAAATAACAGTAATTTTAAATAAAAATGAAAATATCGTTCAAATTATACCCAATTATTGTAATAAAATTTATTTTTGAAGCAATTAGATTTAGCATTAACAATTAATTGATAATCATACCGCATACCAAATAATTAACTTTAATTTGTTTGTGGAAACTGTTAAAACTAAGTTGAACAAAATAGAAGTCTGCAACGTAACCGCTACTGCGGTTAAGTGTGAGAGTGATTTATAAAAAGTCGAGAAGCCATTCGTGAGTAGAGAGTACTAAAATTTAGGATGAATCGAATCCCGATCATTCAGCACCATAACCCAGGCCGTTAATTTTGTATGCTTAAAAAATATTTAAGAATTACTTATTTGTTGGAGAAATATTAATTTGTATGTTGCTTCATCGACTATCAGAAGGCATTTAATTTGTCTCATTTATAGACATCCTGAAAAGTATTGATCTGGATAGTTAGGACCTGAGGATAATAACGAACTTATATTATTAAAATCAAGAAACAGCAATAGTAAAGATTCTGAAATGAGCGGGACAAGACCGTGTTTTGTCATCTTTGTTGTTCAAGCTTTTTTATTCGGAAAAGCCTTTTCTAATATAGAAGCCTGAAATGTATTAAATAAAATAGAAAATAGTGAAGTAGCGTCCTGTGCGGGGCACGCACCTTCCCGCCTCTATAGATTTTGGCGCCCTTTCCTGTCCAATTGTTAGGAAATTTACATTAGAGTACAAAAATATTATAATATTTGCTGCATCTAGAAATCTAGTAAATGATTACCAAGGTTGTGCGGCCTATAGGCAGCACTGGATATTTGTGACTTGTGTATAGATAGTATAATTTCGCGGTTTACCCTCATATCTAATCTGTACTACACATAAACAATAACAACTTAAAATTTCAGCTTTGTATGTAGTGGGGTTAACGAGATATCGTGCTAAATAAGTGAGTGGGCGTAACGAATCTAGACGTTTATTTATATAAAACTAGCTGTCACAAACGGCCGTTCGGCCACCTTTAACTATCTAGTAGGTGATTGCCAAAGTTGTACGGCCTAGCGTAAGCCGTAATTATGAAGGGTGATTCTACTGGAGGTACGATAACATATTAAATTTGAAATAAAACACATTGGTTTTTGATAATTTGCAGATATTTTTACTTTAATATAATATTAAGACATTAGCCACAGCAGTGGCTTGGCGTGATCGCTGGTTGAGTTACAGCGTGAAAATTGTGGGTTAGAATTGCGTACTCGGCTGAATTTTTTAGCGCAGCCCTCCGGTGAACATCAACACTCTATGGATAAATTAGTTAAAAGGAAGAGAGCAACAAGAGGATTGATCCATCTCAATAAATGGATCATAAAGACTTTGCAGAAAAAGCAGAAAAGCAATATTCCGAATGGAATGGAGAAACTTAATTAACACATTAAACATGAAAAATGATTTCGGTCAAATGGCCGCCATGGCCGGCCTGGACTTCCGTTCTTTTAATGAAATTTCCCACTACTTTTCGGCATAAATGCTGTGGTAGTTCATTTAACCCTGGAATGGCCTGGGGGTCATTGGCGTACACTTTTTCTAAATCTAAATCTAACGGCGTGATATCGCACGATTTTAGTGGCCAAATTTTGTTGCCTCTAGGTCTCGGTCGCCGAAACGAGAGCTTACGTGGTCGGAAAACTTTGTGTGCAATAACTGCATTGCTTACCACGCTATGTGACATCGTCCTGTTGAAACCACATCTCTTCAACATCAATGTCGTCCAATTGGAGCCAAAAATAATTTGTTATCGTGTTTCGATAACATTCACCGTTGACTGTTACAGTAACATCACGATCGCTTTCGAAAAAGTACGGCCCAATTACCCCGCCGGTTCAAAATACGCACCAAACAGTGTCTTCCTGTGGGTGCATTGGTCGGATACTCTGCATTATTACAAATGTCAAAATGCTTAATAATCACACATGTCAAATATCAATTGTTTATTTTTGACGGAAAACAATGCTACTAGATTTAAATTGTTACCCCTAATTGAATCACCCCTTTATAAGTGTATATATAAAAATATATTATTACACATAATGAGACGGTAAAAGTTTCGTAGTTTAATAAAAGTAGCCGGTTCGATTCCGGGTGCAGTAAGAACATTATTCAAACCGTCTTCGATATAAGCAGCCCACTAAGGTTTCTCAAAATAAAGTGTATTACACTTACCGCCGTGGTTCGGAGCCTTAAACAGTAGGTTCACTATAGGCACATAAAAGGAGATTGTCACCTACCGTTAGTAAAAATGTACAATGTTATTTCCGCGGCTCGATGTAAAATTCTACGGTTTTCTTTCTTATCTGATATCCACTACATATAATCATCAATAACCACGTAAAATTTATACTTTCTAGTAATGCAGTGGGCGTTACGGATCTAGAAGTTTTTTATATAGTATAAATAAATACCCGCTTACCTTGGTTGTGCGGCCTAATGGCCTCACTGAGTGGGTTATTACGATAAGTCTTCATAAAGTAAAGTCAGAAATAAAATTCCCCGGTTCCGCAACGAACACACGCAGGCATTGTTCTTAAGAGTGCTGTTAGAGATTTTTGTATTATTTTAAAAAAGTACTTTTAAAATTCTTTTAAAATAGCTAAAATAGTTATATAAAATTTCGCGTGTTTCTGCCTATTTTTCCTTTTTTAATTTTTGTAAAAAACTAGTCAAGAAGTCACTTTGAAATTAAGTGGTAATATTTTTAAATTTTGTTGGAAAGGCACCAGCTATTTTTACAAATTGCTAGGATAATATTAAAACTCCCCCCCCCACAGTTGTTTTGATAAATATATTGTTGTTTTTTAATATTTTAAAATTACTTTTTTTTTAGCGACTTCACAATATTTTCTTTTTTTTAAAGCAGTGCGACCGTGGTTTTGATTCCACGTTAAGTAATGTTATGTAGAGATATGCACGTATAGTACATTTAAAACTAAAAAGTTGACTTGAGATCAATTGAGATGACGGATTTGATTTCAGCATATCAAAAATCTTGAAGAATATTTCAAGAAGTTGGAATGTCAAACTAAGAGAAATTTTAACAAAAATACTTAATAAAATTCTAAAATACATATTTGAATTTTAACTCCAAGTTTGATATATAAATACGTTGCAATTTTATTCAAAAGTTGCTTTTTAATACATTTATTTACCCTTGGTGACAGAGCCGGACGAAAATATTTTCTTGAACAAGTGAAGAAGTAAAAAGCTCTAAAGTGGTGGCATTTTAAAGACGATATGACATAATCGAATAAATTTTAAATCGTAAATATGATAATAATTATGTCTAACCATTATTTCGAATTGTCAGATGCTTACTAATCAAAATTTGAAAATACAAAAACATTCCGAGATCGAAAATTTCTTTCAAGACAGCGCTGCTGCCATTTAAGTCTAAATACGTTATATTTGACTGGCTTTTAAGAAATTATTTAGGAATATTTAAAAACCTTTTACATTTTACTAGTACGTCATAAACAATGCGCTTGCACTAAAATAATGTAAACCTGCTTAAAAGGCAATTTTCAAGTAATTCGGTAGTAAGTAGCTGGCAAATAAATGTTTTAAAGGTGTTTTTAGACAAACTTTTGAAGTAGTACCTATATATTGACGTGTTCTTTTATGACCAGCGATCAACTATTAATTTTTTTGAATTTCGTGAATTCAAATTTTTTCTTTATCTTTATTTTTCTTTTCCAAAAACACTTTAATGAAACACAACTCTTTCAAATATCAACTAAATTTCGCTTTTATTTTTTTATAACAAATTACTCTACAAATTTTACAATGGACTCGCTCAAAACGTCCTATCTAGTCGACTGCTCGGCGTAGACTCTCCCCTTCCTTCTTCCAACTCAAAAGTTTCTCGTCTGCGCACAAAGACATTTCTTCAAATCCAAATTCCCCCTTCTTCTTTTAAATTTAATTTACAATAATTTTTGTTACATTTTGAATTTTTCAAACATGTTAATTTTAATTTTTGAAATTTATCGAATTTTGGCTAACCATTGAAATACAGTTCAACGCCCTCTAGATTTTTAAGTAACATTGCTAACTTTAGTAATTTTGCTGGAAATCTTTCTAATTGGATTTCAATGACTTTACACCGATACGAATTTGTGACTTTTGGACATTTATATCAAATTTACATTTTTATCTTAACTAAAATATTATTTTTAACAAAAGTATTATTTAGACATGGTCATCATCAATTATTTACAAATTTTTAACTTAACTAAAATGTTTTTATTTATGAATGATAAATAGCAAATAATAATCTCGAAAATAATTTTTTTCTACAATTTTTATGCACACTGCATTTTAATCTGAAATCTCTAATTTGTGACCATTTCAAGCGTATTGTCTTTTCTTTGACCTTTATTTAAATTTTGGATTAATATTTTTGCTGGATAAAATTTTTGTTGGAATATTTTTCTTTCTCATCGGGCTTCTATGTTTTCCTTCTTCCGTTTATGAACGTCTTTTCCGTAAATATTTCATCGTATCTTTAATTTTTTTCTAATTCTTTGACAATAATTTCAATTTTTCTTCATTTATAACTTTAAATTTTCCCCCCAATTTTCTTCATTAATTTATTATTAATGGCATTCTTCATCAATTTTCCATTGATCTCATCTATTCAACTTCATTATTTTTCATTATTAATTCCCCATTTATTTTAAATTCATTCATTATTAATTCTTTAAATATCAAATATCTTCACTGTCGTAATTAGTCGTCAATTATTTTACAATTTTATAATCCTTTTCTGTCCATTCATTCGCTTTCAAATTTTTCACTTTTACCCAATCAGATTGTAGCTTCTTCCAACTTTTCTTTATCCAATTTTTTACGATTTTGAAACACCAATTAAGCCATGTTTTAATTTTTTATGTTACAGGAACACCTATTAATCCATGTTTTATTTTAAACGCCCTCTATTCGTCAAATTTTCAAAATTTTCTTTATTCGCACACGCCTATTATTGTTTTTTCAATCCACCAATTTTTTTATTGGTTTTGCACACCGCCATTTTTGATTTTGCAGTCAATTAAATTTCTTTAAATTTTCAAATTTTTCACACGCCCATTATTTTTTTTAGTCAACCAAACTTTTTTTATTATTTATTTTCAGATTAAAATTTTTAAGTGTCCATAATTTTTCATTATCCATGTGCTATCGCTGATTTATCAAATTTACAATTCGTCGTTATTTAATTTTTTATCATCAACCAATCCTCTTGTTCTAAACATGTTTAAAACGTACATGCTTGAATAAATTCATGCTGACTATCCAATTCTTTTTTATTTTAATTTCACTATCTAAATTTATTTTCCACTCAGTAATTTTTATTTGTTTGGGCGTTTTTATTTTTTTCTTCTTGTCCAGCCCTCTACACTTTAATTTTTTATATCTTGTTTTTTTAAATATCACTTTTTTAAATAGTCTATTTTCTTTCTTAAAATTTTTTAACTTGATGATTTTAATTCGTAGTTTTATCCACAGTAATTGTTTTTGATTTTTCTTTTTTAACCGTACACTTTTGATTAGTATTTTTACCCTTAGTCGTTTTTTTAATTTAAAGTTTTTCAATATTATTTTCTTAACTAGAAGTTTTTGTAATATTAAATTATTTTGTCCATTGAAATCTGTTTGTTTGGTTTTTATTTTCACTTGATCACATTTTAAGGTTTTGTTAGCGTTAATTGTTTTTATTTTAAATTTGTTTACACCCTTATTCAAATTTTTATGTTTCTTTTTGTTTCTGTTATTATTGTAGAATTTTCGTAATCTGGAAACTCTTAAAATTTTTCTGTTCTTCTTTGTTCTTATGCCTCTAGTTTTATGTTTTCGTTTTGCATATAATTTTCTAATCTTCAAATACAATCGTTTGAAACTTTTTCTTGCTTCCACCATGTTAAATTTTAGATGTTCTCTTACTTCAATTGGCTTCACGTTTTCAAAATTTTCGTCAATTTTTTTCGTTAATACATCAATGTTAGGTGTTTGTTCATAATTTTCCTCAATTTCGCATTCTGCTTCTGGTAGCGTCTGGTTATTATTGGTTACTTTTTCATCTAGCTTTTTAAAATTAGTATTATTTTCTTGTATTGATTCTTCAAAATTTATTTTTGTAACCGCGTCTTCTTGTAGTATTTTTATTTCATTTTTTATCATTGGGAAATTGTTATCAAATTTTTCGATTTTTTGATCTATTTTCTCTTCTATTCTTGTGGTAGCGTCTTCTAATCTTTTATTAGTTTCCTCTTGTCTTTTCGTAGTTTCTGCTTGTCCTTTTATTATAGCTTGTAACATTTCTATCATGCGGTCCTCGTAGTTCATTTTGTTTTGTAATATTAATAATCAATTTATTTCAACTTAAATTTAATATGGTCATTTATTCTGCGCTTGCATGCCGCATCTGCGTTCCAATTTTCGAACGTTGAACAGTTGTGCTCAAATTTTTGTTCGCCAAATGTGACATGTGTCTATTATCATACCAGCCTTGAATTTTATTTTTGCCAAATGTGTTTTTACTTTTTACACGTTTTTCACTTTATTAATAATGTTGCAATAATTGCTCTTACCTCAGGGTAGTTAATCTCAGGTCGTGGTGTCTCGAGCCTCTACTTTGGTTTTCCAATTTTTTGTTGTTTTACTCAGTCGGTAGAGCATGGGTTACTTAAATCTCAGGGTAGCTTCGTGTTCGTTGGTTTCGAGCTCCACTTGCGGCGACAAAATTTATTGTTGACGTGTTCTTTTATGACCAGCGATCAACTATTAATTTTTTTGAATTTCGTGAATTCAAATTTTTTCTTTATCTTTATTTTTCTTTTCCAAAAACACTTTAATGAAACACAACTCTTTCAAATATCAACTAAATTTCGCTTTTATTTTTTTATAACAAATTACTCTACAAATTTTACAATGGACTCGCTCAAAACGTCCTATCTAGTCGACTGCTCGGCGTAGACTCTCCCCTTCCTTCTTCCAACTCAAAAGTTTCTCGTCTGCGCACAAAGACATTTCTTCAAATCCAAATTCCCCCTTCTTCTTTTAAATTTAATTTACAATAATTTTTGTTACATTTTGAATTTTTCAAACATGTTAATTTTAATTTTTGAAATTTATCGAATTTTGGCTAACCATTGAAATACAGTTCAATATATTTTTTATACTAACTAAACTTACAGTTAAAATTAAAATATTCTAGCATTCAGTTAATATGCACTAAAAATTTTTACTACTTAATTATACGAAAATTACTTTATATTATATTACATTACTTAACATTATATTATATTACATACTGCTAATTGAACTTTAGGTTGAAGACACTACTCATTCGATGTCTTTCTTTTGAGAGCAAAGTTCTACTTGAAAGGAAGGCCTGATTCAAAAACTAATAAAGAGAATACTTTATAAACTCGGCAATTATTTTCAAAATTTTTCAAATTCCAAGTAAGAATTTTAATGTGGTAAGCAGGGAATGAAATGCAATTTAATTGTAAGAACAAATAACTAAATAATCGATAACTTTTGCTCGCATTTTATAAAACTTTCAAGTTTTTATTAGTTTATAGGTCAGGGGTGTGTTTTCATTGTTCGCATAGACACATTCATTTTATCGATGCGCTATCGCCATTTTTAAAAGCATAAATTTACTTTCTTCATTAGTGCACATTCTTTACACGCTCGCCTAAACTGGGGCAATAGTCGCTTACCTGGTGAACGATACCGGTAAAAATTATTGTATCAACTAATGACGTAAATGCGGAGGAAACCCTTCCCAAAAACTTTAAAGCTGCCAGTTAATTCACATTTCATTTTTTTTTATCATTTCTGATAAAATTTTGCAGCAATTTTGTAAGCGTACTAATTGACCGATTTGTAAAGTAAAACTTGGAAAGATCGCCGCATTAATTTTTTTTGACAATTACAATTAATTTAGTGGCGGCTCGTACTGTTCAACTCAGAACAGTTTCTATTACTTTAAAAGGTTTTTCTGTCGTTAATGCGGTCCATATACCTGTTCCTTATCGACAGCTCCAAAGTAGACACCGGTGTCTGCCATAGCAGTCAGCCTGTTAATTTTTAAGTTTTACGGAAAATTTTCATCAGATTAAAATTGAACAGCATCAAATTTTCTACAAAAATATTTTCTAAACGTTTTAGTCGCGGAACCCTTTCAAAATATTTAAAACTTTGCGGAACGCTTCGAGTTTAAAATTACCTAAAATAAAATGGAGGAGGTTCAATTACTTTTGCATAGTATTTCAATTGGCGTAATATCTGACCACTAGAAGGTTCTAATAGCGTGTGATTACAACCGTTTTGGGGCCTGAAGGCCGCACCGGATCGGTTTTAGGTTCACAACTATAACATTAATTAATTCAAAGTGCATTAGGGAATGACAGAATTTCTTTATTCTATTTTTTAATAAGACAAGCTTGTAGTATGTGATTGCCACGGTTGTGCGGCGTAAAGGCCGCACTCAAACTTTTTTAACTTAGTAACTAAATAATTAACTGATTATAAATGTGTTACGGATAAAATAATGTGGAATTTTTACATAAGATAATTGAATTCTCATGTGTCTGGAACTACGTCATGCCTTTTTCGGTTAAGTCGATCTGGCGAATGACAACAAATGCACAACTCGGTATATTCTTAGAAGTAATACGCTTAAAAAAGTAATGAGAAAATCTAAAAGATTTTCATTTAGTTGGCCTTTAAACAAATTTCTTTTAGATTTTCAAAATCCACAGAAAACATTCTGCCTGGTTTATATTAAATAAGTGGATTTTAAATGAAGCTATGTATTTTTTCATAAGGATTATGCGGCTTATAGGCCGCACTGGATGGAAATTAACGAATAAATTTAGCGTTATAACAGACACTCAAATATATGGATATACGACTTCAAATGACGACAATTAGATAGACGATATCAACGAGAGTACTAGTGGTTATATCATCTAGGATGACTTCAGTGCGGCCTTTAGGCCGCACAACCCGGGCAATTAAAATACAACTTCTGTTTATCTATTTGTTCATAATATATCTCTCATTGGTTTATATTTTAATTACCAACCTGAAAGGTGCTGCACAACCATGATATTCGCACACTAGTAAAAAAGTAATGAATAAATAAATGAGAATGTAAGTCGTATAGAAATAATTAATTTTGAATCCAAACCGAAATTTTTTTAATGTACATAGGTACTACACGTAGTAATTATTACAATACGGCATAAATATTGCCTACGCTGTTCGACCTCAAGTCCGCACTGGAGGAGGGATTAACTGACCAATTTAGAAGTGAAAACATGATTCAGAGGCTACAACGCGTTTGTTTCTCACGATGGGGGGGGGGGTTAATTAATGAAATTTCGTGAATTTGCAATCTTAAGGAGGAGTTGTTTAACTAATCAGCTCGTGGTTCGTTATAATAGGGGAGGGGAGGGGAGCACCGTTTATTTTATACCATCACCGAATATTTGTCACAAATATTTAATGGAGTAACTACTGTGCGAGCGCTTCTTTCGCATTAAATAACATTATTATGAGATCTATTCTATTTAGGGAGAACGGCGCACAATCGCCTTCCGTACCAGCCGCCACTTAATTAATTGATAAATTTTGACAGTTATAGAAATAAATGAAAATTAAATAGAAACATACTAAGCACAATATTTGTTAATTTTACAATACAAAATTGTTTTTATAGATATTCATAACTAGACCGACTGCTCATAAGTCTACAACCTAACCGCAAGACCAGACTGGCCGACTATTATGTATGTACGTGAACTTAAAATATTTAAAGGTGATATATTAGTTTGTGTTGAATTAATATTAAATAGGTATAATTAACGAGCCATTTTGACTATATAAATATATAAATCATGTAGTTACTGCGAAACATTATTTCCTTTATGGTCCTTATCACTATGTATTTATGAATGATCAAAATGTGTATATTTTATTCGAAACTCGATATAAACAATGAAACATTTCATGATTTTCTAGTTCATAAGCTGCTTTCTGTAGAATAAAAAGATGATGCGACTATAATAAATGGTGTCTCATTTACGCGAACTTTTTTCGGAGCAAGGATGGAGAGATATTATGAAATAAAATAAAGTAGTAAACGTTAATTATAGTCTGTTTAACAAAAATAATAATTTATAACGAAACTTAAGTAGCCGTTAAAAAGAAATAACGTAAAAGGCATTATTAAATATAACAAAAGTTGCATGCTGCTCAAGTAAAACCGAACACTTGGTATATAGCTGTAAATAATACTAGACCGTGTAACTTTTGATCGTAAACTATTTTTGTATATTACCTTTTTTTCTGAAATGGGTAATAAAAAAGTTATGCTTGTTTTTGAAAAAAGGAAAAGAAAGAAACTTTGAAAATTGTAAAAATACGCATGATACATACATTAGACTGTGACAGGTGCTAAGTGTAAAAGTCTACCTGACGTCTAACAATTTTGCAAGCCCTTGGATTGAAAGTTGTCCATACTGGTATTTACCTGGAACAAAAAAAATATGTTACAAAAACAGTATATATAAATAAAAACAAAAAGTAACGCGCTAGTTAATATAAATATATAGAGTCTACCTAATAAATCAAAACTTTACATCTGAACCATCTTAGAAGATTATAATTATGGAGCTTGTGCTTAGTAATTATGCGTATTGTGAAAGGTTACAAGAATTAAAGTAGGTAGAAAATTGGTCACAAAAAGTTTTTGGAAAAAGTTGTAAAATGAAGAGAAAATTAGACATTTCTTGTATGAACTACCTCAATGTCATTTTTCTCATTTCAAATAGCACAAAAATCTAAGTTTTCTAAAACTCAGGTAAATGTGATGTTGTGTAATTCAAACCCAGCAAAAAATCATTTTTTGTAGTGTTTGTGTTTTATTTAGGTTAGCTTGTAATATCCATGATTCAACAAAATACAAACGAACAAATTACTATGCTCAGGTAAACTTTTTGTAACGTTTCTAAGAATAATCCTGGCAATAAAATATTTGAAACATTTCCCTTCACAAAATTTACAATTTAGAAGCAAATAAATATAATTATACCAATACAAAAATATCCATTCAACGTCAAGGTCATCAATAAAATAAATCTGTAACGTTGTTGCATTGTTTAAACTCTTTAAAGGTATCAGTTAGTTTGGAATGCTATTAGCCTAAGGCATCGTACAAACCCCATGCTAAAATAGTAGGAACTCAACCTATCCAGGTATGAACTTATTAAATAATGTAAATATGTATTTCGGTTTGAAATGAATCGGAGAACTGACGCTTTAATATGGTAAAAAGGAAGCTTTAAGGGTAGGACTTTTGTGAGCCGTTTCAAAACTTCGTATTTTGCAAAAATTGCTTCCAGATATTTGAATAATTTTTAAAATTCATAATTTTAAATTATATATAATTATATTTTATAACAGGTTTTTATTAACAATCAGTATAAATAAATTTTAGAAACAACAATCAACTGAAATTAACAAAATCAAATGTGCAAAACTATAAAAACATCAAATAACAAGTGCAAAACTTAACCGATGCTACATTTCCTCGTTGAATGCACAAACTGATTCTCTGAATCAGAAAACTCCTTGCTCGGCTATCTCCTGGGACAACAATTAATAAACGGCCAATCCTATCGACCAAATTCTTCGCGTCATTACTCCATTGACCCAGTGTCTCAACGGCAAAAGCTGATTATGATCCTCTATTGATTTATATTTATTGTATCTTAAAGTCTCCGCCTTTCCCGCTGCTGAATTAGCCATCTTACAAGAAACACCTAAGTGGCTAGGAGCTAGGGTATCAGCACAAGTGGCGTCCCATACTAAGGCTCTTCCTTGATGCCATGGAACCAGCGTCACCCCCTTTTGGACGTTTTCCATTGTCACGGGAAATTCCAGTGGGCTCAAGGATGCAAGGAATGTTTGCAGTGGCAAGGGATCGTCTAATGATTTCATTAAGAGTGGCATGTCTCGATAATCTGCCTGCACTTCGCGAGCACAAAAGGCCGTGATGACCGAATTGATCGACCGGCTCTCAGACTCACACAAATTCGGAGAGAGTCTTTGTCCATAATCGTACCTAAGTTAGAAGATGGGTACGCCTGTAGCCACGTACCGGATTCCTTTCCTGAGGCAGCCAGAATGCGCGCACGGTTGATGTCTGTAGAATTATTCAGTAATGACGAATGAAGAAGTTTAACCAAAGGAATATCCCAATTTCTCTGAGAGCATGAAACAGATGGAACAACTTCATACGAGCAAATTGTCTTCTAGGCTACAACAGCTTCTAAGTATCTCTCTCTCTCTCGCTTCGATCCTTACTCTTAAAGAGTGTGGTGACACATTTGAACACATTACATCAAATTACACCATTAACTATTAGCCGCCATTGTTCTCGGTCCTGGGCACGTTGCGATGCTCCCGGTAAGTTCTCGTCGATCAGCGGTTTTGTCTGGTCCACCCATCGGGTTGGAGACCGTCCTCTCGATCGTCGTCCGTCTATTTTACCCTGCACTATGAGGTTTTCCATTTTGCCTGTTCTTCGGGCAACATGACCGAAATATATAAGATACTGCTGCCGTATTCTGATGAGTAGTCGTTTGGTTATATTCAGATCTTGTAGTATAGAGATATTGGTTCTGTGTGCCTCCCAGGATATTCTCAACATCCTGCTATAGCACCACATCTCAAAGGCATTTATTTTGTTGCTATCTGATTTTTTGATAGTCCATGTTTCTGCTGCGTAGGTAGCAATCGGAAACACCAGTGCATTAACAAGCCTAAGTTTCGTATATTTGCTGATTGTTTGGTCTCTCCGTATTAGAGTCAATCTACTCATCGCTGATCTTGCCATAGCTATTCGTCTGCGGATCTCCACACTGCTTCCCCCTTCATTGGTGATTACTATTCCTAGGTATGCGAACTGGCTTACCACATCAAAGCCAGATATGTTTTGTATATGGGGCTGATTGTTTGTTGGCTCTATCCACAATCGTTACCTTTGTTTTTTGAGCGTTTAATTTCAGTTCATACTGGCCACTAACGTTTATTAATCTTTCCACTACATCTCTAAGTTCGTCTTCGTTCGCTGCTAATATCAGCGGATCATCTGCATATCTCAAATTACTAATCTTCCTTCCGCCAATAACTACTCCACCCCTCCAATCTTCAAGAATTTTTCTCATTACATACTCTCCATATATGTTAAACAGCATAGGGGAGAGTATGCACCCCTGTCGCGTGCCCTTTTTAACTGCTGTGAGATAATTCCTCCAGTCAACTGCCGCAGTATTTTTCCCATATAACTGCTTTATAAGATGGATTAAATGTTTGGGACATCTCATTTGTTCTAGTATCATCCATATGTCACTCCATATTATGTTGTCAAAAGTCGGGGTATAATCCACAAAACACATAGTATACATATATAGGTACATTGTATTCACGTGCTTTTTCTATTATTTGTCGTGTATTTAATATTTGCTCTCTTGTGCCCTTACCAGGAACGAATCCAGCCTGTTCTTCTGATATCTCTGGTAGCAGAAAGTGTTTCATTCTTTCGTTTATTATATTAAGTATTATTTTACTGGCATGTGAAGTGATTGCTATTGCTCTGTAGTTTCGGCAATGTTGTGGGGATCCTTTTTTAAATACTATTGGAATAATTTTTGAGTGGCACCATTCATCTGGCCATTCGCCAGACTGCCATATTTTCTTGCATAGTTCGTACATTACATCAATCTTTTAAGTAAGAGATCTCAAAATCCGCTAAAGATGGACTAAGGATAGAACCAATGAGTGTGTCAGTACTGTAAATAGAATAAATAAAAGCTGGAAGAACCACGTCTACCGATTTTCTAACACCTAACCGCCAAAACGTATTGGTAAAGAAGCTTGTTTGAATGAGGAATCTTCTAATTTAATATTTAACAATTTCTCTAAACGAGTTTTTATTGTAGAGTTGATGGTGGATATTAAATCGGAATATTTCCAAATTGGACTTGTACGTAAGAAATAATTTAATTTTGGAATGAAGCCATAATGCGAGGAATAATTTCATTTAAACGATCGGAAAATTTTGGGTTTCTGGACAATCAGAGGAAGAACCGCTTCATCTTCAATTGGGGCACTAAGAAGATATTTAATTGTAACCCTAAATGTTTGAAACCAAAAATCATTTTATTGAGATCTAAAAGTACCGTGTCCATATTTTCAGCTAAAGTGCCGTCATCTAAATACCAAATATTAAACTCGGAAAACAAAGATTTCACAAGTTTGTCAATTGACAAACTAAAAAGAGCGGGTCCTAATGGATCACCTTGTTGAACCCCTACTGAAGAATTAATTGAAGTGTCTTTATAAAATAGTGTGGAAGGTTCAGCGTAAGCTTGTCACAAGTAAGGAAATATTTGAGGAATCGTTGTTTTCACCTGATAGAGTATGGCATCGCTTTCGATGCTATTAAAAGGATTTCTTACGTCTACTTTTAAAACTACCTCAAAATTATCACGGTTTTGTAAATAAGTTCTCAGAGAATGAACCGCAGCCTCACAGCCACCTTTCGTATATTATAGCAAAACCAAGTTGTGTCAGGCGAAAAGATACGCCAAGACTCTCCGAAATATCCGAGCAACATAACTTTGAAGCTAGTCGTCTAAATTAATTAGAATTATTTAATAATTACTTTATATTAATTTATAATTAATTAGAATTATAAAATGCCTGAACCAGTGTTTTGTTCGTCCAAATAAAAAGAAAAGATTAAAAACGACTTTTAATCAGTAAATCTAACGATTCACGGTTAAGTAGCAGACTTCCTGTGCATAGATCAAGTTAATCACATTTAAAAAAGAAAAATGATTGTAAATTTAACTTATCGGGATTTTAACCCAACCCAAATTTCTATAGCTAAATTGAACACAAACTTGAAAGTTTTCACAGCAAAGATTAATGTTTTTTGAATAAGCTTACAAGTAAAAATTTTTAAATTGTTAATAAATTTACCATTTGGCAAGCCTCAAGCTAAATATAAAAAAGAGAAACATTAAAAATTTTAGCGATATAAGTTCAAAAGAAAAAACTTTAAGTCCTTTACACTTAAATCCATTATGTTCACAGTAATTCATGATCATAGACTAGAAAAGTTGAGTGCTCTTTTCTTTCAAGAAAGCTTAAATCGATAGCATAACGGGGTTTTCGAAAATGTAAAATTTATTTCGCGGCTTTAAAATACCAGCATTGTTAATTGAAAATTCGATTAAATCAAATGTTTTGATTAAACAATTAAATTAATTAAGTGACAATTGCATAATTATCAACTGTTTAGAAATAATGAGGCAATAAATATTAAGTAATATTAAATTATATGCCTATAGAATACAAAATTACATTTACAGGGTGGTCTCTATGTTATGAATTCTTTCATAACGGTCGTATTAGTAAGGTTCTAAAAACTTTTTACGCAAAAGTTCGATTCTTTTGTTAATTTTAAATTTGTTCAGAATATGCAAGGCTTCATCACGAAGTTATTCGCGAAACTTGTGGGGGGCGCTAGACTCCCTCCTTCTATCGTGAATTCTTAAAAAAATTATTACCAATCGTTCGAGAAGCGTTTGAGCTTCTATTAACATCGTTTGAACCTCAGAGGGGTAAAACAATTAAACCGCTTCAAGATCGCTCCGAGCAAGTAGCGAGCAAATTTTACTGTTGCTGATAATAAGTAAAATAGTTTTTAGTTTACTTTATTCTTAAATATGAAAAGGAAAACAAAAGGATAAAAATAATTTGCTAGAACTAAGCCGTGGCTTGATGTATTCTGTAGTTAAATTATACAGCGGAAGTTCCGGACTTGGATCGCGAAGGTACATTTCCCTCTATTACAAATTGTTGTGGAGAATTTTTCAATTGTCGAATTAAATTTAATTTGAGTTTCAAAGGTTTTTAACAAATATTGAAATTTTTAGAACAATTTTGGGAGGGGCGTTAGAAATGGTAGCCCCTCTCCCCATCAACAATTTTCCAATAAAATAATACTACGAGCTCGAAAATCGTTTAAGTGGTTAGAAAGAATAAATAATCCGCCAGCCAGGACGCATAACTTGAAACTAAAGCGAAACTATTCAAATTCAATAAATTTGTGTAACAAACTAAATCTGTTTAATATAACACTATAGTGTAAACATATACATATTTTCCATTAAGCACCGGGAATTGTTCAGCAATTTTAGTCCAGAATTCGTTTGATGGCCATAAATTTTTGTTTTGTTTTAAAAATATACATTTCTTTCTGTTTAGTAATGTGAGTTTCTGGAAAAATGATCCAACTGTAGCACTTGATATTGTATTTAGTCATTTGCCTATGACAATAACGCTCAAATTTTAAGCGCTAATTGCTCGGAGATGTCAAAATTTTATAATGTTAAAATCTTTAAAAAAGCTCTAACTTTTTTACTACTAAAGTTCAAACGAAGAGAATAAAAACTCATCGATGACCATACGATACTCAAAAGTTATAATGAATTAAATAACTCGAGCACTGCTATGGACCAACAAATTATTTTTATCGACTATTATGACTGTTTTCTTTTTTAATGTTAAAAAAGTGAGTGACGCTAAAATTATGAACGCTACTTACTCGGAGGGATGTTACAAAATTTGGTTGGATGGTACAAAATTTTACAATTATTTAAAACGCTCAAACGTTTTTACCCCTGAGGTTCAAACGATGGAAATAGAAGCTCATTAAAGCTCAAACAATTCTTGAACGATTCGTAATAATCTTATTACAGAAATAACAATGGGGGGGGGGGGCTAGCATTTCTACAGTATATCCCGTTCTAAAGAATTGAAGTTTTATCAAAAACCTTTGAAGCTCAAACCAGCCACATCAATTTTATAAAATTATTCGCGATGTCGTTTCTACAGTCCCCCCCAACAATTTTCGCGAATAACTTTTGTAACAGGTTTATTTTGGTTTTAATACATTTCATATATTAAAAATATGTTACAATACATTTTCCTCCTCCTGTACATAATTATTTTTGAAATCCAACATATAAAATGCGATAGTTGTTTTAAAATTCGAAAAGGTTGGCAATTTTTGTAGCGGCAGATAAGTAATAGATACGAGACAAAAAGTCGACAGGCGGGTTTTGTTGAGTTGGTTTTACCGAAAATCAAAGCTGATTATTACGGAAGGCCTTGCCAATAGTTTTGGATAGTATTTTGCCGGTGATTTGGTAGTTAGCTAATCCTATATCTCAAGTTTTGAGGATTATAAATTGGTAGAGCCCAGGAACAATATTGTCGTACAAGTACCGTTTTGGTTTAACGATTACCAGTTTTGGGAGAAGTTTCCAAGAAGTATTAATTGGTAGCGATTGGTTGCTCAAAGCATTATTCGAAAGCTTGCTTGGAAAAGACTACGTTATCAACGCCTACGTTTTTTTTGTTATCCAATGCGTATCCACCAAAAATCCGCATAATTACCAGTGCTATAAATTCGACCTCACCTTTTTTTTTGGAATTTTGAATTTCACTACACCTTGGAGGCATCTAACAGCGAATGGTACTGTTTATGGTTAGAGAAATAAGAAACACACAAGAAGAATTTTTGATTGTATTGTTTACATTTGAACAACGGACTCTCATATTGGTCGAGTTAGATCCAGTGGTGGGTCCTATCCATGAACGTAGCTTGCGGACCGAACGGGGTGAGTGTTTGTAGTACATCCTTTGTTTTCTTTGACATTGCGCGGCGGGTGAACGGTTGAGTTCACACATTTATTCTTTGCGTACTTACGTATCCAAGGCAAGGAAGAAAGAAGACTAAAACGTCACCCTAACTTTTGTTTTGTTTGCGAAGTGTCCGAGACAAGGTCCCGGCTGTATGATTTGTGTTTTTCTTGTATATTTTTCTTTTTCTAATTCAGATCTGAATAGTACTAAGATATACCATTGTTAATATATATGATCGTAATCGCCACTGTTAAGTTTACTTGTTTGAACGCTAAGTACGATTCGGCGACTTCTGACTTGTGGCTATTGATTTTTTTTTATATAACTCAATTGTTTTATTTACAATTTTGTTTTACTCGTCACTGAACCTGCTACTTGTGATCTCAACTTGCTTAGTTACTCTTTGCTTTCGCGCTTTCGGTTATTTGTTTCCAGAGACAACTAAAAGCGCGTGGCGCCTTTTTTTGAGTTTGGATCAGGTCGTAGCGGTCTGATCGCTGACCCACCCCAAATTGCTCTCTGTAGAGTAAAGCCGCAGCGTCGTCTTACCAAGTCGGGAATTCCAGGTAAGTGGAGAAGGGTCAGTGACCGGTATTTTGTTGACTGGTATTGAGAAGGTCACAATTTGGCGCCCAACGTGGGGCGTATGTGTGTATGGAAGCTCAAATGTTTAATACTAAAACTCGAAATCGGGGAGGGGGCAAAACACTGCCTTTACTATTTCAAGTGAAGTCAGTGTTTTAAAGACAAAAAAATTAAAACCTGGTTTGAAGAGATGGACCGAAAATAGAAATTCAACGATATATAATATATTATGACGCCAAAAGCCGATAATAAAGTGGAAGAATGGATGTGGAAAGATGGAGGAAAGGATTGCAAATAGTTTGGGAAATAAAGAAAAACTAGTTAACCAAACTATTGGTTGTGAGGTACTTTTGAAAGAACCCTCGTAATAACTACCTCGGTTTTGTTCAACTTTATAATCTCTTGTATTTTACATTGCGCTTACAAAGTATGGTGATGCGATTATACAGAATCACTCACGTCGATAATGTTACAAATGTCATAAAATGTGAACTTTTGCGATTGTATGAAGAAATTTTAAAGGTTATATCGCAAGTACGAAAGTATAAAATTGAATATTAAATGCTGTGTAATGCATTATAAAATGTCATTAATTTTTCTAAAGTTTAATCGTTAAAAAACAATTGCGTGTGACCTAAAATAATTTTAAAATCCCAGATTTACAAATGTTTACATAATAACGCAATTATGAAATTATGATATTATCTAAATTTTGTACATAAACTCCCCGATAGTCTGACTATTTAAAAATTTAAAAAAGAAATGATTTATTTTAAGATTCGAACCATCGATGCCCACTATAATCGGCAACGCAAATACGGGCTATTAAAAGTAATCAGCATTAAAGTTATAAAGCTGTTTGTTTATAAAATAAAAGGAGTTACAATTTGAAAATATAGCTCATTTAGTATTTGTTAAAAAAAATTTACTAGAGAGTGGATCACTGACACGTTTACAATTAAATCACCTTATAAATGGCAACAACTGCTGCGGTTGTGAAACATCAGAGCAAAGAACGATGACGCAAACAAATGGAATTTGAAGTGTAAAGCTTGGCGTATTCAATTTAAATCGTTTTGCATCCTGGTATAACCCTAAATTTTTTAAAACGATCGATTACGGTCGCTTTAAAAAAAATAGAGAATTGGATTAGTGCGAAAAGGATGCAAATCTATTGAGATTCATTTTAAGATTTCAACCTGCTAGGAATAGCAAAAATATACAGACATACTGACAGACACCATCACGTCGACAATTTTGTTTTTTCTTATAAAACGCCCGTAGCATTAAAAATCTTAGAAGTGTTCGGGAATCAAATGCTAAAATTAATCTAATTTCGAATTGCCACTTCATTTCATTTTTAAATTAATTTAAATTCGATCACCCCATTTACAAGTTCAATTTAAATTTTATTTTATAATTTAAAATTAAATGGATACTCAGTATATAGCGGTTTCGCTCAATATTTGGATTGTGTACGTAATTCATATTGTCATGTAGTACATATTTTAAGCTAGCAATTCCAAGTTTTCTTCCCCTATTCAGCCTCTTTGAATTTTAATTAAAAAGTAACTCCGTTACAAAAGGATTTAACAATGGAATTAATCATTTATTATTCCTTACCATGCGTATAAGATCAACTACAATAATAAATATAGATAACAATTATGTATAAATATGTAGAATAGAATAAGAGACAGAAAAAATAGAATTCGATATTCACAGAAAGGATTCGAACAAGGATTAAGGAGCATATTTTTTAAAGTCTGTATAACTAATTGAATGATTTTCGGGGGGGAGTTACCTAAAGTTGACCACCACAAATAAAATTAAAAATTTCCTATAGCAAAGAGGAAGGTTTATATAGTATACTGTAAAAATTTTATATGTGAAAGTATAGTCAAAATTTTGAAAAAAACCAATTTGAAATTTTGGGGTTTGGATTCGAGACTCGTCCGGCTGTGGACATCGAAAACCCCAAGCCTGCGCTCCTCCGGAGCTCCGGCCGGTTTTTCATCGCCTGACCGCTACGCGGCAAAAGCTAAACATACTTGAAGGCGCCATCCTTCAAGAAAACCGGGATTCGAGTCATGTTACCTGTAGGACGTGCGAGCAGCATCTGACAAAATTTTCTAAGTGTTAGGGTATACCAACCCACACGTACCGTCAACAGAACTCGACGCGCGGAATCTCATATGAGATTCCCGCGCATCGGTCGGCTTTTACATGCTAAATTTGCTAACTTCAAAATCGATTTATTCAAAATTTTGATAATACTTTCGCATGTAAAATTTTAACAGTATACTATATAAACCTTCCTCTTTGCAATAGCAAATTTTTAATTTTATTTGGGGTGGTCAACTTTAGGTTACTCGACCCGATTTTCGTCATCTGTAAATACAATCATAGAGGCCCGATGAATATCGGAGATAAACTATCCCATCTATGAAGGACCACACAGTTTATCAACTTCAAATTTTTCTCTAATATTTAAAATGTATTTTTCATGAGTTTTAAACTGGGCCAATATATACGTCGTAATGTTGCGCTACACTGCAATACAAGAACGTATGAAGTTCCGCGTAACGTGGCAACCTATCAGTTTGTTGTGAATTGCGTATAACACAATTGATAAAATGAAGACCCAATTTTCGGCTGTTTTAGCACGCGAAAAGTAATACTAGAACGTTTAGTAGTCGTGCTCCCGTGCAAGAGTGCCACCATAAGCGAGATATAAACGTCATGAAAATAACGTTTGATACGGATATGATTACGAGAAACGGTTCTCGATTCGGGGAACGGACTACCACAACAAAACCCGAAGGGAAATATAAACTGAATCGCTGATGTACTGTAATCTCTTGTAGTATAACAATAGTTTTTCCTATGCTTTCTTTCTACTGGCTTGCTCAGTCGTCTTACACGATCGATCTTAGAATTATTTCTCACGTGAAGGGCATTAATAATTGTTAGCTAGGGGCTGTTTAACCTCTATATTTCGCAAGCGCAGGAGGGAAGAAAACGTACTCTTATGGACCAGTGTTTATTGATGTAACAGCTCCGTGCAACTGAAACGACTGCTAACGTCATAGTATAAATGATGATTATTGACTCGCATAAAGGTGGTTTGCTATTTGTAGGACTGCAAAAGTGGCCTCAGTACTGTAGTCAAAATTTCATTAGAAATAGATAAAATTCAACAAAAGTTATGAAAAGAATTCTTTAGGGTTGCATAGATTTTCTTTTGTATTTTGAATATCAATTAATAATCGACTGATTAAGCATAGATTAAGAATTTATACGTCGACATTTAGATATTTTGAGTTTATGTTAATTTATGATAAGTCTACGCTTAAAAGAAAAAAATTTTAAATATTTATTTTACACATTAAATCCTTTTTATGTTTAATGGTTATTTGTTTCCCAAAAGCTCGCTTGACTAGTTTTTAAATAGCAAAAATAAATAAATACTGATTAGCTATTGTTTTTTAATGCGCTCTTTATAGGCGTTATATTTTTATACTCTTTTATGCTTTTACATGTTGTTTTTGTACTCCTAAATTTGAAATATGGACACTTCTAACCTGTGACTGCCAAGTTTAAAATCTGTCTTTCGTTTGATGTTCTATGTCATATTCTATTGTTTATATGTATATATTATCTAAAGGTTTTGGTTTCCTAGGAAACGGTATCGGCAAATAGCAGTTGTATTGTAACGTCGAGTGACGTAATTTAGCGTTTAACCACCGATACACATATTACGGCATCAATATATTCGTCGTGATATTATATAATTACTTTTACTGCACTTTATGGAACTTGATGGCCGCTTCCTAAGAAACCAAATCTTACATTATGTTCACGAGCTTTTCTATTGTTTTCTTTAATATGTGTAATGCATCTACCGTTGATCTTACCTCCCGAAAATACACAAAGAGTAGCCTATCGTATCTTCAGTAATAGTTTTGAATCAATTATTATGTACTAGGTGGTACAAACTGCTGAACGGCCACTACTTAGTTCTGCAAGGCTAAGCATATTTAGCTCGGTTTTTGAGCAAAAATTTAGGTTTTTATCTCGAGTTTCTTTGCTTCGTCGGTCTAAACATATTTAACGTGTTTTTCGGGGTAAACGACGTCAGTCTCGCCGTTTTTGAAACCCGTGACCGTAATTTTTGCGTCGTGTAAAACTAAACACTGTGGATCAAAAAACAACTCAAAATTCTACTCGTAAATAACGGAATTGTGCGCGATCTGCAAGAGCCCTTCTCTTAAATTTCGTATTTACACGACGTATTAAAATTTTGATCAAAATTAACTACAGTGGAACTTCTGTAAATCGAACGACATGTATTGGCTCCGCTCGCACCATTGCAGTTAAGCCGCTGAATATCTATCCGACAATTCTACATTGCTTCAACCTTAAACGGTGGCCCGGAGTTAATCTTAATCGATTATTTTCAAAAAGGAAAAACCATTACAAGCGCAAACTCAGCTCGTCATTACTTGACGAGCTGAAAGCAAAAATTTCGGAAAAACGGCCACATTTGCAGAAAAAAAGACAATGCGGCATCTCACACCTCAGTGGTCACCAGGGCGAAAATCCACGAATTACGGTTTGCACTGCTTGACCACCCTCCTTACTCACCAGATTTAGCCCCATGCGACATTTTTCTGTTCCCTAAGTTAAAAGTTGCGTTCAGAGGACAGAGATTTTCGTCAAATGAGGAGGCAATCACCCTCGTAAACAATTATTTTGCAGAGAAAGGCGCCGAGTACTACTTGGATGGGTTAAAATGATGGGAGCAGCGCTGGGAAAAGTGTGATAAATGAAGATAAAAATAATTTTGAAGAAATAATGTCTTGTACCTATCTTTGTTGGGTCGGAAACTTTTCAGACCACCCTCGTATATGTAAATTAAAATCAGAATTTCCGTTTTGATTCAGAATTAATTATTTTTATATCAATTATTTTCTTATTTATTTGTTCATAACTTTTCTACTGAGATGGTAGATGGACAAGATGGACCATCATGAGATGGTCATAGCTTTGGGAGATGGTCATAGCTTTGGCAGTTAAGTGCGTCTACTGCTAATGCGAAACGCTCGGATCGAATCCGGGCAGGGTAAGAACTTTATTCTGGCCGTCTCTCCTCAGAAGGCAATGGCAAACCACTGAGGTAATTTGCCAAGAGCGCCCATCTCAACATGAAGTGTATTACACTTCCCGTGGTTCGGAGCCCACGTTAAACAAGTAGGTCCTCTATGTATGTGAAAACACTTAGAACGCACATCACATGCATAGAAAGAGATGGGTCACGACGTTCGGAAACGAACAATACGACTAAGAAGAAGAACTTTTCTACTAATGTGTGATTATCGTTAGGCCGCACTGATCCCTTTTCAGATTGGTAATTGAAAAATTAACCAATGAAAGATGCCTTATGAACAAATAGATAACAATTATTTAAAAATAATAATCATTTTAAGGATATAACAATGCAGAAGTAAATTTATATTTGTCCTTTTTCTTAAATTTCGTGCCCTCGCTATCAAGTTATATAAAATTGGCGGTTGCGTATAGATTAGCCTCCATATGGAGATCAAGATGGTCATGTTGATATGCTAGAGATATTCTAGAACCCCCCCCCCTCCACAGGATTCTAAGTCATTTCCTATTGTTGAATTGAGTATTTATTTTCATATTTTCAAAGTAAGAGAACAATATATTATATTTTTCGTTTTTCTCTAAATTTTGTGCCCTCCCAATGAAGCAAGTTACGAGTCGCCACTGGTCTGATAAGTACGAGAATATAATTTAATGACTTCGTCTTATTAACTCGCATTGTTTTTGTGGCACATTGAGTTATCGAAAGTTTTTGTTTTGTTTTACGTAAACGCAAATTTAAATTCGAAGAATCATATTGAAACCAAAATTAGAAAATCGGGCACAAAATTTTGGGTCCCTCTAAAACGCAGAGGCATAATTTTCCGATTACTGAATCTATGGACGTAATTCAAATTCTCCATTCGTTTGGCATCTCTTCCTTTCCCCAAACTTCAATTATTACTTCACATCATATTCTTCGATATACTTTTTCACCTACATTTTTTATGATTTCGCCGCATCCTCGTCTTGGTTTATGCTTTTCCATTCTGCCATTTATTCTTCTTTTCTTTATCGTTTAAAAAAAGATTTGAAAGCGATATGGTGGTGGTGTTCGCTGCAATAATTTGCTGTTTTATTGATGTTTTACTCTGAACTAGTAATTAGGTAGAAAAAATACCTCCGGTATTATTATCGTTTGAGCAATTAAATGAAACAAAGGAACCAAACCTTAAATTGGAATTGAATCGAAAAATACACTGAAAACACGGATAAAAATGTTAACAACAAGCAAAAAGAACGAAATATAGATAAAGAATGGGAGAATATTAAACTAGCAATCAAAGAAGCCGTAGAAACAACAATAGGACACCAAAAATATGTAGAAAACAAGAAATGGTTCGATAAGGATTGTAGTGAGAAGGTAGAAAGCAAGCGAGAAGCGAGGTTGAAGTGGATAGCGACAAACAGAGAAGAAGATAAGAATAAATATACGGAGAAAAGGAAAGAGGCACACAAATTCTACAAGGAAAGGAAAAACAAATGGCTACATGACGTGATGAGCGAAATAGAAGATAACTACAGAAATAACAATGCGAAGAAGTTTTATTTAAAAGTTAAACAACAAAAAACAAAAAGCAACATGAAGACCAGGACCATGAAAGATAAAAACGGAAGAAGGGTGAGCGATGAAGAAGATATAAAAGAAATTTGGAGAAAACACTTTCAAGCACTGTTAAACCAAAATGTAGAAAAAGATAGTACCAAAGAAATAACAGTAGAAGGAGAAGATGAAGGAAACATAGCAGAACCAACATTTCCAGAGGTAAAAGCGATGATCAAGAAATTAAAAAATGGTAAAGCTCCAGGTAATGACGAAGTATATGGTGAAATGATAAAAAATGCTGGAGAGTTAGTACACCAAAGAATATATGACTTGATAATAGAGATATGGAGATCCGAAGAGATGCCCGACGAATGGAATATTGGTAAAATAGTCCCAATACACAAAAAAGGAGACCTAGAAGTGTGCAAAAATTACAGGGGCATAACATTGCTACAGGTTATATACATAAATATTGTCGGCACTCATACATACTAGACTGAAAAAAGAAACAGAACTCATAATTGGAGACTACCAGCATGGTTTTAGAGAGGGCAGATCGACAGTGGATGCACTACACATAATAAAACAAATAACAGAAAAAGCACGAGAACATAATATAGAGCTGCATCTGCTGTTTGTCGATTTTCAGCAGGCTTTCGATACCATAAAAAGAGAACGTCTATACGAAGCTATGCAAGAGATGAATATACCAGTAAAGCTGATACGACTTATACAGATGACGATGAGAAGATCGAACGCAGTAGTCAGGGTAGGAACAACTGAAACCAACAACTTTGAAGTTAATGGAGGAGTAAGACAGGGCGATGCACTGTCGGCGACCCTCTTTAACCTCGCAATGGAGAAAATTATAAGAAATTCAGACTGTGGAGGAACTATACGAACAAAGGAAGGTCAAATACTTGCATATGCGGACGACTTAGTGATTATTGCTAGATCACTGAAAAAAATGAAGAATATGCTTGAAGAAATAGAAAAACAAGCAACAACAATGGGACTGAAGATAAATGAGAACAAGACTAAATATATGAACTGCACTAAAACAGAAAGAAGGAAAAATGTATTAATGGTAGACGGACGAGTGTTAGAAGAGGTTCAAAAGTTTAAATACCTGGGAATACAGATAAACAGTACTAACTAGCGATCAGAAGAAATAAAAGAGAAAATACAGACGGGATGGAAGGCGATATATGCGAACAAAAAGATGCTTAATAGCAAAACCCTGGCTATAAGAACAAAAGTAAGAATCTACAAGACCTTTATTAGACCGGTATTGACGTATGCCTCAGAAGTGCTAAACCTGACGAAAAAGGAAGAAGAGAAACTGAGGGTGTTCGAAAGAAGGGTGATCAGAATAATCATGGGACCAAAGAAAACAAACGAAAATGAATACCAAATAAGAACAAATAGCGAGATAAACAAGACCATTGGAAATGAAGACTTGGTGAGATGTATAAAGTCACAAAGAATAGCCTGGCTCGGACATCTAATGAGGAAAAAACCTGATAGTATGATGAGAAAGATCACGGACTGGAGGCCGAGCGAAACCAGAAATAGAGGAAGAATCAGAGCGAGATGGATTGACGAGGTGGGGGAAGATCTTGAAACCATGGGAGTAAGGGAATGGAGAAAAAAGTGCAGTAACCGCAATTTATGGAGAAGAGTAGTGAAGGAAGCCAAAACATGCACAAAACTATAAGTGATGGAAAGTTTGGAAAATCAGGAATAATCCACCTGGAGAAAAGGATTGTAAAGACTTCCAAAAATAGGAAGTAGGCATATTCCTTAGGAATGGACGCCTTTATTATTATTATTATTATTATTATTATTATGGTGGTGGTGTTCGCTGCAATAATTTGCTGTTTTATTGATGTTTTACTCTGAACTAGTAATTAGGTAGAAAAAATACCTCCGGTATTATTATCGTTTGAGCAATTAAATGAAACAAAGGAACCAAACCTTAAATTGGAATTGAATCGTCCTCGTAGGTATAAATCGTAAAATCCATTTTCTTCTCTTATAATACAGGCAATATTATAAAATATGGTTTTAAGAATAGTAGAAAATTAGTTCACATATAAACGTGATTCGATTAAAATACTTCATTAGAATTTATTGTTTAAAAAGTGTTAAAAGCAATGTTGTGGTAGTGTTAGCAATAATTTGCTTATTCATTAGATGGTTTAGTCTAAACTTGTAATTAGGTAGAAAATACACCTACAGTATTATGACTTTCTGAGCAATTAAATAAAACGAAGGCAAACCATAAATTGGAATTGAATCGTTCTCGTAGGTATAAATCGTAAAATCCATTTTCTAATAAAACGAAACAAAAAGTCTAGTCTAACATTTATTATGTTTACAATAAATTGTTTCAGGTTCCAATCTTTTAATGTAAGAAGACTACCTTTACATTTCCATTTTATACGTTGCTCAAAAATGAAAACGTTTAACCGTATATTTATACGCTCTTGTAACTTATTTGCGAATAAGTCAAGTATGAACTTGATTATTTCATTTCGAGTGAGCTTTAAATTCAAGTTTATAAAATTTAATATGTTAAATACTACGTTAGAGTAATTAATTAAAAAAAAGGAAAAAAAATAACTCGGAATTTATTCTCGCAGTTGCTAAATGTGCTTGCTCGTTAATTAATATTAATTTGTAGTTAGTAGTAACAAAGCATTGTGGAGAACACTAATTATGGATTTGGTTCCGGCTCACTATTATAACATAAAATCAGTTAAGCCGATGATGGTGTTGTGTTTACTGACATATTAATATAATGTTTTACGGTAGAAAAAATTGTCTGAAAAGGTAATTGAAAAAGTAAGAAAGGCGAAGAAAAAATATATAGACGATAATTTATAACAAGGTAAGTTCACTTTCACTCGTTAAAAAGTTTAAGCGTTCAAGTTGTTGAGATGAATATAACAAAACGTTCAAAATAAAATGAAGTATATCATTCAAGCTGACGCACTTTAAAAAATGATAAGTGTGTAACTTTTTCGATTGTCGAGTTTTAGTTGAAAAACTTGAAAAATGATTTGAAAGCCGAATCGCAATATTATAGCGATATTAAATATTTAAACTTGACGATTAATTATGAGAAAGAAAATTTGGAATTGATTATATTATCCAGCTTGTAAATAAATCAGGATGTTACGTTGCAGGATTAGGGCCTTACACTATGGTATTATCGTGATTTAAATTATTGCCTTTTCAATAAAGATTACACGATTTGTGCTTATCGTTGTTAAATTTTATTTGAACTAAATCTATTCTCGTTTTCATTACCCAAAACGTTTAATTAGTAGGATAACGTTCAAACTAGTTCAACATGAACTCGATCCGAAATAAACAGTTCACCGATAAGTAAAGCATCACTTGGTTAGTGTAATTATGGGTATCCCAAATACAGCGTGTCCCAAGCTGGATTAGCATACGACGATAATCGCAGAGCGAGAATTTGAATGACCGATGACCATCACATTAAACGCTTTTGTTTCTAAAGGTTTAAATCAGGCAAGTAAAGATTTCGGTTAAGGAAAATTTGAAAGTAGGTCGAACACTGAGGAAGTCTAGAGTGTAACTGCTTGAATTAATTTTATATTACTAGAAGTGTCATGTTAGAGAAACCCAGGAAAGTTTATATTGTAACAAATATAGCATTTGGAACTTGACACGTTCGAATTATTTTGGTTGTTCACATAACCGTGGTTTTGTTATAAGTAGCAATATAAACTGTGGCCTAAGTTAACTATACAAGGTGATCCAAACGAATAAATATTGCCCAAGTGCCCTTACTAGAAAATAGAAGGAAGTTGAGCGTGTTAGAATCTCGCAAGTCCCTTAATTAAGTCTTGTATTTTGTGGTGTTATTATACCCCTTTTATCTCCACCATCCCTTTTAATTCATACCATCTCTTTCTTCGGCATTTAACTTAATACTTTACTAACTTTCTCGACCACAAAAACTAATTCCCACTTCTCTCTCCTCGTTTAGTTCCTTGATTATATTTCTGCTCCCGAATAAACCTTAAATTACAAATATTTAACAAGTAAAGTGTCGGCCGCTGCAAAAACGTCAATTTCCATTAGGTGCACACCAACCCATTGAAAATGTAAACTGGAGGATTGCTATTGAAATTTTTTATAATAAGTGGAAATTTCACTTAAAAAGTAAATTAATATTACGAACACGCTTTTTTGCTTTTAAAAGAAGGGTTATGCAATTATTCACTGGCTGAATTAAAGAAAAAGATTTTTAGCATTCCTTAATGCTTGACAAACTCCCAAGTTTCAAGGTTTAAATTAATCACCAATTTATAACTGCTCCAAAAACAAATTGTTCAAATTGATAATGTGCATAATAAATAAATATTTTATTTTCGACTTGAAAACCATAACAAAGCATCAAGTTCATGTACCGACACAGTTTAATCGTAAACTTTAATTAATATCCAAATTACTAATTTATCTACTTCTAAAACTTTCAACCACGATTGCACTAATTAATAAAGTTTTACATTCATTATAAAAGCACCCTGATAATGCAGAATAACTTTGATATTAAAGCCCCAATAAAATAAAAGATTTCCTTTTCTAGTTTAGTAAGTCAAATCATATTTTCAATTTTCTAATATATTATTTATATCAAAACATATTGGTAGGTAAGCTGCTCGTCGATCCTTCCAAGCAAAATTGCTTGTTTACGAATACAATTTGGGTTCCTTTTGTAGTATCTGTCAGCAATATCCTAGCCAAAAATTAGTTTTCCAGGTTTGCAAAAACAAAATTTCCATTTTACCACTTAAAAATCAAAATTCATTTTTCCCTCAATAATTGCTACCGTAAACTTGCAGCTATTTTAGTGCATAAGCTCGAACGTAAAACTGCACAACGATCTATAATTTTGTCTTTGTCAGAGTTCAAAAAGTTTACAAGAAGTTATAAAAGTCATAACCGCGAATAAGCATGTGAAATATGATCCTGTTCTAATTAAACTGAAATTTATATGGAGGGTGGTTCCTAATCAACGACTTTTCCCGTAGATGGTTTATAAAAATCGTATGTGGAAAACATTCTAAATACTATCACCATATTTTTATTATACTACTATCATCGAATTAAAGTGACGCTCATGAATGGATTGCGGAATTGGTGAGATTTTTTAAAGCGAGAATTTTTTTTTAGAGAATTACAGACCGATTAGTCTACTTCCACACCTCTATAAGATCTTTATAAAAGTAATACTTTTACCAACACGTAGGACAGGCGGGGAAATATTATTCAGTGACGGCCCAGAGGCAAAGAGAGACGTGGGAAGGCTGAGAGAGACAAAGAGAGAGGTGGGAAGGCCGTAGATGAGATGATGTAAAGACGGCGGGTAAAAAGTGGTTGCAAGCGGCTCCATATATAGAAAAATGGAAAAAATTGAGAGAGGCCTACGTCCAGGAGTGAGACCACACGTAAAAACTAGAAATTTGATTCATATACTTGGATCTGAAGGGATGGAAATGTGCAGGAATTAGACAAATAGATTAATTTTCATTCAATTTCGCCTTTAGACCTAATTGTAAATTCTCCGTTATCCAGCAATACTATTTGATAATCTGAGTAAGAATAACAGCTTCTCCCGCATTATTTATGCCGTGGTTCTGATTCCAAGTAAATATTCTATTTTATTATTTTTCAAATTTTTACCGCTATATTTTTTACCAGTTTTATTCAAGCCAAAAACAATCACAATTACTAACAACTTTTTCGTGCGTCGTTCTCGTAAATCCATTCATAGACGCCAGTACAAACCGCTCATAAAATGCAGTCTTTTATTTAATAAAAAAAAATGATCAAAAGTTATAGCGGTCAAAAATAGATGAAAACCCTATTTTAATTTTTTACAATTAAAATTTTGGCCGCAAACTAGGGTTGAATTAATATTTGCTTATTATTTATTTATAAATTTATATATTGTCACTTTGTGTAACAATTTGCTGGTTAACCTCAATTACAGAACAATTCAAGTGCTATAGAAGTGGAAACTGAGATTAACATGAAATGCGAACCACGATACAGGCAAATCCGTGAAACTGGATTTGAATTCGCGGTACCTTCTTGATATCTCGCCCGCTATCCTAAACAATAAATTTTCTGGATGGCATTTTAAAAAATTAAGGAAGTCAATCGATTTTTTTTAAAGAACCATTGCAAATATTTTTGATAAGATACACTGGTTAATTTTAATGGTCTTAATATATTATAAGATAAAAATGTTTTTCCAACACGTAGATTAAAAAACCTAAAAATTAAAACCATCGGGATACACTTCATATTTAGTAGTATAACTAACGGGGTTCTGGGTAGTTCCGAATTGAAACTACTGGACCATCAGTAGTCCCGGTCTTCAAAAACAAATTTTTTATTATATAAATAACTATATATGACTAATTAGCCATCTAGTAGTGTAAGCCGTAATTGATTGGCCTTTCTTTGACTTTCCTCATGTGAAATATTGTGGGCACTTCGAAATACAACAAAGTTTTCACAAAGTAAGGAAGCAATAACCACTTGAAATTTCAGCTTTGTAGATAGCTGAATTTGCGCAATTTAGTGATGAATAAGTGAGTGAGTAGGCTTTACGAATCTCGACGTTTATTAATATAATTTGATGGCACGGGCGGCTTTCCGTCCGCTCTTAGCCATTTAATACGTGATTGCTTTAGATCAACGCATAGATTTGGCATTAAAAACGCACATTTTTAGCCCATTGTACTACAATAATTAATATATTTACCGATTACCGATTATTTAGAGTTACAGAAACACAAAATTATATACCTATAGTCGCTTTCATAAAAGTACGTGCCATTTAAAGTGCCATTATTTTGGCCCTCTAGCGGTGCAGTTTGACTCTGGAAGACATACCCGTGCATGCATTGTTACGCCACTGCATCTTACTAATAAAATAATCATTTTCTTACAAGAGAGGCCTCACATTAGTTCTTTTATCAGAATACCAGATTTTTCATTATTACGTGCCTTTCTAAGCATTCTACAACTGCATCAATTTCAATGACATTTCTGTAGTGAAATCATTTTGATTCTCAATGGCTCGTGACTTTTTTATTTACTTATTTCCAAAGTAATTTAATTCCAGAAATGCTTAAAGCAACAACTCTTTCCGAGTGGAGTTTTCCAAATGATGATCACAAACCTTCAAGAAATTTAAGCTGCATGAATCGGCCCCGTACTGTGTAAAAATCTTTCTGTAATCAGCAGCGGCTTGATTGCTTACCGAGTTGACAGATAATTTCTTGTGTTACTTTGAAAATATTAAGACTCTTCCTTGTCGAATTAAATAAAATAGAAAACGGGGGGGGGGGGGGGTCTGAGGGGTATGGAATATCGTCCAGCATCGTGTCAGAGAAAAGTAAAATAATGCGATAAAACACACACTAAAGAACAAGGTTTATAGAGTAGATTTATATAAATATTATATATGAACAGGGCCCAAATTTTTGAAAAAAACGCATTTCAACTTAGCAAATTTTACGAGATTCAGTGGTAAAATTAACGAGATTCCCGCGCGTCGCTCATTCTGTTGACAGTCCGTGCGTAATGAATGACCCTAACACTTAGAGTATTTCGCACCTGCAGATGCAGCTCGACTCTCCTACATGTAACATCGATTATTTTTTGTTTTTACGCGATTTTTTGGGGGTGAAACGTAATAGTTTACTGCCCCATACCGCAACTATACTTTTTAATGTTATTTTGAGGTTCTCTCACATCCCGGTTTCATTTATCCCGGTTTTCATGATGGGTGGCGCTTCTCGTATGTTTAGCCTAGTAACCAGAGTCAAAACCGCCCTGGAGGGGTGCAGAGCGGAGCGCAGCGGCGCCCCGTAAGGGTAGGTTTTGACGATGAATTACCCTCCTTATCGAATGCACACCCCAAAATTCGAAGGAAAAAAAATTTTAATTTTTTCACTTTTTCGGCAATACACGGGTTATTTTCCATTTTTTTGATTATATTTATTACTAATATCCACTAATCACACCCCCATCTATCCGAATTTCAAAGAAAAATTCAAATCGGAGCGAAAAAATTTTACGCATTTTCAAGGGACCACGGGCGAACGATGGCACATCGACCGGGGTCTGCCGCATACTCGCTGCTACTTTCCCGTACTTTTCAAAAGTCGATATTGGGGTTGTTTTGACCCCGTTCATACTTTTTATTGTTTTAATAGACAAATATAAGCCTGTTCTATAGTGTGTAGCTGAAGAAATTTTTTTTCAGCTGGTTAGAGTAACTGCACAATCGCCCATTTTTTAATATTTAACCATCTGATCAGTATAACTTCAGGGTATTCCAAACCCATCGGTCTGCAGCTGCCAATTTTTTAGAATTGCATTTGCAGTGGGCGGCTCGTGATGGGATGGCACAAAATTTGAAGATATTATAATTTTTATAATTATTTTTGGATAGTTGTTTTGAATGGAAGGGCACGTAACCTTCTGCCCTTTAAAGCAAGCTGCCACTGTTAATTCTAACTTGAATTGAAGGATGCTTAGTATGTGCAGCATTGGGAAAAGATGCTAAATAGATGGATATATAGATGATAATGCCTAAAGGCGAAGAAATATACAATTACGACCAAAAAATTATGATTATATAGAAGAGAAGCGAGCTATAAATTAAAAATGAACTTCAAACTAAAATTTTGCGGACCGGCTTCACCTGAATTTTTAACTTAATAGTAGCACTATAAATTTTACAAAAATGAGAACATTTTTAGTATTATATTGCATCCCTAAGGTTATTCATAGCATGACATTTAGGAAACTGGAAAGCCATATTTATCAATAGATCTAATAAATTAATTAATGTAAAATCACGGAAATGAATAAAATATGAATTCTAAAAGGGTTAAAAGGGTTATCTTCGGGCAATTGATTTAATAATTTCTTGTTGCAAAACCTTATTCGAAAAACACCGGAAGACGATACAAATTAATGATTAAATCAATTAATTATGAAAATAAATAAAAAGCTATATTAGAAATTAAAAAAAAGTTTTTTTACAGTTCATAGTTATTTCTAAATTTTTTACACGGCGTCGATGGTCAATCTATAGTATCGAATCCCCAATGATTCAAAAACTTAAAAATTCTAAAATCTTCGATCTCTAAGTTCAAAACAAAATTATGTTAAGGGTAGTTCCAAGTTTCTTACGTTGAATCACTGTTATATGCCGTTTGTTTTGTAATTTGATTTTGATGTAGTAGTACGATTTTCATCTAAAATTCACTATAAAACATTTCAAAAGTCGGAGAGAAGTACAATATAAATCATTGCTAAATTATGCAATACCCAAGAACGCCCGTAAAGTTTTACTGTCATAAAATTAGCAGTTTTTTCAGATAAAATATTTTACAAATGATATTTTGGATACAGTTTTTACACAGGGTGATCTCCGAAGTATAACTTAATAATTTTTTTATACCGTTGTTCGGCAGTAGGTACTCTGGTTTGTACAGAAACACATTGTTTCCGACCAAGGCCGACAAAAAAGGGAACTTTTCATGATTACCAGTTGTCATCATTGCGCCTAAAATGTGAACATAAAAATTATAAAAAGTGGACATTGATTTTTTAGATTATCCGGCTATCCGCCTAGTAATACAAATAACTATTAAAAACTATTTCTAATTACTTTTTTGTTTACTTCTGCAGCATTAGAGGGGTTTCTATTTCATAGATTAAAAAAGCGATTATTTGCTTTGCTTCGAACCCACATTCAAGTGTGCATCACATCACTAATTGCAAAGTTTTTTATCGTAGTCCACAGTGTACTTGCTATAAATCTGGAACAGTCAACTTGAACACCCGTCGAGGACACTCTAAATTACTTTAGTTTACTATACAGGAAGTGCAATAAGATAGTGGAGTAGAATTTTGATCTACCAGTTAACAACGTAGTACTAAAAATCGAAATAAAAGCTAGAATATCATCTAAAGCTCTATTAAAAACTTTGTTTCTTGTATTATAATTTTGAAATTAAAATATATCATAACCTCAAATTAATTGCACTTATTAGCATTTTATCAAAATCGTTCACGTTCTATTTTTTATTTCTGTACCTACCGAAAACACCAACAAGGCCTCATTTATATTTATAAATCTCAACTAATTTAGATTATTTTAAATTTAAATTATGACTACACATTAAAACAAAATATTATCTAAATTGACTACGAGAAGTTTGTAAATTTTTTTAGGTACCTTAATCATGTTAAGGGTTGGCCCGCCCACGGAGCGGATTTCAAGATTAATGATTACTTGGTGTAATTTGGAAAATAAGTAATTCAACGCTGAATAATTATTTGACATGTGAATATTTCAGAATAATCAAATTTTTTATCAAAAGTGTGTTACTAAGGCAGGTAATAAACGCGTATTTACTTTTATGATAATGAATTTATTTAAACAGGGGCGCATCGGTAAGCAACAGCAACAAAGCATGAAATATTAATAAACAAACAGTAATTTATTATATTTAATTATATTATCTGTTTGAGTTTGATATTTTGCTAGAAAGTAAAATATTTACGAAAACAAAGAACAATATTACCAAATGGAAACATTGTTATGGTACGTCACTGTTAAAAATTAAGAATGTCGATCCCGGTCGATCCTCTTTCGATTTCGATTGTAATAATTTTAGTCTTACGAAAATACTAACATGTTTTGATATCATTTATTGTTAAATAATAGGTTTCCTGTTATTTATTTAATATTTAAATACATTTATTTTTAACAATAGAAACCTTGAAGCTTTGTTGTGCTGGTTAAAAATTATTATTATTAATAAAATTAAAAAAACACATATTCGATAAGATCTATGCTACATAAATATGTTTTCCAAGTTTACATACTTGTAATCTATGTAGATTTATTCAATATTAACATCTTGATTTAATAAACAATGTTAATCGGGTATATTGTGGAAAAATTACTTTTTTTAATTATTCAATATTTCACAAGAATTATTTTGTTCGATATTGTAATATCCCCGTATCGCACGTAATTTATACGAAATTTTAACAAAGCATAAACAAAAGAAATGAATGAAATTGAAGTAGATCCAAAAATAAAATGGAAATAATTAGAAATAAGTCGAAAATTCAAAACAAAGGAAGATCCAACATGAAATAAGAATAGTGGCACTAGAAGAAAAACTGGAGTTTGAAACAACATGTGTGGTCTGCAAGAAAGGCAAGAACAATCCTCAGGGTGAAAAACCTAAGAAGGTTGGACTGTAAGTAAAGAAATGGAACGACCAGGCGTGACAATGGAAAAGAGAAGGTAATTTTTAGTAGAAGCAACATTGATTTATTGGCACTGCAAAAGACAAAGCAAAAAGACTACAAAGTAAATCAGTCAAAGATAAGCAAAATCATGAGCAGCAATGTAAAAAGGAAACCAAAGGGTACCAAAGAAAAACAGTATTTTGTAAAGACAAAGATGGAAAATTGATAGGAACGAGGGGAAAGCAACTGAAAGATGGGCAGAATATTTTCAACAACTACTTAACAAACAATGCACTGAGGTTACAACAATTCTACAAAAAGAGACTGATGAAGATGTAGAAAATAGCAATAATAAAATACCAGAAAGAGAAGAAATCCACATGTTAATGAATAATATGAAAAACAACGGAAGTGCATCAGATGAAGACTGAAATGATTAAGTATGGGGGTGAAAAATTACTTGATATACATAGTAGTCCACTTAATACAGGACACATGGATCAATGAGAAAATACCAAAATCATGAAGCTAGATGCTGATTTACTAATTACACAAGAAAGGATAAAAACAACTTGTGACAACATTCGCAGTATTGCATTGTTGAATGTCGTCGATATACCCGTGGTCAATAGATTACGAGAGTCCAGCAAGGTTGCTCGCGGTTTACACTTGGATGGGTGACCGCGTGGTGCCCAATTTCAAACGATCGTCGCTGGCTGCTCCTCTACCAATCCGCACTTGGCCAGCGTGATAGGGTATGGCCTGAACATTCCCCTCATGGAGAAGAGGCTGTGGAGAAAAGGCTGATAAAAGCTTCATCGACTTGATGAAGATATGACAGTATAAAGAGAAAAAAGCTATACCAAACTATGTACCTACAAAGTCAAAATATGGGAAAAATTGGTAAGGTTGGCAATAATGACATTGAATAAAACCGAAAATAGACTGCGAGTAATTGAATTGTTGTTTAGAAGTTTCAAAGTATGGACTGGTCTGAGGCAGGGAGCTCCTATAAAAATTTTATATTTTTCAATTTTAATATTTGGCCAAAATAGGCAAGAGAAAAATCCTTTTAATAACCATATCTTGCAAACGAAGCATTTCCGAACTCATGAGGAACTTTTCATCTTCGTTTTATTAGTAGAATACGTCAGAAAATTTGGTAAAAAATGTTCTAACGCCCTGTATATTTTAGAATTTTAGAGAAAAACTCGTAGGACAAAAAATGTAGGAAATTCTCAGCGGTAATTTTAGGTTCTTAATAGTTTTACATATTTAATTTCGTTTCGAAGTTATGATGCATATAATGTCATAAAAGTTTCAAGTACCCCTTTCTTTCAGGCGATTTAATTTATTTTCATCTGGCTTCCTGCCACGGCAGAAAAAGGCTTACATTCAAAATTTGGAATGATTTGAAAATCTGGGGGGGGGTCAAATTTTACCTGATAACAATAAATTAATTCCTTATCTAAGGGGTTCGGAAATAAAAAATGGTCTTAATAAGCACTGGTTCAAAACTGTTTTTGAGTTACAAGCAAATGATAATAACACGGAATGGGGTCAAAATTTTTAATACGCCCTGTAGTACAACAGAAGGGTGAGTCTTGAAAAAATATGTTTGATCTAGAAATGTTAATTTGTAAATGTAAATTTTAAAAAGTTAATCTAAGTATTTAAGTAAATTTACTTACGTCTACATTAATATTCCACATCGTAAATAATACTCGTTAAAATCTTCCGTTGATGAACAAACTCGTATTTAACAAAAGAAATTACTTACAAGTATGGGATTAATTTTAAAATAAATTTGATTTAAGCTTAACTTTCTGTAAAGGTATTCTACAAATTAAATTGAATTGAGACGATTTCACTTACTTAGCTTTAAAGGTTGCTCCTGGATAAACATATAAATTAAATAAGAACTACGATGGGAAAATTTGCCTTAAAAGTTTTTGTAGTAATAGGAAGTTTAGAACAAAAATTAAAACCGAGTATTTTGGTCCTTCGAGTAAGATTTCATAAGGATCGCCGCACTAAATTGAACCCTAAGCATTGATATTAAAAATATTGTAATATTTTGGTAATAATTTTTCCTTTAATTAAAAAAAAATAAATAAAACGTTAAATTCTTCTTTTTACAACTTTAATGGATACAGAAATAGAAGATTACCACACAGACATTTTTAATTTAGACGTAAATCATTCTCGTATACTCTCGTTAAAAGTAAGATTTTCTCATAACGTTGGAAGAGAAAATTAATTATCTAAGTTCTAAAAGAAAATGTATTGTTAAATATGTAATCTCTTTATATTAAAGATTTTTCGGTTTAATTGTGTTACTTAATATTTAACGTGATTACACTAATTATCTGGTGACATAATCATATATGAATTAATTTTCAAAAATTAACAAAAAATTCCATAGCTGAAATAACTGGCAATTTGGTTTTCCATTTAACATACCTGAAATTCAGGTATCAGTTTTGTTAAAATTTATCCGATTTTTAGTCAGGGAGTTGCTAAGTAACACCAGTAATTTACTAGTATTACTTCAACGTAAGCAAGACAACTTAACGTGGAATCCAAACCACGGTACAAAGAATTTGATAGCCTTCGCCCACCGACTACCTGTACTTAACTCATTAGCATTACCGCATTTCTAAAATTACAGGTTCGACGTGTCTAAATCAAGTACCTATGTATACCACAATCAAAACTTTTTTGTATGGCCGCTGGTTTGCCTGTAATACTACCAAATTTGAAAAAGTTACTGTTTAAAACAATTGCGTCTAATTATAATTGATCACTTAATTCGGTGTCTAAAAAGAACATCCAATTGAATTACTTAGTGGTTAATTAAAAAATTTATAAACAAAAATTAACAAATATGACATGACTTACTATAGCATACCTACATAGATAATTGCTTATTATAGTAATAAGCTTTAAATTAAAATTATTACGTACACGAGTAATAGAGGTTAACTTTAATTTAGATAATTTGATTTAAATTGCATATAGTCTGATGAAATCATCTTTAAAAGGTTACAAAAAAGTGCACTCTTTTGTGTATCAAATTATTAATTAATTGCAATTATACAATAAAATTGCCATTTCTTTCCGCTAGAAGTCGATAAATATAAAAATTTGCAAAAACATATTTTTTTATAATTTGTTAGCATAAAATAAAAATTTAAATAAATATCATAAATATAAACCACAATATTAGATGGATATATCTGCATATTGTATACCAACGCAGATCAGCTTCCATTCAAATCATCGCGATTTTACAAGCATCGCAAACTTATTCGAGAAAACGTTTTGGTGTCAATCGTTTGATTTCCAATGAGTTTCTATTTCCATCGTTTGAACCTCATAGGTAAAACAGATTTAAAGATTGCAAAACATTGCTCCGAGCAATTAGCGCTCAAAATTTTATTGTTGTACCCACATGTGAGTAAATAAGTGCTTTAGCTGAACCATTTTTGCCTGAAATTCTGAATTACTGAAAATAAAGTTATAATAAAGTTAAAGATGAACTTTCAGGAAGTTTAGCGAAAATATTCAAATTTAATTCATCCAACAAACTAAATCTGTTTAATGTAACGCTACTGTAAACATACTTTTCATTAAACCCAAAGAATTGTTTAGTAATTTTAGTTTAACATTCGTTCGATGGGTCATGAGACATTTTTAAGTTTTTAAAAAAGGTTAATTCTTTCTTTTTAGTAATTGTGAATTTCTGAAAAAATATTCAGTTATTTGCATATGATAAGCACGCCAAAATTTTAAGCGCTACTTGCTCGGAGCCATGTTCCAAGTTTTACAATTTTGTAGTCTTTAAAACACTCCAACTTTTTACCTGTAAAGTTCAAAAGATGAAAATAGAAGGTAGTTGAGACTCAAGCGATTCTTGAATGATTAGTATTAATTTAAATGGAAAATTCACGATGGGGAGAGGGGCTAGCATTTCTACAGCCGCTCTCAAAATTATTCTAAACAAGCGAATTGTTATTAGCTCAAACCACGGAAATACAAACTTATTGAAGTTCAAACGTATGACACTAATTTCATTAAAAAATTCGCCAAAGGGGCGGGGCGACGAAATGTACCTCGTTTTGATTGGCGAAAAATTTTGATTTTATCAAAAAACTAGTGCACTTTTGTTAGATAAATTATATTATTTACGTAACATTAATTTATATTTGAAAATTATGTATTTTCCTAATTCCGGCCGCGACGAAATGATAAAGTTTGAGAAGCACTGTTCTGGATAACGGAAATGTACTAGAGCCCAGACAGATGAAAGTCTAAATTTTAACACGTAAACTCTTTTAATGTATTTATTAGATTCGTTTCTATGTAAGCTACGGATGAATAAGAACCACGGTTCGAAAACCTACAATAAAATTCAAAAATATTCAAATATCTTATTGAATTATTTATTTATACGCAAGGAACTCGCTTATCAATAACAGATAAGATGAGATGGGATAAAAAAAATTTATAAATTGAAACTTCAAACATTGTCAGATCATGTATTTACTTGCTTGCTATTATATCTAGAATGCGGCAAAAGCATTGGAGTTATCGTGAATTTCTTAACACGTCATATTTTTAAGCGTTTTCAAAGTTTCCATGTTACTTCGGCTTGGATGTAATATCTCAAATGTGGATTTAAATTCCTGTTTGGCACACAGCCTTTTTTAAAGTTTTAGGCTTCTATACAAAGTATAACAAGAAGCCTTATGATCTAGCTCCGTGTCCGTCTGTCTGTCTGTCCGCATAATTCAAAATCATACAGAGCGTTTCAAATCGTGTTGGAAATACTCTGTGTGTATAGAGGTCTAAGAACTGGGTAGCCAGTGCGCTACTTTTAGGCTTCTATACAAAGTATAACAAGAAGCCTTATTTAGGCTTCTATACAAGGTATAGAAAGAAGCCTTATGGTCTGGCTTCGTGTCCGTCCGCATGTTTCAGAGCCAATCATAACGTTGATCAACTGATACGTTGTTATATTGTAAATACTTCGTCTATATAGTATTGCGTTAATCTGTTAATCCGTTGTTTCGATTTGCTAATGCAATTTATAAATACGCAAATGTTCGAAAGAAATTTACTAAGTTAAAGATATTTTCAAAGAGGTCTCCCTATATAAACTACTTGTTAGGCTTCTATACAAAGTATAGCAAGAACCCTTATGATCTGGCTCCGCGTCTGTCCGTCTGTCTGTCTGTCCGCATAATTCAAATCTAATCAGAACCTTCGAAATTGTGATTGTGACCGCAAAAATTTAATTAGTGCAGATTATCTGATATTACATTATAATAATATGGCGACCAAAAATTAACAATTTTTTTTCAATGCAGACCAAATATAAGTTATATTTTATTTACATAATTTTTCACCTATATAGGAAATTTAAATACGTTGATACGATGATACGTTGATACGTTGATACGATGATACGTTGATACGTTGATACGTTGATACATTGATACGATGATACGTTGATACGATGATACGTTGATATTAGGCTTCTATACAAAGTATAACAAGAAGCCTTATGATCTGGCTCCGTGTCCGTCTGTCCGTCCGCATAATTCAAAATCATACAGAGCGTTTCAAATCGTGTTGGAAATACTCTGTGTGTATAGAGGTCTAAGAACTGGGTAGCCAGTGCGCTACTTTTAGGCTTCTATACAAGGTATAGAAAGAAGCTTTATGGTCTGGCTTCGTGTCCGTCCGCATGTTTCAGAGCCAATCATAACGTTGATCAACTGATACGTTGTTATATTTTAAATACTTCGTCTATATAGTATTGCGTTAATCTGTTAATCCGTTGATTCGATTCGCTAATGCAATTTATTATTATTACAGGTTAGATGATGTTTTGTATTGCTTTCATCAGAATCAAAATCGGAATCGGAAAAGTCGCTGCTAGAATAATTGCTTGAGTTGTTCATGTTTATAAATTAGTGGTACTTGCTATATCGATTCCTTTTCAAAAGTATTACCTAAATTTTAAATACAAAGTGTAACCTATATATTAAATTGTTGATCCTTTGATACGTTGATACATTGATACGTTGATACATTGATACGTTGATACATTGATACGTTGATACATTGATACGTTGATACATTGATACGTTGATACATTGATACGTTGATACATTGATACGTTGATACGTTGATACGTTGATATATTGATACGTTGATACATTGATCCGCTGATCTGTTGATCTGTTGATCCGTTAATCTGTTTATCCATTTATTGCATTATCTGCTTATCCGTTATTTGTATTTTTATCTTTTGAACAATATATCCACACCGTTAAGAAATTGTATGTAAAATTACAATCATTAGCAACTTTGTGACCAATTTTTCTTCAGCATAGCGCGAAATCATATCTTTCTTCAGTATTTATCACATCGAAAGTCAGCAATTATGGTACAATCTATATTACGAACGTAACTTATATACCATGCTTTAAAAATAATATTTTCGAAGCATGTTATATCACGTTACTTGGTTCGGACGATGCTATTTTAGGGTTTTGATATCATAGATATCAAAAAACTAATATTTTTTAATCAAAATCAAATTAATTAAAAAAAAATCTTGTAGCTGGTGTGTTATGGTAGTGTTATATCTACGAGGGCTGGGAAATCGAGTATTCGAATACTCGATTCTAGGTAATTTGTTCGACAGCGTTATGTGCGACAGAAATTTGTTTGAAAATGCCCTGTCGATTAAATGTTCAGTCGTACAAATGCTGAGTTGGACGAATTTCTCTCGAACAAATTACCAACTACGGCATATTCAAACATTCGAATATCCCACTAATATTTAAGTGTTTTACTAGGTTTAAGATGATAATTTCATTATTAATAATTAATTTTAATATTATTAATAATAATTATTAATTTAACACAAGCGGCCTGCCGGTGTCGCGAGTAAACAGTCGACTAGTCCAGACGTGTTTTTGTTTTTCCAAGCAAAAATGTAATCAGTGACATTTACAGCCGTATTCACCAAGCTCTGTTAAGTTGCTAACAGAGAGTCAAGTCAATAACAGTCTGTTAATGTGATATATTTGTATTCACCAATGACTGTTAGCAGTTACCAGTCTGTCAAGTCGTCTGATAAGTTAACAGAGCAATATTGGGCTGTCAACATAGGTAACAGACTGATAAGTAATATTTTTATGTGTCAATATTGTAGGTTATAATTATTATTGACATTTGTTTTTGGTATGTATTTAAGGTTAACTTTTTTCCGCGAAATCAGTTAAAGCTAGTTTTACACGGTTTTACCAACAAAAATTCTAGTTACTTTTAGGCTTCTATACAAAGTATAACAAGAAGCCTTATGATCTGGCTCCGTGTCTGTCCGTCCGTCCGTCCTCATAATTCAAAATCATACAGAGCGTTTCAAATCGTGTTGGAAATACTCTGTGTGCATAGAGGTCTAAGAACTGGGTAGCCAGTGCGCTACTTTTAGAGTTCTATACAAAGTATAACAAGAAGCCTTATTTAGGCTTCTATACAAGGTATAGAAAGAAGCCTTATGGTCTGGCTTCGTGTCCGTCCGCATGTTTCAGAGCCAATCATAACGTTGATCAACTGATACGTTGTTATATTTTAAATACTTCGTCTATATAGTATTGCGTTAATCTGTTAATCCGTTGCTTCGATTCGCTAATGCAATTTATAAATACGCAAATGTTCGAAAGAAATTTACTAAGTTAAAGATATTTTCGAAGAGGTCTCCCTATATAAATAACTTGTTTTACTTTGATGTGAAAAAATAATTTTTTATTGATGTGGTTAGTGAAGTTAAGTTATAAATAAAAGAGAAAGGAGAGGATTGGTCCACCTCAAAAAAAGGACCATACATTACAGAGAAGTAAAATTTCTAATAGAATGGAAAAGTTTGATTGTTATTACTTATATAGTAAATGATAATTACCAATCGCAAAAAATTTAATTGGTGCAGATTATCTGATTATGTGGTGTTACATTATATGGCGATCAAAAATAACCAGATAATAACAACTTTCCACACCAGAAAGGTAGCTGTATAGAAGCCTAAGAACTGCCGCTAAAGCGAGTTCCACCTTGTTTATGCAAAGGATGCTAGCGCGAGTTGTATAGTGAGAAGTTGTGCTTATAATAAGGCACCACGAGGTGCCAATCCTTGAATCAATACCGCCATTGTTTAACGGTTAGTGTATTTAACTGTTCGATTTTGGGCGAAATAAAAATTTTATTCTGACCTTCTTCATTTGGAAGGGAAATTCTGCCTATTAAATCCAGAAGTTTAAACGTTGACAGAAGTATATGTAAAACTGTAGGTCCCCTATGTGTGTATGATAAGACTTCCCGAAAAATAACCACATTGTAAACCAAATATGGATCCCACAAGAATTGCTAATGGGCCGACGGTGATGTACTACCAAAACGTCACACTTTTCCAGCCGTACTTGTTTTTTTCCTTCAAATTTTACCATTCGGCCTAAGGTTCTGTCACTTATCCGGTCTCGCATGCAATTTTTTTCACTGTCGCGCTGAGATTCGATTGATTATTGGAGACATTTTCGCACTTTCACCTTCTTCCTCTTCTTACCCGGCCCTTGATATGCTTAAGCTCCTGAAATCGCGTTATTGCAATCTTGTTGAAATTGAATTTCGTTCATTTTCATTTCATTGTGTTTAGGAACTTCAAATTTAAACTATTTTTAATGATAATTTAAATATTATCACTAGCGGAACCTTTCTTCTATTAAACAATAGATTTTTCCAATAATGCAAAGAAAGATATCAACTTATGTGGTTGCAGTGCGTGAGGAACTCGCATTAATCTGAACCGAGGATCGAATCTCATTCACAGACACAATTTGAAATAATTTACCACACAATAAGTTATCACCATATTGCATGTGAGCATGTCTATAACTTTTAGCTCAACAATGCTTGGACTAATTTCAAGTTCAAAAAACTCATATCGTTGTATGGATTGTCGCAGGAATACATTTTTGGAATAAATTTTGACGGTTTTTTCTTTGCGCTGTGTAACTCACCTTTTCTGAAAATTTTTGACATTATATTTTTTTTATTGGTATGAAAAGATCCAAAGCCTCGCTTGTGCTCAGTAATATTAAAAAAAAAACTAAAATGTTTTGCGTGAACCCAGAGTGATAATTTACGAAATTCATCTGAATCAAAAGTCGTAGGTATAATTAATAACTATCTTATTTTCAACATCGATACATATTATGATAAAATCACAAAGTAAACATCGTTTTATTTGAAGGATAAATAAAATAAGTTTATCATGCTGCTCGTTTAAATCATGCCTTTGACAGTGTACGTATGTTTGCTATGCCGAGAAATTGTATCAATGGGAGGTAGATACGTGAATGTGCAAGATGTTCGCCCTTGTCAGTTCTATTGAAAGAAATGAATTTCTATCTGTAGGAAAATATAATAAAACTGGAGAAAATCCATCAATATTGAACAATTATTTGAAAACGCAATTAAGTTTCAATATTTGTTACAGAGTATAGTCAGGATAACCAAGTGACTCGACAAAACTAAATACATTTCCACATATTAAAAAAATTATCTTCCTAAATACAATTCAATTGATTTACTTTCGATCAAGATTTTCTTTATATTCCTATAACATTAGCTCTAAATTAAATGGGAAGCTTTTGGGGTCAAAATTTTATCGAAATAAATAAATTGTTCAACTGACGACCGCCGAATCAGGGTGCTACTGTTCAGTTACGTATGGTTCATTTGGATTAGTACTAATACCAACGGATTGATATATCTTAAAATCGATGATTTGGTTGCTCGTGTATTTGTGCAGTGAACAACGTGACAAGAATATCATGATTTTAATAATTCAATGTAGATTGTGATTTACTTATGTAACTTTTACATAAAAGCCGGTTGTAAGATCAAAAAACCTCGTGGATCCTACCACTGAAGCGTATTTCCAAGCGATTAAGAAGTAAAAAATTAAAATCGACCATTTTGATACGTGTGTTGCTCGGAGATAGCCAAGTATCGGTTTTTCAATCAGGAAAAATGAACTACTACAGCAGTAAAAGGAAATAATTTATTGACGTACTGCAGCATTTGTGACACTCGACTGGAATATTGAGAATCAGCCAACTTCAAATTTTCAAAAATCTTTTTGGGTTTATTTTATTGTATGCATTTTAACATTCGATCACTAACGAAGCCACTACACCAAGTAGTTGATATTTAATTCGAGTGCCTCGAAAATCGTTTGAGGAATTTTTGAAGCTATTTGTGACTTGTTAAATGTGGTCAAGTTAACAACTTGAGAGAAAATTATTTTCTTATCGTTCACTATCGATTTTTAAACGTTAACGTTGTGATCTCCTTAGAATGTAGAATCCTGCATTAAGAAAAATCTAAGAAAAAAAATGGGCTCACGTATCATTTACTTACTTACGATGCATCATTACCACGTAAAGAAATTCTAAAAGTATTAGTCGGAGCTCTTGGGTTCGAACATCAATTAAAACAAAAAATTTTTTAGTTTTTTAACTTAAATCTTTAACACCATCGGTTACACTTGGAAAGGCATAATGCAAAAATAGTTAATTTTGTGTTATCTAAAACTGATAAATCATTTTGTAAGAAAAATGTTATACCTACTATTTTTTTTATGTGAGTGAAATACGTTTTACCTTTCAAGCTTCTTTTGAAATTTAAAAATTTAAATTATTTAGAAAATTTCATACAAATAAAGCAAAGAATGTTAAAAATGTAGCATAAATCCTTATTCCAAAAATATTTCACTTGAATGAAACACAATAACGGTAGGTAGGTATAACATACGGATGACACAAATGATGTCTTGTAAATTTGTAGGTAACAGGTATGAAAAGGGTTCACGGATAAGAGTTATTCTTATTCCAGATGAATTATGTATTGTTTAGGAAATTGACGAATTTACGACATAATTTATCACTTTATGAAGCCAATTTTCATTTTAAACTTCTGCTAGGCGAAGAGTAAGATGCAGTTACATAGGTTCCGTTGACAACAGATCAATACAGTGTGCAAGAGCTCCGTATCCTATGCTTAACATTGAAAAGTTAATCATAAACTTACTTGACAATAAGTAAATATTACTCAGATAAATGGTTCGGTTTCGCAGAAGATGTAATAAATTTCAAGGAAACTCTTTGGATGGAAAATTTAATTTCCTATAGCTTTAGTACCACGTTTACAAGTTAATCTTGTTGTCTAAATTATTACTTTTTATGTGTCTAAACCAACCAGAAACTTAACTTTCTTCAGTCAAAAATATTGAATTTGCTTTAGCTCCAATTATAGAATTTATTATGGGGGGTTCCCTTGGCTCCTCGCTTTAAAATTATCTTTTTCATATTTAAAATCAATGAATTTCTTAATCTTTTGACACCACACATCCAATCTTGTTTTAACACGATTTTGATATAACACGGGCCAAAAAATAAACCAATTATTTTTTTACATGAAGTTTTTGCCTTAATACTGTTCAAAATATAGCATGTAGTTAATTCTTCTCGTGTAAATATTACATTTCATCTACCATTCCGTGTTGGATATTCAACGTGAAAAATTCTATATTGCATTGTACATTTTTTAATTAAACCAAAAATGATATAAATATATACAATTATTGTACATAATATGTACAATGTATGTACCTATTGTGTAACTGAACTTTGTTAATTGCGTATTCATTGTTGTTTTACAGCTAGATTTTAATGCGGATCGCGAAAACACGAGGGAACCCACAGGATTGTAGTGGTGAATCGAAACTGCGTTGTTTATCCGTAAGGTGAGTTGTGTTGTATTGTAATTATTGTTTACAATACAACGAGATTCACAACGAATATTTCGACGCTGTTAAGCCATCTAGGTGAGCTACACTCATGTTTTTATTGAAAATTATATCATGTGTACCAGATAATGGATTTATTTGAAACCCAAAGAAAACAATAAAAACATCTACATCTACTTAATAGTAAAATTTGAGCCCCCGATACCTAAACGAAACATCCCAGTATTTAAAGTGACAAAGATACGGACACACAAAAATATACTGCAATCGAGGTCCACGTTGTGTAAAGTATGCTGGGGACTACCTGACTAATGCGTGCTTAACACATTAAATTAGCGCTGTGGAATGCCAACGGCTTGGAGCAATGCATGCCACAAATTAAAACTTTTGTTAAAAATTTGAAAATGAATATCGTGCTAATTTTAGAGACACACATCATCCAAAAAACTTCCATAATAATTCCAAAATACTCTGTATATTACACACAACATCTTGATGACAGAGGAGCTATCACAATAATAATAAATAACACCATGATATCACTTAAACTTATCTATTGAGGATTACTAACAATTGTAGCTGTGTATTGCTCATCAATACATCATGTCAAGGTTGAACTTCGCTACGATTCACTGAGACATCGATTCCTTGCAGGAGGCGATTACAATGCTAAGCAAACACAATGGGGCTCAAGATTCATAACCCCGAAAGGTAGTGAATTGTATAAAATCATGTAGTCTAAAACCATGCACCAACCCTCTAGTGGTGAACCAACCTCCTGGCTAGCTAATAGGAGAAAAATACCAGATGTTATCGATTTCTGTGTAGCCAGGGGAATCCCTAGAAATTGTAGCATGGCTGAATCCTGTCTCTCTCATCAGATCACGCACCGGTAACAGTCACGATTAGTTCTAAAATATTATCGAAAGTCAAAGCACCCACACTCACTGCAAAGTTTGCAGATTGGAAAAGCCTCAAGAGCGGCATTGAAGACATTTGATGCTAGGTATCTCACTGAAAACTGATTCCGACATACAAAAAATATGTTCGGAATATCTAAGTACCATATAACAACTAATAACTATGCTGTCGTCAAAGGATGATTGGGATAGAGTTGCTGATGCCTTAACTGAGATCATCCGTACCAAGCTGGACGACGAGAAGGTCATCGAAGTAGCTCTGGGTTCAGGTCAAGAAGACTAAGAAATGCCCTTATCGACGACAAGGCAGAAGCGGTATTCCCACTTCATCCGAAAGAAGCAAAAAGTACCGAGAGGGTACTCGGCAAAGACCCGAAAGGGCGGAATAATAAGGATATGACACAACAACATCGCAAGTTGACAGCTGAAGAAATACCGAGAGGTGAATCCGGCGAGAGGTCACCGGGAAGAGGGTTTTAGTGATACTACCATCCCAGACTGGAGTGGTGCCTATGAAAGTTCCTCCCTCCCCTGCACTGGGAAAAAAAGTATCATATAACAATGAGTCTGGAAATCTACCCCTGACAAACAAAACAGCCTAGAAGGAAATGACTGCTCAACAGAAATAAAGCAAAAAACCTCACAATGAAAATCATTAGATACCGCAATCCCAGGAGACCCCAGGGTTTCACCTTATCACAGGGAAAATATTGAAAGAACTCCCGGATGTCGGTATAAGATATATCGCTGAATTGTTTAACGCTATTTTAATAACTTAACACTTCCCAAGTCAATAGAACGTAGCCGAAATCATAATGATACCCAAACCGTGAAAGTAAGTAGAGGACCCAAAATCATACCGCCCAATAAGATTAGTAAGGTATTCAAAGAAAAAATTCTTCCCAGCAGCCTTCCTGGATGTAAGTCACGCTTTTGACAAAGTCTGGCATTAGGGATTACTATACAAAATAAGAAGACTTTCCTGACAATACGCTAGTTGCGTAGCTCCCAAAAGCGTACGAAGCGCCGTCTCGTGGATAAATTTTGTCAAAACTGGGATGGCCGAATGTTCATGTTTATATGGTAATATTAGCAAAAATATTAATTATTTTTATTAATTTAAAATATTTTATTATGTAATAATACTAATAATTATTATAAACTGTACTAGTCGATCCTTTAAGTTTATGTTGGTACATAACCAAGATGAATTTTACTAGGTATATAAAATAAAATAAACAATGTTTTGTTATCAAAATTTACAAGTTGCAACTAGCGTATAAACCCAAGTGTTTAGTTGAAATAATTCGCTTTTCACATTATGAATTCAGTGTCAGTTACTATTCAATGTGGTTATCAAAATATAAACATTATTGACTTTTTTCGTGGTAAATCGTTTTCAAAAGGCAAGTAAATATAATTACAATACAAATTAATCTGGTAAGGTCTTCCAGGAAAGCGATAAAATGTTAAATCAGGATTCTTATTCTCTGATTTATTGCATCCAACTACACAAAAATACCTTTTTGCACTCATTTTTAATCAACTTTTCTATGTGAATCTACTACTTATGTCAATTTTTAAATCACATAAAATCGTCAGCACTACCAACCATAATGCTATTAAGTTATATAGGGCATAAATATAGAATATTATTTAAATTCAAATTTACTTCTTAATTCTAATTCGTAATTAAACTATTACTTGTATTTAAAACCGTTTGCGCTCACCATCCCAGTTACGCTAAATTTGGCCACCAGGGCAGCGCCACTTGAGCTACGCAACTAGCGTATATCTACTCAATATTAAAGTCTTACTTGTAAAATAGGTATTTTCGGGTGAAGTTCAAGGAGGTTTGCACAGCTCTTGAGCCAATCTGGTCTAGATTTTGCACAAGTAATGCACACTGATCCGAATAAGGCGTATGATATGCTACGGATTAATGGCGGATTAAGGGCAATGAGAATAAATCTGTCCAAATAACCTTCACAATGCGTAGAAGAAACTGCGCAAACAAATCTCTTCTTTTAGCTTTAACGTGCCTTGTGGCAAAGCGGATGTATAGGGTGTTTGTTTAGCTGTATGAGATCTTTCAATACGGATAACTTTTGAATGAAGTTTGTCAACGTGACAGTTCCTTGACATTTGTGTTCAGAAAGGTTTGCCATTTAATCCTGAATAAATTAACACTTGAACAACGCTACCAAATTGTGGAAATTTATTTTCAAAGTCAAAGTCCCGTTCGCGAAACTTATAGAGCTCTTCGCCCATTTTATGGTCGACATAATTCTGAGCAGGCAATCGGTGCGGTGATGGATAAATATCGTACCACTTCTTCATTGCATCATATAAGACCACCAACAAGACAAATAAATGTGCGTACCGAAGAAACTATTGCTTCTGTGAGTGAAAGTGTGCAAGAGAACCCAAACATTTCAATTCGCCATCGTGCTCAACAAATTGGGCATTGTCCATCCACTAAATGGAAAATTTTACATCAAGATCTTGGTTTCCATCCTTACAAGATCCAGTTGGTCCAAGAATTGAAGCGTAATGATCATGTGTTGTAACATACGAATCTCGTTGTAGAGTTGTAAATAAAAAAGGTTGTTCAGTTTCCACTTATCGCAATACCTGACGAATTATTGCTCCATTTATTCACTATAATACGGAGTTCAATGTATTTATTTTTGGTGTTCACTATAGCGAGTTCCTACTGTATATTTAAAGAATTTACAATGTTTCAAAATAGTTGTATGATTGCAGAATAAAAATGTAAATATATTCCATAAAATTTGTACATTTACACATGTAAATTTAAACTAATTTAATTTGAAATATTTAAATATTTTAACCCATAATGGATCCCGTGTTTTTATATAGATTTTTCTTTCAGTTCAGAATAAATGCAATTGTACAATTGAGGATTTAAACTCTTTAAGCATCTTACCGCTTTTAGAACTTGGTAGTACCTGCTTTATGTTGCTTTTGTGTTACAAGTATATTGTCTTGTGATTCCACCAGACCCAAACCAAAAATTCTTTCTTTTATTAAATTGCTATTTTTTAAACAAAAAATTACTACAGTTACATTTTTATATTCAGTTTTGTTCAAAAGTATATCTTATTTTAAACTGGACATTTTTATTGTGTTATCTACTGTCCATGTCTTGCTTTTTTCTCTTTATTTCAGTAACATATTTTTAAAAACGACTGCTGCCCAAGTCTACACAATGCCACAAAGCAATGAGAACCTATATATAGACGACCAGCTACATGTTAAAAATTGAAATATATATTTTGCACACTTTTCAGTTCGTTAGATGGCTTTTTCGCGCCACTTAGTGGACAGGCTTATCTCTACGTTATTGCTATGCGTTTATCAGTTATTGCAAATTTTTGCATAAAAATGGGTTAAAGATAACTCTACCCACCAGGTAGCGTGCGGAAAAGTCATCTATCCAATTGAAAAGTATACAAAATATTTGTAACCGATAATTCCATAAAGGCGGTGTGACACTTATGTAGATTTTGTACAAAATTTGCTAGTAAAATTTTCATAAATTTGGTCGTGTCAAACACGTAAATTTTTTAAAAATTAAGCAAATTATTTAAAAATAGTTCTATATATTTTTTGCTAAACCTGCGTGTAAAATTGTAAAATTTTGAATGTTATAATGACGTGATCGCAAGAGAAAATTAGAATTTTTATAAATAAATATCAAAAACAAGAGGGAAAGTGCGTGCGCTTTTTTAAAATTTACTAGCAAATACTTTTGTAAGTGCAAACATACTTTGCAAAAAATTTTGCTAGCAAATTCACGGGTTTAACATTTGACTAAATTCATGAAATAATTTGCTAAAAAATTTTGTACAAACTCGACAGAAGTGTCATAGCGCCTTAAGAGCTGTCCCTTTGTATATATACGGTGTTTTTTATCTGCATGAGAACTTCAAATTGAAATAAAACATTAAAAAATTGATGGAGTTTTTTTAAATTATTTTGTTATGAAAGTAAATTTAATGCCATTTATGATTTGAAAATTATTTCCGGCATGTGACCACCACGACTAATCGTTACGAAACGCATCCGATCAGTTCAATTTTTGACCACTTTTTCCAATATTTCTGGCCTTATCTCTTAAATGGCTTGCTGAATATTGACCTCCAATGCTTCCAGAGTTGTTGGTTTGTTAGCTTAAACCATGGATTTAACATACCCCCAAAGAAAATAATCTGGAGGCGTCAAATCACACGATCTTGGACGACAATTGATAGGACCATTTCTTGAAATAATGTTGTCACCAAATTGTCCTTTCAATAAATCGATGGTTTCGGTGACTGTGTGGCATGTAGCACCATCCTGTTGGAACCAAAAGCTGTCGATGGTTAACTTTTGGATTTTTGGAAATAAAAATGTATTGAGCATGTTTCGATATCTCACACCATTCACCGTAACGGTAGCTCCTTCCATATTTTGAAAAAAATACGGACCGATGATGCCGTTGGCGTGTATTCCACACTAAACACTCAATTTTAATGGATGCAATGGAGTCTCAAGATAACGTTCCGGATTGGTCTCAGTCCATATACTTACGGCAATTTTGCTTGTTCACATACCCATTCAACCAGAAATGTGCCTCGTCACTGAAAACAATTTGGCGAAAGAAAAAACGGATCCACTTCCAATTGGTTGTGAGCCAAATCTGCGAACACACGGCGCAATCGATGATCATTGCGCTTCAATTCTTGAACCAACTGGATCTTGTAAGGATGGAAACCAAGATCTTGATGTAAAATTTTCCATTTAGTGGACGGACAATGCCCAAGTTGTTGAGCACGATGGCGAATTGAAATGTTTGGGTTCTCTTGCACACTTTCACTCACAGAAGCAATAGTTTCTTCGGTACGCACATTTATTTGTCTTGTTGGTGGTCTTATATCATGCAATGAAGAAGTGGTACGATATTTATCCATCACCGCACCGATTGCCTGCTCAGAATTATGTCGACCATAAAATGGGCGAAGAGCTCTATAAGTTTCGCGAACGGGACTTTGACTTTGAAAATAAATTTCCACAATTTGGTAGCGTTGTTCAAGTGTTAATTTATTCAGGATTAAATGGCAAACCTTTCTGAACACAAATGTCAAAGAACTGTCACTTTGACAAACTGCTGTTGCGATGATAATTCCGTGAAGAAACGCCACAACTTAAAAGCACAACATAACATACGAAAATCGACATTTCAAACGCCATTTTTAATATCGAAAATAGTGAAACAAATTGACCATATCGCATCACAATCATTGCTTATCTCCTGTATTCCTCATTTTTATCTAATTACAAAAAAATATTATGTAAAATTCTTTCTCCTAATTGGATCCTTCGGACTTATTACATAATGGTTTATACTTCCTTTCATTGATGCGATTGTGTATTTTAATCTTGAAATTTAAAAAATAATGTTCTAAAATAATTTATATTTTAAGAAGAATTGCAGATTTCCAAATGTTTACCTTCAACCACCTGTACTAAAGAAAAGCTCTTTTAGTACTTTTAAGAAGGATTATAAGATTAAAACATGGATTCGATGTACTATAAGTTAAAATCGATTCGATGCTCTTTGCATGATGAGTATTCATAAAACCATAATGAATTTTTCATAAAAAAAATGTATATATTACACCAAATTTAAATTCGAGATCTTGAGATTCACGGGATATTTAAAATAAATCGACTTGAGAGTTAATGTCCAAAATATGGAAATAGGCTTTTCGGAATAAAATGTTAATTTGAAAATCAAGCCATTAAAAAATGATGACCAACTGTTAAATGAAGAGACTAATTTGGAAAATCCTGTTTTAAATTCCGGTGATCCGTAAATTTTTAATTATATTAATGAGAGTTGGTAAACCTGATCGATATTAAATATAAATGTATTCTAATTGTTAGGAATAAAATTTTGATGAGATAACAAAATGTGGTTTAAGATAAGAACATATTATAATTTTACTTCATAACAGATATCTCTTGATTTTCAATCGTAGCACATGATTGAAGATGAACTTATAAGTTCGAAACGTCACGCAATATATCAAGTTTTGTTTGTCGCGTTTTAAGTTTTTGAGCTAACATCGAGATAAGTGCCAACAAGCAAGGGTTGGTTTATAGTAGTTAAATCAGTTTATACGGAAAAATTTAGAAAAATCGATATTTTGTGAACGAAAGCAGAGTAAATAGAGAAACACGTACAAAAGTAGTTGCGGTAAAGATAAACAATACATCGTATTTTGGTAGCGAAAGTATACTAATACACAAGTTTTATATAAAATAGTAATTTATGTTCGATAAAATTTTCCGCTTTCGTGACATTTACAATAATTTAGTAGCATTTCGTCTGTAACTATAGCAACAAGAAAATTTCATACATTGAAAACTTCAATGATATGGAGGAATTTAGCATACACGTGATCAATAGAAGCGCTTGACTTGGCAATGGTAGTTTTAGCAAACTAACGTACAAAATATCCTAAGGCGAATTTTTTCTTGGGGGAAAATTAATAAAATAATGTATTATTGGATTTATGTTTGATTTTGTTAAAGAAAATATGTAATGGGCTACGAAAATGCGGAAATAGAAAAATTGCATTTGGAACTTTTTTAAGTTTAAAAGGTGCACAGGGATGTGCAAGTAAATGCATTTTACGTGTTCAGCAAATATTCGACTCGTGAGACAGCTTTCTAAAAGGGATTTTAAGATCACAAACCCCTGATATCCTAGTATACGTTGACCAGAATTTTGATGGCAAACGCTAACTCATGAAAACCTTGAAAATTTAATCGGCCAAATTCCATAATCTTTTTCCATTACATTTTAAATGATATCGAATGATTTAATGACCAATTAATTGTTTTGTCTACTAATCATAAGTCCAATTGAAATTAGTATAATTATAATTGAACAGGTATTAGTCTAGTGATTGGCAGTTGACTCCTGATCAAACTAGTCTATTCTCAAATTATTTATGTCATGGTTTGGAATCCACGTTAAGCTGTAAATTAAATAAAATAATAATTCAATTTTTTTATTCGTTTTCCGCGATATTAATTTGTTGCTCAAAGGAATAAAATCTCTAAATTTTATTTACAAGAAAAGAACAATTATTATAAGAATTTATTATTTTTGTCAATCGAAACGTATCCTCGGAATTCTGCTGACAAGGGAAAGCTCGAATTAAATTATTTTCCGTACATTTGATGTCAAATCTTTTTTGTTCAGCAATCATATACTGAAGATATTCGACTAGTGTCATATACATTACATATCAGTTTTCTACTGCTAAATACATAGATACAGTGGCGGCTCGTGACTTATTTCAATGGGAGGGCACCAAATTTAAAGAAAAAGGAAAAATATAGATTTCCTGTAATTTGTTTACTCTTACCCATGTAATGATTGTTTTTAAATAGTTGTTGTTTCCGATTTTTGATAGTAGGGTACGTGCCTTTATCCATGTAAGCCACCACCTCTCAACCCTAACAGAACATAAACTAACATCATCTAGCCAATCAGAATGACAACGTACATGTCCTACACTGTCCCATTTATACTAGGCTGTCCAGCTTGAATTTGTTTATATAAGTAAACTGTTTGGGCGGGGGGGGGGGGGATATCATCTAGTACCCGAGCGATAGGAACTCTGGAAAGGCAAAGGTCTGAATTATAATCATTATCGACATATACCTATATAATCGCCTAAATTTATCTTTGTGTTTGTAACGCTAAATTGAGCAGATGGATCCGTTGCATCAGTGCGGCTTTAAAGCCGCACAAGCTAGATAATCACGAATCAGTGTTCTATCTATTTGTTCATAACGCATTTCTTATTGGTTTAATTTTTGGTTGCCAAACAAAATTGTACTAAAACTGGTACCATCGAGCTTCATTGGATAAAATCTATATAAATTATGTTTACACTGTCAAAATTTTATTTAAGATTTCCTAAAAGTTTCCGGTACATTTATAAAATTTCTACAAGATAAATTGGTATTTGACATAAGAATACTTTTGATTCGATTTCTGCAAGTGTCATTTATCGTTCATACATTTAATTTTATGTGACTTTTCCGTAATTATGTAAATCAGATTTGCTATTCAGGGCGACCTCTACTGCAGACTAAACCCGGATGGACTATTGTGACGGGGGGGGGGGGTTACTGTAAAATTTTTGTGTACAAGATGTTGTAAATGTCTCAGATTGTTTGGAATTCATCCACAATCTAAAGTGATTTGTAGTATTTTTGCAAACATTGTGCAGATTTCTGTGTATAAATGTATCTTCAGTGGTCCCTCCGATATTAATATTATTTTCTCTTGAAGTGGATTCCCAATCCAAAAAAGGATTATAATATGATATTAATATTGTAAGATAGATTACTAACTCATTAGCCAACTAATAGAACGTAATTGCCTTAGTTGTGCGGCGCGAAGGTCGCACATGAGAAGGGTTGACTGATTAATTTAGCATTATAGACACACAGATAGACAGATAAATTAATAAAAGGATAACTTTAGATTTATAATCGAAGATTTATTTTGTTGTTTTGTTTTGTGTGAACTCAGGACCCCTGGGATGGAAATCCATTATAATTATTATCAAAATATGGAATAGCCTAAATGTATCTGTATATCCGTAACGTTAAATGGAGCCCATGATCCGTTCCCTCAGTGCGGCCTTTAGGCCGCACAACCTGGGCAATCACGAATCAGTACGGCTTGTATAATAATGTTCTATTGATGTAGATTGTGAATAACAGAAAATTATTTTAATGTAGGCTCTCACGAATCACAACAACGTGATTGTCTTGCTTGTGCGGCCTATAGGCCGCACTAGTGGATGGATTGACAGATCAATTTAGCGTTATAGACGTACAGATAGTTAAATAAATTAATATAAGGTTATTTTAGGTACTTCTTTGTAAAATTTATAAGTAGAAGTTATATGGTTATATATTTTTGACTTCAATAAATTAAAGCTAAATATTATGTTTTAATAATTAACTTGAGAACTGAATCTTAAATTAAAATTTTAATTTGACTTTCGGGGTAGGAGGTAACTTTTTAATTTCACGAATTTATTACTTTGGAGAGGGAAAACCATATCAGCCGCCATGCCCCGTTCTAAGGTAAATTTGAAAGAATTAGTGCCATGAGGATACGCCACTGCTTACTTGTAATTCCAACCGCAGGATTAAATATTTACAGAAAATTAAATCTACTCTATATATAAAATACTAAACTCTTTCATTTCCCCTAAGAAACTTAATCCGAAGCAGAAATGTACATACCAACCATTTTTATTAATTCTTGCAATTTTCATTATTTATACATTCATTACGATATAAATATTGAAATTTAAAACGAAATACGATCTGTAATTCTACTATAAAATTAATTCCAAAAAATAGTCAAGTTTAAAGTAATATAAGTTTATATTACTTCCATTACTTGACAAACCATATATGCCTTATATGCACTGGTAATTAGTTATCCTTTATACATAGTGTAAGAAGGATCAAAACTTATAGGTGGTGTCACCGAGTTAATTTAAAGCACAAAACTTTGTATAAACATGAAGTTGTAAATCAACCGTTGCACACCCAATTTGTTTTAAATATATGTTGCACCTTGAACTACCAAAATGCTAATAACTTCTACAAATATTAACCGATTTTAAGTTTTCTTAACTGTTTGGAAAACTAATTATTTAAGCTACAAAATGTCTACTGTGGTACTTTGTCCTTTAGAACGTCTACCTTTTGTTATCGCTTACGAAAGCCTAAACAGTTGACAAAACGTTTATAAGCAAAATGTTCTTAATTACCTAATTACTTAATTTATTAAAACCGCTTGTAGATTTATTTTCCAATATTTGTACAAAATGTCATTTTACATTATTTTGAATCGCAAAATCGCTGACCTAAATTTCTGCATGACAGCACGACGCTGACATCCAGCACCGAATCAGCCACATAGTAATACGTGCTCTGATCTGACATTGCTCCGGGTACTTCTAATGTTATTATATCACGTGTAAAACAAAGTAAAATATTAGTTTATTACGATTAAATTGTATACATAAATCAATGTTGATTACATAAATTATTATTTACGACGTAGGGTGGTTGTTTTAATTGGACCAACATGGGTTTTCACTTAATGTAAGAGATACAGATTCGGTTTCATAGGGAGCATTTTCGCAATAATAATGCAAGTAAAGTAATGCAACGAAATTTAATTTTATTTTTAAAAATTTTATACCGATATTGCTTTAACTTTTTTATTCAATATTTTATAAAAATTTTGTCAAGGACCTCGTTTATTAATTTTATTATTTCTTATGCACATCTTGAGATTGTTCACAGCCTACCACAAATTAAATTATGTAGATGTAGAAGATATCGGGATTTCTATTAAATATGCAGTAGAACTCTGATAAAACGAACCTCAAGAGACCTGCAAATTTATGTTTGAGTTCTATCGTACATTTTTTAAACGTTGTAATTCTGTCAGTGGCAGCTTTAACGACCAAGCTGGTTAGATCAGGCCCACCCCAAAAATGTGGACATAAATAATATCTTTTGTGTACTTATTTATTATATGGAATATAAGTTAACAAATTCGTCGTTTCTTAGGTATTATACGATATGCTATAAAAGATTCTGAAGAAGTCATTTGTGCGTCCTTAGATTCATCATAATCATTTTCTGTGAAAAAATTATGAAGTTCTACTTAAACTGCTTGGGTGTAATCGAGGAAGTTTTCATCAATATCGACATTCGTGCATGTCTGTCATCGACAGCTCCCACAAACTACTGAGAAATACAGTCCAGCTGTTCTAGAACTGCAATTTGCAAGATATTTGAAGTAAAGCCTCATGTGGAGCGTAACTTAGTTCAAATTTTATTTGGCCATTACTTGGTGAAATATAAATCCAACGGGAAATTTGTATAGAACACTTTATGTAAAGAATTTAATTTTGTATACAACTATTTTTGCCCTAAAGTTGAAAGTAAGTCCGAAAAACTGATATTTGTCCCCTTCCCCATCCTATAGATGGTGACGCTGATATCGTTGGGGGGGTGGGACTTCAGAATTTCTTAATGACACCTAAAGAACCATTATATGAAAAAAATCCAGTTAGGTCTATATACTCAAAATTACAACATTTGCCTATATAAACCATTCTTTTAGTGACGGTGGTGACACATCATAATTCTAAGCCAATTTAACTTGAAAGCAACTATAGTTTATAGACAATTTCGGGATCTTCAAAAAGTATTTAACGATTAACACAGTCAAAAAAGTTTTGGCTGTTTTGGGAACACCTGTTGTAGTTGAAAGGTAATCAGCACATGGCGGTAAAACGGTAGTTTCCAAAATTGAAATTAAAAAATGATTTACGAAATGCAACAGCAAAAAACAGATTATCACCATTGAAAATTTTGTCTATTCATAATAAATATGCCCGGCACGTTGACCTAAATAAAATAATTTGAAAGCGGCTTCGGCTGTTGGTAATTTTCGGGATATTCGAAATTTCCTAAAAACTTAGGCACGAAGGGCTTGGGCGTAAGTATTTTAGACATACATGGCTTTAGACATTACATCCATTATAGACATAAAATCCTTTAGGGGTAACAGCTTAGGTGTAAGTTGTTTTGCATACATATCGTAGTTTTAGGCTAAATCCGTTAGGGAAAATATCCTTTAGGCGTCAAGGGTTAGGTGTATTGACTTACGGGTACGTGTGTTATGTGCAAATGAACTCCACGTCAATACGTTTAAAACATTTACGCCTAACACACTTACGTCAATACGCCTAGTTGACGCCTAAAGGATTTTATGCCTAATGGATTTTATGCCTTTACGCTTAAGTCTTAATGCCTAAAAGATTTTATGCCTAATACAGAATACCTCAATTTCAACTATTTTATTAAAACAGAAAAAATGTTTTATTCCGCTATATTTTTTTAAGGAAGTTTGGTATTTAAGGACAAAGAAATTTTAATAACTACGGTCTTTTTATGTATTTAGGTAATTCGTTTTTATAACTAGTCAAAGTTTAAAATCAATATATTATGTATGTATTATATCCAACACGTGAATGCGGGAATGCAGTCGTATACATTTCATTCTCCTGGGTAAAATCATTTAGTTAAAATTAAATAATATGTAGGTATAATTTTGAGTTACATTATTTTTTGTTGCTGAAAATGGATCAAAATCGGTTAAAAATTAATAAAAAAAATATTTATTAAAAGGTGATCCGATAAGAGGTGTCATTTTGATTGGTTAAAAAACGGATTAATAATTGGAAAATTGAAAAAAATTTATATTAACATAAATAAATAAAAAACAAACATTGCGATTATAGTACGTGGAACACAACATCATTCAAATGTCCTCTACGGCTCTGCCGGCATGACGTAATTCTTTTGGCAAAATTTTCCATTACGTTTTCATATAAATGAGGATCAATGTTTGCAATTTCACGTGGAACATTGTTGTTGAAGTCTGGTATCGTTTTAGGTGTGTTGACGTAGACTTCTTCCTACAAGTAATATCTAAGAAAAAATCTTCTTCTTACGTTAGTTCTGGGATCTGTGTTTACCAATTTTTTTTCAAATTAGTTCTATGAGCATTGGACTTTACACCTTAGGTGGTTTGCTAGACTAGCCTTCGATGTGCCAATATCCTGTTTTTTTATTGTTATAATGGCAAATCATTAACACAGGGGAACCGACGCGACGGCTTTACGTGCACTCCGAAGCACGGAATGCAGTCAAGAAATTTTTACGCTAAAACCCGGAGTCGAACCGGGAAACCCTGTGTTAGCAGTTGTTAGCGTTAACTATTAGGCCATGATCGCAGAAAACATCTAATATGTCGAGAGGTAATGCGATTTTCGAATTTTTAATGCAATGAAGTTGTTGTTTCGTTTGCTGTATTTCATATTGCCCCGTCTTCACAAAAAATTCCATGCTACAATAACCATTAACCATAAGGTACTTGGTCGGCATATTTTTGAAGAAGTATGGTCCAATTACCTCTCAAGACCAGCAAGCGCTCCAAACAGGTTTTTTCCAAGATGGCTTATGGGTTTTCAGTTCCCCATATTCAGCAATTTTGTTTATTGACAAATCAGCTGCGTCACTTAGGATGATTTTATTGCAAAAATAAAATGCTGCGCATGGTCTGCAGGTTTCAGTTCTTGCGTTAGTTGAATCTTGTGTAAGGGTATAAACAAAGATTTCTTTTAAATTTGTTGCAGAGTGCCATAAAATTGTTCAGTTGCTGTGAACGGTCATGAATTGAGGTTTTCGGCTTTTCTCTGACACTTTCCTTCACTGTAGTGATATTTATGGCTGAACGACTACCAAAGCGACGGACAAGAAATGTTCTTACATTACATTTTTTTCTTCTTCTATCCAAAATTTCAGAAATTTTGCGAATTGTAACTGCAAAATTTTCATCATTTTGGTAATGTTTTTCGCAATAACTATACGTTCGTCGATCGTGTACCGTTGCATTATCAAATCTCATTATTTGTAGATGACATAATATATCAAATCTATAAAGCGGAAATATTTTCCGCATTTCCGCAAAGAAAAATGTTCTCTCTTTGGGAGGCAATGGAAAATCACCGAGATGTAATTTTCAATTTTTCTAGTAAAACATTCTCAAAATGAAGCGAATCCCGTGGTTTGGAGCCCACGTTAAACGGTAGGTTCTTTATGTGTGTGATAAAACTTCGAAGGAAGAAAGGATCGAATGTATAAGTAATTGAAATTTGAAACTGACAGAGGGCTCAGGAAATAAGCTTAACTAAATGACCGCACTGTCAGGTCAACAGAATATTTAAATACATTTTACAGCAGGGGATAAAATTTTAAAATACAAAGCGTGGAAAATTTTAAAACAAATCTCACTTAAATATTTACCTCGTTTGCTTAATTTAGTGTAATCATCTGTTGAAAACCTTTAAAAATACAGTTAAAGTAAATTACAAATAAATCTCATCTAGTAGTACTTCCTTTGGTTGCTCTATGTTAAAAATATATCGATACACCCTCATAAATTAAAAATAAGAACTAATACGCCATACCCAAGGGTGTAATATATTTTTCCTCTATCAGTTAAACAGAAATATGTTTTTCAAATATACGAGTACCTAAATACTATTGTTAAATTTTATTATTTTCTATAAAAGGAAATTGGATCAATAACTCTAGAAAACATGATAATACCAAATAATTTCCAATTTTTACAATAAGAAAATAATCAAAGGTAAATTTAATAAGACGTAATTTAATTGAATTTTGTTTGGTAGCTTGAAAAAACAATTCAATGGCTAATAAAATAATGCATAATGTATTTTTCATGCTCAATCTTTCAAATTTGTTCTCAAAATCGAAAAAGGTAAATTTTTTTATCGTCTCCGACCGTTTCAGATGAGGGTGCTTTAGAATTCACAAAATTGCGTAACAAATTACGATAAAGTATGTCGATAACATAGAGTGCTATATCTTCAAGTTTTCGACGCGATACCCTAAAATGTCTTCAGAGAACTGCGTTGGGATGATAAGAGGTTATTAGGCGTGAAAAAACAGGGAAATTGAAGAATGTAAGTTTTACTAATGGAGAATTTCATTAAAACTCTAAGAAAATAGATTAAAAAACTTATAAGACAGTGAAGGTAACCAACGACGCGGCGGGTTCTCGACAATACTTAGCCATAATTAGATCGCGGTAACATAACAAACATCAAGGTATATCAACGAGTAAAATTGGCAATAAAATTGGGTTAATATGAGAGTGAAAAATTGCATTAATAGATCATTTGGTGTTGATACCCTCGTCCCGAATGTTTCTTATTTTCAGTACCTTTCCATATTTTTTATTTACATTTTAATTTCGTATTCAATTTTAAATTTGCAACGGAAATGCTTATTTTATGCATTTATTGTTTTGATATGAAAATTCAATTCAAAATAGCATTCAGATTATGAAGCCGAATGTCCATTTCACACTAGACCGCGCAAGAGGTTACACATGGAAGAATGAAGAGTGCTATAACCAATACCAACATAAGAGAATAACATTGACAATCCTCAAACACGGCCGCGGTCGCGTTCTATTGACTTTATAAAACAAATGACAATTTTCTAAGATTACAGTTTATTTGCGCGAAAACTTCGTCTTTGGAATTCGGAATAATTTTTAATTTGTTTTTAAAATAAATTTCATTTGAACATACCTTGCCTAAATTGTTGAATCCATGGTCCACTGCAACTTGATCTGCAACTTGTCGACCTCCATGAATATGGAGAACCCATTGTTGACTGTAGTGTGCTCTACACAATTGTATTAAATATATAAACGTACATAGTACATAAAAATTTGAGTACATCGTCACTTTTATATTTCAACTGCAAAAATATCACACTGCAGTTTCTATTTCTTCTTAAAATTCACTCAGTCTCCATTATTCAACTTAAAACAAAAAGATTATTAAATTTTAGATTTTGAAAAAAAAAATCGAACCGGACCGGTCATGGGTTTACAAACAAAAACGAATTTGTTAAAATTATTTCGCTTATTTTTTCTATTTATTAGATCAATTGATTCAAGAACAACGTTAAAACGTCACAATAACAATTTACCATTATTGCTTTAGAATAAAATTATTTAAATAAATAAGTGAATGTTAAAATTCGATTATAGAATAAACTTTAAATGTTATTCTATTGGTTTCCCATTCTCTTATGTTAATTGAAATTCAAGGTTACATTTACTTTCGTACCAAACGGTTCAAGATCATTAGCACTTCTGATTATTATTTAAAAAAATAAAGAAAATATTGCAAAATATTTCCTAACAGTTTATCTTTTTTTAAACAGAACGGTGCCGGTGTATACACCACACGAATAATTCCATCACCGCCTGTGTGTAAAATGCAACGATAATAACAAATATTTATTTCTAATTTTCTTATCTTTCAGAACAATGAATTTGTGCAAGAGTATATTGACTTCTTCAAGACCGAGTATGTTATTTTTTACTGCTATAATTATTATCTCGCGGTTGGTATCTCAATTTTCTATCCATAACCACACCCTTAATAATTCTTTGTTTAAATTTTAATTTTAATATATTTTAATGGTTAACATAATTACTTGGATCTAAAATTGTCAAAATTGTTTGTAGTTGGTATTACGCTAATTGTTATACTCTATTTGCCTATTAATCAACGCACATCGAGCCTCTAATGGTCTAATGGACGTCACAGTTGGTAAATCTGTAAATTGGTTATCATGATCACATAATAATTTAACAACAAAAAAATCTGCGGTTATTAAAAACGGCTAGACTCATCTTATCAGTATCGAACGGAAATGTTATGTTCTTGTATCTTAATCACCACCGTCTGAATGGTTGTACCACGTGTACCTTTATTTATGTGTAATGGAAAAGAAAAATTTAACTGTTCGTAGTAATAAAGAATAAGAAGAAAGTTAACAAGTTAGAGGACTTTGGAAACACGTCCAAACCGCATTAAGGTAGTAAGAATAGAGAGTATAACCCGGGTATAACCTAATCCCGATCTTTCTTGAAGACGTTTGGGATCCAGTAATCAGCAGCTACGATAAAAAAACTCGGTCAACTTATAAAGAAAACTAAAATATTAAAATTTTTGTATTTCCAATTGTACTGATATTAAGTGATCGATTAAATTAGTTCCTGATTTGATTTTACGAATGACGCCATCTTTTTTACTTCGATTTTAATATTTATTACTATTTGCAAAGCAAGATTGATGAAACAAAAAAACGCCATTTAAATATTTATTATGTTTGTTTAACAATATGCAATAAAATAAATATTGCATAAAATTAACAGTTTTTAACCTCAAAAATTGTGTTAAAATATCAGACAGTGATTGATCAAAAAAGCAGCATTTTGTAATTTTTTGTTGATTCTTAAATTTCCTGTTAGAATAATTTATAAACAAACATTCTTAAAAAAGTAGATGAAATCTGCAGGCAGTTGACACGAAAAAACGTCCGTGACGTTTTTTATTGGAATTTTTTTGAAAATATAATTTAAATTGAAACTATTTTATTTATATATAGAATTTGTCATATAAATTTAGAAAAAAAAGCTTTTATATGACAGATATTTTGACAAATTGAAATATTTATAAAAGCTTTTATCGGATTTATGTAAATTTGTTATTCAATTTATTGTCATGGAATTATTTAAAATTTAATCAATGACATTTGAAGGTAAAATAAAATTTCAAAACGGTCCAAAATCATACATTTCCGCTATCAGAATACTAAAATAACAGTTTTGTAAAAATTTAGTGTAAAATGTCGAGAATATTAAATGGCGGTAATTATCGAAATTCTGAGAATTTCATCGCGTTTTCAATGGGTATTATTCAGTACGTTGAACTTTAAAAGTGCATCCTTTCAGTAATGCCAAAACTGCGCTACATCATTCTTGTTAAACTGCACATTTACTTATTTATTTGTTTCCTCATAAAAACTTACATCACAATTTAACTGTCGTACGACTTTGTGGTATTAAAAATTGGAATTGCAGATTAAATCCTTTAAATTAGAACATCTAATAAATTACTTAATCCTTTTGAATTTACGAATAAAAATTTAAATAAACAAAACATTTTCTAAACAACTTCAACAGATAACAACTCAGTTACACCTTTAATGGCGACTGTACTGCATATTTACGTTTGCCAGTAGATAGTAATAACATTTTCAGCTTGAAATTTTTTGCAGTACAGCTCGAGTTAAGCCGCAGACTTTTAATCCTAGCGATTAATTATTATAACCGGAAAATCTTAGCTGTCCACCCTGTAATTTCGATCACTTCCCTAGGAAATAGGGCATCTCTTGTCATTGTCACTTGGTAATCAAGGATGAACTGACGTCCTTGTATAAATAAAACTGAGAAAAACGTCCTTGCTATGTACAAGTACGCAAAACCAGTAATTTTATGTAATAATAAAATATGAACAGCGGTGTAGTATAAACCACAATGTATATGAAACTTGGTAAATAAAACTCGCACTGTACCAACATTGTTGCACCTAGCGTCCAATATTTATAAAAACAAAGAAATAGTTACATTTTTGAACAACAGTTGCACAGAATTACATTTGTTGACTTCAGATTTTCTATATAAAAAAAAAGTTTGAACGTGTTCTCTTGCGAAAATAAAAGCAACAACATTTTCAAAAATATAATATTAAAAAAGTACTTTGATGTCGGTGTCGTAAATTTTCTATTAAACGACAAAAAATACTAATTACAGTTTTCCAATTTTAAAATTGAGATTAATCCTTTACTACTGAAAATTCCAATTAAAAATTAATAGCTGGGTACAAAATATTTGTACCTATAAATAATTTAGAATTTAAAATCTACGAAATTATAGTGATTAGAGAAAAAAAATAATGACCTGTTTACACATTAAATTCGAGCCTGAAAGCTTTGAAATGTAAAGCATTCTACAATGGGATTTTACATGGATCAATAATATCTACTACAAACAAAATTTTAAAATATTTAGGGCAGACAGTCTAATACAGTAATTTTGACATAATTATTTTGTAAAGGGTACCAAATTGCGTAATTGCTAGAAAGTAATTTAATAAAACACGTCAAAAAGTTTATCTTAATGTCTTTTATATTAAAAAAAATGAATGCAGTAAATGTTTTCCTCAAAAACATGTAACTGCGTAGTTAGTAAATGTTATAACAATTTTTAATTTATTATGTACCAGTGTAACCATAGGAGTGGCTTGGTGTGATCACTGAAATGAATTTATAAGGTGGAAATTCCGGATTTCCTTAACTCCGCCCTCCGGTGAACATCGACACGCTGTGCATTTATTGGTTTTATATTTACTTCAGTTTGGCAAATTTCCAAACGTCAAGGTAAAAAACTATCAATAGTACGGCGTAAACTCGTGTTTATACAGTGCGTTTTAGCGGAACGAAGACTGCAACCGTCTAAACATGTCCGGTTCTAATCTAATCTAATCGGATTCCGCATCGTCTAGTCCCAGGCTAAAGTATAAATTGACAAACTGTGGAGCAGGAAGTCGCTGTCCTACGACTGTTTGTGGCATAAAGTTCAAAATTGGCCTATGAGCAAGAAGCCAACGAATTACGCCCTTCATCAAACTGGCGCTAATGAAACCCAAAATCGTCGGTATTTACTCAGCCGACAATTCACATCATCTAAATTTGGGAAAAAATAAATGAAATCAGGATTCCGCAAACAATGAAAAATTGCGCTTTTGTTTAATTTTTTCTCGTGAATCAGTAGACGATGTAAAATTATTTAATGTCCGTCAAACTGTTCGCCCGCCACTCGTGTTTTTGCCTGAAAACCTAACGACAAACACGTGATTCTAATTCATGAATCGTCATAGTACCCCATAACGGCTAAGAACTCACGATATCGGGAACTCAAAAACGTTGAAAAAAGTCATAGCATCCATAGCGATTTTTGAAATTTTAAGAATTGTCGTGTATGTATAGTTTGTTTCAGAATAATTGGAATTAAAAAAAGTCATAGCATCAAATTACGTTGATATAAAAACGTACAAACTATAAACAAAACATAATAATAGAGATAAGGTTAATTATTTTAATCTCGCGCCAGCCTTATGTTCTCTTGGTTGACCCGACAATCTTATCTCTGTATTATGTGTCGTCTTTATATCAACGTAATTTGATGCTATGACATTTTTTAATTTCAATTATTCTGAAACAAACTATACATCAAAAAAACGTGCCCGATGTCCTTTGATAAGGTGGGCCAAACTACTCTTGCTCTTCTTCACTTGTGGAACTCTCAATGGGGGGTCAGAAATAAAAACCCGAAAAGCTGCCACCTACTCGGAGGATGAAACGCCTTTTTATTTACGAAAACTTACCCGCAATAGGGACTTTTTTGGAACCGTTCGTGGCATAAAGAAAAAAATGGAATGAAAATATTTATATCATTAAATTCTACGTTAAGTTTTATATTGACCGTTCGTAAACAACGTTCAAAGTTGAGGAAAAATCATAACAAGCCTCTAAAAGCTATTTTTTCAAATTTTGATATATAGCATAATACTTTTGAGGAGATACTGTAGATTCCAATATCCGTTGAGTTCAACGGGGTGCAACTCAAAGAACACATCTCAACCGGTGAATCTGAATGGTTTTTGGAATTATCTCGTAAACGGTGATTCGTCGAACAATTTTATATTGGGTAAAATTGATGGGAGCAAAATTTTAAAGTAAAATTTGCAACTGGGTTTGACGTGAAAGTCATTATAGAGGCCAAGAATAGGTGATGGGTCATCACTAACTTATTTTGTCTGAAAAATCGCCTAAAAAAATTATAGCTTTACGTCTCCCCTAGTTACATCAATTTTGTTCCCTTCAATTTTACAGGATATAAAATTTTTCGGGCATACATTGTACAAAATATACGGTTTTTTATTATTTCACGCGATGAACCCTCAATTAGGGAAGGCAGCTCGATGAATATTCGATTCCACGCAACTCAAGAGTAGGTCTACCAAATTTCAATTAATTAATGGGGATTAGTTGAACGATCAATATAACACCATTATCGTAGAATTTAACGATAAATATTTTCAAAATATCAAAAATCATTTTCCCAATATTTTTGGAGTCATGTAATAAATTATAAATTTGACAACTCTTACGTTTGTCCTCTTTTATCGACCGATGAGAATATTGTAAATTCTCGAAAGGCGTATCGAATTTAATTAAATGGACTTGGGAGAAAAAGACGAATTTTGACAGACGACATAAAACTGAGAAAAACCAGCACAATATCCTCATTGGAGGTAAGTTTTCGCGAAACTGTGAATGTTACATCTATCGGGAAGGCCTATTGAGAGTCTCCGTATACCAAATATAAGTCTTTTATAAATTATTTTTTATATTCGCGGACTAACTCGTGAAGCTTTGACTTATGCGGATGTAACGAATGACGAATACTGCAATCAACTCGAATGCTTGAAAACTACACTTTTCCGTCCAAATGCTTGCAAGTATTCCTTTGGCGTGCCGACATCGGTCGAATCTCCGCAAGCCTCTGACTCACGTAACGCGTGCTATTTGCATGGGGGCTCGCGGTCCCGTTCGCATATCAACAAATCACAACCACAACGAGCCCGAGTACGAGCACGCGCACGAATAATCGAGAAAATTTTTCAAAAATTCCTCTTTTGTTATTTTTCACATTTTTCTTTCGATTAATATCTTGTTTAACACGCAGTTAAAATTAAATTATTTTAACTTTTCGGTCAGTCACAATTTCTTGATTTTTATTTTATTACAGAAAATTATAGTATGAGATGTGTTTTACAATACAGAAAAATCCTAAGTCGAAAATCCGAATAACATTTTATAATAATTTTGGGACTTAGGATTTTTCTGCATTGTAAAAGAATTTTCAAACTACAATTTTCTGTAATAAAATGTAGATCAAGAAATTTGGACTTGGGTTTTTTCTGCATTCACATGACGAATTCTTTTTTGAATACATTTCGAATTAAATCGCAATGGGACTACAAAGCGTCGACGTTCATTACAGAACCGAGCCAAGCAGATTCGAGTACGAAATTTTTACTTCGTAGCCGAACCAGAATTACAAAGCCACCGTCTTGGTGTAAAAATTAAACATTTGAAAAATCATTAATTTTGCAATAAATGACGTAACATTTTAAAAAACGAAACCGTGAAAATTAAAATTTGTTAATAAATATGAGATAATGCTACCTTGACGTTATGCCTGCATTAGAGAGTGAAATTATTCATTTCGAGACAGCTTCTTATGAGTTAAAGCCATTCCCATTCCATTTGCACGGAAACCACAAACTAAATCACTCAAATTACTTTACTATTATACAGAGCGATACGTAAGTTCTTAATACTGTTGATTTTTGTTTGATTTTTTTTTTGCAATGATTGTGATGCGATATGGTCAATTTGTTTCACAATTTTCGACATTAAAAATGGCGTTTGAAATGTCGATTTTCGTATGTGATGTTGTACTTTTAAGTTGTGGCGTATCTTCACCGCAACAGCAACGCGGGTTCGGACAATACTCAAAGATTCAGCGAGTACAGGTTTTAGCAAGGAGATTGTACGAGCGAAGCTGCGCTTCGCTCGTGCAATCTCCTTGCTAAAACCTGTACTCGCTGAATCTTTAGAGTATTGTCCTTCCCTTGTGTTGTATCGTGCGATTATAAACAAGGTCAAAATGGGCAAAATAAAAAATGTTTATCTTTCAAAATTTGTAATCAATCGTCACTCAAGAACGGATGTTATGGAAAGTAACTGAATATGACTAAATCGACTTTAGCATGTGCATGATAAATTGTCGATAAACACAATAATTGTTTTAATGATACAATCAGAAAAGTTTCGATAATTTACACTTATTTGGTTTCAAAAAGAAAAACGATATGATTAATTATTGTTAAGCAATATCAAACATATTTTGTAGGAATTAAAGCTTACAGTGTAATTTATAGAAACAAAGTGATTTAAAAGTTCTGAAATATTTCAAAAATTGTGCAGCCTGAAAAATAGTTCACAATTCATTAAATGCTGTTCGACAGTCTCGAGTTAATTTTTCTGAGAACACTTTAACTTTCAAATGATTGAACTGATAAATGCGAATTTTGCAGTTGGATTAAATTGATGGCATAGTGGCATAATAACGCGGAGCGTCGCGACGCTGAAAAAGCTAGGAACTGCGAATCATTAAAACGAGACAATCTGATTGACATGCAAAAATTTATTTAAAAATTACATTTTTTCTTTTTATTATTGTATAATAAAACAGTTTATTATTAGGCATATTTTCACTTTTTCTAAATTACTGCTGATCAATTAATTTAAATCAAATTTTAAAAATTTACATGTTTAGATCCCAGCGGCCGTTATATTAAAATTTAGATGATTTTATTATATGAAAAACAAGTGGAGTAATTAAAAATATCTTAAAAATATAAATCGATAACTTTTAATTCTGATTGAAATTTTGCTAAATGTTTATATCGCGCATAAATCAATCTAAAAGTAACTTTGATGGGTAATCATCGGTAAATTTTTATACTATGTGAATTCCCTTACACCCATAAAATACAGTTTTATAATAATAAAAATTTGGGCACCACTTGGAAAAAAGTAGTTGTTATATTATAATAATTTTTTAAATATCTAGGGTTTAATTTATACGTTCATATTCAACCATAAAATTCAATTTTTGAAGTATTAAAAAGAGATGAATTGGCAATTTGAGATAAACGTGACATTTGTGACAATTCCTGTTCCAATTTAAAAAATGCAAACTTTTGAAAAGATTTATTATTTTTATACAGGGTGTCCAATGAGGCGTAAATTTTTTTTGTTACGCCACTGCTTTTGAAATGAATTTAAAATGATTTATTTTAAAAATAAGTACATACCTCTACATCGCGGTAATTTTTTTGCAAAATTGTACAATAGATAATTTCGTTTTTGGTTTGCAAAAAAAATGGTTTCTTTGTAGTTTTAAAATTCTTGTTTATAGATACAAATTTTTACGCTAAATTATCAAAGAGATTCTACAGGTCGATGCCTCATGGTTAAGCGCAAGGCGATGTTATTCATTATTAACAGCCTGTATATTAGATTATGTCTTCCTAATTAACATTCTGCATGTTTGTATTTACATTTTCCATCTAAACAAATGATGTGGTGAATGAAAATATGGGGTAATAACCCTGCACGGACATTAGTAGCCTAGAAAATTAAAAAGTAATCTTGAACACAACAAACATTAAAAAATCTATACTTGAAAAGTTATTCCCGAAAAACTTTGAAACGCTCGAGCGAAATGAATGTGCGTCAATTTAAGTTAGTGGTTAAATGTTTGTTACGTAATTGACGTTAATGAATAAGATTAAAGTAATAAATAGGTAAGCGAAAAATTTGTTAACCCATGTCGAGAGTGATTCTAAAATTTTCAAAATTGTATCGCAACTTTTGTTTTGCGAGCGCAAAATTGAAAGTAATGAAATAATATTATATTAATTGAGTTAAAAACGCACTACATAATTTTGTCCGAAATTGGAATCCGATGACATGACAAGATGACAGCATCTATATCTATCTTCAAACCGGAACAATGTTCAAATAGCACCAACACTCCGGGCACTAGATAAAACACAATTTAAAGAGTAGAAAATTTTTTATTACTCAAACTTTAGTACAATAACACGTGTTTTACATTAGAAGATAATTGGATACATGGATGTATGTATTCGTTCAAAATCACGAATGTCAGTACTAAACCAATCTAGCATACGCTCGCTTACTAAACCAAAACGGAACTGAACTGAAGAATCCGTTGATAGAAGCGATACAGCTCTCGGTTTCTCGCTATCTTTAGTCACAGAAAAGCGAAAACGAGTCGACGCATTGCATAGCTACCGTATAGAGTAGATGGCGCCTAGAACCATGTCATTTTTATTTACAAGAAATTGATAAACAAATAAACAATAGAAAAATTACCACAACATCCACATTTTAATATTCACACACTACAACCTCTTTCCTGTTCAAAAAAGCGCGCTTTCCTGATGTTTAACCAACTCCAGCGCCAATTGTTTTCAAAAATAACTTAAAATTGACATAAACACAACATTAACTTCCGTTTCCAATTAAATAGCATAACGTAACATTTATTGTTTGTTTATTTTTTTATTAATTACGCATTTCGATGACCTCAATCTTGCAATACTTCGACGACTTCTAAAATTTACGGCTTATTGCCGCATTTCTTAAAGTAAACTAATATCCAGAGATGAAAGATAAATTCTATACCTGACCGCGTGTATATGAAGTACTTTTGAAGAGCCCTTTCAACGCCCCCGCCTAAGAAAAGAGCAAATAAACTTTAAATATTTACATTACTTATGATAAATCAATAAATTTGTGATCAAATTTACCTGCTCGTAATGTCCTTCCCAGACGATGCGCGCATTAATAGACGAATATTCGTCATTCGTATACATTTGCACCAGTGGCGTAGATATTCCTAGAAAGGTGATCAACAAGCTCTTCTGGTGCCTGAGGCAAATTTGAATATATGCGCCCCCCTCTCCTAAGAGATTCTTATCATTTTGGAAATTTTAAACTATTATGGATGCTTATCAGGAACTCATTTACACCCCTATTCACTAACTCCGTTTTCGATCGATCGAATCGTTAAGTTTTCGATCGATCGAAAAGAGTGACAATTCGTATTCAGTACCTAACCAACGAATCGAGACGTTATCGTTCGGTCGATCGTTAAAACTTTTCGATCGATCGAATGTTTTCTCGTGACGGAAAAGAGTCACGTTAAGCTTCTCGATCATCGAAAAGTCAAAAAGACATAACTACCAACCTAATTTTTTAAATTTATCTAAATTTAGAAATTCCCTTCAGATTTCTTTATTTTATAGGTTATGATTATGTTTACAACAGTATTACCAACAGTAGCCACTAGATGGAAATATCGTAAGTTATCGTTAAGCGTAGCTTAACGTTTGGCGTTTTCCATATCGATAAAGTGTAGTTACAGAATACGAATTTTTACCGCAATCGATAAATGACACTTCTCGATCGCCTACTTTTCGATGATCGAAACGTTTTCGATTGAAGTTAGTGAATAGGGGTGTAAGGCTGACGGAATCAGGGCATTACAGGGCAGGGCCAAAATTAATTTATTGCGAAAGAAAAACTTTCACTTTTACGTCCCTCCCTATTAAGAAGAACGGTACTGGGATAGTTACGAAAAATATCACCTGCTGCCCCCCTCCCGGATTTCAAACGAAAATCGCAAAAGATTCAACGAAAAATAATAAATTTTGATGGTTCTGAATAATGGCAAGTGTACCTGGGGGGTATTCCATACCCCCCAGACCCCCCGGTCATGTAATATCGATTATCATTGGGAACTTTTGAAGATCTTATATAAAATACGCATAGTATGTCAGAATCACCGCTTCCATGGTAACGTAACGCAATACCCCCCTCCCTGAATTTGGAGATTATTTTTATCGGTAGGAATTTTTCTTTTCAATTTAAATATAATTATGTATTTGAATAACTGTCGCGATGATAACGTGATATTTTTACCGGTTACCTAGTCAGTTAAAGGGAAATGAAAAAGAACGCGGGGGATGGAATCAACTTTCTTAAAATCCCCTGTGTTATCATTTTTATTCAAAATAAGAATTATTATTCAAAACCTTTTTCAAATGTTTTCTCAGGAATTTCTTTTTATTTCATAAATACTTAGTATGAGAAGTTTTATACAGAATTTTTCACTCTTCAATTTTGATTTGATGATAATTTTCACTAAAAATGAAAGTAAGCGAGTTATAGACGAAAAACTACTGTAAAGGATTAAAATCCCCACTTGCGGTAAAAAAGGCCGACAGGGAATTTTAGCAGATGTTGCAAATAAAATCGTGGTCAAATTCAGTCAAATTTGAATAAAATATGCGCAGCCCCCAAAAGATTCTTATCTTTTTGAAAATTTTAAACTATTGTTTATTGGGTTTTGTCAAGGTTTAGCGCCCCCATTGCGCTCACCCTTGCTACGGCTCTGGTTATATACATTTCGTTTAAAACAGTATAACGACATTTGCTCAAAACTATACAGGTGCCTCATAGGCCCTTTTTTAAAAAGGCGACTAGCTTTTACTAGTGTCGAGAGCAGGGTGGAAGGAAGTGGAGGTCGTACAACTAACTAGGAAAAACAATGCTGGTATTTTATGCGTCCCTCCTCCTCCTCCTCGGTCCTTTTGCCCTTATGAGGGCTTGGTGACGTAAATGCGTCCCAGGTGAACATAATTGTATATTAGGCTATTCCTATTTCAATAAAAATATTATTATTATAATAAAACAATTAAAAAGAGTGAAGAGTCTTGTTTTATTGTCACACCAAATTGAAGTCAAAAAAGATGGGTTGACGTGTGCTCTAGAATATAATATCCAACAGATACACAAACATTTAACAAATAACAAATGAAATAACAAAAATACAAGCTAAAGCTGAAATTACCTGGAAGAGTCAACCCAACACAATGCAAATAACAATTGGGGAGCTCTGAAGGAGCACACCCAATAAAACGGTCCGACGTATCTAAATAACTTATCAACGAAGCAAATAGCGTTGACACATTTGAAAAAAAAAAGTTACAGATAATTTTCCTATAGCCAGGAATCAGCGCCATAGCAAGGTCTTCTGGCGCCTGAGGCAAATTTGAATATATGCGCCCTCCCTCCCAAAAGATTCTTATAATTTTTAAAATTTTAAACTATTATTTATTGAATTTTGTCGAGGTTAGCGCCCCCATTGCAATCACCCTTGCTACGGCGTTGGCTTAGAGTAATGAAAACAAATGGATGCTTATCAGGAAATCATTTAGGCTGCCGGGACCAGGGGGTATGGAATACCACTCCCCCCAGGTACACCTAATTTATTGCGAAAGAGAAACTTTCACTTTTATGTCCCTCGGCATTAAAAAAAACGGTACTGGGATAGTTATGAAAAATATCATCTGTTGCCCCCCCCCTCCCGGATTACAAACGAAAATTTCAAAAGATTAAACGAAAAGTAATAAATTTTGATGGTTCTGAATAATGGCAAGTATACCTGGGGGGTATTACCCCCCGGTCATGCTGTATCGATTTTTATCGTTGGGAACTTCTGAAGATCTTATATAAAGTACGCATAGTATGTCAGAATCACCGTTTCCATGGTAACGTAACGCAATACCCCAACCCCCCCTGAATATGGTGATTATTTTTATCGGTAGGAATTTTTCTTTTCAATTTAAATATATTTGAATAACTGGCGCGATGATAACGTGATATTTTTATAGGTTACCCAGTCAGTTAAAGGGAAATGAAGAAGAACGCGGGGTTGGAATCAACTTTCCTAAAATCCCCTGTCTTATCATTTGACCAAAATCGAAGAGGAGAAACTTCCCTACTGTAACCTTGTTTTGTTTTGTTCACCATCGATGGTGAAGTTTAAATGTGCAAAATTTTTATTGAGAATAATAATTATTCTAAACCTTTTTCAATTGTTTTCTCTAGATTGAAGTACAATCCGCCTGAAGGTAAGATTCCATCAGGAAAACCAAAACCAATTCCGAATATCGTCTTCGAAAACAAATCCCAAACCTTGCCTCTGACGTCACCGACTGATCGCAATTCAACATCCTCCATCCAGATAATTTGAGGCAAAAAATGCCTATCAAATCCAAATTACCAGAGTGGATCGAACAATAATACAGCAGCGGACACCATAACCAGTGGACAGCTTATCAGTATTTCCTTCCAAAATCATCCACCAACGAGATGTAAGATGACGGGTAAGAACGGCAAATTATTAATTAGGTTCCCATCACAATCAAAAACCAGGAACCATAATTAAACCGTGGTGTTTTAAAACATTCAAAACGAAAACCAAAGTAAAAAATAAAATTCACAATTACAATTGACACGAATGTCGACAACCGCACATATGAATGTCGCACATTTTTCATCCACTATCACCAACCTTCGATTCTATGAAAAGAAATCGTATGTATAGGGTTAATATGTGTTTTTTTTTAATACAATAAATACCAATCGATAGAGAATCGTTTGAGCTCCAGATTCAAAAAAGTTGGAGTGTTTGAAAGAGTGTGAAATTGAGTAAAATTTCGCAGTCCCATCGCAGACATTTTAATGAAATTAGTGTCAAACGTTTGAGCTTCTATAAAAATCGTTTGTACTACACGCATCCCGATGTTATTCGCGAAAATTTTAGGAAGAGGGGCTGTAGAAATGGCAGCCCCCATCAATCGCGATTTTTTTTATGAAATAAGTGTCTATCGATCGAGAATCGTTTGACCTACATAAGCTTCCATTAAATCCTGTGTACCGCAAAGGTAAAAAAAATCTGATGTAATTATACGTTACATCATAGCCAGCACCAAGAAAACCGGTGTCCAATTGACTAGCGCCTAGTTGGCATTGCCCACCCAGTTGTTGGTCACCCAGGTGACGGTTTTTGTAAAGTATGTTAGGCGATTCCATGTCAAAATGTCGAAAACAAAAACGTCGAAAACAAAAACGTCGAAGTCAAAACGTCGAAAACAAAAACGTCGAAAGTCAAAAACGTCGAAAACAAAAACGTCGAAAGTCAAAAACGTCGAAAACAATAACGTCGAAAAGCAATAATGTCGAAAAACAAAAACGTCGAAGTCAAAACGTCAAAAACAAAAACTATTTAAAATAATATTAATAATAATAATGTTTATTAAGCTGATATACTGTTCTATTTTGAACTCGTTCATACTCTGTTCTTTCTTCGGCGACTGTGCAGTTAATCTAACCGGCTGAAACAAAATTTCTTCAGCTACACACTAAAGAACAGGCTTATTTTAGGCTATAGAAAAAATATTTTGTATGAATACTGTAAAAATAACCAAAATATCGACTTTTGAAAAGTACGGAAAAGTAGCATCGATTAGGCGGCCGACCGGGGTCTATGTCGTGCATCAGTCGCCCGTGCTTCGTTGAAAATGCGTAAAATTTTTTCGCTCCGATTTGAATTTTTCTTTGAAATTCGGATAGAAGGGGGTGTGATTAGTGGATATTAGTAATAAATATAATCAAAAAAATGGAAAATAACCCGTGTACCTATTGCCGAAAAAGTGAAAAAATTAAAATTTTTTTTGCCTTCGAATTTTGGGGTGTGCATTCGATAAGGAGGGTAATCCATCGTCAAAACCTACCCTTACGGGGCGCCGCTGCGCTCCGCTCCGCTCCGCTCTGCACCCCTCCAGGGCGGTTTTGACTCTGGTTACTAGGCTAAACATAGGACAAGCGCGACAGATCAAGAAAACCGGGATAAATGCAACCGGGATGTGAGAGAACCTCGAAATAGCATTAAAAAGTATAGTTGCGGTATGGGGCAGTAAACTATTACGTTTCACCCCCAAAAAATCGCTTAAAAACAAAAAATAATCGATGTTACATGTACGACAGTTGAGGTGCATCTGCCGGTGCAAACCTTTACCTTTACCTGATATGTATTTGATGGAGCATCCCGGCATGGCCGGCCTTCTCCTTCATCTGAAAGAATACATTAATGACATTGGAAGTTGTAGAGACCGGTGGGTCTCTGGGAATTGGCGCTTGGCGGACTGACTGGTTAGAAACCTGGGCTGTGACTGTGAATATGAGATATGTGAAGAAAAAGAAATTTTTTACGTTTGCCGATATAGTAGAGTCCCTAATTCGAAGAAAGAAATTATAATTTCTATTGATGACCTCGAAGTGAGTGGCTTCTACTTGGAACTAGTCAGAATTGGCGACTAGTGGGATTGTAGTGATACTATGGGGGGTGATTTATCGAAGCTTGTGGAAATTGATCGAAAAATTACACAAATCTAGTGAATAAATTCACTTTCGAAGAGAATTTGTGTAAGTTAAACCTGTGAACATACATTAGTCTGTGTGGGGGTGAGTTATGGTCAGGAGTTGTCCGTGGTCAGGAGTGATTTGGGACGGGGAATGAAGAAGTCGGCTGGGTTGTATTGACCTAGTTGATTTACTAGTGGGTTTTCTGAAAATTTGGATTTGTTGTAAAGATTGGTGGCATGTTTGCGGTTAAGAGTGTTAATAAGATCTAGTTTGGCGTCTGCATGTAGTCGCCTGTTAGTGACGTAATAGAGGGCGCTGAAAATAGCTCGGAGATTTTTGTTTTGAATGACTTGAAGTTTATTTATGGCCCTAGGGCGTGCGTATCCCCAGACAGGGGAGGCATAAATCATTGTCGGGCGGATTATGGCTTTGTATAATCTTAGTTTGTTAGCGGGGGACATGGTACTTTTACTGTTCATGAGGACGTACCGTCAACAAAATGGGTGAGATTCCACTGCGCGTCAGTGAAACATGTAAAATTTACGATTTTCAAAATCGATTATTTAAATAATTTGGACCCGGTTCATATGTTAGTTAACTCGACGTTGTTGTTTTCGACGTTGTTGTTTTTCGACGTTTTGACTTCGACGTTTTTGATTTCGACGTTTTTGTTTTTCGACATTATTGCTTTTCGACGTTATTGTTTTCGACGTTTTTGACTTTCGACGTTTTTGTTTTCGACGTTTTTGACTTTCGACGTTTTTGTTTTCGACGTTTTGACTTCGACGTTTTTGTGTTCGACGTTTTTGTTTTCGACGTTTTGACGTGCTACCATGTTAGGCGTTCTGGTTGAATTACATATTAGCCAAATCCACAAACACAACCGTTACTATTGCAAAAACAACCACAGCTTAAGGGGAAGCAAAGACTAGCGCCATATGTTGAAGTTGTAAACGTAGGTAAGTCATCAAAAATTGGACCACATTTGCTTTATCGTGTGACCGTGGTTTCGTAGTCACCCCGTATAATATAAGATAACTCAACTCGTGATCAACAAGCTCTTCTGGTGCCTGAGGCAAATTTGAATATATGCGCCCCCCTCTCCTAAGAGATTCTTATCATTTTGGAAATTTTAAACTATTATGGATGCTTATCAGGAACTCATTTACACCCCTATTCACTAACTCCGTTTTCGATCGATCGAATCGTTAAGTTTTCGATCGATCGAAAAGAGTGACAATTCGTATTCAGTACCTAACCAACGAATCGAGACGTTATCGTTCGGTCGATCGTTAAAACTTTTCGATCGATCGAATGTTTTCTCGTGACGGAAAAGAGTCACGTTAAGCTTCTCGATCATCGAAAAGTCAAAAAGACATAACTACCAACCTAATTTTTTAAATTTATCTAAATTTAGAAATTCCCTTCAGATTTCTTTATTTTATAGGTTATGATTATGTTTACAACAGTATTACCAACAGTAGCCACTAGATGGAAATATCGTAAGTTATCGTTAAGCGTAGCTTAACGTTTGGCGTTTTCCATATCGATAAAGTGTAGTTACAGAATACGAATTTTTACCGCAATCGATAAATGACACTTCTCGATCGCCTACTTTTCGATGATCGAAACGTTTTCGATTGAAGTTAGTGAATAGGGGTGTAAGGCTGACGGAATCAGGGCATTACAGGGCAGGGCCAAAATTAATTTATTGCGAAAGAAAAACTTTCACTTTTACGTCCCTCCCTATTAAGAAGTTAACTCCCTATTAAGAGTTGAATTAGTTAACTCGACGTTGTTGTTTTCGACGTTGTTGTTTTTCGACGTTTTGACTTCGACGTTTTTGATTTCGACGTTTTTGTTTTTCGACATTATTGCTTTTCGACGTTATTGTTTTCGACGTTTTTGACTTTCGACGTTTTTGTTTTCGACGTTTTTGACTTTCGACGTTTTTGTTTTCGACGTTTTGACTTCGACGTTTTTGTGTTCGACGTTTTTGTTTTCGACGTTTTGACGTGCTACCATGTTAGGCGTTCTGGTTGAATTACATATTAGCCAAATCCACAAACACAACCGTTACTATTGCAAAAACAACCACAGCTTAAGGGGAAGCAAAGACTAGCGCCATATGTTGAAGTTGTAAACGTAGGTAAGTCATCAAAAATTGGACCACATTTGCTTTATCGTGTGACCGTGGTTTCGTAGTCACCCCGTATAATATAAGATAACTCAACTCGTCAGACACATTGGCAAAGCGATACCATCCTCAATTTTTTCAAACAGAAGAAGATAAGAAAGGAGAGAGAAAACAACATTAATATATACCAAAATTACAGTTGAACTCGGATATAAAGAACAAAACTGAAAGTCCCGATTAAAATCCTACACTTATATGTACATTTTATTTCGGTATACAACGTTCGTTATAAAAAAATATTTTATAGCGAATCCTCGGATATAATGAACTTCTTCTTAAAGTACCGTATCCGCTCAGCGAACGTTGGTTATCAACTTGACCGAAGTCAATATGACTTAACTAGGGAAAAAAATTTAATGGGGTGGTTTCCCGTTGCCTTCCCCATAGCCCACAGATTTATACTGGGCTTGAAGATCACAGCAGTATATCCGGCGCGACTAGGTATAGAACCACGGTTTCCCGCTCGCTAGTCTGCCGGTGTAAGCTTAACGCCACACTGCTGGCCACTATAAATAATGAACTAATACAATATAATATTCTGCTCGGATATAACGAACTAGGTCACCAGTGGCGTCGTGTGGTCTGAAGGGTGGAGAGATTTTGGATGGGAGAGGATTACTTGAAATACCGCTACGGCCGAATTCATGGGCGGCAAAAAATAAAGACAAAAAGTATAAAATTTCTCAGCTAAACTGCCGTTTTTAAGGATAACCCTAAGATATACCCTGCCAGGATGGACATTGCTGGTTTATTTGAACAGATTCGACAGACTCAGATCAGATTTTCATAAATTTTTGATCAGGACCAGATTTTTGTACTTAGCAAAATATGATATATATAAATCTGTAAAAAGATAAGGATTGCAGTTTAAAAAAATGGTCGATGACGTCACTGCTCAAAAAAAGAAACACGATCAAGAAATGTCAATGGCGGAAAACAAAGAGACATTTAACAAAATAAGGTTGACGTGTTCGAAGATTTTCTGGGAAAACCATTCAAAATTTTTTTATTGAATCTGTTCAAAATTTTACGAGCTCACTTTGTTCAAAGGGTCATCAACAAACGGCGCTACTAAATTGGGAGGTATAAAATGAAGCTGCTAACTAGCTTCCAGCTATTGTTAGCTATCAAATAGCCATATAACAGCCGATTAACAGCTAAAATGTTGGTTGGGAATGCAAACGAAAACTTTTGATAATAAAACAATTTATTATGACTTCCAATTTAGTAGCGCCATCTGTTGATAACCGTTTGAACTTCAAAACCTCAGACATCGCTTTTTTGTTTTACACTTTTTCGTCTTAAGTTCTTTTGAATGTTCAGCGCAGCTAACTTTATACCCAGCATTGAGAGTGCAGAAAACGTGTGGAACCTTTTGGGTTCGAGTACTCCGTCTCGACCTTCGCTACGCTACGGTCTCGCTCGAAGTATTTCTCGCTCATTCCGGAAAGTATGTTTCAGATGCTTATACGTAAATAACTATTTCGATGTCCTGTTCTAATACTGAAAGTGTAGAAAATTAAAACTTTTTCTATTTGAAAATAGCTTTTGTCAAATCTGTAGAATTAGAAAATAAACATTGTGTAAAACTTTATTCACATAATATGCATAAATATATATTCAATTGAGGATACTGTATCTGCCCGTTATTATCCTGGAGAACGCCAATTATAACTCGACGACTGTTATATACGTTTGGTTGTGCAGGGGGTTGCCAATTCCTTGTGAATACATCAGGGATATACAAAATTCAAATAAGTTTATGAACCAACACTATTACATAAATTACTTTTACTATGGATATTTAAATGTCATTTCAAATTATGTTTCAGTAAAAATAAAAAATATATTTACAAATTTCACAGGACAAACGTTTCTACCCTTTATGGGTCATTGAATGTTGTTTTAAATTATGTTTTTTAAAAACTAGTCACAAATTTCAGAGGAAAACGGTTTCCCCTGTACGTTTGAATCATTAATGACGTTTCCAAGTTCTTTTTTTACATGTAAAATCACAAATTTCACAGAGTGTTTTTCCATAGTATGAGTCAATAAATGTTTTTTCACAAGATTTTTAGTTGAATATTAAGTCACAAATTTCACAAGCAATGCAATTTGATATGGCAAATTTTACAGGCATAACGTTTTTTTTCGGTATGGGTCCATATTACGTGTTCCTTCAAAAAGTATCTTTTTGTATATTTCGAGCTACAAATTTCGCAGCAAAATGGTTTTTTCCTGGTGTGGATTATTTCTTCTTCTTCTTCTGCCTTTCCAGGTTTAGGCGCATTTGCCTGTTCCGGCTTCACCATCGTTTCCTCGGTCTGCCAACGCTTCTCCTTCCTCCAGGGCTGTAATCAAGTGCTTGTTTTGGGATTCTGCTGTTTTTCATTCGTGTTAAGTGCTTCTTCCAGTTTTATTTATATTCCTGGGTCTTTTCCACAATTGAGTACATGTTCAGTTCTTCTCTTATATCATCATTTCTGATGATATAAATTAAATTATTATTTATTAAATGTAATTTCAAAGTTTCTTTTGTTGAGCATTTCAAGTTTGATAGGCAACAAATTTCTCCTTGGTATGAGTTATATGCTTTTTCAACTTATATTTTGATAAACATTGCTAGTCACAAACTACACAAGCAAATGTTTTTTCCCAGTATGAATCATTAAATGCTTTCTAAAAATTTGCTTATTGAATATTTATATTGATAAATTTCCCACTCAAATAATTATTTGATACTATTAATTTTTGTATCTTTTTCAAGTGGAAATTCATTAGAAAAGTTTACTTTACACAGTATGTGACCTTCAGATTTTTAGTATGGTTGATTTTCGTATTCTTCATCCACTTTAGTTTCAAGAATTGAAGTGTCATCGTCTTTAATTAATCTTCTAATTTGATTTCAACAGGAATTTCAATGTCTTCCACTGGTACGGTTTTTATTTTATAGACCTTCATCCATTTTAAAAAAAGTAAATAATTTACCAATTTCCCTTAGGAACACTTCAATACATGAATATGAAGTCTTAATTATTTAATATATTATTATATTTAATATTATTTAATAATTACACAAAAAATAAAACTCACTAAAAGCACACATGACATTATTTTAAGCAGTTATTACACAAGTTATCACGAAAGCCTGAAAAATAAATTAATGAGCAAATAATTCATGCAGAATGCAAAACTCGTGTTACAAATAAATTTCTGCATAATAAATATAATAACTAGGTCTGGACGAAATCATAAACTCACTATCAAATATCGATACATGAAAAAGTATTAATAACTTCGATTAATCGAATAATTATCGATAACGCAGATATAATTACTGAATAATTAATTTCAAGTTATCGATAACTATTGTAATTAACTGATAACTACGCAGAAAAGTATCCAATTTTCTTACGTTTTCTCTAATAACTCGAAAACGTCGGTCTCTTGTAAAAAAAGAATTTCGGTTTGTGATGTGAACGAGTCATCTAGGATTTTATGGAGGTACGTGCTTGAAGAATATTATGTATTCGTTTAATTTTGTGGTTAGATGCGAACCCCTACTTTAGGGAGACGTTTTATACAATTTTGTCTTGATATTCGTGCCAGAGTAATTTTTCTGCCGATCAAGGGTTCAATGATGTCATTGCTCTTTTTGTTCGATTTTGACGCACGGTAACGTGTTTCACACACGAGCGTATAGAGTCGAAGGCGATTCCAAGGTATGTGACCCCGGTCTAGGACGTTTCGCCGTCGCCGTTTCGCCGTCGCCGTTTCGCCGTCGCCGTTTCGCCGTCGCCGTTTCGCCGTCGCCGTTTCGCCGTCGCCGTTTCGCCGTCGCCCGTTTCGCCGTCGCCGTTTCGCCGTCGCCCATTTCGCCGTCGTTAATTAAAAAATATAAATCAAAAGTTACAATTAAAATTTTATTATAAAATTTTATAATAAAATTAATAGTTTTAGAAGAAGAACAAAATGTAACCTAACCTATGGGAAATTTTTTTGGGATTTCAAACCCACTCACAATATGAGGCTGTTTCATTTATATAGTAAAAATTTATTACCAACTTAAAATGTTGGGATAATCCATAAAATTTCAAATGGAGTGAAATTTTTTGTATTTACTTTGTGTATTGCCAAAAAAGTGAAAAAATTAAATTTTTTTTTGCCTTCCAATTTTAGGGGTGTGCATTCAAAAAGGAGGGTAATCCATCGTCAAATCCTACCCTTACGGGGCGCCGCTGCGCTCCGCTCCGCTCTGCACCCCTCCAGGGCGGATTTGACTCTGGTTACTAGGCTAAACATACTTGAAGCGCGACAGATCAAGAAAACCGGGATAAATGCAACCGGGATGTGAGAGAACCTCGAAATAGCATTAAAAAGTATAGTTGCGGTATGGGGCAGTAAACTATTACGTTTCCAATTTTAGGGGTGTGCATTCGAAAAGGAGGGTAATCCATCGTCAAATCCTACCCTTACGGGGCGCCGCTGCGCTCCGCTCCGCTCTGCACCCCTCCAGGGCGGATTTGACTCTGGTTACTAGGCTAAACATACTTGAAGCGCGACAGATCAAGAAAACCGGGATAAATGCAACCGGGATGTGAGAGAACCTCGAAATAGCATTAAAAAGTGTAGTTGCGGTATGGGGCAGTAAACTATTACGTTTCCAATTTTAGGGGTGTGCATTCGAAAAGGAGGGTAATCCATCGTCAAATCCTACCCTTACGGGGCGCCGCTGCGCTCCGCTCCGCTCTGCACCCCTCCAGGGCGGATTTGACTCTGGTTACTAGGCTAAACATACTTGAAGCGCGACAGATCAAGAAAACCGGGATACATGCAACCGGGATGTGAGAGAACCTCGAAATAGCATTAAAAAGTATAGTTGCGGTATGGGGCAGTAAACTATTACGTTTCACCCCCCAAAAATCGCGTAAAAACAAAAAATAATCTTTTATAAATAATCAAAATAATTTAATAAAACTTCAATTGTAACTTTTGATTTATATTTTTTAATTAACGACGGCGAAATGGGCGACGGCGAAACGGCGACGGCGAAACGGGCGACGGCGAAACGGCGACGGCGAAACGGCGACGGCGAAGCGTCCCATTCCGATGTGACCCATGAAATCGTTTCTCCGAACATTTCTATTTCTTGGAATCACCATCGGCGCTCGTAACTCAGCCGCCACATTTTCATCCGAGTTAATTTTGATACACCAGATGCGGTACTAAATTACCAAACCGTCGGGCTTTGGTGCTCGTCGAGTCACCAGTGCGGCCTATAGGCCGCACAGCCAAGGAAATTACGTTCTTGTGATTCTTGAGAGCTTACATTAAAAAACTTTTTTCCGTTTTTCAGAATCCACTCCAATAGAATATAATATTCAACAAATTATGGCCAATTATGACCCAAGTTACCAATTATGGCCGACTAAAATAGTGCAATTTCATTTGCGTAATTCTTTTAACGTAATAGACAGACAGACAGACAAACACACAGATATATTTAGATAGTTATTATTAGAGCCCGGATTTATATGCGGTTAAAATTAGTCGATATATGCGGTAATATTGCTGAAATTTGGATAATATGCGGTTAAATGAAAGCAAAGGAATATAATGCAAAATCGAAATTTTTAGTATTGTATACTACATAAATAATATACCTATGTTTACAATATATAATTATTAATTAAGGAATTAGCAGAAATATAATTTATTGAAATCAACGTCGCCAAATTTTCTGCATCGAAAGGGGTAAGATTAGTTTAGAAGTTACAAAATGATGGTAATATTTTTCAGACCCCAAAAAATAAGAAGTGATAATAATTTAATTGATTTAAAAGGTTTTAGACGTGCTAATGTCTGAAATGGTCCAGAAAACATGTGCCCATAAATAACTGTGTTTGACAAGGTTGAATTTTGTACTTCATTTTTAACATTAGGATTTTATTTAAAAAAAAACTTGTATCTACATATAATTAATAATAATTATGCCAAATATTTGCTATATATGCGGTTATATGCGATTAATAATTTTATATGCGGTCAAAATCCAAAATATTAAATTATACTAAAAATTAGTTTTCTATGATAGAGCAGATAAAACATATTTATAAAAACATATAAATCCGAACTCTAATTTATTATTATATAGTATGTCGATAATAATGATGATGGCTTTTACCACCCCAGGGGTTCTGAGTCCACACAAATACCTAATAATTTCGACAATAAAACAATAAAAATCTTTTCGATTCGTTTTGCTCGCCCCTCTTCCCCAACGATTCGCTTAAATAAACAAATTAATTCTGACTGGACGGTCTATTATGTCATATTTATGTCAAGAAATAAACGAGATATTAGAACCTGTACTTTGCAGTTTTGATTGGCTAGATGTCGTTTATGTTTCGTATTGATTAGTGACGGTTTCCTATAAAAGGCACACGGTCAATTTTAAATTGGAACCAACTATATAAAAATCATTACAAAAAGTAAATTAAAATACAGTAAATATGTATATATTTTTGTCTTCTCTTTAAATTTTGTACCCAAGTCAAAAGCTCTAAATAGGAAACTGCAGTAACTGGGGGTTTGGATGAGTAAGGCATAACCCCCCCCCTCCAGCAGTCCGTGATCAGGCGGTAAAATATTAAAAAATGTTTTGATACTGCTTTACTGATCTGCTGGGGTGTATTCCATACTCCCCCCTCCAGATCCTCTCAGTTTAAATAATAATATAAAGCTTCTTTTGGAATTAAATTATTTTGTTAGTAAATAAGTAAGCAAATTTACGGGTTTCTTTTTTATTTAACTTTTATGCCCTCCTCCCATTGGAAGAAGTTACGAGCTGTCACTGGAGTACACCCTCCACACCTTAACTAGGAATTGCTTGATTTTTTAGGTAAGACTCCGTCAGTTGCATATGGCCGAAACATTATGAATTAAATCGTTGAACCATACTTTATCAAAGGCTCTCGGAACGTAAAATTAAAATAAAAAAAAGATGAAATAAATAAAAACCGCTATATTCATAAATGATCTACATCGTTGTTACTTAAGTGAAACAGAAGTAAAAATGACCACTAGTCGGGGGATCTGCTACATCTTGGAAGTACTTTGTATAGTTTTGATCTTGTTAGAGATTTTGTAGGGAACTTTATGTTCTTCAATTTTGATCTGATAAAAATTTCACGTAAAACTAAAATTAAGTGAGTGATTGGCGAAAAACCAGGTTAGCGACGCCAAAATTACAAATTGAGGAAGAAGTCGACAAGGGATTGTACAGATATTTTAGGGCTTCATTAGGACAATTGAATGCACGTTTTCAAAATTTCAGTTGTTTTGGATATCTCTCACATTTTTCCGACTTATTGATAATTATGGTCACAGCCATAGTTCTTCCTTCTATACGCCCTTGATGAGATGTAGAATAAGATCGAAACATGTATATTATGTCGTAATTCTCTGGTTGTAATTTCTTTAAACTATTTTTAAACGATTTATTTTATTGCAAGTAAATTTTTTAATTGTCGACTTTAATATCTTTTCATTCCTTTGTTTTAGCCTAAAATTCTCAAACCATAGAAAATTTGTTATACTGGTCATCTTAGTTAGTATGCAGTTAGTTTTCAAATAAATAATAATCAATATATTATTGGATTCTTTTCAATAATCCAATAATAAAATTGGAATAAGAGTATCTAATATGCAAAGAAATACGAGGCTTGTCCAGAAAGTAAGTACCGTTTTTAAATTACGCCGCCGCAGCGCTGCGGTCGCCGTTTAGCGCATGCGCGCCAGGTAGCTACATCTGTTGGGAAGCTACAGACGCCATTACGGAACCATCCGATCGAGTCTACATCTGTTTGCGTGATTTTTAAAAAGGCCGCACCTATTAAGAAGCCCGCCGACTGCGAAGTGCGTGCGTTTTCTCAGTACTAAAGGCTTCAAAGCAGCTGACATTCATCGCCAAATCAGTGATGTTTATGGTGAAAACATTATGGGTGCTGGAATGGTGCGGAAATGGGTTAGGGCCTTTAAAGATGGCCGCACAAACATTCATTATTAGGAACGATGATGAGACCGTTCCTCATCATGAATGTTTGTGCGGCCATCTTTAAAGGCCCTAACCCATTTCCGCACCATTCCAGCACTCATAATGTTTTCACTAAACATCACTGATTTGGCGATGAATGTCAGCTGCTTTGAAGCCTTTAGTACTGAGAAAACGCACGCACTTCGCAGTCGGTGGGCTTCTTAATAGGTGCGGCCTTTTTAAAAATCACACAAACAGACGTAGACTCGATCGGATGGTTCCGTAATGGCATCTGTAGCTTCCCAACAGATGTAGCTACCTGGCGCGCATGCGCTAAACGGCGACCGCAGCGCTGCGGCGGCGTAATTTAAAAACGGTACTTACTTTCTGGACAAGCTCGTAGGTAAAGGGCTTACATCGATTTTATTGATGTATTGGGGAAAAATATATTATAAATTAATAACGCAAGCATTAAGTTCGTCATTTCCTTTTACTGAAATAGCATAAACGCAGGATTAATGAACGAATGTAAACACTTTAAAGAATATTTTATAATTATGAGTGTAAAAAAGATCAAATGTTTCTCGATGTAAATTTAATATATCAAAGAAACTTTATTAACGTATTTCCGAACCTATAGCAACGATATTAAAGATACATCTTCCCTACCAGTAACGATTTGTGAGGCTGAATGCTTTTTTAAAATTAACAAGTTTAAAAAATAAATATCAAAGCACAATACCCGAGGAAAGGCTACTTCTTTAATTTTGTCGCTGTATATTATTATTGAATATATAAAAAACCTAAATATTTATAAACTTAATTAATATACAGTAGAATTCGAATATAACGAACTTAGCAATAAACAACTATCGGTTATAATGGACAGAAACATAAGAATCAATTTTCTAAGTAGTATACTTTTATCTACAGTTTAAGTCGGTTATTACGAACCCTCGGATATAACGAACTAATTTTTAGATCTCTTGAGGTTCATTATATCCGAGTTCAATTGTAATTACTATGTACATATTGCGATATCGAGATACCACGTCAATGGAAGTACGTTATTTAAGATTCGGGAAAATTTTGTTATTAACAAAGCATGTGACTTAGCAAAGTAATCAGAAAAACTTCGTCCGATACCAAGAAATTTAGTTCAAAGTCAAATGATTTGTAAAAAAAGGACATGAAGCAGGTTTGAATAAAATAAACTTAAAATGTAACATTTAATAATTCTCTTTGTTGAAAAATGTTTATTTATAGTAAATGAAAGATTGTTTAGTAATAAGAAAGGTATTTCAAAAGTTAGAATATTGTTAATTAATTGATTAATGTAAAAATTTGTGTTAGCGTTAAATTTAAATAAGTTCTTAAAATCATTACGTGAGTTCGACGTGTCACAAGTTAATGAACTGTGAATGGAAATTTCATGTCCAGCATCTTTATTTATTCAACCACGAAGCACTTAGGAAGAAGTCAATCCAATCTGAAAATATAAAAATTTTACTTATAAAATTTCAACGAGTCACAATTGGCTTAATCCATACCTGTACTGTGAAACTTTCAATAATATTGATTTTCCGATCAACCAATAAAAAAATGCGTCTACGCAAACATCGAGATTGCTATGAATTTCGAGATAGAAAATTATAAAACAATCGAAGAGGTCCTGGTGTTAAATTTCACACGTAATGGTGGCGAGTTTTGATCGTCCTAATAAAAATTAATTTTATAGTGAAAATAATTGGTGAAGGTATAAAATACCAGTGTAAAAATCAGCAAATTAATTACTTACCTACGTAAAACTAAAAATAAGTTGAAAAACGTAAAGGATTGGGAATATTTATGAAGAATTAAAAATCGACACCAACGAGGTCAACAAACTGCAACTGGGAACATTTTCATGGTAATAAACCCATCGAGTGAACTTTGGTGCGCAATTGTACCATCTCAAGTACAAGTAACTAGAAGATTCCTGTATTTTTCTAAGGTAACGTGCACATTAAGTACAATTTTAGAATAACTAAGTGAAATTTTCGGACATCAAACGACACGTGTTTTTCTTTATTTAACGTTCAGAATTTTGATAACTAGATTTAATAATAGAACTTTTTAATATAACAAAACCTTTAATTACATTTGTGTGCTAAATAAAAACATTATTATTTTTGTAACGAAGGATATTTATTTTGACCTGTTCCGAGCCTATAAATTTATTTACAGTATTGGTCACGGAACGAACTCACCCTGTACAAGGTAAGACACATGCACTACGAACCAGCTAAGCCGAGGCATACATAATATTTCCATTTATTTGTATTTACTAAATTTCACATACATTTCCATTGACGGGGTACATTTCTGTACACTCGTACAAACATCAACAATAAAACGTGTAACCCCATTAGCAAGGGTTATTCAGAGCATATTTTGACTAGCCCAACGTGAGGCTCTATTAGTAACTACATTTATACATTGCAATATATTTAAATAAAAATTAAATAGTGTTTATTGGGAACAGCCAAGAATCAAACCTATGATTCCAGAGCATGCGCCCATTAATTTTTTATGGATTACTTCAAACTATCTGTACATTGAGACTATTAAAATTTGTGAATAGAAAATCTGACCTTGAGAAGTATATAATCGTCATATAATTATGATTAATGAAGAAAATGCACAAATTTAACAAACCCTGGGGGTGTCGAAACAAGAGATAATATGAGAACAGGAAAATCGTGATATATGCGTCCCTATCCTACATTAAATGTTATTATTAATATATAATTTGAAAAAAAGCGAACAATAATGGATATAAATTTAAATTAAATTTATATTTAAATTAAATTTATATTACATTGCAACATGCTAATTTAATAAATTAGTTTTTACTGATACTAAACAGAAAATTATATAAACAAGGTGGAACTCGCTTTAGCGGCAGTTCCTAGGCTTCTATCTTTCTGATGTGAAAAGTTGTTGTTAGCTAGTTATTTTTGGTCCATATAATGTAACTAGATGATACCCCGTCCGAGGACGGGCAGCTAGAAGGACGGGCAGCTACCCAAGGTCATATGGCTTTTGGATTGCACTGAGAGCTTTCCTTAATCTTCATTCAACTTAAGTTACCTTGGGTAGCTGCCCGTCCTTCTAGCTGCCCGTCCTCGGACGGGGTATCATCTAGTTTAAAATAAGTAAAAAAATTTTAAATATTGATTAAGTTTAATTTAATTTAAAAAAATATATGTAAGTTTTTTGTTTATTTATTTAATGTTGTTCTCATTTCTTATTATAAAAGGCCAAGTCCTTCCTTCCTTCTGTCTGTCCCACGGAAATACCCGAAGCAAACCGAACCGAACGCATAACGGATAATTTCATAACCAATCGGATGAACGTATCATCGTATCAACGTATCATCGTATCATCGGATCAACGTATCATCGGATCAACGTATCAACGTATTTAAATTTCCTATATAGGTGAAAAATCTCTTATTATAAAAGGCCAAGTCCTTCCTTCCTTCCTTCCTTCCTTCCTTCCTTCGGTCTGTCCCACGGAAATACACGAAGCAAACCGAACCGAACGCATAACGGATAATTTCATAACCAATCGGATGAACGTATCATCGTATCAACGTATCATCGTATCAACGTATCATCGTATCAACGTATCATCGGATCAACGTATCGCATGGGACCGAGCGTCAGCAGCTTGCCGCGCTTGAGTTTCTTCTAAAGTTTCACGTTGTTGACGTATCGCATGGGACCGAGCGTCAGCAGCTTGCCGCGCTTGAGTTTGTTCCAAAGTTTCACGTTGTCGACGTATCGCATGAGACCGAGCGTCAGCTTGTCGCTGTGATCGAAGCTGTTCTTCTGTGTTATTAGCTCTTGTACGGGCTTTTCTCTCACGATTCAATCGCCGTCGCTTTGCAGCAGGATTTTCAAAATTTTCATTATCCATTATGGAAGTTCACATAATGCTTTTTTGGAAATAGCTGTCCTATATAGACAAAATGATACGATGATACGTTGATACGATGATACGATGATACGTTGATCCGATGATACGTTGATCCGATGATACGTTATGCGTTCGGTTCGGTTCGGTTTGCTTCGGGTATTTCCGTGGGACGGACAGAAAGAAAGACTTGGCCTTTTATAATAAGAGATATCACATAATCAGATAATTTTTGCGGTTGGCATTTATCAATAATTACTACATAAGTAATAATAATCAAACTTTTCCATTCCATTCGTAACTTTACTTCTCTGTAATGTACAGTCCATTTTTTGAGGTGGATCAATCCTCTTCTTTCTCTTTTATTTACAACTTAACTTCACTAACCACATCAAGCCACTGCTGTGGTTAAAATAAAAATAATAAAAATTGAATCATTAGCAACTTAATAGAAAATGATTTGGAGCGTTTTGATAGGCTCCGAAACATGCGGACGGACGGACGGACAGACACGGGGCCAGATCATTCTATACTAATGTATAAAAGTCTATAAACAACAGAATACCATCTCCAATTACATCTGAGATTTGTAGACTATGAGAAAGCTTCAGACACAAAAGAAACATGGGCAATAGAAGAGTCGTTCTGGAACAGCAGAATCGACCACCGATACATGACGATCTTACCCTAAAAAGTTAGAGGAAGAACTTGAATCAGTCCGGCTGAAACCAAAGTCAGTCCAAAAATTACTAAAGAGGACCAAACCGACCAGCAACAGTTTTTTTCCACCAACACAGAGCAAAAGCTAATACCATCGCAACTTTCCCAATTTTCGCAAACAATTGAGATATATATTATAAAACACGCCGTAAAAATCACCCCTCCCAATCTACTCTTTTTATCCGCCATTATTCCGTCTAGAAAAAAATTATCCTTAGCCTTACCTTAGCGCTATGCCAAGAAATTTGGTCATACACCATCGCCTCGACTCGACAAGGAGGATAGAGGATTTAGGGTGATGATGTTCATGACATGATGTTCGTTATTCATCAGCCTCACTACGGTCGCTAAAAGAACGGTTTACATAGGCAAAAGTTGGAAATTTTGTAATTAAACCACTTGAAAAGTAACAACAATAAATTGTGTTTAATATTAATTATGTAATTATTATTACATGAAAAATATTATTTATGTCCAGATTTTTTGGGTAGGCCGAGCCTAACATGCCTGTTCGTTAAAACCGTCACTGTCGCGCTATCGATCATGCTCTATGATGCTGCAGTGTGGCATGAAGCCATGGAAATCGCGAGAAACAGAGCAGCCTACTCAGCGTTCAGGGACGCATGGCCCTGAGGGTGGCGTACGGTTGCAGGACGGTTTCCCTCGAGACGTCGTGAGTAATAGCAAAATACGATAGCCGGTCAGACACTAGAGAGAAAACGCTCACGAAATGGCGGAACAGATGACGAATAGCTGCCACAGGTCAGTGGACCCGGAGGTTCATCCTGATCATCGAGCATTGGGCCTTCAGAGAGTACGGGGAGATAACATACCATCTCACCCAGTCGCCCACCGGTTTCGGTTGTTTCAATTAATACCTGCACCGGTTCGGAAGACTGGCCTCCACGAAATTCAGCCACTCAACGAAGAAAATACACCCTATTCCATTGCCGGAAGTACGAAAGCCAACGCGAGACTTCCACCGAAACAGTAGGACAGGTGATCATACCGGACACCATGATGATCGAGAGAGCAATAAGCCGCCAACCAACGCCGTAGCCATCCGTAGAGAATTTGGAAACATGACGATGAAAATGACCTCTTCTACGATAAATGGCAGAGATTAAACACAGAGAACGTCGTAAGTAATGCCGTGAGACGCAATCCCGGTTCTCGCTGGAAGGGGGGGAGGAAATTAGTGGGTGAAGTCCTATACTACCAACTCAGATCGAGTTAGTGTTTCGTACGAAATTCTCACCTCCCTGCATAAGCTAAAACAAAAACTTTCCCGTTCTAAAACATAGATGTCTAAACCGTCTAAGATAAGCTTTGCTAAGTCATTAAAATCTTCTCTTCGTTACAATATATGCTTAAGATTTCAAATTTATAAACCATTCAGCATATACCACCACGCTACCTGTGCCAACTGAAAAGCTAGCACCCCTTGTCGAGGGAATCCAGAATACTATGCTCCACTTTTTAAACAGTTTGAAAGTTTATTTCAATATTTATTTCAAAGATTTATTGTAGAAAATCACCCTGCATATCATAGTATGTTTGATTCGATCAAGTTATTTTTGGAAATATTGTTTGGTTAAAAAAGTCCTTCTGAGATGATTGGGAAATGTACGCCGGAACTTAATAGAATTGAATATATCGAATATCGAACGGTTAATAGACAGCTTACTCGAACAAATTAAACGTAGGAATTTAATTAATTTAATTTATCTCGCTGTAAAAAGTGAGAAGAAATTAAAAAAATTACGTACTTTTTGAAAAAAAGCACAACCAAAACATTCCGTTAAAAATGAACAATAAACTAAAAAAATATATTAATGATGCGGAATCACAATATAGGTTTTTGTTTTAATAATTTTTCAATGTAATACAAAATTTATTATTTAGATAATAATAATCAAATCAAGTTAGAATTTATTGAGCAATGGAAATCTCGTTGATAAAAGTTATACGCATAATACAATTTGCGTCGAGAAATTTTAAAAACATAAGTTTTACTCCAATGCAAAATTGTATTACCATTAGTGGTGTTCGATTAAATAATCAAAAACCGAATCAGAAGTAATAAAGTAATTTTTTCAAAACGGTGGCTTCCCTGAACAGATTAAAGTTTAAAACTTTCATCAAAACAAATGTATTTTCAAAGTTTCAAAGCTTTCGTAATTGATTTAGAAATTTATTTAATTCGACTTCAAATAATATAACTTCTACAGAGATTTACAAAAAGCTTTTATTCCAGAACAATAGCATGATTTAGTCAAAAACAAAACATTAACTTTTATGATTTTTTATTTTTAATAACTTGAAAAAATTAAATTTAAAAAAATCAATACAAGCTTAGAAATCTATAGTGACGCCCGTGTTAAGTGTTATAAAGCGTCCTATAGCCAGACCTGTAACTATTATTTAAAAGTAACAATACTACGTAGACATCGCGACTTGATAAGCAAATCCCTATTCCAGCTTTTTTCTCATTTTCTCGCTGTTGTCGCGAAAAAGTTTAGTTTTCTTTTAAACATAAACCAATCAGAATGGGTCGGTTCTTTAATTTCAGAAAATTAAGCTCATCGGTTGGTTATATCGTTTTTAATTAAAAAACTGATTTACTGTGATTGGTTTATGAAAAACAAAACTAAGCATTTTAACTTAAATAGCGAAAAGCGGAGAAAAGTTAGAAGAAAAGAGAATTTAAATACTTTTGTGCTTATTAGATCGCAATGTAATTATACATAATTACCAGTTATTTTATTTATTATTAAATTGGTAAGATTAATTCCAGTAATCTAAATATATAATATTAAATAATAATCTATAATCTATCTTCTAAATCAGTGATTCTCAACCTTTTTTTTGTTGCGGCACACTTTTAACGATTTCAAAATTTGGCGGCACACAAAGAAAAAGATAAGTTTAAAAATTATATCTAAATATATAAAAGAGCTTGTCTGCGTGTTTGTTTGTTCGCTATACGTTGCTAGACCCTTTGACCGATCTCAACCAAATTTTGCACAGTTATTCTGTAGGTCCAGGCGCAACTATTCGTGCATAAATGGAGAAAAAATTCGCGCGGGGAACAAAGTTATTCGCGTTTTTCGATTTTTTTTGACACACCCTATACGGATACCCTTACTTTACCTGGCAAACCCTTGCTTTACCTGGCCATCCCTGCTCACTCCGCTTTCGCTAGATGGTGCTCTTAATCTATCACTAGATGGTGCTTTTTGCCGATTTTAAATAAACGCCGTTACCGTTAAGTACCCAAGCACCGTAAATACTGGCCGTGGTAGAGGCCAGCAATTGGACTTGCGTTCATTATTTATAATGAACGCAAGTCGAATTGGTTAAGCAACAGAAGCAACAACGGCCGGCATCTCCAATACGGAACAAGCCGAAGGCCGAACAACCACTGGCAATCACGTACTAGCAGTCAAGGCAGCTGAAGGCATATAAATATAATCTATTATGGTCCTCCCTGTGAGGCCGAAGGCCGAACAACTATGGCCTTCACGGATCTATTATGGTCTTCCATCGGTGAGGCCAAAGGCCGAACAACCACTGGTAATCACCGACTAGCAGTCAAGGCAGCCGAAGGCATATAAATATAATCTATCATGGTCCGCCCTGTGAGGCCGAAGGCCGAACAACTATGGCCTTCACGGATCTATAATGGTCCTCCCTCTGTGAGACCGAAGGCCGAACATCTATGGCCTTCACGGATTTATTATGGTCCGCCCTGTGAGGCCGAAGGCCGAACAACTATGGCCTTCACGGATCTATTATGGTCCTCCTCCTGTGAGGCCGAAGGCCGAACAACTATGGTCTTCACGGATCTATTATGGTCCGCCCTGTGAGGCCAAAGGCCGAACAACTATGGCCTACACGGATCTATTATGGGTCTAGATGGCTAAGGGCGGCCGTAGGCCGCCCGTGCCATTTTGTAAATATATAAAAGAGCTTGTCTGCGTGTTTGCGTGTTTGTTTGTTCGCTATACGTTCCTAGACCCTTTGACCGATCTCAACCAAATTTTGCACAGTTATTCTGTAGGTCCAGGCGCAACTATTTGTGCATAAATGGAGAAAAACTTCGCGCGCGGAACAAAGTTATTCGCGTTTTTCGATTTTTTATTGAATCACCTTATACGGATACCTGGTAAACCCTTCGTTTGCCAGGTAGAAAACCCTTACTTTACCTGGCCAATCTTGCTCACTACGCTTTCGCTAGATGGTGCTCTTAATCTATCATATAAGTGTACTGATTGGTGGCCAAAAATCTAAATATATTTTTTAAAAGCGATCAGTTATCCCACCCTGTGGTGTACGGAAAGTGGTTGGTTGGCATAATACTATAATAACCACTGGCAAACACAGACTAGCAGTCAAGGCAGCCGAAGGCATATAAATATAATCTATTATGGTCCTCCCTGTGAGGCCGAACAACTATGGCCTTCACGGATCTATTATGGTCCTCCCTCTGTGAGGCCGAAGGCCGAACAACTATAGCCTTCACGGATCTATTAAAGTCCGCCCTGTGAGGCCGAAGGCCGAACAACTATGGCCTTCACGGATCTATTATGGTCTTCCCCCTGTGAGGCCGATGGCCGAACAACTATGGCCTTCACGGATCTATTCTGGTCCGCCTTGTGACGCCGAAGGCCGATCAACTATGGCCTTGTCCTTCCCCTGTGAAGCCGAAGGCTGAACAACTATGGCCTTCACGGATCTATTATGGTCCGCCCTGTGAGGCCGAAGGCCGAACAACTATGGCCTTCACGGTTCTATTATGGTCCTCCCCCTGTGAGGCCGAAGGCCGAACAACTATGGCCTTCACGGATCTATTATGGTAAGCCCTGTGAGGCCGAAGGCCGAACAACTATGGCCTTCACAAATCTATTATGGTCCACCCCTGTGAGGCCGAAGGCCGAACAACTATGTCCTTCACGGATCTATTATGGTCCGCCCTGTGAGGCCGAAGGCCGAACAACCATGCCCTTCACGGATCTATTATGGGTCTAGATGGCTAAGGGCGGCCAAAGGCCGCCCGTGCCAGCTAATATCGTAATATTTGCGAAAAAGTATCTAAAAGTCTATCGAATTTCATCAGTTCAAGTGAATATTAGATCCTATTAAATAAATTATTTTAAATCCGATTATTGAGAATCGGACATTTAAAGAAGTTCCAATGTTTCATTGAATTCTACTTTATATTTAGTTTACTTTAGTAATAATTTTATGAATTTGTAAGTTGGCAACGCGCTGCCTTGGAATCAGTGTTGTCAGATTAGGCGATTTACCGCAAATTGGGCGACTTTTGAAGATAATTTGCGCTAAAAATTTTTCAAAAACCGCAAACCGCAATTTGGGCGGTTTCTGAGAAATGAAGTTGCGGTTTATTGCGATAAATAATACTTTGAATTTGAAAGCCGAGCATGCGCCTTGTACATTCCGTAATGCGTACAACCACTTTTACAGCCAAATTGGCTGCTTCCTTTAGTGCAAACCCTAAAAAAAAAGGTCATCAACCTAGGAGGCGGTGTCACCCCCAAGAAATTATCCGTCCCGGGTGTCACCCATGAAGTTGATTGCATTCGAAAATGCAGAAAATAACCATAAATATCAATTTTGGCGCCACGTGATCAATTAGTTGCCCTTTTGGGCGTTTTTTCGGAAATGAGTTGGTGCCTTAGATTTCTTAAATCTGACAACACTGCTTGGAATATCTGCAGATTTTCTCCAATCTTTCACCAAAAGATCAACAAAGTCTAGAATATATTTCAGACAAATTTTTATCCTAATTTTGAAAATAAATTTTCTACTTGCTCAAGGATTATTTGCTTATGCATGATTATTTACTAAGTTATGTTAAAGAAATTGTTTAGTTTACTTCATTTCCAGTCGCATGTTTTACTTTGGGATTATTGGAAAACGATAGGGCTTCGCTGAACTTTTGCAGGAATAATAAAATATACAGAAGAACGGTAAATGATTATTAGGATTGCAATTTTCTTGTCTATTTCCATAACTTGCATGTAAACACTCGCCATTATGCTACATAGAATGATAATATTTGTTGCATGTGAAACTATACGATATACGAAAAATAGGTGAAAATATCTTCAGGCGCCACCAAATATTCCTAAAGCCGCAAGAGTTATATGCGCGTACCGAACTGTATGCATTTATACCTCCGGCGCGCAAAAGAACCGCAGCACACGAGGGCCAAATTGGTGCTCATTAGGACACCATAAACACATAGCAAGATTAGAAGAACGGGGAATAGACCAGACGAGTTATCCCGAACATCCAGGAGTGGGTCGTCAGAGGGTCACGGAAAATTGACCTTTCATCTCACCCAGGCCCTGACGGGGCATGGGTTCTTCAATAAGTACCTCCACCGCCTTGGAAAACTGGACAACAGCGGAGCACACCATCTTTTACTGCTGGAGATGGGAAAGGGACCAGATAACCGTCTGGCTGGAGGTGGGGGAAACAATTACCCCAGAAAACTTCACCACCATAATCTTGAGGGAAGAAAGGAACTGGAGGACGATAATGTCACTAGTTAACTCCATTATGAAAGCAAAGGAAGAAGCCGATCGGGCTGAACAGGCCGCAGCAAGAACAGACAGCAGTTGCTCAAGAAGCAGGCAGCTACGTCAAACACAAACAGCGCAGAGTACCTAAGAAGACAACTCCGCTAAAATCAAACAGCGTAGAGCGCCCAAGAAGGCAGATCCGCCAAACGCAAAAAGCGCAGAGTACCTAAGAACGCAACTCCGCCAAATGCAAACGACGTAGAGCGCCTAAGACACGAAGAGAAAAGTCGCGAAAGGGCCGAAGAAACCAAAAATACATGAGGACAACAATAAGCGAATTCAGAAACATACGAAGAGAACTGCGTCAAACGAAAATGAATCAATCATGGCACTTCTATGTATTATTATTCAAAGAACAGCTTGTTCTGTGTCAATATGATCATGAAAAATGGTAGCTGCAGGATGAAGTTGTGTAGAACCTCAGAATGAATTTGAATAACCTGTACCAAGAACTAAGCATTTGGGTTGAGTTTGGTTAAGATACGAACGTAACCTATTAAACCTAACCTGAACCCATAGATAAGAGAGTATAATCTTATATACAGGGTGTCCCCGTGACCGTGGAGAACCTTTGAGGTGGTGATAAAGGACACTTTTCTAAGACAAATTTTCAAATAAAATTTTTGCTCAAGTCCAAACCCTTGGGGGGTACCTCCCTTTAAAGCAATTTTTTGAATTTCTGATTTCAAACGGCCATAGCTCCGATATTATTAATATTTTAAGGTTAATGTATTAGAACTTGTTTAAAGATCATTCGCTTGTCTACAAATTAGGTTATAACCCCTTATCGTCTAGAATCAACGGATTTCGAGTTATAAATTAAATTAAGGGAAAAAATGTTTAAAAAATTCAGGTTTTTCTTTTTTTAATTTTCTTGTGTACCCCGTATCTCTTAAACGAAACGTCTAAGAGAAAAACTAATGGCCTAAACCGGATACGGAATTTAACGGGCTACAACTTTCCTCAAATAAATTTTTTTGGGCAATCAACCGTTTTCACAGAAACTCTGAAAATAATGAACAAGGTGTAGGTAAAAATTTATAAATTCACATAATTACTAAAAATCTCAATTTGATTTATAGCATTTGTTTTAATGTTAAAACATTGTTAAAACGCTACAATACGTTAAAATATCCCTCAGATATTCTAATACGTATTTCTACCAAATTTCTGCTTGCCCGGATTTTTTGCAAGCTAAAAATGTAACTTGCCTGGACTATATTTGAATGGGTATAAAATTTTGGCTTATTGCAAACAAATTTAATTTAAAGAAAAAATTTAATATTGTGACTGCTATAAGTATCACAATTTAATTTATTATTTATAATTCCAAAATTTTGCTATTCTACATTTTTAAATAAATTAAAAAGGAACTAAATTAAATAGTTATGCAACCCAGATAACACCAAATAGAAAATTTATACTTACTATCTACGTATTGACATTTTTAGGGCAAATTATTAAATCAATTTGATTTATACTTTCCAAAAATTTAACTCTTAATTTTATACGAGATAAGGTGATAGAAATGTGACAATTACTGGGGTTCCATTGAATGAACTCTATGTTGTTCATGTGTGGTTCATGATTTCAATGACACATGAGTCTATTCAAAGCTTTGTATTCCATAAATTTTAGCATTTTCAAGTAACTACTCTTTTTAATTTTTAAGTTATTTTATAAAACCTTATAGAACTAAGCTTCATTATTTGCTTTGAAGTGGAACACCCGCCAGTGAATAAACAAAACTGATAAAATTTGCATTTATAGAAGCACAAGCCTCAATCTCTCGAAAAGATATCATTGTATTCGTCCATTTACCCGTTCCTGAAACGTTTCAATTTCTCCTGGAAAATGAAGTTTTAGCGCTTGTACCTGTAAACTTTGAGCACATATCGAAACGTTCAAGGCAGTACGACGTAAGTGCTCCATATTACATTTCATCGTAGGTATTTTCGAAAACGTTTTACTTGTCTTTATGTACTTTATGTTATTTTAACCCGATTTTAAACAGAAAATGTTAAACAATAATTTTTATATCATAATTTTAAATTATTTTACACGATTTTGGCGCTTAACACGTTCTGGCGAAAAATGCGTAATATGTTCTCTAATTTGTAACATTTTAAAATTCACGGTAAGCTTATTAAACATGATTTTTAGTAAAATATGGAAGTCGACATTATCTTGCGCTTCATAATCATTGAACACGTTTTTTTACTATATCTAAAAAGTTAACAATGAGTGTCTCTAGCAGCAACAATATTGATTATCGCCTTTTTATTTGAATTTAAGCAAAAAAATAGTATTGTACGTTTTTAGAGCTTTGTGTGTAACTTTTTGTTTTACTTATATTAAAATAAGAAACCAAGGAAGCCAAAACTCTCGGCTCTAATGATTGGTTATCGACGAACAGAAAAGGAGATTGATAGCTTTGTCAAAAACATTCTTCTCAAGTTCAATAAATGTATAATTATAAAATTGCAAACTGTAAATTATTATATTTCTTAATTTTTATTTGCCCTAATTGGATAAATATAAGGTAGATATACAGGATGGGTCAATTTTATATTTACAGATTAAAATGGTCATTATTGAAAACAAGGTGGAACTCGCTTTAGCGGCAGTTTTAGGCTTCTATACAGCTACCTTTCTGGTGTGGAAAGTTGTTATTATCTGGTTATTTTTGGTCGCCATATAATGTAACATCACATAATCAGATAATCTGCACTAATTATTTATTATTTTATTTTAACCACAGCAGTGGCTTGATGTGGATAGTGAAGTTAAGTTGTAAATAAAAGAGAAGGAAGAGGATGGATCCGCCTCAAAAAATGGACCGGAAATTACGCAAATTTCGAAAGCGAAAGCAAATTGCCAATATGACGTCAGAACAAATTATTCAACATCGCGAAAGAAATCAAATTGCCAACATGACGTCAGAACAAATTGAACAAAATCGCAAACGAAAGCAAATTGCCAACATGACCCCTTCGAAAATATTACATCGTTCACGTAGTCATGCAATTCGCCGACAAAATCCACGAAGTAAAAACGCAGCTGTTCTTGAAGTAGGTAACGTTGTAGAACCAATTGTCGACGTTCATAACGGTAGTTTTACACTACCAGAAAAGTACACTACCACAACTACCAGAAAAGTAGTTGTATTTTATTTTACTTTGATGTGAAAAAATAATTTTTTAATGATGTGGTTAGTGAAGTTAAGTTGTAAATAAAAGAGAAAGGAGAGGATTGGTCCACCTCAAAAAAAGGACCAAACATTACAGAGAAGTAAAGTTTCGAATAGAATGGAAAAGTTTGATTGTTATTACTTATATAGTAAATGATAATTACCAACCGCAAAAAATTTAATTGGTGCAGATTATCTGATTATGTGATGTTACATTATATGGCGATCAAAACTAACCAGATAATAACAACTTTCCACACCAGAAAGGTAGCTGTATAGAAGCTTAAGAACTGCCGCTAAAGCGAGTTCCACCTTGTTTATATCTGTGGTAATTCTGATAATCTGAATTTTTAATACCTACCAAGCTAAAAAATATTCTAGTATAGTATAAGTAAAATTTAGTGACAATAAGAGATTTCGATTATCAGATTAGTATCTTTATTATCGGATAAAAAATTATTTTTTCACATAAAAGCAAAAGAATAGCATTTTAAGTTCAAATATAAATCTCAGAATATTTCATTTCTTAAATCTGTTGTATAGAAGCCTAGGAACCGCTGCTAAAGCAAGTTCCAACTTGTTTCTTTTTCTGTTCCGCAGCAATCAGTTTCTCCACTCTTTTTCTGTTTCTTATACGTTTTGCCGCCACTTTTTTTTTCGCAATATTTAAATCAATTTTACGCATTCCATTGCTGCTAAACTCACGAAGTGCCTCCTTTAACGAATTAATAGTAGCTCGTTTGAATTCTTCTCTGACTTCAAAATCTTCGTATTTTCCGAACGATAAGTCCCTCTTTAGCGCCTGTTCCACATCCTTTATTAATTCACCTGAAAACATTTTTCGTTGACGTTCAACACTTATTATTTCGTTATAATGTAATTCTGCTTATATAGTAATTTTGAGTAGGATAATCGGATTAACTTATCCGATGATACGTTGATCCGATGATACGTTGATACGATGATACGTTGATACGATGATACGTTCATCCGATGATACGTTGATACGTTGATCCGATGATACGTTGATGTTCGGTTTGCTTCGGGTATTTCCGTGGGACAGACAGAAGGACTTGGCCTTTTATAATAAGAGATTTGGTATGCATTGAAAAAAACAGATCAACATATCAACGTATTTAAATTTCCTATATAGGTGAAAAATTATGTAAATAAAATACGTATAACTTATATTTGGTCTGCATTGAAAAAACATGCGGACGGACACGAAGCCAGACCATAAGGCTTCTTTCTATACCTTGTATAGAAGCCTAAAAGTAGCGCACTGGCTACCCAGTTCATAGACCTCTATACACACAGAGTATTTCCAATACGATTTGAAACGCTCTGTATGATTTTGAATTATGCGGACGGACAGACAGACAGACAGACAGACTGACACGGAGCCAGATCATAAGGCTTCTTGCTATACTTTGTATAGAAGCCTAAAAGGGAGGAAAAATTGGCTGTTGCCTATATGAAGAAGAAACAGAAAGAAGAACAGGAATTGGCAATATCGCTGCGTGCTTTCGAAAATTCCTTATTAGAAGACGAATAATAGTTCATATTACAATATCTTAATATATAAAATGCCAGCTCTCTCCTGCGGCGTGTCAAAACCTAATCTCATTGGTCCAAATTTGATACCAACATAAGCACTAATCGAAGTTATGGAAGGGGAAGGATCTGAACGGAACGAAAAGAAGAAACAAAAATCGAGGAGATAGAAAATAACGGTTATTAATGATTAACTTAAATCCGGATTAACGGATTAACGTTAATCCGTTAATATTTAATAAAAATACTATATAATCCAAATGATTTATTATGACTTAAATGTGTTGAACGTGAACTAAAAATGTCTTTACAAAAAATGGCTTTGCGAGAATTAAATAAGGTTGTGGAAGGGGCGCTAAACAGGGCTTTATCGTTCGCTAAATATGAAGATTTAACATGGAACCTGTTTTTCGGTACCAAACCATTTTTCATAGTTTTCCTCGAGATTTAGGGGTGCCGCGGGAGTGGCGCCTATCTCGTTTCTTCTTCTTTTTACCGTTTTCCGAAGTGCTGCGTAGTTGTGTAACCGTGTATTACACGTAGTTGTGTTACACGGGGGATAATCCCTTAATTTTTGTGTTGGTAATAAAAAATTTACTATATAACAAATTTGCTTTTTGCGATCGGTTTCGGATTTAAATGTTTGGTAATGAAAATTTTGTTATTGAAAATTCATTATTGTGAATGGGAAGATGTTATTTGATAATCTACTCTATTCAAATTATAAACTATAAATTTGAATTATACATGTGGTGCCAATTTTTGGTATCGATTTTTGGTGTCGGTTTTTGCTGTCGGTTTTTGGTGTCGGTTTTTTGGTGTCGATTTTTGCGAGGTAACGACCGTGAAAACATGTTCCATGTTAAAAAACTCAATGGATCAATAGATCAACGGATCAAATAAAGAGATCAACAATATATAGGTAAACCACTCAGTTATGTATATTTCAGCAACCTTCTTCACATATCTACTCATTTTCAGAGTGTTTCCCAACACAATTTGGAGCGCACTGGCTACCCAGTTCTTAGAACTCTATACACACAGAGTATTTCCAACACGATTTGAAACGCTCTGTATGATTTTGAATTATGCGGACGGACAGACAGACGGACGGACGGACAGACACGGAGCCAGATCATAAGGCTTCTTGCTATACTTTGTATAGAAGCCTAAAAAATAGGTGTAGCGAAATTATATCGATGAGCACACTTTTGTCCAAGTGGTCTATGCGGTATGACAGCTGAGCGTATAATGACGATTTCCTCGCAAATCTTGAGGACTATGACGATTTTTACGGTTGGTAAATGTTTAGGTGCATTATGGGTAATGGCGCCAAAATTGGTTATATAAGTTACTACCTGTATAAACCTTATACAGTCGACTCTCGATAATTTATAATAACCTACTTTATAATAAAAACAAAATAGCTGTAGCGAAATTATATCGTTGAGCACACTTTTGTCCAAGCGGTCTATGCGGTATGACAGCTGAGCGTATAATGACGATTTCCTCGCAAATCTTGAGGACTATGACGATTTTTACGGTTGGTAAATGTTTAGGTGCATTATGGGTAATGGCGCCAAAATTGGTTATATAAGTTACCACCTGTATAAACCTTATACAGTCGACTCTCGATAATTTATAATAACCTACTTTATAATAAAAACAAAATAGGTGTAGCGAAATTATATCGATGAGCACACTTTTGTCCAAGCGGTCTATGCGGTATGACAGCTGAGCGTATAATGACGATTTCCTCGCAAATCTTGAGGACTATGACGATTTTTACGGTTGGTAAATGTTTAGGTGCATTATGGGCAATGGCGCCAAAATTGGTTATATAAGTTACTACCTGTATAAACCTTATACGTTGATACTTTGATCCGTTGTTATGTTGATCCGTTTTTTTGTGGTGTGTTATTTAGTTTAAATTATATAAATAATAAGCTTGAAGGTTTAATAATTATACCGTTTGTATTATCGACGTTCACTTATATAAATTTTAATCCGTTGATCCGCTGATACGTTGATCCGTGGATCCGCTAATCCGATGATACGTTGATAAGATTCTATACTTTGATTATATCGCTTCTACACACACCGACAAAAAAATTATGTAGGAATTTGTCTTGCAACAATTTGAAATAATTATTACATTAATTGTTGTCAAATTTACTTCACTTCTTGTAAAATTGACATCAAATTGATGCGAGACGAATTTGCACTTCAATTTGAAGTAAAAAAATACTTCAAATCAAAACAATTTTTTCTCTGTGAAGAGAAATTATTTCAAATTGTTGCAAGACAAATTCCTACTTAATTTTTTTTTCTCGGTGTATACTTTGTATAGAGCCCTAAATTAACGGATAATCTGTTTTTTTAAGTTGGTGATCATTGCCAACTAAAATACTATATAATAATAATGCAAATTGGAATTAAATTCTTTTTGCGAATATTTTTGACATCGATACGATCAACTTCCTAAACTTGGTGAATTATATGTTTAACCCCAGCTTCTTCTCCACTGTCCCAAGACATACTCTAAGTAAATATTGAATATTTTTGGAGGTCGCCATATAATGTAATATCACATAATCAGATAATCTGCACCAATTAAATTTTTTGCGGTTGGTAATTATCATTTACTATATAAGTAATAACAATCAAACTTATAAATTCCATTCGAAACTTTACTTCTCTGTAATGGACGGTCCATTTTTTGAGGTGGACCAATCCTCTCCTTTCTCTTTTATTTACAACTTAACTTCACTAATCACATCAAGCCACTGCTATGGTTAAAATAAATAAAAAATTATTTTTTCACATAAAAACAAAAAAATAGCATTATAAGTTCCAATATAAATCCCAGAACATTTCATTTCTTAAATCATAAAAAAATTTTTTTTACAGAACGTGGCTAGAAAGCCGATTTTTAATTTAAAACAAATTTTATTTAATTATATTTAGGTACACGATGTGTTTACAATCACAATTTCGAAGGTTCTGATTAGATTTGAATTATGCGGACAGACGGACGGACAGACGCGGAGCCAGATCATAAGGGTTCTTGCTATACTTTGTATAGTAGCCTAACAAGTAGTTTATATAGGGAGACCTCGTTGAAAATATCTTTAACGTAGTAAATTTCTTTCGAACATTTGCGTATTTATAAATTGCATTAGCGAATCGAAACAACGGATTAACAGATTAACGCAATACTATGTAGACGAAGTATTTACAATATAACAACGTATCAGTTGATCAACGTTATGATTGGCTCTGAAACATGCAGACGGACACGAAGCCAGACCATAAGGCTTCTTTCTATACCTTGTATATAAGCCTAAAAGTAGCGCACTGGCTACCCAGTTCTTAGACCTCTATACACACAGAGTATTTCCAACACGATTTGAAACGCTCTGTATGATTTTGAATTATGCGGACGGACGGACAGACAGACAGACAGACGGACAGACACCGAGCCAGATCATAAGGCTTCTTGGTATACTTTGTATAGAAGCCTAAAAGTGAGGCATTCTAATTTTTGAAATCAATCATAACAAAGGTGAATCACGTTTATCTCTTCGATCAAAACAGAATATTTCATTTATTATTCTATCAGCAATTTTAAGCATTTACAACGAGTTTGTTTCAACCAAAGAAGTTTCATCCCCTAATTGAGTCTGAACCTACCATACTCTGAGGAGACTCGTGACTGATCTAGTACGAATGGGACGAGGTGGTGAATTTTTTTTGTAAAGTTGGACCCTCGGAAACTTAATTATTTACTAATTTATAAAATTTTCTTTCATTTGAAAGTGGCGCCCAAGACAAAACCCGAGGTGTACAATTTATGATCAAAAGTACACAGCAGTATCAACAGATCAACTTATCAACAGATCAACGTATCAACGTATTTAAATTTCCTATATAGGTGAAAATTTATGAAAATAAAATATAACTTATATTTGGTGTGCATTGAAAATAGATAATCTGCACTAAATATATTTTTGCGGTTGGTATTTATCATTTACTATATAATCAATAATAAGCAAACTTTTCCATTCCATCCGGAACTTTACTTCTCTGTAATGTACGATCCATTTCTTAAGGTCGATCAATCCTAATCTTTCTCTTTTATTTACAACTTAACTTCACCAATCACATCAAGCCACTGCTGTGATTACAATAAAACCGGATCAACGTATCAACGGATCAACGTATCAACGTATCAACGTATCAACGTATCAACGTATCAACGTATCAACGTATCAACGTATCAACGTATCAACGTATCAACGTATCAACGTATCAACGTATCAACGTATCAACGTATCATCGTATCAACGTATCAACGTATCAACGTATCAACGTATCAACGTATCAACGTATCATCGTATCAACGTATCATCGTATCAACGTATCAACGTATTTAAATTTCCTATATAGGTGAAAAATTATGTAAATAAAATATAACTTATATTTGGTCTGCATTGAAAAAAAAGTTGTTATTTTTGGTCGCCATATTATTATAATGTAATATCAGATAATCTGCACTAATTAAATTTTTACGGTCACAATCACAATTTCGAAGGTTCTGATTAGATTTGAATTATGCGGACAGACAGACGGACAGACGCGGAGCCAGATCATAAGGGTTCTTGCTATACTTTGTATAGAAGCCTAACAAGTAGTTTATATAGGGAGACCTCTTTGAAAATATCTTTAACTTAGTAAATTTCTTTCGAACATTTGCGTATTTGTAAATTGCATTAGCGAATCGAAACAGCGGATTAACAGATTAACGCAATACTACTCGTATATAGACGAAGTATTTACAATATAACAACGTATCAGTTGATCAACGTTATGATTGGCTCTGAAACATGCGGACGGACACGAAGCCAGACCATAAGGCTTCTTTCTATACCTTGTATAGAAACCTAAATAAGGCTTCTTGTTATATCGTACTTTGTATAGAAGCCTAAAAGTAGCGCACCGGCTACCCAGTTCTTAGACCTCTATACACACAGAGTATTTCCAACACGATTTGAAACGCTCTGTATGATTTTGAATTATGCGGACAGACAGACGGACGGACGGACAGACGGACACGGAGCTAGATCATAAGGCTTCTTGTTATACTTTGTATAGAAGCCTAAAAGGAAGAAGCTGAGGAATTTTCAATATCGCTGCGTGATTTTGAAAATTCCTTACTCGAAGAGGAAGGGGAGGAGGAAGTAGGAAGTAGTAGTAAAACTTAGTTTTATTATTAGTTATTAAATTATTATATAAATGTTTTATTAAATAAAAAAAAACTTCTAAATACATAAATGTTTCATTAAATAAAAAAAACTTTCTAAATTCGAATAAAAAAGTTAAAAACGAGTTGTAATATTAACTAGATGATACCCCGTCCGAGGACGGGCAGCTAGAAGGACGGGCAGCTACCCAAGGTAACTTAAGTTGAATGAAGATTAAGGAAAGCTCTCAGTGCAATCCAAAAGCCATATGACCTTGGCTGCCTGCCCGTCCTTCTAGCTGCCCGTCCTCGGACGGGGTATCATCTAGTTTACTATATAAGTAATAACAATCAAACTTTTGCATTCTATTAGAAATTTTACTTCTCTGTAATGTATGGTCCTTTTTTTGAGATGGACCAATCCTCTCCTTTCTCTTTTATTTATAACTTAACTTCACTAAGCACATCAATAAAAAATTATTTTTTCACATCAAAGTAAAACAAGTAGTTTATATAGGGAGACCTCTTCGAAAATATCTTTAACTTAGTAAATTTAATTTCTGACTTTCGATGTGATAAATACTGAAGAAAGATATGATTTCGCGCTATGCTGAAGAAAAATTGGTCACAAAGTTGCTAATGATTGTAATTTTACATACAATTTCTTAACGGTGTGGAAATATTGTTTAAAAGATAAAAATACAAATAACGGATAAGCAGATAATGCAATAAATGGATAAACAGATTAACGGATCAACAGATCACCGGATCAACAGATCAGCGGATCAATGTATCAACGTATCAATATATCAACGTATCAATGTATCAACGTATCAATGTATCAACGTATCAATGTATCAACGTATCAATGTATCAACGTATCAAAGGATCAACAATTTACTATATAGGTTACACTTTGTATTTAAAATTTAGGTAATACTTTTGAAAATGAATCGATATAGCAAGTACCACTAATTTATAAACATGAACAACTCAAGCAATTATTCTAGCAGCGACTTTTCCGATTCCGATTCTGATGAAAGCAATACAAAACATCTAACATGTAATAAAATGCAAGAAGTTGTCGAAATGCCTTCATTGGCTACATTTGATGAGGCGAATGACAACTTTATGTTTAACAGCAGTAGTATACAATCGCCGACACCGGATCAATTATCTCCTGTCCATTTAACGACCAATAATACCAATAATGCAGCCCCGGCTACCAGCCGGGGGATAATCCCTTAATTTTTGTGTTGGTAATAAAAATTTACTATATAATCAAATTTGCTTTTTGCGATCGGTTTCGGATTTAAATTTTTGGTAATGAAAATTTTGTTATTGAAAATTCATTATTGTGAATGGGAAGATGTTATTCGATAATCTACTCTATTCAAATTATAAACTACTAGCTGACCCGGCAGACGTTGTCCTGCCCAAATTTCAATTTTTGCCTAAATGTATTTTTTAGATCCAATCCGCATAATGGCCTTGTGACTTATTTGGTCATCGCAAATACCAAACGTATTAAAAAAGGATTAAATAAATAAATTAATAAAAAATACAAATCAAGGTTTAATAAAAAAAAAGTTTAACAAAACTGTTTAGTATTCACAAAAACCACAATAATTTCTAATTTTACTTTATTTTATTTTTGCCAATTACTCTTGTTCTTTGTGTTCTTCCTTTTCCTCCTCCCCTTCGTCTTCTAATAAGGAATTTTCGAAAGCACGCAGCGATATTGCCAACTCCTGTTCTTCTTACATACATACATTGAATTTTATATATATAGATATCGTTCGTTAATACGTTGATCCGTTGAAACGTTGATTCGTTGATCCGCACTAACGTTGGTCAAGCTAATACAGCGCTTGACCAAAGTTCGCGGCAAGATTCTAAAGTAGCCTATGTTTTTTGTAGCATTGTAAATAGCTTCTACACCAAATTTGGTAGAGATTGGTCAAACGGTGTAGAATTGTATAGAAAACATACATACATACATACATACATACATACATTGAATTTTATATATATAGATAAATTTGAATTATACATGTGGTGCCAATTTTTTTGGTATCGATTTTTGGTGTCGGTTTTTGCTGTCGGTTTTTGGTGTCGGTTTTTTGGTGTCGATTTTTGCGAAGTAACGACCGTAAAAACATGTTCCATGTTAAAAAACTCAATGGATCAATAGATCAACGGATCAAATAAAGAGATCAACAATATATAGGTAAACCACTCAGTTATGTATATTTCAGCAACCTTCTTCACATATCTACTCATTTTCAGAGTGTTTCCCAACACAATTTGGAGCGCTCTGTATGAATTTGAATTATGCGGACAGACGGAGCCAGATCGTAAGGCTTCTTGCTATAATTTGTATAGAAGCCTAATAGCGCACTGGGTACCCAGTTCTTAGACCTCTATACACACTGAGTATATTCAACACGATTTGAAACGCTCTGTATGATTTTGAATTATGCGGACAGACGGACGGACAGACGGACAGACAGACGGACAGACACGGAGCCAGATCATAAGGCTTCTTGCTATACTTTGTATAGAAGCCTAAAAGTAGCGCACTGGGTACCCAGTTCTTAGACCTCTATACACACAGAGTATTTCCAACACGATTTGAAACGCTCTGTATGATTTTGAATTATGCGGACAGACAGACAGACAGACAGACAGACAGACAGACAGACAGACAGACAGACGGACGGACGGACGGACAGACAGACACGGAGCTAGATCATAAGGCTTCTTGTTATACTTTGTATAGAAGCCTAAAAATAAAAAAAAAAGACGGTGACCAGCTTAAGCGGTTAAGTGCGTTGCTGCTAATGCTGAATGCCCGGTTCGACTCCGGGCTCAGTAAAAACTTTATTCTGACCGTCTCCCCTCGGAAGGCAATGGCAAACCACCGAGGTGTAATCTGCTTAGAACAGCCTCTCTGGAGATGAAGTGTATACACTTCCCGCGGTTCGGAGCCCGCGTTAAACAAGTAGGTCCCCTATGTGTGTGATAGTACTACAAACGCACAACATATACATAGGAGAGAGGTCACCAACATCCGGTAACGGATAGGCACGTTAAGAAGAAGAAGCAAAAATAATCTTTGAAAAGAATGTGTTAACCCCCCCCCCCCCTCAGCAAATTATTAGCATCTTTTGACGATGTAGTGGAAAGTTGGAACAAGTAATGTTCCTATAAATTCACATAATGGTGCCCAAGATAGTGTAGTTTACGAAAATCTTAATAGGGAATATGCATGTAGCATTTGATTTTTGTATTTTATGCCACCTTTTGAGGCCAAATACTCCACTGTGCGCCGTAGTGTGATGAATATTTAACTCCGCACCAATTGTTCTTGTACTGATACAAGGATTATTCACTACGGCAGCAATTACATTTGTTTCGATATCGGTACCTGGAGCTTCATCACCAATATTGATTTCTTCTAAATTTATTCTTTTATTTCTGCAGGTCTTGCATGACGGCTTAAATACAGATCCATATTGATTTTGATTATCAATTACATTTTTAATTGTCGAATAAGTAGGGATTGGTCTTTCTGGGTATAAACCAGCAAAGAGATCTCGTACCATACGTATACTGTTTCCAGAGTAATATAGTTTTAAAAATTTATTTTTTTCACTAATTGTGTACTTTACTTCCATTTTATGAAATTAAAATTTAATAAAGTGCAAAACTGTAAACAAAGTGCAATTGTTTTTTAATACTTATCAAAAATAATTACCTTAGAAACTTTCATGGCTAGTCTGATAAATGAAAATTTGAACAATTTCAAAAGCATTTTTTGCCACTTTAAGTAAAAGCTAGATGAAAATAATTCTTTCATCATTTGTAGTTTATTTTTCTGCATGATTTTTGTGTCTTTCATTTTTTTTCTAAAATAATTAGGGAAGCAGGAATTTGCATAAATAAGTTTTTACATGTAAATATCCTATGAACGGCTAACTCATTCAACACCCTGTATATAGATTATTTATCAAAATAAATAATAAATTCTACCGGGTTTTTATACGGGGTGTCACAAAATTTTACGATATTATTAATTTTTTAGTATGGGGTTTAAAACCATAATATTTTATGACTGGGGGGGGGTCGTTTCAAAATATTACCTTTTCCATGGATGTAATTATTTTTCTTTCTTTGGTTATTTCCTCCCTCGGAAATGGGTAAGTTTAATTTTCCTTTAGATACGGTCTTTATAATTTTACGCTGTTTCTTTTTTTTGCACGTGTTGTAACCCAGCCGCGGTATTGGCTTTTTCTTTATTGAATCTGAGTTATATGCATTTCTGGACGGTGACAATGGTGGTCGCTATAGAGTGTGCAAAGTCCATGAGACGAACTTTGTACACCCTACATAGTGCTGTGTTTTAAAATGACCTCACATCATAGTAAATACTTGCAAAACGGAATTAATCAAAATATTAAGAAAATTGAGCTAATTCGTAATATTAAGATTTACCAGATAAGAAATCCATCTCTATTTCAGATATTATGAACCTTATAAGATCTTTAAAGATGATAAAGCTATACGAGTATCAAAACCTGCTAAATACATTCAATTTGAGGGTGATCAACTCAAAATCTTCTTAAAAGACACTTTACTTTAGAAATGGTTAAAAACTATGTTTGTTATCTGTAAACATAACCTATTAACTTATAAACTTGAAATTGAAAAATCTCTTTGAATAACTTGTTTTATGAAAATCTGATTGTAACAAAAATTCTATTATATCTGATTGTATGTGATAATTATAAATTTGTGTCCAAAATTTGTAAAAGGTATATAAAGGTCAAAATTGCATAAAATTGATAAGTGAATCGTGATAACGAAAAATGGTCAAATAAAGATCTTCGAATTGTAACAAGATTGACTACCGTGACAAAATTCAACTGGAAGACAGCATACAAGTAATCTCTTCAAATATCCATCCAATTCTGGAAATTACAATAAATTTAATTAAACAAAAAAATTACGAAAGGATACAATTTGACTTACAATTTACAAAAGTCTTTGCAAATTTCACGTTTTGCGCAAGAAAACAATTTAGTTGATCTTTAATGTTTGAAGTTGAAGGACGTGCACTATGCGATCCTAATTTATTTACCTTTGGAATTGATTATCAAGATCAAGATGGCTAACTCTAGTAGTGTCTTCTAGAAATTATCAACATTAAACATCGATTCAATCAATGAATATCCGATGATTAAATAACGTAAATCTACTTACCGGCAAACAATATATCTAAATAACAATTGGAAATTAAATTGGTATAATTATTGTAACAACAACTCAATCCAGTGAAGAGCAGATTCAACGTGTACCTTATCAACTATTCATCAGCTACGAATGGAAGTGTCTAATAGTGCGCAAGTGTATTGCAAGATAAAGTGTGTTCTACGCTGACTTATTATAAAAAGTCCGGATCATAAAAATCATAAGGTATTTGTGAAACATTTATTATTTTAAAATTTAACTTTGGCCTTCAGCATTTTAAATAAAGGATGCTGGAAAAAGACTCTAACAGGTGCATTTTCGGCTACCCTATTTGATAAAAATCTTCACTAACAAAACATTTATTATTTTATTTCATAAGCTTTACAAAAAGCAACATTTTAAGTAAAAACATTTAACCCGTTAAGAACAACGGAAAGTCTTAATTATATTAAACATTTGAAGAAAGGAAGAAAGAAAAGGATCTCAATTCATCTTTTTGGTATTTTATTTGTAAACCATTGTGGTGACAGATTTCGTATCTGTATATTTTGTTAATTTGATTACTTTGGCGCATTGCGATATTATTGAATATAAAAATCATTTTTAAGTTAACGAAATCTTTTATTATTTATCAAACATTTACAGGAAAACATTTCAAATTTTTAAAGATCATTCAAACATAAAGAAGTGGATCGTTTATCTGATAGTAAAACATTTAAGTATTTTTCATTCAAAATTATTTAGCATTTTTAAAGTTGAACAGAATTTTCGATTCATTAAGCAACTTCCCTAATTTAATCGCCAACACCTGCATTACCTTGAGAGAGTTTCAGGCTGAGCTATAAGAAAGGGACAAGTTGATGAGCACTCTATTAAATTTTAGCACGCAAATTTTACAAAAATTACATTTTTATATTTTTCATTCAATCTGAATGTGGTGCCCAGCAAAAAGACGTGTCTAGGATTTAAATAAGGGAGGTCATAGCAATAGGTTTGATCGTGTCGAGTGCTTGTTGTCATTGTGGCTTGCCCTAACACAGTTGACGCACCCTTGCTTAGCAAGATCTCCTTGTACCCCACAGTCACGTGAGGCGTGTTCTGTCAATGCGCAAAAGGCTCAAGTTTTAGTCCCTTTGCAATATTTGGCCGTGTGGCTGAATCTTTGGCATTTATAGCACCGGACTATTCCGATGTGGTCATGCACACTGTAACTTCTCCAAGCTACTCTAAGCTTCCCATCTTTAATTACTGCCTCACAAACCAGGGGATGAACCTCCAGGATCCACTTGAGCCAAGAACTCCCGGCCATTTTGACCAGCTCGAGGAAATTCCTCTCTATTTCCAGGACTATTTGGTCCTTGAAAACGGATTTATCCACCATTTGGATCGCAATTGACGGCCAGGTTGATGAAGGCTCCCGGGTCTCCAATTGTTTCTCCACTAGTAGTCTGTTGCCTACTAGCTACTTTATTGAATTCCATCACGACACCTTTATTCTTGATCAGATAGAGCCTATCTGGCTTTATGCTGAGATCCGCAAGCCTGAAACTAGTCATGGTGGTTTTAGTGTCCTCTGCTGATTGGGAAGAGCTACCCTCTCCAGGGTAGACAATTAATTGTACTCCTAGGGTTGCTGACAGCAGCCCTCTTCAATGCCTGCAGATAATCCTTGGGGTGGGTGTTCTGCTTCTTTCATTCTTCCTGAGGGGAAGAATCCATTGTCCTGGGTTCCCGGACCTTGAGGAGGTTCGGGGGGTTAGGAGAGGTAGGGACAAGTGCCCTTACCACTTCTTGTATTATTACTTTGGCCGGGGGAGAGTAGGCTGAAGGCTCACCCGTTCCTCGCCCGTTTCGTACGATAATTTCATTACGGAGCCTCAGTATGACACTCTCCATGTTTAAACCCTTTCGAGGGCTTCTTTTGCTTCTTAGCTTCTTATTAGAAACCTTCTTATTTCATGCGCATCGTCTATTACATTTTCGGCCAATTGGTTAACTTGTACATTGGTCGACACCAGCTCCTGGGTTGCTAGTGTTATTTCTTTATTTTCCCTAGTTTCGTTTGCTTTTTGGTTTCTTTATTTTCTTCTCTTTCTTTTTCCTTTGTTAATTCCTGTTCCGATTCTGCCTCTTCTGAGTCTTGGTATTCTTTTGCTTATTTTGCTAATCTGGTTTGCTTCCTTTGGTTTTTATTCGGTTTCATTTTTGCTTCCAGTTTGGTTTTTGGCTCAGGTTGAGTTTCGCAGTCCAAGCTATTAGTTTCTTGGTCCAAGAAGAACCGGTGTAACCGGGAATATTTACCCCCGTGAAATTTTACCCCCCGGTAAAATTTCCCTAGTGAAATTTTACCCCCCGGTAAAATTTCCCTAGTGAAATTTTACCCCCCGGTAAATATTACCTAGTGAATATTTACCGGGGGTAAAGATTCACTAGTGATATTTTACCCCTCAGTAAAAAATAAAAGGGGGTAAAATATCGCTAGTGAATATTTACCGGGGGGTAAAAATTAAATAAAATTTAATTAATTTTCCCTAGTGAATATTTACCGGGGGTAAATATTCACTAGTGATATTTTTCCGGGGGGTTAAAATTTAATAAAAGTTCACTAATTTTAGCCCCTTCATGAAGGAATTTTATTGTTAAATAAGTGTTTTATTGCTCTTTATGTCTGAATATCGATAAAATTGCACTATGTCAAACGTTTATGCAATTTCAAGCAAGTTATTTGGTAAAAAAATTATTTTGCACTTTAAGTACTCCCGAGTCGCCTTCCGTAGTATTGCTTTCGCTTGATTGCTGCTCAAATTCTCCTAATCTGTAATTATTTAATACCATCATCTAGGTCTGTCCAGCTTCCAGCTTTACAACTTTTATTACCAACCTATCTACTAATACTATATATAATAAAAACAGGTATCCAGTAAGAACAAAAAATGTATCATAAACATCAGAAGAAAATGTCTAGTCCACGGGAAAGTAATGAATTGGGTAAAATTTATTGTAGCGTAGACCAAGATAATACTACTACTATCGAAGAAAATGCATCTTCTCTCGAAGTAATCGATTCCACTCCAACAAAATTAAAATTCCGCTTTTGTCCTGTAAATCAAAAATGGCAAAAGCGACTTTGTGAGAAGTTTGGACTTGAGTTCCACATGAATTCCAATTTTATATCAACGAGGAATTCGTTGCTTCATCCACCACACACTGTTGTAGACGTCAAGGCAGACGGCAATTGTTATTTTAGGTGCATATCTTTATGCATTACCGGAAGTCAAAATGAGCATGAACAAGTGAGGAAGATTGTAACAGATTACATGAAAATAAAAACAAAAGCGGTTGATCGGTTTTCTGGCGCAACAAACTATATGGAAAATACGCAAATGGATACAAATGCAATGTGGGCAACGGAAGTAGAAATATTTTTCACTGCAGCTCTCATAGGCGCCGATATATATTCCTACACTCAAATTTCAAAGAATCCTTCTGCATGGCTAAGATTTCCTAGCTTAATGCAGCTTTCCAATGAAGCAAATTACAAAAACTCGGCAATATATTTGAAACACAAAAATTCTAACCATTATGAAACTGTAGTTTCAGTAAAAAAAACCTCGTAGACAAAAAATTATTAAATTTTCGTAATTTTTGAATAAATTTTCCCTTATAAAATAATTTCGCCATCTTCGCACTTTGAGACCTCTTCATGTATCTATCAAATTTCGTCAAAAACCCACGAAGGATATTTTAACATCTTACATAGTGAAATATTATCGAATTTGATACAAAATAGCAATAAAAATTTTTATATAACAGCTATTTAATTTCAAAGGGGTAAAAATTCACTGACGATATTTTGAATAATTTTACCCCCCGGTAAAAATTCCCTAGGGAAATTTTACCCCCATAATATTTATCACGAGGGGTAAATATTCACTAGGGAATTTTTACCGGGAGGTAAAATTATACTAGCGAAATTTTACCGGGGGTAAAATATCCCTAGGGAAATTTTACCCCCGGGGGGTAAAATATAAAGGGGTAAATATTCCCGGGTACACCGGCATCACGAATGTAAAACTACATTGGGATATTGTATATTTACATCACCAAAATAAGTGCACATAAAAATACATTATAATAATAATAATAATAGATTTTTATTACACATAAAATTTACACATAAAATTTAAATTTTACAAGTAATGCGTGGAGATCAGCAAGAGCTGTTTTTCATCCCTACGTTAAGTGATTCTGCCAGTCCATCGCAAAGTATTCCTCCAGACAATAGATAGGATTATCCGCCAGTATAGGTTTCAGTGTCCTCTTCATTGTGGTAGTTGGAAGTTCTCGCAATTGTGTGGGCAACTTGTTGAAAATCTTGATTATTTGTAAGAGGTAAATCGAGGGTAAAAGAAGTTACTAATTGGGTTCCACCTTTACAATGCCACTTTTCATGACCGTGGATGTTAGGTACGAGACAGCTAGCTCATAGTTTCTCATTCATGCGTCGAAGAGCTGGGAGGTTCGGGTTGTTAAATCGAACCTTCGTGGGAACGTTAAATTTTGTCGATCTTTCACTTACCGTGATAGCAAAGCCTGGGCGCCAGATGAGGTGACAAAACATTAAAAATAAATCTCAATCTTTGCTTCTCTCATCAAAATTTAGAGATGAATAAATTACATCGAGTATACACAAAAAGGCACAATAATACAAAGATTAGCAAAAATTCTTGTTTAATGGACAATTTAATAATTTATTATAAGTGAACAATTTGAAAAATTATTATAAATGGATAACCTGATAAATTATTATAAACAGGAAATATAGAAATGATAACAATTGTCTTATAAATAAACAATGGTGACTTTTATAATTACTGACATTATCTTTAACTTCGTAATAGAGGTTACAATAACCAAATCGAACAAGACAACAGGTGACACAAATAAATAAATAAACCAACACTATTGTCAATTTATGGTTGTTAACCAACCGACAGCTATTTACTTTAATGATAAATCTGTCGAGGTTATTCTTTGCCAGCAAGGCTCTCCTTGACCGGTACAGTTTAAATGGAATGATTGAAATGCTATTAATCCGGATGCCAGATGCAAAACTGAATAGTTGCACCGAATTTTTATGTATATCATAAATTTGTAATTTCAAATGAATAAATATTGTACAAACTTTTTGATTTGACCTCATACAGTAAGTAATCGTACGTTTCCAATTACTTACTTGTTGATAAATGCGGCCTCCTTCCGGTCGTTCGAACGAGCGTATGTAGGAATGGTCTATAAACTGATAAATCCTCCGGTTGATTTGGAACTAGAAATAATTGGAAAGAACACACTTATATGAGGTACAAGCAATGCGAATAATTTCGCAGATTTTTGAAAGCAAATGAATTATTGAAGATAATTCCGATTACAAATTCTTAATAACATAATATTAATAGCTTTTTGATACCAATTCGTTTTGTTGAATCCTGTACTCAAATTGTCTTAATAGTTCGCTGGTTAACACACACATTTTCCTTTTCTAATGTTAATGCTTATTTTGGTGGGGTAATTCGTTAATAGCACGTGCGGATTCTGACCTGGTACTTGAATAAATAATATCCAAAAAGGATTTTTCTTCTTAATATGACAACTCAGAACTTGGCCGGCTAATCTTATTTTTGAAACCAATAATTTCGGCAGAATTCAAAGCAATCAGTACCGTTTGTACATTATTTGTTGCATTCATATAACCTAGAAATGGCCGAAACACAAGTTCACCGCTAATGATTATAACACGGCTTATCACTCGATAAACTATCTTCAAATACGTTGTCTTTACTCAGGACTATCATCCGACCTTCACCGATACTTGAACGTTTTATTAAATAACTCAAAATAATTTTATTTTGCCGGATCAAAAAAATTACATGTACTCGTTTTTGTGTGATTGTAAACAACCCTTGTTGCCCCTAGGGATTTTAGGTACCTTGATTTTTGTTGAAATTCATCGTTCGACTCTTATCGATCGATGGGTCACCTAACCCATAGGCGCGGATAATTCAAAATACGTAATAATTCGAGTTCATGTTGGAATTATAAAATTTGTTTTCCTTTCCAAAGGAAATTAACGGAAGACCGTTACATATTCTCACCTCAGCATTTCTTTGTATTCTGCTTGAATACGTACTAGGTGGGACTAGATCTGCTTGGTTCCTCGTATTGTACATGTGGCTTCGATGGGCATTCACAAAAAGTTCTTTGTTGTTTTAGGCTTCTATACAAAGTATAGCAAGAAGCCTTATGATCTGGCTCCGTGTCTGTCCGTCCGTCTGTCTGTCCGTCCGTCCGTCTGTCTGTCCGTCCGTCCGCATAATTCAAAATCATACAGAGCGTTTCAAATCGTGTTGAATATACTCAGTGCGTATAGAGGTCTAAGAACTGGGTACCCAGTGCGCTATTCTAGCTAGCTAGAAGGACGGGCAGGCAGCCAAGGTCATATGGCTTTTGGATTGCACAGAGCTTTCCTTAATCTTCATTCAACTTAAGTTACCTTGGGTAGCTGCCCGTCCTTCTAGCTACCCGTCCTCGGACGGGCTATCATCTAGCTCTCAGTGCAATCCAAAAGCCATATGACCTTGGCTTCCTGCCCGTCCTTCTAGCTAGCCGTCCTCGGACGGGCTATCATCTAGCTCTCAGTGCAATCCAAAAGCCATATGACCTTGGCTGCCTGCCCGTCCTTCTAGCTACCCGTCCTCGGACGGGCTACCAGCTAGTTGTTAAATTGTTTATCAACTGGACGCTCCTTGGCGAAATTCTTGGAGCCGCAGAACTGACAGATGGAATTCATTTCTCCACAATCGTGTCGAGTAACGTGAGATTCATCAAATCTCAATGCTCTTATTTGGAGTTGAATTGCTTGACTTTGGTATCGATTTTCTTTCTGTCGATGTATCGCATGGGATCGAGCGTTAGCAGCTTGCCGCGCTTGAGTTTCTTCTAATGTTTCACGTTGTTGACGTGTCGCATGGGATAGAGAGTTAGCAGCTTGCCGCGCTTGAGTTTCTTCTAATGTTTCACGTTGTTGACGTATCGCATGGGACCGAGCGTCAGCAGCTTGCCGCGCTTGAGTTTGTTCCAAAGTTTCACGTTGTCGACGTATCGCATGAGACCGAGCGTCAGCTTGTCGCTGTGATCGAAGCTGTTCTTCTGTGTTATTAGCTCTTGTACGTGCTTTTCTCTCACGATTCAATCGCCGTCGCTTTACAGCAGGATTTTCAAAATTTTCATTATCCATTATGGAAGTTCACATAATGCTTTTTTGGAAATAGCTGTCATAATTTTTCACCGATATAAGAAATTTAAATACGTTGATACGTTGATCTGTTTTTTCAATGCAGACCAAATATAAGTTATATTTTATTTACATAATTTTTCACCTATATAGGAAATTTAAATACGTTGATCCCTTGATACGTTGATCCGATGATACGTTGATACGTTGATACGATGATACGTTGATACGATGATACGTTGATACGATGATACGTTGATACGATGATACGTTCATCCGATTGGTTATGAAATTATCCGTTATGCGTTCGGTTCGGTTCGGTTTGCTTCGGGTATTTCCGTGGGACAGACAGAAGGAAGGAAGGAAGGAAGGAAGGAAGGAAGGAAGGAAGGAAGGAAGGAAGGAAGGAAGGAAGGAAGGAAGGAAGGAAGGACTTGGCCTTTTATAATAAGAGATAACTTTTATTATAACTTATTTATTTATTTTAACTTTACGTTATTATGGAATATCAATTAACCGACGACGAAGATTTTAAGGACTTTATCGAAATTTTAGCTGAAAGCATTCAAAGAAACTCTCAAGTTTTTCGTGATCGTTCAAATCATTTTGTTAGTTGGTCAGATAAGGAAAGTTTTGCTAGATTTAGATTGACGAAACATTCGATTCAAATAATATTAAACCAACTAAATCTTGATTCCCAGGCAATAAGGTATAACTTTCAGTTTCAATCTAATATCATTGAATGTCAAATGTTAAAAATCATTGTTTTTCTAGGGATTTATGTCTTGTTCAGGAGTACCAACATAAATTTTAATGATAACTCTCGGATTAGTTGACTCGCCCTACATACAACCGCATTGGCGTTGATCCTGGTTCAACACTTGAATAAGGTTCGGCTAATCCTCGAGTTAAACCACTGACATACAACCACCCCCAAGTTTAGGAAGTTGATGGTATCGATGTCAAAAATATTCGCAAAAAGAATTTAATTGCAATTTGTATTATATAGTATTTTAGTAGGCAATGATCACCAACTTAAAAAACAGATTATCCGTTAAATATTTTTAGGGTTCTATACAAAGTATACACCGAGAAAAAAATTAAGTAGGAATTTGTCTTGCAACAATTTGAAATAATTTCTCTGCACAGAGAAAAAATTGTTTTGATTTGAAGTATTTTTTACTTCAAATTGAAGTGCAATTTCGTCTCGCATCAATTTGATGTCAATTTTACAAGAAATGAAGTAAATTTGACAACAATTAATGTAATAATTATTTCAAACTGTTGCAACACAAATTCCTACTTAATATTTTTCTCGGTGTGTGTAGAAGCGCGTATGGGGTTGAGTCTTGGACTTTGACAGAAGCTGTTTGCAAAAAATTGGCAGTATTTGAAATGTGGTTGTACCGACGTATACTGAAGATACCATGGACAGACCGTGTTACCAATCAGACTGTTCTAGAAAGACTGGATAAGAAGAGAGCCTGGGGCATATTATGAGAAATAGTCAACGATACGGATTGCTATAAATAATTCTACAAGAAAATGTAGAAGGAAAGAGAGGACCGGGAAGAAGAAGAATATCATGGCTGAAGAACTTGAGAACATGGTATAATACAACAACAGTGGGTCTTTTTAGAGCCGCAGCAGATAAGGTACGCATTGCTATGATGATCGCCAACATTCGAAACGGATAGGCACTAGAAGAAGAAGAAGTGTAGAAGCGATAGAATCAAAGTATAGAATCTTATTAACGTATCATAGGATTAGCGCATCATGGTATCATCGGATCAGCAGATCACGGGATCAGCGGATGAAGGAATCAGCGGATCAACGTATCAGCGGATCAACGTATCAGCGAATCAACGTATCAACGTATCAGCGGATCAACGTATCAACGTATCAGCGAATCAACGTATCAACGTATCAGCGGATCAAACTATCAACGTATCAGCGGATCAACGTATCAGCGGATCAACGTATCAGCGGATCAACGTATCAGCGGATCAACGTATCAACGTATCAACGTATCAACGTATCAACGTATCAACGTATCAACGTATCAACGTATCAACGTATCAACGTATCAACGTATCAACGTATCAATGTATCAACGTATCAACGTATCAATGTATCAACGTATCAACGTATCAACGTATCAACGTATCAACGTATCAATGTATCAATGTATCAACGTATCAACGTATCAACGTATCAACGTATCAACGTATCAACGTATCAACGTATCAACGTATCAACGTATCAATGTATCAACGTATCAACGTATCAATGTATCAATGTATCAACGTATCAACGTATCAACGGATCAACGTATTATCGGATCAACAAATGTTATATAGGTTGTCGTCGATAATACAAACGGTATATTAAATCTTCAAGCTTATTATTTATATAATATAAAGTAGATAAAACCACACAATTTCGTAATGCCTAGAAAGCAGTTGACACCTGAAGAGCGAAAAGCAGCAGCTGCCCGTCGACGCCAGAAGGATGCTATGAGGAAACATACTATTAGACAAGATCCTTCGTTTCGTTTACAGGAACAAGTTCACAACACCGAAAGCCATCGTCAAGCCCGTCAAGATCCTTCGTTTCGTTTACAGGAACAAGTTCACAACACCGACAGCCATCGTCAAGCTCGTCAAGATCCTTCGTTTCGTTTACAGGAACAAGTTCGCGACACCAAAAACCATCGTCAAGCCCGTCAAGATCCTTCGTTTCGTTTACAGGAACAAGTTCGAGACACCAAAAACCATCGTCAAGCCCGTCAAGATCCTTATTTTCGTTTACAGGAACAAGTTCACAACACCGAAAGCCATCGTCAAGCACGTCAAGATCCTTCGTTTCGTTTACAGGAACAAGTTCACAACACCGAAAACCATCGCCAGGCTCGTCTTGATGAAGACGTGCGCATCCACGAACATAATCTCCGTAGAATTCGCGAGCAAGGCTCATGGCAAGATGAAATAAATCGATTTGAAGCTGAAATTCGCAAAGGCTGCACTCACGTATGTCATTCATGTGGGGGACTTTTTTTTCACTACTCCATTAAAACTCACAGCATGACCGAACTCCTTTTAGCTGGAAAGCAGCAATCCTTCATTGACTCAGTAATTATAGTCCCACCCACTTCAGACCTCGCTGAATTTTGCTCAACTTGTCACAGATCTATCCAGCAAAACCGGATTCCACGTCTCTGTCTCTCCAACGATCTGCAGTTTCCCTATGTTCCACAAAGTGTAAAGAATCTGACACGTTTGGAAGCCCGTTTGGTCTCAGCTCGACATGTGTTTCAGTCCATTTGGGCTATATATGGAATGCATGGACAGATGAGAACAAAAGGACGAATTATTAACGTCCCAGTCTCCATAGATAATACCATTCAATCCCTTCCTAGGCTTCCGAATCAGGACGATGTTTTACACATCCGACTCGCCCGCCAAATTGAAGTTCCGAGAAATTATACAGCTGGTAACATTCGTCCGGCTTGTGTGATGGATGCCGCTAAAATTCTTACCCGATCTCCGCTTTACCGTGAATACGGAATCACTCTTTCAAGCAATTGGACCGAGATATGTCAGCATCAAATTGATGTGGCATTACACGAAAACCCAGAAGAAATTGCGATGGATGTTCAAGAGGAAGAGGAAGTCGATGACGTAAATCCTGGTAGAGGAGAGACTTTAATTACTAGTGATGAGGGAATCCGGATGGCTCCAGCGGAAGGGAACCAACCAATCTCTATTCTATATGATCCTGACTCGTATTTTCTTACGTTTCCCCAAATATTTGCTGGGCACCGAATGAAGCCATCCGATAGTAATGGTAAATTACTAAGCCGCTCCGAATTTGTCAAATCAATGGCGCGTAACAGTGATCGCCGTGCCGTTGAAAATGTCGATTTCTTACTGTTTTTGGCCAAATCTCTCGAAATTCAGAGAATTTCAGATAATCGCAAGGTGTGTCTTCGTAAACGAAGACGCAATGGAGAGTTAATCCGAGTCACTGCGGAACAAGTTAGTCATTCTAATTTTGTGGATGGGTTAGTTAATGATGATAATGCTTTTAAGGTTTTACAAGGAGTACGAAATTCATGTCATCATTGGCATCAAGAAGGCCTTAAAGTCCGAAGGATGGTCAGTCAGTTCAATTTGCCTCATCTCTTCATCACTATTAGTGCCGCTGAGCTAAAATGGAACGAGTTGATTGTGATTCTCAAGCAAATTCTTGACAAAATTACAATTTCTGAAGAAGAAGCACAAAATATGTCAAAGAATGACAAACAATTACTTATTCAGCGCGATCCCGTGACTTGCGCTCGATATTTTGAACATCGCACTTCTGCTCTTTTCAAGACCTGGAAAAACTCTCAAGGCCCATTTGGAAACCGATCCATTAGGCATTCCTATCATCGCATTGAGTTCCAACATCGAGGAAGTCCACACGTCCATATGATCTTGTGGATTGATGGAGCACCAAACTTTGATACTTCCAACTCATCTTCTACTCAAGATGTTTGCCGGTTTGTTGACGAAATTATAACTTGTTCCACGGACTGGCCTGAATATGATCCCATTCACCAGCTTTTGTGTCTTCAAACTCATCGACACACCCACACATGTAGAAAGAAAAGCCACAAAGGAGTCAAATGTCGGTTTGGAATTCCATTTTTCCCAATGGACGAAACCACTATTCTCCATCCATTCGAGGAGCAACAGGAGGAAATTGAGATTTTCCAACGCGATTACAAAAAGATTCGTGACTATCTTGATACGAATGAACTGCCACTTTCTTCAGATATGACATTTGCGGGGTTTCTACAAGAATTATCCATGACACGAAATCGTTACATTTCTGCTATTCAAAGCTCCTTGAAAAAACCTAAAATCATCATTCGGAGGCGGCCATGTGAGACTTACATAAATCCATACAGTGAGAAAATCCTGAGACTCCAGAAATCTAACATGGATATTCAGTTTATTTTAGACGCCTATGCTTGTTGCTGTTACATCATTGACTACATTAACAAGAGTGATCGTGGAACTAGCGACCTCTTGCGTAAAGTTCTTGAAGATGTCAGAAGCGGAAACAAGTCCTTGGCTCAGCGTCTTCAGGCTCTTGGTGCGGCTCATCACATGAACAGTGAACTCTCTGCTCAAGAGGCTGCTTACAACGTGCTTCAGATTCCAATGAGCCGATGCACAGAGGCATGCATTTTTATACCAACAGGTCCAGCCGATCAACGAACCAGAATGATTAAAACTAATATTCAGTTAGAAAATCTCAGTCCGGACTCTGAAGATGTCTTTGTAGACGGACTTTTACAACGATATAGTTCACGACCAGAAGCATTATCTAACCTTAATCTTGCCCAATTTTCAGCTTGGTATGAATTTTCATTAAAACGAGGAAGTACACAGATGGCCCAAGAAAACGATGATATTGTAGAAACTGAAGACGTACAAAGTATCGATAAATATTTTCCGCTAAAGAATGGCAAACCTGGATACGTTTGGAAGCGAACATTTCCAAAAATTATTCGCCACGTCCGCTACAACAAGAATAAAGATCGTCACAACTTTTTCCGCGAACAAGTGATGCTCTATCTTCCTTGGAGGGATGAGGAAACCGAAATTATAAATCAAGATTGCGAGAAGATAGCGACTGATAATATAGAAGCAATTTCTGCCAATCGTCGCGAATTTAATGCCTTTCAAGAAGATATTCTGGATGTCGCTATGGATAGCGCATTGAGTGTGGATCGTCAATCTGACGATGACAAATCTGATAGCATACCGGAAGAGATTCAGGAGGAATTCGAATTAATCGACCCCGTTGCTGCTGGTGCCATTGACTTTGGTGGTGACGTGATACGCCCAATGTCTGAAAAGTTTACGCTTCCTAATCGAATTCCCAATAAAGAGTTTGAAGAATTATTCTCATCGCTGAATACTCAACAACGGGATTTTGTAACTCACCTGCTTGATCGCTTCAAAAGGTCTCCCGATATCCCCATCTACACCTACTTAAAGGGAGGTGCCGGTGTAGGAAAGTCTCATGTAATTAGAACTCTATACCAAGCATTAATTAGAGTGTTCAATGATAAAGTTAATTCGAATCCTGATAAACCTTCTGTCCTTCTGAAGGCTCCTACCGGATTAGCGGCATTTAATATCTTCGGACTCACAATTCACAACGCATTCCAACTTCCCGTGAACCAAAAAGAAGCTAGCAAGCTCTCAGACAGCGTCTCTAATACAATGGCCACTCTCTATTCAGAACTTCGTGTTCTTATCATAGACGAGATTAGTATGGTTGGTCAACATATTTTGGAAATGATCGACAAACGATTGAGAGACCTCTGTGACGGATGTAAACCTTTCGGTGGTATATCGGTCATAGCCGTTGGCGACTTCAGGCAGCTGCCACCTGTTATGGCAACATCCCTTCTGGCTGGAACAATGTCGAATTCGATTTCGTCGCTTTTCAACAAACCCTTATGGCACATGTTTACTGTTCATGAACTGACCACAATTATGAGACAACGCGATGATGCAGCTTTTGCTCTTGCATTAAACAATATGGCGTCAGGGACGATGACTGATGATGATTTGAAACTGTTCAAATCCCGTGAGTTTCCAACTACGCCTGAAGAAATAGTAAGCCGACGCCCTATTCATCTTTTTTACACGAATGAAGCAGTTGATGCCCACAATAGTTTTGCGTTATCCTGTTTGCCAGGAAATCAAGCCATCTCAACCGCCAAGGATTCCCTTTCTGCTTACACGAGCGAGGCATCCAAAGTTGCACTCCTCAACTGGATAGCATCTGCACCTCTATCTAAGACACAGGGACTTCACACAAGCCTCTTTCTCAAAGAAGGTGGACGTTATATCATGACAGTGAATGTAGACACAAGTGACGGTTTGGTTAACGGTGTGGGATGCATTCTGAAAAGAATTGACTTTGGTATTAGTACTTTGGATGCATCTAGACAAAAGCCTCTCCGTCTCTGGGTCAAGTTTGAAAATTCCCGAAGTGGACAGAAGCTTCGTTTGCGCAATATTAACCTCAGTCGGCAACTTCAAATTGATTCGGAATGGACTCCCATCTCACCATGTACGGTCGTCATCCAGCCACGATCGAATTCGGTCACAAAGGTAACAAGGACGCAATTCCCACTTAATGCAGCTGAAGCTCAAACTATACATAAATCCCAAGGATCCACATACGAGCTCGTTGTTGTCCATTTTACTCCTGGAATCAAGCGTGCTCTTCTGTATGTCGCATGTTCACGAGCAACAACGGCATCAGGATTATTTCTTATTGGAATCGTTAAAAAGACAAAAATGCCACAAGAGAATGATCCCATATCTATTGAATTCAAACGACACCAGGAGATGAAGCTAATTCCTTCATTTGAACATTTGCGAATTAGGGATGATAGCAACAGACAAATACAAGTCATCTTTCACAATGTCCAGTCACTTCCTGCTCATTATAGTCTCTATGCATCGGATGAGGTCTATAAGAGTTCGGATATCATCCTTATGGCGGAGACATGGACGCTCTCAAGTGACAATTTTCCGCTAGGAGATCATCTTCTTGCTGCATCAATAGATAGTAACGATGTGCGTCGACCGATTGGTGTACGTGTGTATTGTTGTCCGTCTGTTCATGAATATATTATAGACACCAATTCCGAAATAGAATACGACTCCCAAGGTTCCTGCAGTGTTTCTTCTATTGTCTTCTTTAACATCCGAATAATTGTCGTTTACAAGTCACCAGGGTTTAATTCCAACACAATGATCTCTTTAATAAAAAAGCAGATGTCTCGCTTATACTTACTACCACGTACTCTGGTTACTGGAGATTTCAATGAGGATTTCAGCAAGGAAGAAAGTAATGGCCTACAACATGCTCTTAGAGAACTAGGACTCCAAATTCGGTCGCCAGCGATACCCACTACGCGGAATGGCACGCAAATTGATGCGATTTTTTCCAACTTCGAAGTGTCAGCTACTGGAGTCTACACATCGATTTCCTCTTACCATGAGCCGCTTTGGGCCAGAATTAACTTAAACTAATTTGCGACAGACATCTTTGGACGTGGAATGGATGTTGTTGGTATAAACACCGTCATCAATTACTATATGCCATCCGATGCAGATAGTTATTTACATAGTGTTGCTCGTGCAAGTCGTTTTGACTCTGTGGGAAGAGCTATCACGTTTGTTTTCAGCGATGAAGATGCCAAATTATCAAACTAGGTTCCAAGTGAAAATTATCAAATTTTCGACCTACCCTATCTATCTTTTAATCAAATATATATTTTGATTCTAAATATTTCTATTCAAACTTATTTCTATTTATTACCTTATCCAGGGGGATAAGGGTAAGGGGTGTAGGGGTTATGCTGCAGAGGTAGTACCTTTTACCGGGACGGTCACATCGAGCGTGATAACAGAAGATGGTCCTTGATGGTAACTGGTCCTCGCAGGATACCCAACTCTCACTTATGGCTCCACGTGCCACACCCTGGGAACTGCGTTGACCCGCAGGCGAAACTAAGTGAGGGGCCAGATATGGCAATAACCGAGTGGTTGCCGGTATAAGCAACTTCCTTAATTGTATTACCGATAGCTTCGGATGGATGAACAAGCAAGTATAGGGCACTTTCTTGTCCTTGGATAGAGAAATCATTCCTAAACGCGGACGAATCCAGCAATATGGTCAACGGCATGGAATGCAGATGGCAACGGAAAACCTTCTTCTTCTTCACTTCGCGGTGTAGGCGTTATTGCTTGTTCCGGTACCCATCCTTTTCTTGCTCCTCCCACACTTGTTTTTCCCGGTGGTTTATATCGCTTGGCTGCTAGTGGCAGTCTTCCTTCTGCCATTCTTTCGAGGTGTTCACTCCATGTCTTGTTACTTGTCCGTCCGTCTGCCTGTCTGTCCGCACGTTTCAAATTATTTTCTATTAAATTGCTAATGATTCAATTTTAGGCTTCTATACGAAGTATAACAAGAAGCCTTATGATCTGGCTCCGTGTCCGTCTGTCCGTCCGTCCGTCCGCATAATTCAAAATCATACAGAGCGTTTCTAAGAACTGGTTTTTTTATTTTACTTTGATGTGAAAAAATAATTTTTTATTGATGTGGTTAGTGAAGTTAAGTTGTAAATAAAAGAGAAAGGAGAGGATTGGTCCACCTCAAAAAAAGGACCATACATTACAGAGAAGTAAAGTTTCGAATAGAATGGAAAAGTTTGATTGTTATTACTTATATAGTAAATGATAATTACCAACCGCAAAAAATTTTATTGGTGCAGATTATCTAATTATGTGATGTTACATTATATGGCGATCAAAACTAACCAGATAATAACAACTTTCCACACCAGAAAGTTAGCTGTATAGAAGCCTAAGAACTGCCGCTAAAGCGAGTTCCACCTTGTTTATAAAACAATATACTTTCGAGTATGTATATTGCAAACACCGTTAGTATTCTATTTTGTTTGAAAGCAGGTTTACAGGTATCCATGGTCGTCATGTTGAAGATGTTTCGTATGATCCTCTTTTGTGCTCTGAGAACTCTTGGTCCATCTGTTGAATCTCCCCAGAAGATTACACCATATCGCAGAATAGATTCAACATAGCCAAAGTAGCCTGCTAATGCCGATCGTGTAGATACCAGGTGCGCTACACTTTTCAAGGCAAAGGCCATGCTATTTAGTTTATTTACTAAACTATCGATGTGTGTTTTCCAGTCTAGACGAGAATCAATTTTTACTCCCAGAAAGTTTGTGGAGTAGCTGCAAATCACTTCTTTTGTATCCGTTATATATATTCTCCTTTCGTCTTCTTTATTTGCTGTAAGCGAGAATTTGACAATTTCTGTCTTGTCCATATTTAACCTTAGGTCATTTGATGAGTACCACTGGTTCAGGTGATTGAACAGTTCTTTAATTTTTCCTTCGAGTTTGCTGTTGTCATTTTCGTGTAGTATAACTGAGGTGTCGTCTGCAAAGAGAACCGAGAAACAATCGATATATCCTGGCATATCATTTATATATAGCAGAAATAATAGGGGTCCCAAGATAGATCCTTGGGGTATTCCCTTCATTATCTCCTGCAGATCTGATTTGATGGTGGATTCACTTGTTTGGTCAAATGCGAGTAATTTTTACATTCAAAATTACGTAAAATCACAAATTGTGTAATATTCCATCAATAATAGTGCTAAATTACGGTTTTTCTGTAATTTTCCTTGTATATGTAATTTTACCTTGGAACTTGTGTAATTAAAAAAGAAAAATTGAAAAATATGCACAAAAGAATGTAAATTTACCAGTTTTTGGCATCACGAATGTAAAACTACATTTGGATATTGTATAATTACATCGCCAAAATAAGTGCACGTAAAAATACATTCAAATACATGTAATTTTTACATCCCCTCCCCCAAGATGATTTCGATTTAACATATCTCGACTTCCTGTATGTCTTTGGTTTGTAAGGCGTATATCCTTCTGAGAGTGTTTTGGATTCTGCAAGTCACTTAAAAAATTTCTGACATCTAAATGTCTTCGGTTTGCCAAAGTTAGTCACTTCGCTGTTATCGACACAGGGTCTCGCTGAGGAGCTCCAGCTAATTGAAAGAGATATTTTTCGTTTGGCAAAGCTACCGTGCACATCCCGACGACTTTCGATGATGGTATAAACAGGTTCGTAGATAATCTTAATTTAATTCGTGATAAAATTCCACTCCTGTTTGATTAACCTCCGTTTTCCCCGCGTTCATTTTAGGTAAGAATTCAGGTAGTTGGTTTATCATTGGTTTGGGTGCAGATTTCTAAGTTCAGAAGTCAATATACGGACAAATTGCACGTCATTTTTGTAAACTATATCATTTTTCATCATTTTTGTAAACTAAATGGCTTTGCCGAAATTTTTATTCTTAACATATACTTTCGTTTCCAAACATTTGATTTTTAACCCCCCCCCCCCCTCTGTAAGTCTCCTATATAAGATGTAGGACGTATTTAAGCAGCTCCGCCGCCAGAAGTGTTTAGAAAAATCAAAGTAAAATTTCGAATATTAGAGAAATTACTTGTTTGCATTTTTAAAATAAACTACCGACCGGACAAGGCCGCACTCAGCAATTATGATCAAATTTAAATTCATATTAAATTTTGTTTATTGATTATTATCAATATTTAATAGTAATTGATCGTAACACATATACTTTCCAAAAATGATCGTGCAATTCAATCCGAAATGTGTACTTAAGTTTCGAACTTATTTGTTCTCATCAGCACAATATACGGACAAATTGCACGTCATTTTTGTAAACTAAATCATTTTTCATCATTTTTGTAAACTAAATGGCTTTGCCGAAATTTTTATTCTTAACATATACTTTCGTTTCCAAACATTTGATTTTTAACCCCCCCCCCTCTGTAAGTCTCCTATATAAGATGTAGGACGTATTTAAGCAGCTCCGCCGCCAGAAGTGTTTAGAAAAATCAAAGTAAAATTTCGAATATTAGAGAAATTACTTGTTTGCATTTTTAAAATAAACTACCGACCGGACAAGGCCGCACTCAGCAATTATGATTAAATTTAAATTCATATTAAATTTTGTTTATTGATTATTATCAATATTTAATAGTAATTGATCGTAACACATATACTTTCCAAAAATGATCGTGCAATTCAATCCGAAATGTGTACTTAAGTTTCGAACTTATTTGTTCTCATCAGCACAATATACGGACAAATTGCACGTCATTTTTGTAAACTAAATCATTTTTCATCATTTTTGTAAACTAAATGGCTTTGCCGAAATTTTTATTCTTAACATATACTTTCGTTTCCAAACATTTGATTTTTAACCCCCCCCCCCCTCTGTAAGTCTCCTATATAAGATGTAGGACGTATTTAAGCAGCTCCGCCGCCAGAAGTGGGAAGAAGAACATTTTTTCGGCCCAATAGGTCCTCCCCTGGATCCTGGATAAAATCAAAATTAGTAAATGATGTAATTCATTGATGATGTAAATGATGTAAATGATGTATTCTATAATTCAAAAACCGCTGATTTTAGACCATCAAATTGGAATGATGGTGATATTACTGAAATAGCTGTAATAGCTTTTGAATGTTATATATTTTCTTGCTAATTTTTCTGTATAGTTAATAAAAAAATAATATTTCTGAATACGGTCCTGATCAATTATTTGTTTTGTGATGATACTTGATAGAAATCTGTGTCTATATACATAGATATACTGTAACTGATTGTATTCTCAACAATATTTTAAATATGTACATATATAATACTTATTTAAATTTCGAGTATTTTGAAATTCAAAAGTTTAACGCTTTTCATGTTATTACCGAAGTTAACAAAAAAGAATGGGCAAACATTGTTGGTTGTTGAATCGTGCGCACTTATTGATTTTTTGTTAAATTCAAAAATATTTGGTATTTTTCTTATTTCAAAAGTCACATGGAAAAAGTGTCAATATTTTTTTTATATCTATGGAGAATTACAAGGCAAGAACTCAAACTTTCATTTTTAAGTGATATCATTTCACCCAATCAAGTCCTGCATAAATTACTATTTTTCATTTACGCATATCGATTTTTTAGTTTTTAATGAAAATTTTTTTTAGGTTTCCGGTATTTGGAGAAAAATAAAATTTGAAATTTTTATTATTCGTAGTTGCGGAGATAAATACAGAACAAGAAGTTTATTTAATATTTATTGGGAAATGTGGCGAATGAGGCATACAATAAGGATCCTTTGATTACAGATAACCATAGCGGTTATCTAAAATCCAAATTGGATACAAGAAGCTATCTTCGAAAATATTCAAAATATCAATTGTTCAGATTCTCAATAAGGTGGAGCCTCATTACAAATTGGTAATTAAGATTTCTGTAACCCAAAAATTTTGAAGAATTCTGGTTACTGCATTTTAATGTACGCTTTCATTGATTCATTACGAAGGAACGCGAGATAGCGCAGGCGAAACGAGTCTTCCCAGGCTATACAAAACTTTCAGATACTCCTAATTTAAGTTCCACTATTCGTTCATTCGCGTCGCTGGGGTTGATATAAAATGACATAATAATAATTATTACTGAATTATTACATTTAATTATAGATTTTTAAGAAATTCAGAGAGAATTTTTATTGAACTTAACTGAATAAATTGTTTATGATAAACTTTATATTCATCCCGATATTCAAAACAATACTAGGATGGATATTAGGATATATTCCATTTCTGCGAAGTGATTTGGTGTAATAGCTGGTTAAGTTACAGCACGGTAATTATGGGTTCGAATCGCGGGCTTAACGGAATTTCTTAGCACGGCCCTCCGGTGAACATCAACACTCCGTATTAGATAACAATTATTTAAACAAAGCATTGGATGATAAATAAATGGTGTTTTACCGGTATGAATCAAAAATAAATTCAAATGAACTAAAAGTTTTGAAATTATAACTGAAATTCAATTAAAATAAAATTCCCTTTAATTTCAATAAATTAAAATAAAATTTTACCCCTTAAGTGGAGTATCTACCCTAAACTAAATTTGTTACAAAATTTAAAAAAATCTAACTCACAATCACCCATAGTTTATTTTTATGGATTTTAATTTTCATTATTATAGGATAAATGGAACTCAGATTAAATCTGCCTCTGGTTGCACCTGTAGCTTCGTTGAAAAACTTGTAAGTATTTTCACCAACCTTGCGGTTAATTTTATATGGTCCCTCATAATATGGAAGCTGTAATTTCGTATACAAATTTACCAATCTCTTGCCTACTCGAAGACTTTTAACAATAACTTCGTCGCTAATGTTGAATGATATTATTTTGATCCTTTTGTTCATGTATTAGTTCAGGCAACGAAGCCGAAAAATTGGCTCAAGCTTGTAAAAAATCCGGGCAAGCTGAATTTTGGCAGAGACGTACATTGGAGTGTACTAATCAACCCCATTTTGTACAATTTTATGTTCTTCAACTTTACTTAATGGTAATTTTTCGTAAAAGTAAAAATACGTGAGCTATGGGCGAAAAACCGAACTTAGGGGGCTAAAATCCTCATTTGGGGGAAACGCCGGCTTGGGATTTTTATAAGACATTTTGGGGGTTTATTAGAACACTTCAATATACATCTTTTCCAAATTTTAGCTTGCCCGGACCTTCTGTAAGCTCAAATCAAAATTTCGGTTTCGTTACTTGGAAGATACTATAGCTTGGGCAAATTTTGAAAATATCTATTTTTCTCTGCATTTTCTAACCTTTTCCACAATTTCAATTAATTTATTTTTGAAAACATTTCCCGTGCATGAAAACATTTCTCTCCCTGCAACGAATCAATATTGTGCCATTTTAAGGGTGGGTCGTGTTTTCGGTCAATAATTTAAGTATTAGTGTGACATGGTAAAATATGGAAAAAAAACTATTTTATAGAGAATTTTATGCTCTTCAATTATGGTCTGATCATAATTTTCATACAAGCATAAATAAGCGAGTTATCAGCAAAAAATCGCGTTGGGGGAGCTACACCCCCCAATTGTGAGGGACGCCGGCGTGGGATTTTATGGGACTTTTGGGGGGTTCATTAGAACATTCCAATGTACATCTCTACCAAAATTCAGCTTGTCCGGATCTTTTGTAAACTAAAAACCTTCCTTGCCTGGACTATATTGTAAATATTTTGTTCTTCTTTCCAATCTGACCCGAGACGGAGTCCATAGTCTATCCTGGTAATCGGCACCTCAATCTTCTCTCTCCATCTCACACGCTTCCACGAGAGAACTCTTGTTAAGGGCGTCCATATTTTGGGCGTTGTATCGACCATCCTGTTAAATTCTATACGACTAAACCTAATCGTCCTCATATCATTTCTAGTTTTTTCTTCTTGCCAGTGTATCCAAATTTTATCTATGTGCAAAACAGGTAATCCATCCCTATCACTTTTACAAACCTCAATGCATCTGATGAAATGAAATGAAATTTTGTTTCTTTAATTTTCTTGCTGTTCTTAGTCGACCCATAGTAGTTCTTCCATTTTGGCAAACTATCACTTCCAACCCATTACATGCTTTTAAATTCAGATTATTTCTTCTCATTTCATGTGCATCCAAATCTTTCTCCGATATATTTTTTGAGTTTACCTCCAAATAATTTTCTTTTCCCTTTACTAGTTCATTTTTAGGCTTCTATATTTTATTTCATTACTTTGACTTTGTTTGACGATCTTATTATTGACGTCCGCTTCGTTTTCTTTAATTTCTTCGATCTTTAGGATAAAATTTTCTCGTAAGATTTCATCAGTTGACATTTTATATAGTTTATCACTTGTTTTGTCCAAGTTTGTCTGTATTAATGCCACCATTTTATCTGTATTTTTTTTTCATATTTTCGTCTACGCTGTCCTTTAAATCTTTAATAAACCATAATGGTACGTTCAGTCAATTTTCTTGTCCTTCATTGTTTTGAAAATGTACCCAGTTTGGTCTAAATTCTGTGTGGCTGTACAATTTATTGTATTGAATTCTTCTTATTTGGAGAAAAGTTTACAAAATGGAACTCGCACAGGCAATTCAAAATTATAAAACAATTCAAATAATCTATGTGAGTTCCACATTATTAAACAATAAAATATTTCTATTGAGTTCCCACGTTCTTCATTTCTTTAAACAAAATTTACCGTTGGGCCAAAATTTTGTATACGTAGCTAGAAAATTGTATTCAAATTTTCTTCCACGGCGTAAAGTATACATAATGGTGCTTATACACAGGCATTAAAAAATTACTTTACTCTGTAAACAATAAAACATTACAGCGTTTAAAGTTACAATTTTGTATAGAAATCATAAGTAGGTATATAAAAATGTAATAGAAAAAAATATAACATACCATAAAAGAAACTGTTTATGACGTCATTTTCTATTAGGGGGTTACTAAAAAAACATTTTCAACCTGATTTATATACGATGTTTTTTTAGCTGCATGAGAACTTCAAATTGAAATAAAACATTAAAGAATTGATGGAACGATTTTTTAATTATTTTTTATGAAAGTAAATTGAATGCCATTTATGCTTTGAAAATGATTTCCGGCATGTGACCACCACGACTAATCGTTACGAAGAGTATACGATCAGTCCAATTTTTGACCACTTTTTTCAATATTTCTGGCCTTATGGCTTGCCGAATATTGACCTCCAATGCTTCCAGAGTTGTTGGTTTGTTAGCATAAACCATGGATTTCAAATACCCTAAAGAAAATAATCTGGAGGCGTCAAATCACACAATCTTGGAGGCCAATTGATAGGACCACTTTTTGAAATAATGTTGTTACTAAATTATCCTTTCAATAAATCGATGGTTTCGGTGGCTGTGTGGCACGTAGCACCATCCTGTTGGAACCATAAGTTGTCGATGTTTAACTCTTGGACTTTTGGAAACAAAAATGTATTAAGCATTGGTCGACATCTCACACCATTCACCGTAACGGTAGCTTGAGACAAAAACCCCTCTCCTGCGGATGCAGGATCGAGAATTCTCCTCCCACGTGAAGTGGAAATCACCTCACTTTTATAACGTGGGGACCCTAGATGTTATTAACTAGCTCGTATGATGTTAACGTCGGTCTGCGAGGGACGTGGATCCCAATCTCGAACTCTCACCAAAAAGGTTAGATGTATCCCCTCTTCCAGGGAAATAAAAAACGGTAGTGTAGTAAATGGTTTAATGAACACACAAATAATCTCTTATTATAAAAGGCCAAGTCCTTCCTTCCTTCCTTCTGTCTGTCCCACGGAAATACCCGAAGCAAACCGAACCGAACCGAACGCATAACGGATAATTTCATAACCAATCGGATGAACGTATCATCGTATCATCGTATCAACGTATCATCGGATCAACGTATCATCGGATCAACGTATCAAGGGATCAACGTATTTAAATTTCCTATATCGGTGAAAAATTATGACAGCTATTTCCAAAAAAAGCATTATGTGAACTTCCATAATGGATAATGAAAATTTTGAAAATCCTGCTGCAAAGCGACGACGATTGAATCGTGAGAGAAAAGCACGTACAAGAGCTAATAACACAGAAGAACAGCTTCGATCACAGCGACAAGCTAACGCTCGGTCTCATGCGATACGTCGACAACGTGAAACTTTGGAACAAACTCAAGCGCGGCAAGCTGCTGACGCTCGGTCCCATGCGATACGTCAACAACGTGAAACTTTAGAAGAAACTCAAGCGCGGCAAGCTGCTGACGCTCGGTCCCATGCGATACGTTGATCCGATGATACGTTGATCCGATGATACGTTGATACGATGATACGTTCATCCGATTGGTTATGAAATTATCCGTTATGCGTTCGGTTCGGTTTGCTTCGGGTATTTCCGTGGGACAGACAGAAGGAAGGAAGGAAGGAAGGACTTGGCCTTTTATAATAAGAGATTTTTCACCTATATAGGAAATTTAAATACGTTGATCCGATGATACGTTTATCCGATTGGTTATGAAATTATCCGTTATGCGTTCGGTTCGGTTTGCTTCGGGTATTTCCGTGGGACAGACAGAAGGAAGGAAGGACTTGGCCTTTTATAATAAGAGATGAGAACAACATTAAATAAATAAACAAAAAACTTACATATATTTTTTTAAATTAAATTAAACTTAATCAATATTTAAATTTTTTTACTTATTTTAAACTAGATGATACCCCGTCCGAGGACGGGCAGCTAGAAGGACGGGCAGCTACCCAAGGTAACTTAAGTTGAATGAAGATTAAGGAAAGCTCTCAGTGCAATCCAAAAGCCATATGACCTTGGGTAGCTGCCCGTCCTTCTAGCTGCCCGTCCTCGGACGGGGTATCATCTAGTTATGTAAATAAAATATAACTTATATTTGGTCTGCATTGAAAAAACAGATCAACGTATCAACGTATTTAAATTTCTTATATCGGTGAAAAATTATGACAGCTATTTCCAAAAAAGCATTATGTGAACTTCCATAATGGATAATGAAAATTTTGAAAATCCTGCTGTAAAGCGACGGCGATTGAATCGTGAGAGAAAAGCACGTACAAGAGCTAATAACACAGAAGAACAGCTTCGATCACAGCGACAAGCTGACGCTCGGTCTCATGCGATACGTCGACAACGTGAAACTTTGGAACAAACTCAAGCGCGGCAAGCTGCTGACGCTCGGTCCCATGCGATACGTCAACAACGTGAAACTTTAGAAGAAACTCAAGCGCGGCAAGCTGCTGACGCTCGGTCCCATGCGATACGTCAACAACGTGAAACATTAGAAGAAACTCAAGCGCGGCAAGCTGCTAACTCTCTATCCCATGCGACACGTCAACAACGTGAAACATTAGAAGAAACTCAAGCGCGGCAAGCTGCTAACGCTCGATCCCATGCGATACATCGACAGAAAGAAAATCGATACCAAAGTCAAGCAATTCAACTCCAAATAAGAGCATTGAGATTTGATGAATCTCACGTTACTCGACACGATTGTGGAGAAATGAATTCCATCTGTCAGTTCTGCGGCTCCAAGAATTTCGCCAAGGAGCGTCCAGTTGATAAACAATTTAACAACTGCTGTCATAAAGGAAAAGTGAAGATTCCGCAACCGCTCGATCAACATGGGAATCTATTGTTATACTAGCTGGTAGCCCGTCCGAGGACGGGTAGCTAGAAGGACGGGCAGGTAGCCAAGGTCATATGGCTTTTGGATTGTACTGAGAGATTTCCTTAATCTTCATTCAACTTAAGTTACCGTCCGAGGACGGGTAGCTAGAAGGACGGGCAGGCAGCCAAGGTCATATGGCTTTTGGATTGCACTGAGAGCTTTCCTTAATCTTCATTCAACTTAAGTTACCTTGGGTAGCTGCCCGTCCTTCTAGCTACCCGTCCTCTGACGGTAACTTAAGTTGAATGAAGATTAAGGAAAGCTCTCAGTGCAATCCAAAAGCCATATGACCTTGGCTGCCTGCCCGTCCTTCTAGCTACCCGTCCTCGGACGGGCTACCAGCTAGTCAATAATATTACACAAAAATAACAAATGGCAACAACCTTTCGGCGGTGAATACAAATAAAATGCTGACTTCTGACAGAAGCCAGCCAAAATTGCAATAGCGTGAAGCAATCCTCCCCGTGGGGAGATCCAGCGAACTAAAAAAACTGAGGTGTCAAAATAATACACCTCTTAGTGACGTTAATAAAAAATACTCGTAATTTATATAAAGCAATCACAACCCAAACAAACTAGAAATAAAATTGTCTCACCTGAGCGCTCGGTAAGCTCACACAATCGTAGTGACAGGTACCCCAATCTGCTTGGATGGATTGCCCATGAGAATGGATGTTGACTTGCTGTCCGCTAAACCTCGATCCACTAGGAAGGATCGCACGCCTTGAGTGATGATGGTTCTCGCAGCGACCCACGACTCGGCAGCAGGACGGTGGCTGGACTTTTCACCCCAAAGAGTTATTCCAAAATACTCTGGTGAAATGCTGGTAAACCAACCAATGGTGGTTCCAAAGTAGTATCCAAACCCACTAGCACGCAGGACGTTGGCTCGCTCGGTTAATTGGCAGGAAGTGTCACAACAAATAATACAGTTCGAACGACAATTGGCAACGGACACGACGATTAGGACTTATTGCACGGACTAGCAAAAGCGGGTGGATGTTATCACAAAATAATTCGGCTGAGCTTTTGTTGACGAACTTGTCACCATCAAAATCCCCTAGAGGGCGCTCAAGCATGCGCAGACTGCAATCGGAATAAGATAAACGAGCACAAAAATGGCGGTGACGGCCAGATGCCGATATCGAAAAATGATATGGTAACTTCCGTATTCGAAAAAATATATGCCGGTCTCACCCCTGTGTACTCGATGTTGAAGTAGAATAACTCGGTGTACTAAATTTTACTTGCACCCGCAATAAAATTTACTTTGACTACAGCACTGCACACACGAACTATACGCTTTGGCGGCCGGAACAAAAGTGAACTCAAATACCCATCATGGCCGCGGTCATGCGCTTTTCACGAAAGAAACGAAAAATGAAAGTGGTAATGGAAGTGTATACACTACCGTCTCAATAAATTTGAATAAAATGGCAGTGGCCAAACAAATTGATTGTAAAAGGTTGATCAATGACGGATGTAGAATCCAAAATCCGTCATAAGCTCCTTCCTCATTTCGAAAGAAATATGGAGCGAAGATACCATTGGCGTGTATTCCACACCAAACAGTCAATTATAATGGATGCAATGGAGTCTCAAGATAATGTTCCGGATTGGCATCAGTCCATATACGGCAATTTTGTTTGTTCACATACCCATTCAACCAGAAATGTGCCTCGTCAATGAACAAAATTTGGCGAAAACAAAATGGATCCACTTCCAATTATTGGCTGTGAGCCCAATGTGCGAACGCACGACGCAATCGATGATCATTAGGCTTCAATTCTTGAACCAGCTGGATCTTGTAAGGATGGAAACCAAGATCTTGATGTAACATTTTCCATGTAGTGGACGGACAAAGCCCAAGTTGTTGAGCACGATGACGATTTGAAATCTTTGGGTTGTCTTGCACAATTTCACTCACAGAATCAATAGTTTCTTCGGTACACACATTTCTTTGTCTTGTTGGTGATCTTACGTCATGCAATGAAGAAGTGGTACGAAATTTATCCATCGCCGCACGAATAGCCTGCTCAGAAGCACAATAGAATCATAAGAAGAAGAATAAAATGGGCTCACAGTTCTATAAGTTTCGCGAACGGAACTCTTACTTTGAAAATAAATTTCCACAATTTGGTAGCGTTGTTCAAGTGTTAATTGAACACAAATGCCAAAGAACTGTCACTTTGACAAACTTCATTCAAAAGTGCTCCCTATTGAAAGATCTCATGCAGCTAAATAAAACACCCCATACAAGAATTAAACATTAATTAATAAAACATAAATTCTCCGTGTAGAAGGACCGATTGATAAAGAAGATTCTACTTGGTTTTACAAAACCATGTATTAGAACTTGGATTATGGTGAAATCTTAGAATGAACACTGATTACAATCATGCAAACCACTAACACACTAGAAAAGTTAAAATTCTATCTAGGCGAAAGTGATTTGCATCATCAAAACCTTATATTTCTTTACTTCATTTGGATTTCAATCAAATTTCTAAACTACCTGTTAACCATACGGAAAAGAACATCTGAAACACATCCAATTTATAATATGATATAATTTCAATACAAACTACTTATACAAGTTGTTTACGCAAGTTAAAGTTGACCATAAAAGGATAGCATCTAAGTGTAAAACAATCAAATATAATTTTAAACTCAAATGATCCCTCTCATGAGCAACCAATTTGTTCATTTGTATATATGAAAATTTAAAAGCTTTCACCTAAAAGACATCTTAAGAATACAAGTTGCTTAAAAGTTTAATTTAATTAAAAATTTGAAAAACTGACTAACTTCGATATTATAATCGGCACAAGTTGTAAATTATTCTATTCTTGACAAGCGTTTCGGCGATGTCGAACTCTTCATCAGATAGGACAACCTGCAAAAATAATTAATTTTAGACTTCCTTGAATCAATTATAATTAATTTAAAATTTACCAGATTTTCTTGAGTATTGAAGAGAGGAGGCCGTTTTAGTAAACTATTTCTACGCCCCATGTGTGTACATTCATAAAGGAGGATGCCAATTGTAGTGGAGCAAGGTCAGTTTAAGTTAATAGTTATTCGTTCCAAAGGGAACATAATCCATTACCTATATATTAATTTCGCCACTAGATCCAAACCAAATATGTTTCTTTTAACCGAATTGAGGTCCTATTAAGATCACTTTCGAACCGGATTCGATTTTCTCTGATGTTTTTCCTAATGGCAAAATGGATAAAATGTTCTAATATATCTTCTAAATGAAATATAAAAGTTAAGTTTTCAAACACGTGGAAATAATATTTGCAACTTGATTTATACAAAAATTATACATTAATTAATAAAAAATAATTAAATTATCCGTATGGAAGGACCCATTGATTAAGAAGCTTCTACTTGGTTTTACAAAATCATTTATTAGAACTTGGATTCTGGTGAAATCTTGGAATGAACACTGATTACAATCATGCAAATCACTAACGCACCAAATAGTTTAAAATTCTATTTAGGCGAAAGTGATAAGCATCATCAAAACCTTATATTTCTTTACTTCATTTGGATTTCAATCAAATTTCGAAGCTACCTGTTAACAATACGGAAAACAATATCTGAAACACATCCAATTTATAATATGATATAATTTCACTAAAAACTACTTGTACAAGTTGTTTACGCAAGTTAAAGTTGACCATAAAATGATAGCATCTAAGTGTAAAACAATCAAAAATAATTTTAAATTCAAATGATTCCTCTCATGTGCAACCAATTTGTTCATTTGTATATATGAAAATTTAAAAGCTTTCGCCTAAAAGACATCTTAAGAATACAAGTTGTTTAAAAGTTTAATTTGATTAAAAATTTAAAAAACTTACTAAGGGGGTTATTCTGTAACTCGACCCTTATGAAAGGATCCTTTACCTAAAGACAAGCTCTTAAAGGATAACTGAGAGTAAAACCTATTCTATAATTTTATATAATTATATACTCTGTAACCCTCGTCCTTTATGAAAGGATTTTTTACTGCAAGTTAAACTTTTACATAAAACGACGCTCAAAGGACGAGTTACAGAATAGCTTTTTAAAGGTTTACTTTCGGGTTTCCTTTGCAGAAACGTTTGAATTTACGTAAAGTTTTGTCGAAAATTGTCGAATTATCAGAAAAATTTCGTTTAGAAATGAATTTTAATTATTTTCAGGTAGGTTAAAAAGATAATACCATAATACCAGCTTAAGAAATTATAATACTTTTTATATAATTATTATACCTATATATCAAATCTATATAAATAATCTATCTATATAAATAAAAATGAATGTGAAAACCTTTGTCACGGCATCACATGATAACGGCTGGACCGATTTAGTTAAATTTTTTTAAAAAGTGTTTGTAATAGTCCGTAGATGGTTCTTACCTAAAAAAAAATTGGAAAAGTTGCCCGGGAAGTTGGAAAATTCCGGAAAAATTGAAAGTGCTTTTTATACCGTCAATAGGTGGCGCGACCTTAAGTACTGCAATGTTATTTACTTAACGGCACGAGTGATATCTCCTACCCAGTAGAAGGTTTAGCAGATTGCAATAAAAAGTTAAATGAACTCGGCACATCATAAAATACAGGTAAAGAGTAAAATTCCTGAATGATACACACATAAAATTTATTAATTGCAAGATTTTAGTTTAATTAATATTGTTAAAATAGGATAGCTTAAGAAATGTGTAATGAACTTATCTAAAAATGAAATCCAAGTGGGAAAGAAAAGACAGGAGATCGTTCCGAAACCAAGGAAACGAAAAAAATAAGTTAAGAAAAAAACCGAATGCCGTTGGGAAAAGACGTCAATTAATCGGCTCAAAATAAAGTTTGTTGTTTGATTAGAAATCAAACGTAAAAAAAAGTGTACGAATCTGAAAAGTAAATAATTACTAGTAAAAATTGTGATGAAGAAGAGAGGTTAATTAAAAGGTAACTGAAGATTACTTACTTTGGATAATTTGGATAGAGATGCTAATTGGAAAAAAGCAGTTTGCAATAACAATAATTGAAGAATAAATGCACAAAATAGAATTGTATGTAAAAGAAGATAATTATTGGACAGCAGCTGTTCATCAGATCAAGTCAAAGCGAAGTTGAGAATACAAAATTCACGACACCTACGTTGGGTAAGCGAACTTTAATTATTAATGAACACGGGAGTGCGTGTTGCGAATAACACTTACACGGTTAATGGCCGATTCTGTTGAGTTGCGAATGAACTTTTTGGGGGAACGCGTAGCTTAAGAATTGTTTATTTATTTGTTTTTGATTGTTTAATTTTTGTAGTTAAAATTTATTTATTTGTTTTTGATTGTTTAATTTTGTAGTTTAAGATTTTGTGTTTTTTGAATAATTTATGTTTGATAAAATTAAATTGACATTTTGAACAAAAGCGTATCATTCAGGAATTTAATATTCCCACAAAATTACATTTTCAGAATAAGCACAAACAATACATTTCTGAGGTAAGAGTTCACTTATGCTAAATAAAGAAAAACAAAGCTAGCACGGGAATAATTAAATTTCATATTCAAATATCAGTAAAATTGCATGTGGCCCGTCTATTAGAGAGGATCGGATCATCGCAGTACCTACAGAAGTAGGTAGGTAATTAAAGTACCTACTTTATTTCTATAGTGAAAACCATTGTCAAGGCATCACTTGATAACGGCTGGACCGATTTTGTTAATTTCTTTTTAAATTGTAATAGTCTGAAGACGGTTTTTACGTAATAAAAAATTGAAAAAGTTGCCCCGGAAAGTTGGACTGAATCGAGAAGGCTGCAAGTAACTTTTAAAGACATTGCAAAAGGTCTATATAAGCTGCACAGAATAGATTGTGAATCGTAGCTTTTGTTCACTTTGTACCACAAAGTGAATCAATTATCCGTTGGTTCAAAAATGATTCATCGTTATTGCGCCGATGAATAATACTATTTTTTCATCTATACTATGATTTTTTATCTACAGTGGCGACTTGGACCGATTTTGTTTTTTTTTTTTTAATGTTCGTAATATATACTCCGAATAAGGTTGTTAGGTAATGAAATGCTGGAAAAGTTGTTCGGAAATTGGAAAATTCGGGTAAAACTGAAAGTTCATTTTAGTGAGGCAATTGCTTTAATTCAATTCGTCTGTCGGGTCACCTTATGAAAAACTGAAAGTGCTTTTTTGATTCGACAGTAAAAGTCACTCAACAACTTAAAGAATCAAATTTTGGTTGGTAATATTTCTAACTGGCATGTAGCTATATAAGATATACTTCATTGCATGGAGTAAAATAAAACCAAAAGATTTAAAACGCTCAAAATAATACTGATAATTAAAACGAACAGAATGCCGCAAATAAGACGGAGTAATTTAGGTCGCAGAACTCGCAATGCTGCAACCCAAAGATATATTCGAAATAATCGAACTGCAGTGCAACGCGAGGAAAATGAAATTGAACGGAATAGTGCAAGAAGGCCAAGAAATGTTGCGTTGAATACTCATCGAGCTGCTTTCCGTTACAACGTGACAATTGATTACGGTGCAGACCAATCCGTTGCTATTGGATCCATGAGCGTTGTGTGCCCACATTGTAAGGCATTGAAATACAAAACTGAAGCCCCTGGATTGTGTTGCGCAAGTGGAAAAGTCAAATTGGCGCCATTGGTCCCCCCACCAGAACCATTGCGCTCATTGGTTTCTGGAGCAAGCACAAATTCCACACAATTCCGCAATGTGGTGCGGGACAATTTCATGCCCACTTTCAAGGTAATTATTACACAATCTTATTTAAACATTATTTGACAACAACACTATTAACATACATTAACATTTACAGATTCAAGGACAAATATATCATCGAGTAGGTTCGCTAATGCCGCCTCCGGATGCAGGCTTTAACTTTCTGAGGATTTTTTTCATGGGAAATTCACCACAAGAAGTAGATCAACGTTGTGCACACAACAGTTCGGTGAAAAGACCAATCGTGGAACAACTTCAAACTTATTTTCATCAACACAATGAATTGATTGCATTGTTTAAAACCGCACTGGACCGCATGCCATCTGATAATCACAAAATTGTAATCAGAGCCGATAGGACGCCTGCGGGAGAACACGCAAGACGTTTCAATGCGCCAACAATTGATGATGTCGCCATTGTCGTCGTTGGAGAAAATTTGGAATCACGTGATATCGTTCTGCAACGGCGAAACGATCAGCTGCAGCGTGTGTATGAAACGCACCGATCATATGATGCGTTACAATATCCCATCATATTTTGGCAAGGTGAAGACGGTTATGATTTCTCGCACAAGATGGTAAATCCGCTTACAGGCGCTGAAACGAACAAAAAAGTCAGTTCAATGAACTACTATTAATATCGATTGATGGTTCGTGAAAATGAGGACAATCACATATTGAAATGTCGCCGTCAAAATTGAAACTGAACGGTTGCTATTTATCAAATTGAACCAGACAAACCTCCGTTCTGAAGAGTATATTCACCTTCGAGATGCCATCAATACTGACGGAAACGCACAGAATATTGGCCGCATGACGATTCTCCCAGCAACGTACGTCGGAAGTCCACGACATATGCATGAATACGCTCAAGATGCCATGTCCTATGTTCGCCATTACGGCACACCAGATTTGTTCATCACGTTCACTTGCAATCCGCAGTAGATAGAAATTCGACACGAGTTATTCCCTGGCCAATCACCCATCGATCGCCATGACATCACAGCGAGAGTCTTCAAACAAAAATTGAAATCATTGATGAATTTAATTGTGAAGCATCGCGTGTTCGGCGAAACGCGCTGTTGGATGTATTCAGTGGAGTGGTAGAAACGCGGATTGCCACAGCACATATTCTCATTTGGTTGATTGAGAAGATAAGACCGAATGAAATCGATGATGTAATATCAGCAGAAATTCCCAATGAAGAAGAAGATGCAGTCTTGCATGAGGTTATTACTAAGAACATGATTCATGGCCCCTGTGGAACATTAAATAACAATTCTCCGTGTATGGTCGACGGAAAATTTTCGAAGCGGTATCCAAGGGCATTAGTTGCAGAAACAATTACCGGAAATGATGGTTATCCAATGTATCGTCGCCGATCGACTGCGGACAATGGAAGATCAACAATTGTGAAAGTTAATCAACAGGAAATTGATGTAGATAATCGTTGGGTTGTTCCGTATTCGCCATTACTATCGAAGACATTCAAAGAGCACATCAACGTCGAATCTTGCCATTCCGTTAAATCTATCAAATATATTTGCAAGTATGTGACCAAAGGAAGTGACATGGCTGTGATTGCAGTTGATGCGGAGAATTCCAACGATGAAGTCACTCAATACCAATTGGGCCGCTATGTTAGTAGTAACGAAGCAATTTGGCGCATTTTTTCATTCGCCATTCATGAAAGATATCCCACTGTTGTACATTTGGCAGTACATCTGGAAAACGGACAACGAGTGTATTTCAATCCTGATAACGCAGCGGATAGAGCGGCACGGCCACCGTCGACAACATTGACAAGCTTCTTCTCGGTTTGTCAAGCAAATGCTTTTGCTCTCACTTTGCTGTATGCTGAAATGCCACGCTACTACACATGGAACGCATCATCGAAATATTTTCAGCGTCGAAAACAAGGTACACCAGTTGGAGGACATCCAAATGTATTTGCTTCAGACGCTCTGGGTCGCATCTACACTGTGCATCCAAATAACGACGAATGTTACTATCTTCGATTGTTGTTGGTGAATGTTCGTGGTCCGACGTCGTTTCAACAACTAAGAACCGTTAATGGTCACCTGTGTGCGACTTACCGTGAGGCGTGTCAACTCATCCGAACTCATCCGAAAGGTGTTCCCAAACATTGCTCAAAATTACAAAAACCATATTTGGTTGAGCGAATGTGCTATATTGGCTGCGAAAAACATTGATGTCAACGAATTAAATTTCAACATTCAAAGTGAAATTGCTGGCGAATTGATGAATGTTATGCCTTGAGTGGCATAAAAATTAATTTCGGGCAAAACAACGTTTGCCGGGTCAGCTAGTAATAATATAAAAGTAAGAAATTTTTTTGGTAACAAAATTAACAAATACAATGTGTGAATCGCCAGTCAAGAAACGTAAATATAATGCAAAAGCAACAATGAAACAGTTTGAAACTTATGTAAATTTACTTGCAAAAATGATGTGTAGTTTCGGGAGAATGCATTTAAACCAGGAGAAGATAGTTCCCTGTTACAAACAAAGTGGAAAACATTAACACATGACTTGAATAGTTCGGGTCGGCCGCAAAAGGAGGTAAATTCATGGAAAAAGGCTTCCAATAATTGGAAGGCATCAGTACGCTCAAAGGTAAGAAAAATTAAAGCGATTCATAACTAAACTGCAAATTTAGGACCGTTTGAAGTCCCATTGACCCCCTTAATCAATATTACTGGAGTTGTAGTTATCAATGGGCTTAATTTGCCTGAAGTGGACATACAACATAATTCGATATTTCCCAACGATAGAGTGGTATATCAAGAGGACAGGACGAGGACAATACTGCCTATTTTGACGCAGAAGAAGTTTTCCAACAAAATTTGCCAAAAGTAGATCATCAACCTTGTACATTGCCAAAAGTAAGAGCAGCAAGTGCTTCGACTGTTGTTAAAAGAAAAAATGTAACAATTCATTCCGTATTGAATGAAATAAGTGATTCCAATAACAAGGAAGAATTATATTGGCAAGTATTGATAAAAAGTTGGGATCATTGGTATCTCGCTGGAATCGTTTGGAATTTCTCAAATTTCTCAAATTTCTTTTTAAGCCTGCACTTTATTTCCTCCTGCGCAATTCGTCAACAATAGTATTCATTTTTGAAAAATGACTTACTTAATGTATAATAAAAATTTCAAGTTTAATACTTCGATTATCCGATATAAAATAATCTATTGGGATTTTGAATGAACACAGGTTCGTTATATAATGTACTTTATCTTAGTCACCTTGTAACCAATGCTTTATGTAAAGGCACAAAACACAACATAAAGGTGCTGTTAAAGAATTCCTTAGATTTACAGAATAAGCAAATTCTTTACATAAATATGTCCTTTACCAATAATCCTTTAACACAAAGGCATTCCTTTATAAATCCGCTCCATAAAGATCGTTCTGTAAAGGACAGTTTAATTCTTATACAAGAATTAAACATTAATTAATAAAACATAATTAAATTCCCCATGTGGAAGGACCGATCGATAAAGAAGATTCTACTTGGTTTCACAAAACCATTCATTAGACCTGGATTCTGATGAAATCTTGGAATGAACACTGAATACAATCATGCAAACCATTTACACCATAAATAAGTTAAAATTCTATTTGGGTGAAAGTGATTTGCATCATCAAGACCTTATATTTTTTACTTCATTTGGATTTCGGGGACTATTTCACTAACTCAGCCACTCGAAAAAATTTTTCGAGTGCTACACACTAAAGAACATGCTTATATTTGTCTATTAAAACAAAAAAAAGTGTGAATGGGTTAAAAACAACCCCAATATCGACTTTTGAAAAGTACGGGAAATTAGCATCGAGTATGCGGCAGACCCCGGTCAGACGCTATACAATTGAAAGACGGTCCCTTGAAAATGCGTAAAATTTTTTCGCTCCGATTTGAATTTTTCTTTGAAACTCGGATAGATGGGGGTGTGATTAGTGGATATTAGTAATAAATATAATCAAAAAAATGGAAAATAACCCGTGTCTTGCCGGAAAAGTGAAAAAATTAAATTTTTTTTTCCTTCGAATTTTGGGGAGTGCATTCGATAAGGAGGGTAATCCATCGTCAAAACCTACCCTTTCGGGGCGCCGCTCCGCTCTGCACCCCTCCAGGGCGGTTTTGATTCTGGTTACTAGGCTAAACATACGAGAAGGCGCCACCCATCAAGAAAACCGGGATAAATGAAACCGGGATGTGAGAAAACCTCGAAATAGCATTAAAAAGTATAGTTGCGGTATGGGGCAGTAAACTATTACGTTTCACCCCCAAAAAATCGCGTAAAAACAAAAAATAATCGATGTTACATGTACGAGAGACGAGCTGCATCTGCCGGTGCGAAATACTCTAAGTGTTAGGGTCATTAAAACTGCACGGACTGTCAATAGAATGAGCGACGCGCGGGAATCTCGTTAATTTTACCACTGAATCTCGTTAAATTTGCTAAGTTCAAATTCGATGTTTTCAAAAGTTTGAGCCCCATTCACATTTTTTATTATTACAATTTGCTAAAATAAGTGTGTTCTTTAGTGTGTAGCTGAAGAAATTTTGTTTCGAGTGGCTGAGTTAGTGATAGAGTAACCGAAAATTTAAAAGCTTTCATCTAAGAGACACCTTAAGAATACATGTTGTTAAAAGTTTAATTTAATTAAAAATTTGAAAAACTTACTAACTTCGATATTATAATCCGCACAAGTTGTAGATTATTCTTCTCTTGAATTCCACAAATTAGTTACGCTGATTCGTGTTGATAAAGTAACAAATTCATCTCATCACTGTGTTAGCGCTGTTAAAACCAATTTTGAATGGAAGCACATCATTTCCATGATAGACGGCAACTGTTTCCGCTGAACATCTTAGAAATGTTTTCCATCCATTTCGAACGAAAGAGTTCTTGGCAAAAGAAGAATACATCACGAAATTCAAGATAAACCGAGATAAAAGAAGTTTTATGCAGGAGTGACAATACCAGGAAATCTGCAGGATTTGATCTAATAACAGGTAAAATCTTAAAATAACTATTGCAAAGAAGATATATTCACAAAATTCACAAAAACTACTTGTACAACTTCTTTAAAAGCATGTTAAAGTTGACCATAAAAGGATTTCATCTACATAAGTGTAAAAGAATCAAATATAATTTTAAACTCAAATGATTTCTCTCATGAGCAACCAATTTGTTCATTTGTTTATATGAAAATTTAAAAGCTTTCACCTAAAAGACACCTTAAGAATATGTTGTTTAAAAGTTTAAATTAATTAAAAATTTGAAAAACTTACTAACTTCGATATTATAATCGGCACAAGTTGTAAATTATTCTTTTCTTGACAAGCGTTTCGGCGAAGTCGAACTCTTCATCAATGCTATAATGGACATCAGATAGGACATCCTACAAATATAATTAATTTTAGACTTCTTTGAATAAATTATAATTAATTTAAAATTTACCAGGTTTACTTGTGGTTCAAAGGAGGCGGTTTTAATAATCTATTTCTACGTCCCATGTGTGTACACATTCATAAAGGGCGATGGAAATTATAGTGGAGAAAAGTCAGTTTAAGTTAATAGTTATTCGTTCTAAAGCGAACATAATCCATTATAGGTATATTTATTTCGCCACTAGATCTAAACCAAATTCGTATCTTTTATCCGAATTGAGGTCCTATTGGGATCACTCTCGAACCTCATTCGTTTTGCTCTGATGTTTTGTTAGTGGACAAATGGATAAAATGATCAAATATATCTTCTAAATGAAATCTACAAGTAAAGTTTTCGGCGAGAGTTACGTAACTCTGACTAGCTGCAAAAAAATTTCTTCAGCTACACACTAAAGAACAGGCTTATTTTAGGCTATAGAAATAATATTTTGGGTGAATCTGATGAAACAAAAAAAAATTCGACTTTTGAAAAGTACGGTAAAGTAGCATCGATTAGGCGGCCGACCGGGGTCTACGATATGTGTATCAGTCGCCCGTGCTCCGTCGAAAATGCGTAAAATTTTTTCGCTCCGATTTGAATTTTTCTTTGAAATTCGGATAGATGGGGGTGTGATTAGTGGATACTAGTAATAAATAAAATCAAAAAAATGGAAAATAACCCGTGTATTGCCGAAAAAGTGAAAAAATTAAAAATTTTTTTTCGCCTTCTAATTTTTGGCTTGGCCAGAATTGTGAGCAACAAAAAACCTACCCTACGCCCCTCCGGGCTCCGGGCGGTTTTTCATGCTCAGAGCCGTTAACGCGGCGGAGCTAAACATACGAGAAGGCGCCACCGATCAAGAACACCGGGATAAAGGCAACCGGTATCTGAAACCCCCTAAAAATCGCCTAAAAACAAAAAATAATCGATGTTGCATGTACGACGGTCGACCTGCATCTGCCGCTGCTAAACCTTTACCTTTACCTGATATGTATTTGATGGAGCATCCCGGCATGGCCGGCCTTCTCCTTCATCTGAAAGAATACATTAATGACATTGGAAGTTGTAGAGACCGGTGGGTCTCTGGGAATTGGCGCTTGGCGGACTGACTGGTTAGAAACCTGGGCTGTGACTGTGAATATGAGATATGTGAAGAAAAAGAAATTTTTACGTTTGCCGATATAGTAGAGTCCCTAATTCGAAGAAAGAAATTATAATTTCTATTGATGACCTCGAAGTGAGTGGCTTCTACTTGGAACTAGTCAGAAATGGCGACTAGTGGGATTGTAGTGATACTATGGGGGGTGATTTATCGAAGCTTGTGGAAATTGATCGAAAAATTACACAAATCTAGTGAATAAATTCACTTTCGAAGAGAATTTGTGTAAGTTAAACCTGTGAACATACATTAGTCTGTGTGGGGGTGAGTTATGGTCAGGAGTTGTCCGTGGTCAGGAGTGATTTGGGACGGGGAATGAAGAAGTCGGTTGGGTTGTATTGACCTAGTTGATTTACTAGTGGGTTTTCTGAAAATTTGGATTTGTTGTAAAGATTGGTGGCATGTTTGCGGTTAAGAGTGTTAATAAGATCTAGTTTGGCGTCTGCATGTAGTCGCCTGTTAGTGACGTAATAGGGGGCGCTGAAAATAGCTCGGAGATTTTTGTTTTGAATGACTTGAAGTTTATTTATGGCCCTAGGGCGTGCGTATCCCCAGACAGGGGAGGCATAAATCATTGTCGGGCGGATTATGGCTTTGTATAATCTTAGTTTGTTAGCGGGGGACATGGTACTTTTACTGTTCATGAGGACGAACAATCTATTGAAGAGGCATTTGGCTTTACCGGTTGCGGAGGATATGTGAGCGTCCCATTTGAGACGTCGGTCCATGGTAACGCCAAGGTACTTGACCTTGGTTTTCCAGGGGATTTGCTCCTCAAACATCCAGACACTGGACTTGTGAGGCTTGCAACGATTTCGAAACATGATCGCGGAACTTTTGCTCGAGTTAACCTCGATGCGCCAAGTTTCGTACCACCTCCCGAGATCGTTGATCGGCTCCTGGAGGCGGGTTGTGGCTATGTCCGGGTGGATTGAGGACGTGTATATTGCAGTGTCATCTGCATATAATGAAATTTTTGTTGCGGGATCTGAGGGGGTTGGAATGTCGCTCATAAAGATGTTAAACAGTGAAGCTGCAAGGATCGAACCCTGGGGGACCCCGGAGGTGATGGGGCGCTTTGTGGATCTAGTGTTCATGAGTTTGACTTGGAGTTTTCTGTCGTGGAGGTAGGAGGCAATAAGTCGGACTAGTGGAATTTGAATTTTAGATTGAAGCATTTTGAACAGGAGGCCTTCGTGCCAGACCTTATCGAAAGCTTTCGATACGTCGAGTAGCACTAGGCCGGTGAATTCTTTTTTGTTGAGTGCCTGTGTGACGTGCTCAACTAATCGGAGGGCTTGGTGGGTCGTGCTGTGTCCAGCACGGAAGCCGAATTGTTCGTTTTGAATAATACTGTTATCGAACATGGCTTCTTGGAGACGGGTGAGAATGACTTTTTCAACTACTTTTCCAATAGAAGGGAGCAGGCTGATTGGTCTATAGCTTTTCGGAAGTTTGAGATTTTGACCGGGTTTGGGGATTACCACTACGTCAGCGGTTTTCCAAATTTGTGGGTAGTAGTTGAGTCGAAAACATGCGTTAATTACGCCGGTGATGGCAACTTTGGCTTTTTGGGGAAGTTCTTTGAGGGCAGTATTGGTGATGCCATCGGGACCTGGGGCTTTCCTCTTTTTGAGGCGTTTAATGGCAATGGTGACCTCCGGAAGAGAGGCGGGGGTGATATGTGTGTCATCGGAGGTGTTTAGGGTGGTGGTGACATAATTTTCGACCGAATTGATATGGTCTTGGTCTAATCTTGTGGTGTTGGGGGAGCATTGAGCTTGGAGGCTGTCGGCGAAGATTTCAGCCTTTTCAAGATCGCTCCGGGCAATAGTGCCGTCAGGGCGGGAGAGAATTGGGATGGTGACTTTCTTTTTCCCCTGGAGGGCGGCGGCCATGCGCCATGCGGACATGTCTTTAAATGATAGGGAGTTAATGGTGTCTAACCATTCATTGTCATGAAATTCTTTGACTTTAACGTCTACTTGCTCTTTGAGCCGGTTGTATGACCTTTGGTCATCAGGGTTACGAGTTCGCCGGGCGAGTTTCCTCGCTCGGTTTTTGGCTCTGATAAGATCTTTGAGGGAGGGAGTGAGTTTGTCTCTGACGTCCGTGGTGTTGACTTGAAAAGAAGTTTCGTCAACGGATTTTTTGATGTTGTCTTGGAAATTGACAATGAATTGGTCTAGGTCAGTGGGGGACTCAAAGAATGGGATTGGTCCAAGGTTTTTTGACAGAGTGTCTTTGAAAGAGGTCCAGTCTGTTGTCGTTCTCGTGGGAGGGCCCTTTGGGGGTGACAGCGGTCCGAGTGTCAGAAGGACCGGGTAGTGATCTGAGTTTAGCTCTTCGCTGGTGGAGATGTCGTATTGGAGTTGTACGTCTTTGAAAATGGCTATGTCCAGAATGGACGGCGTACCTGCGTTAGAAAAGTGGGTAGGGGAGGTGGGAGCGATGATCGCGAAGTCCAGCTCGTTTGCTAGTGAAAGTAGGTCACGTCCTACATGGTTTGTGTGTTTGCACAACCAGTTGGAGTGTTTAGCATTGAAATCGCCGGCGATGATCTTCGCGTCGGGGCCTTCAAGGAGGGTTTCTAGGTCCTCTTTGAGGATGCGTTGCTGAGGGCGATTATAGACGGAAGAGATTTGCAACCAACCGTGATGTGCGGTGTGGATGCTCACCGTAGTGACTTCAAGGTACTCTAGGTCGGGGGTCGGTATTGCGACGTGTTCGATGGATGATTTTACGTAAATTGCGGTTCCGCCGCCGCGTCCGTCACGGTCGTTCCTATAAAGTGAATAGCAAGGAAGTTTTGCCAGTTGGCCAGCTCTGAAGTGGGTTTCGTTGACCAAGATTACGTCAAGGTCGTGATCGTGCGCGAACGCGAGAAGTTCATTTCGTTTGGCTGAAAGGCCGTTGGCGTTCCAAAAAGCCGTCTGCAAAGTGGTGGGTTGGAATCTGGGTTTAGACATTAACGGATGCGTTGCTAATGGCATTGAAGTTCGTGATTGATTTGAAATGGTCAATGACTTTGTCGCTGACTCTTTCTCTCTGAAGGAGATCAAGAACTGCTCTCATTTGTCGGGAGGGGGCCTCCTCGTAGGAGGTGGAGGGCGTGGGGGTGGCATGTGTTGCTTCCCTGTGAGGGGCATGTTGGCTAGCGACTCCTAGATAGGATGGTCGATTGGGGCCTTGAGAGGAGGGGTAATTGTAAGTGGGGCGGCCAGCGAAGCGGGAAGATGCTTCGCGGGCTGAAAGTTCTCGCCTCTTGGGCTTGGGGAACGAGGCGCAACCTTTGTAGTTTGCGGGGTGGTTTCCTCCGCAGTTAGCGCAAGTGGCCGGGTCCTCTCGGATTTTTTGACAGGAAGGTGTTAAATGATCCCCTGCGCATTTGACGCATTTGGGTGGGGCGCGGCAGAGGGTTTGGGCATGCCCGAACCGTTGACAACGGTGGCATTGACCGACCTCTGTACGTTTGTGGGGGGTTTCGGTACGAGTATTGATCGACAGGACTGATGTCATGTCGAAAATTTTCTTGCCATCTGTGTTATGAGTTAGATGGACAAGGTATAATGGCATAGGTTTTTTATCGCGACCTTGGCGCATCTGAAAAACTGATTGAATATTGAAGCCTTGATATTCAAGGTCTTCTTTGACTTCTGCGGCTGTTATTGTGATTGGAAGACCTCGGATAACCACTTTTAGTGGTTTGTCCTGAGGGAGAGAATAGGAGTGCGAGGGGAGGGATTTTTCCTCAAGTAAACGGCTGAGGGCCCGGTAGTCTGTCTCGGTGGCCGGCTGGATTGAGATGCCGTCCACGAGCGTGCGGATTTTGGTGGTGGCAATTTTCCGATCGCGAATCATTTTGTTGATGGCCGGCCAGTTGTCCTTTGTACGAAGGACAATTGGGGGGATTCGGCTGGAGGAGGAGTATGTGGTAGGGTCTGTGTGTGAAGCACCCTGGGAGTTCGATTGGGAATCGTTGATGTCGATTTGGGGGCTATTGGTGTCCATGCCGTTATCATCGTCGCGTTCGGCTTGGGTATCGGTTGGGGTGTCTTCTACCTCGAGACAGGCGAACCTGTTCTTGGTAGCGGGCCCGGAAGTTTCACTGTCATTGCTGACGTTGGAGCGGGCGCGTTTAAGATTGCGGTCGCTTGGGGTGACGAAGGTGTCACCGCCAATGGAGGTGGAGGCTTGGATATCCATTGCCTCTGATGGAGGTTGGACAATGGAGAGGGTATGTGCAGGTATAACTGCACGGAGCGAGCGTCGCGGCTTAGGAATAGCGGATTCCATAAGGGGGCGCGGAGGGTCAGCTTTCTTGGTCGTGGCTGGGTTGATCGTTTTGGCCTTGATAGGGGCTACCTTTTTGGTGGAGGAGGAGGTCGGTAGAGGGGGGAAGGGGGTCTTCTCCTTCCTTTTCCCTGAGGGGGCGTCTGCGCGTGGTTGTGCGACCGGAGGTGGTTGCACGACCTTGGGAGGTTTGGCGTCTTTCGCGGCTAATTGGGCGGTAAGTTTGCTGATTTCAGCGCGTAAACCTTCGATGATGGCAGTTTGACTAGCAAATAACGTGAGGAGGGTTTTGAAGTTTTCAGGGGTCATGGTCATGTCGTTAGTAATCGTCATGTCGTACAGTTAATTTAAATATTAAAATAAAAATTTTTTTTTTAAATTAAATTATGTTGCGAAATCTAAAATGATTAGATTAAATTTGAATAAATTTATATCTGTGAAGCAGCTGGTTTTAATTGAATGCAAGTTTAATTTTTGAATGTGAAATTTAATTAAGTGTTGTGAATCAACCTTTATTTAAATCTGAATGAACTTGAAAATTTAAAAGGAAAAGGAATTTGTTGACTGACAAAATTTTTGTTAGGTTGCGATAAAATTATAATCTGAAAAAAATCTAGGTCAAGTTCAGTACACTAACCTTGTTTACGTTCGCTTCTGAACGTCGGTGATGACCTCGAAAGGGGAAGGGGGCAACAGAGCGCGCAACCGTTTGCTAATTGTGACGTAGCTAGCTACGTCACATTAACAAATGGCGGGTTCTTTTTTGCCGGGAAACTGGGAAGTCACTTATAAGCGTGTTTAAACGCTTTAACGACGAAAATTTAAATAGAAAGGGGTCTTGATGTAGCACTTTCACTTCTATATTAAATTATCGTTTAGAGAACAGTAATGAAAATTACTTTTTGAACTTAATTCGTGAAAATTAAAGAAAGCAAAAATTGACGTGCGGTGTAGTTCAGATCTAGATCGGAACGCCGCCGCTGCTAAATATTCTAAGTCTAAGACTAGTTTATAGCACACGTACCGTCAACAAAATGGCTGATGCGCCTCTGAATCTCGTTAATCCACCTAAAATTTCATGAAAATTAGCTAAGTTCAAATTCGATTATTTCAAAATTTTGATAATAAATTCACCCTTCATATTTTGAGAATTTGTTATATTAACTGTGTTCTTTAGTGTGTAGCAGAAGAAATTTAGTTTCGAGTAGTCAGAGTTAGGTAACTCCCACCAAGTTTTCATACATGAAGAAATAATATTTTCAACTTGATTTATACAAGAACTATACATTAATTAATAAAACATAATTAAATTGCCCGTGTGGAAGGACCTATTGATAAAAAAGATTCTACTTGGTTTTACAAAACCATTTGAACGGTGCAGGGGAAGAAGGCGATTAGTCACATTTTCTAAAATGTTCAGGAGAGAGCTTTAAAGAAATTGAGCCTGTGCCATTTGCTTTGTACGGAATATTTTCAAACCCTTATTATTCCTGACTGAACACATATTTGCTAAAAACAAATATACCAAATCATAGTATTCACCTCTAGCTACAAGATAGCGCAAAATCTAATTTTGTCATTTTACTGACTTATCGCCTTCTTCCCCTGTGCCCTTCATTTATTAGAACTTGAATTCTGGAGAAATGTTGGAATAAGCACTGATTACAATCATGCCCATCACCTACACCTTAATAAGTTAAAATTCTATTAAGGTGAAAGTGATTAGCATCATCGAAACCTTATATTACTTTACTTCATTAGAATTTCTATTAAATTTTGAAGCTACCTGTTAACACTATGAAAAACAACATCTGAAACAGTTCCAATTTATAATATCATAAAATTTCTCTCAAAACTACTTGTACAAGTTGTTTAAGCATGTTAAAGTTGACCCTAACAGGATAGCATCTAAGTGTAAAATAATAAAATATAATTTAAACTCAAATGATTTCTCTCATGAGGATCCAATTTGTTCATTTGTCTATATAAAAACTTAAAAGCTTTCATCTAAAAGACACCTTAAGAATACATGTAGTTTAAAAGTTTAATTTAATTAAAAATTTGAAAAACTTGCTAACTTCGATATTATAATCTGCACAAGTTGTAAATTATTCTTTTCTTGACAAGCGTGTCGGCGAAGTCACTCACACTGACGATAAGAAATCAAAACACATTCGTATCGTCGATGTAGGTTCCACTATATTAAACAATAAATTGTAATATTTCCATTCAGTGCATAGGTCCATTCCACAAATTTGTTACGTGATTCGTCTTGATAAAGTAACAAATTCATCTCATCACTGTGTTAGCGCTGTTAAAACCAATTTTGAATGGAAGCACATCATTTCCATGATAAACGGTAACTGTTTCCGCTGAACATTTTAGAAATGTTTTGCAACCATTTCCAACGAAAGAGTCCTTGGCAAAAGAAGAATACATCACGAAATTCAAGATAACCGAGATAAGAGAAGTTTTATGCAGGAATGCTAATACCAGGAATACTGCAGGATTTGATCTAATAACAGGTAAAATCTTAAAAGAACAATCGCAAAGAAGATCTAAGCTACTTACTAATATCTTCAACGCAATATCAACAGCTGGGTATTCTCCCAGAGCAAGATCAGCAGAATAGGGCGGATGTGGAATAACTTCCAAACGGAGGTCTTGAATAGCGGTTTTTGTAATGCTAGCAGTATGTGGACGGGCATTATCATGCTGCAAAACCTTGCTGGTATCAAAACGTATGGTACCCAAACATCCAACTTTTGTATTTTACCCATGGATTGCAACTAGCTTTTACCAGCGTCTTGGGCAGGGATGTCTGCAGAACCTTTTACACATGATCTGGTTGTCGTTCAACTAACTAGGAAAAGCAAAGCTGGCATTTGGGGGCGCCAGAGAATATTAAACCAATTAAAAAGAGTCTTGTTTTATTGTCACACCAAAATAAAGTCAAAAAACGATGGGTTTGACGTGTGCTTTTGAATTTAATATCTGACAAATACACAAACACATACAAATAGCGAGTTAAAGGAGGAACCGAGCTGATTGTTTGGCCCCACAGAAAAATAATAAAGAAATACAAGTGACAGCTGAAATTACCTTGAGGAGGCAACTCAACATAAAGCAATTAACAGCAACATAAAGTTAATTAAAGTTAACAGTTATTCCTTCTAAAGCGAACATAATCCATTATATTATATTTATTTCGCCACTAAAACTAAATCAAATATGTTTCTTTTATGCGAATTGAGGTACTATTGGGATGATTATATAATTTATAATCATATTATTTTAGACTTCCTTCAATAAATTATAATTAAATTAAAATTTAATGTTCTTTTTTGTGTTTGAAGGAGGAGCGGTGTGATTTATAGAAAAATTAAACATTAATTAATAAAACATAATTAAATTCCCCTTGTGGAAGGACCGATTGATAAAGAAGATTCTACTTGGTTTTACAAATCCATTTATTAGAACTTAGATTCTGGAGAAATCTTGGAATGAACACTGATTCTTGTAAGTCGTATTGTTCGTTTCCGAACGTCGTGACCCATCTCCTTCTATGCATGTGATGTGCGTTCCAAGTGTTTTCACATACATAGAGGACCTACTTGTTTAACGTGGGCTCCGAACCACGGGAAGTGTAATACACCTCATGTTGAGATGGGCGCTCTTGGCAAATTACCTCGGTGGTTTGCCATTGCCTTCCGAGGAGAGACGCCCAGAATAAAGTTCTTACCTTGCCCGGATTCGATTCGAGCGTTTCGCATTAGCAGTAGACGCACTTAACTGCCAAAGCTATGACCATCTCGCGAATACACTGATTACAATCATGTAAACCACTACCACATAAATAAGTAAGTTAAAATTCTATTTAGGCGAAAGTGATTTACATCCTCAAAACCTTATATTTCTTTACTTCATTTGGATTTCTATCAAATTTTGAAGCTAGCTGTTAACAATAAAGAAAACAACATCTGAAACACATCCAATTTATAATATGATAAAATTTCAATAAAAACTCCTTTTACAAGTTGTGTAAGCATGAGCATCCATTTTGTTCATTTGTATATATAAAAATTTATAAGCTTTCATCTAAAAGACACCTTAATGCCTCGATTACACAGAGCGACTTTAGACGCTAGACGCTGGCGTCTAAAGTCGCCAGCGACTAAATTCTCTTTGTTCAACACGCGGCGTGTAAGCGTCTAGGTCTATTACACAGAGCGAATTTAGACGCTGCGTCTAAATTCGCCAGCGTCTAGCGTCTAAAGTCGCTCTGTGTAATCGAGGCATAAGAATACATGTTTAAAAGTTTAATTTAATTAAAAATATAAAAAACTTACTAATTTGGATATTATAATCGGCACAAGTTGTAAATAATTCTTTTCTTGACAAGCATTTCGGCGAAGTCGACTCTTCATCAATGCTAATATATAATGGACATCAGATAGGATAACCTGCAAAATTAATTAATTTTAGACTTCCTTTAATAATTTATAATTAATTTAAAATTTACCAGTTTATCTTGTATTTGAAGGGAGGCGGTTTTAATAAACTATTTTTGCACCCCATGTGTGTCACATTCATAAAGGACGATGGAAATTGTAGTGGAGAAAAGTCAGTTTAAGTTAATAGTAAGTTATTCGCTCTAAAGCGAACATAATCTCTTATATACTATTTATTTCGCCACTAGATCTAAACCAAATTCGTATCTTTTATCCGAATTGAGGTTCTATTGGCATCACTCTCGAACCTCATTCGTTTTGCTCTGATGTTTTCTTAGCGAACAAAGGAATAAAGTTATCTATATATCTTCTCAAAGAAATCTCCAAGTTAAGGTTTAAAACATGAAGAAATAATATTTTCAACCTGATTTATACAAGAATTAAACATTAATCAATAAAACATAATTAAATTCCCCGTGTGGAAGGACCGATTGATAAAGAAGCTTCTACTTGGTTTTACAAAACCATTTTATAGAATTTGGATTTTGGTGAAATCTTGGAATGAACACTGATTACAATCATACAAACCACCACCACCATAAATAAATTAAAATTCTATTTATGGGAAAGTGGTTTGCATCATCAAAACCTTATAATTATTTCATTACTTCATTTGGATTTCTATCAAATTTTGAAGCTGCCTGTTAACAAAAAGAAAAACAACAATCTCTTTATCGAAATATTGACACTAAAAATATACTAAAATCTACCAATTGCACTGCAATTAATTTTTACACAATAGAAACTATTACTACATATAATAAAATTGTCTGTCCCCGAATTGACAAAATCTCTATAGAGATTCGGAAAGCTGAACGTTTTTATAGTGTATATTAAAATGAAAATTTGCGAATAAATAATACTAGTGCCTTTCAAAATGCATTTGAAAGTGTAGTATATTACATGGTTTTTCATTAATTCAACAAATCCTTAGGTCGCATTAAATTATCAGGTGATTTACAACATCATTTTGCACTTGTATTTTAAATGTTAGATTCCCCTAAATGTGGTTTTTAAATTTGCAATTGTTTCGTATGTCAGCACTTTTCGCGTTCAACTTAAAAAAAATGCGATGGCGCGACAGATTCGAAATTCTTTAAATTTTACATAAACGGATCTAGCTTTTTTGGGTAGTTTTGTTTTTACGAAACAATTGCAAATTTAAAATCCACATTTAGGCGAATCCCACATTATCAGGTAAATCACCTGATAATTTAATGCGAACTTAAGATTGGTTGTGTTAATGAAAAACCATGTATTTGATTACACTTTTAAATACTTTTTTAAGGGTCCTAGTATTATTTATCAGCAAATTTTCTTTTTTAAATCCACTATACAAACGTTCAGCTTTCCGAATCTCTATAGGGAATTTGTCAAATCCGGGGACCGTTTTACGTGTTCTTCCCCAATATTTCTTAATTTTCAGTGCTAAAAAAGAAAACATATTGTTCAGCTTTTACTTTTACATATTATTATTACAGTTTATTTATACCATTCAAGAAATTATCTGTTTTACAAAACCATTTTATACAACTTGGATTCTGGTGAAATCTTGGAATGAACACTGATTACAATCATGCAAATCACTAACGCACCAAATAGGTTAAAATTCTATTTAGGCGAAAGTGATAAGCATCATCAAAACCTTATATTTTTTACATCATTTGAAACATCTGAAACTCATCCAATTTATAATATGATAACATTTCACTAAAAACTCCTTTTACAAGTTGTTTAAGCATGTTCAAGTTGACCATAAAAGGATAGCATCTATGTATATAAGTGTAAAATAATGAAATTTTAATTTAAACTTAAATGATACCTCTCATGAGCATCCATTTTGTTCATTTGTTTATATGAAAATTTAAAAGCTTACACCTAAAAGACATCTTAAGAATACAAGTTGTTTAAATGTTTAAATTAATTAAAAATTTGAAAAACTGACTAACTTCGATATTATAATCGGCACAAGTTGTAAATTATTCTTTTCTTGACCAGCGTTTCGGCGAAGTCGCACTCTTCATCAATGCTAATATATAATGGACATCAGATAGGACAACCTGCAAAATTAATTAATTTTAGACTTCCTTAAATAAATTATAATTAATTTAAAATTTACCAGGTTTTCTTGTGGTTGAAGGGAGGCGGTTTTAATAAACTATTTTTACACCCCATATGTGCACACATTCATAAAGGGCGATGGAAATTGTAGTGGAGAAAATTCAAGTTAAGTTAATAGTTTTTCGTTCCAAAGCGAACATAATCCATTTTATTTCGCCACTAGATCTAAACCAAAATTCGTATCTTTTATCCGAATTGAGGTCCTATTGGCATCACTCTCGAACCTCATTCATTTTGCTCCTATGTTTTCCTAGTGGACAAATGGATAAAATTAACTATATAATTATCTTCTCAAAGAAATCTCCAACTTAAGTTTTCAAACATGAAGAAATAATATTTTCAACCTGATTTATACAAAAAATAAACATTAATCAATAAAACATAATTAAATTCCCCGTGTGGAAGTACCGATTGATAAGAAGCTTCTACTTGGTTTTACAAAACCATTTTATAGAATTTGGATTTTGGTGAAATCTTGGAATGAACACTGATTACAATCATACAAACCACCACCACCATAAATAAATTAAAATTCTATTTATGGGAAAGTGGTTTGCATCATCAAAACCTTATAATTATTTCATTACTTCATTTGGATTTCTATCAAATTTTGAAGCTGCCTGTTAACAAAAAGAAAAACAACAATCTCTTTATCGAAATATTGACACTAAAAATATACTAAAATCTACCAATTGCACTGCAATTAATTTTTACACAATAGAAACTATTACTACATATAATAAAATTGTCTGTCCCCGAATTGACAAAATCTCTATAGAGATTCGGAAAGCTGAACGTTTTTATAGTGTATATTAAAATGAAAATTTGCGAATAAATAATACTAGTGCCTTTCAAAATGCATTTGAAAGTGTAGTAAATTACATGGTTTTTCATTAATTCAACAAATCCTTAGGTCGCATTAAATTATCAGGTGATTTACAACATCATTTTGCACTTGTATTTTAAATGTTAGATTCCCCTAAATGTTGTTTATAAATTTGCAATTGTTTCGTATGACAGCACTTTTCGCGTTCAACTTAAAAAAAATGCGATGGCGCGACAGATTCGAAATTCTTTAAATTTTACATAAACGGATCTAGCTTTTTTGGGTAGTTTTGTTTTTACGGAACAATTGCAAATTTAAAATCCACATTTAGGCGAATCCCACATTATCAGGTAAATCACCTGATAATTTAATGCGAACTTAAGATTGGTTGTGTTAATGAAAAACCATGTATTTGATGACGCTTTTAAATGCTTTTTTAAGGGTCCTAGTATTATTTATCAGCAAATTTTCTTTTTTAAATCCACTATACAAACGTTCAGCTTTCCGAATCTCTATAGGGAATTTGTCAAATCCGGGGACCGTTTTACGTGTTCTTCCCCAATATTTCTTAATTTTCAGTGCTAAAAAAGAAAACATATTGTTCAGCTTTTACTTTTACATATTATTATTACAGTTTATTTATACCATTCAAGAAATTATCTGTTTTACAAAACCATTTTATAGAACTTGGATTCTGGTGAAATCTTGGAATGAACACTGATTACAATCATGCAAATCACTAACGCACCAAATAGGTTAAAATTCTATTTAGGCGAAAGTGATAAGCATCATCAAAACCTTATATTTTTTACATCATTTGGATTTCTATCAAATTTTGAAGCTACCTGTTAACACTATGAAAAACAACATCTGAAACTCATCCAATTTATAATATGATAACATTTCACTAAAAACTCCTTTTACAAGTTGTTTAAGCATGTTCAAGTTGACCATAAAAGGATAGCATCTATGTATATAAGTGTAAAATAATGAAATTTTAATTTAAACTTAAATGATACCTCTCATGAGCATCCATTTTGTTCATTTGTTTATATGAAAATTTAAAAGCTTACACCTAAAAGACATCTTAAGAATACAAGTTGTTTAAATGTTTAAATTAATTAAAAATTTGAAAACTGACTAACTTCGATATTATAATCGGCACAAGTTGTAAATTATTCTTTTTTTGACCAGCGTTTCGGCGAAGTCGCACTCTTCATCAATGCTAATATATAATGGACATCAGATGGGACACCCTGCAAAAATAATTAATTTTAGACTTCCTTGAATAAATTATAGTTAATTTAAAATTTACCAGGTTTACTTGTGTTTGAAGAGAGGCGGTTTTAATAAACTATTTCTACACCCCATGTGTGTACACATTCATAAAGAGCGATGGAAATTGTAGTGGAGAAAAGTCAGTTTAAGTTAATAGTAATTCGTTCTAAAGCGAACATAATCCATTGTATATTTATTTCGCCACTAGATCTAAACCAAAATTTGTTTCTTTTATCTGAATTGAGGTCCTATTGGCATCACTCTCGAACATCATTCGTTTTGCTCTGATGTTTTCCTAGTGGACAAATGGGAAAATGATCAAATATATCTTCTAAATGAAATGTACAAGTTAAGTTTTCAAACAAGAAGAAATAATATTTTCAACCTGATTTATACAAGAATTAAACCTTAATTAATAAAAAATAATTAAATTCCCCGTGTGGAAGGACCGATTGATAAAGAAGCTTCTACTTGATTTTACAAAACCATTTATTAGAACTTGGATTCTGGTGAAATCTTGGAATAAACACTGATTACAATCATGCCAATCACTTACACCTAAATAAGTTAAAAGTCTATTTAAGTGAAAGTGATCTGCATCATCAAAACCTTATATTTTTTACTTCATTTGGATTTCTATCAAATTCTGAAGCTACCTGTTAACAATAAGGCAAACAACATCTGAAACACATCCAATTTATAATATCATAAAATTACACTAAAACTATTTGTACAAGTTGTTTAAGCATGCTAAAGTTGACCATAAAAGATAGCATCTGCATAAGTGTAAAATAATGAAATATAATTTTAAACTCAAATGATTTCTCTCAGGAGTATCCTTTTTGTTCATTTGTCTATATGAAAATTTAAAAGCTTTCACCCAAAAAATATCTTAAGAATACATGTTTAAAAGTTTAATTTAATTAAAAATTTGGAAAACTTACTAACTTCGGAATTATAATCGGCACAAGTTGTAAATTATTCTTCTCTTGACAAACGTTTCGGCGAAGTCGAACTCTTCATCAATGCTAATATATAATGGACATCAGATAGGACAACCTGCAAAATTAATTAATTTTAGACTTCCTTAAATAAATTATAATTAATTTAAAATTTACCAGGTTTTCTTGTGGTTGAAGGGAGGCGGTTTTAATAAACTATTTTTACACCCCATATGTGCACACATTCATAAAGGGCGATGGAAATTGTAGTGGAGAAAATTCAAGTTAAGTTAATAGTTTTTCGTTCCAAAGCGAACATAATCCATTTTATTTCGCCACTAGATCTAAACCAAAATTCGTATCTTTTATCCGAATTGAGGTCCTATTGGCATCACTCTCGAACCTCATTCATTTTGCTCCTATGTTTTCCTAGTGGACAAATGGATAAAATTAACTATATAATTATCTTCTCAAAGAAATCTCCAACTTAAGTTTTCAAACATGAAGAAATAATATTTTCAACCTGATTTATACAAAAAATAAACATTAATCAATAAAACATAATTAAATTCCCCGTGTGGAAGTACCGATTGATAAGAAGCTTCTACTTGGTTTTACAAAACCATTTTATAGAATTTGGATTTTGGTGAAATCTTGGAATGAACACTGATTACAATCATACAAACCACCACCACCATAAATAAATTAAAATTCTATTTATGGGAAAGTGGTTTGCATCATCAAAACCTTATAATTATTTCATTACTTCATTTGGATTTCTATCAAATTTTGAAGCTGCCTGTTAACAAAAAGAAAAACAACAATCTCTTTATCGAAATATTGACACTAAAAATATACTAAAATCTACCAATTGCACTGCAATTAATTTTTACACAATAGAAACTATTATTATTATTATTAGCATTACATTCTTTAAGAATTTTGCTATCCCATTTCAGGGATTTTACATATCCTTTTCTAGAGGAGGATTAGGCCCCTTAATACATATTTCAATACATTTCAACTACATTGCTTTAGTGTCCCACTCACATTCACGAATGACTCATAAACTTATAAGCACATATGGGTGGTAGCCCCCATAACTACACTTCTCCATCTCTGCCTATCCTGTACTTTTGTCATCCAGTCTCTTTCGCCCATCTTGCTCAGATCGTCCGTTACCTGGTCCCACCATCGTATTCTGGGCCTGCCTCTTGATCTATCTTCTCCAGGCCTCCATAGCGTTACTTGTTTTTCGAGAGAGCTGTCGCTGCTTCTCATTATGTGGCCCAGCCATCTAATTCTCTGCGACTTCGCATACCTTACTATATCTTCTCCTTCCAGTTCCTGGTTTATTTCGTTGTTCATTCGTGCTCTCAATTCTCCATTTTCTGCCATTTTGGGCCCTAAGATGGTTCTCATCACTTTCCTTTCAAACACTCTCATTTGCTCCGCTTCCGCTTTTGTCATACACAGTGTCTCCGCCGCGTACATCACAACCGGTCGTATCAGTGTTTTATAAATTTTCATTTTAGTGAGTTTCTTCAGGTTGCTATCTTTCAGGAGTACCTTGTTTGCATAGAAAGCTCTGTTTCCTGTTTGTATCCTCTTTTTTATTTCCTGTTGCCTACCACCGTTTCTATCTACATGCACTCCCAGGTAACTACAGCTCTCTATTTCCTCTATGTCTTTGTCGTGAATTCGTAGTGGTTTTCTGGTATGCGTTTCGTTTTTATTACATTTAATGTACTTGGTTTTGTTGTAGTTCACCAGCAATCCTAGTTGTTTTGCTCTTTTTTCCAAATCTTCGAACAGGTCCACCAATTTTCTTAATGATCTCGTCATGATAAGAATATCGTCCGCGTAGGCTATCAGCTGGCCCTCCCTAGTCGCTAATGTTCCTCTCGTGTCCATTCCTGCGATTACCTTCTCCAGAACAATATTAAAAAGTGTAGCCGACAGGGCGTCCCCCTGTCTAACTCCTTTATTTGATTCAAAGCATTCCGTTTCACCTACAGTTGTTCTTATGCTTACTGATGTTTTTTCTAATGACATTCTTGTCAGTCTTATGATCTTGGATGGTATTTTCAGTTCTTTCATCGCGTTGTACATTTCTTCTCTATTTATTTTATCGAAGGCCTGTTGAAAATCTATAAACATAATATGCAAGTCTATGTTGTGTTCGCATGTTTTTTCGATCGTTTGCTTGAGTACGTGTATTGCACCCACCGTTGATCTTCCTTCGGTAAAGCCGAATTGGTAGTTGCCTATTTTGTTTTTGATGTACTCTTTTAACTTTTTGTGGATCATTGCTGACAGTATCTTGTAAGTTGAGTTAAGCAGGGCTATTCCTCTGTAGTTCTTGCATACCTCTGGATCGCCTTTCTTCTTTAGTGGAATTATTACACTTTCTTTCCAGTTTACAGGCATTTTTTCTTCTTTCCAGACTCTCTGTACCAGTTTGCATATCCTAACGTGGAGCTCATTTCCTCCGTACTTGATGAGTTCCATATCTATTTCGTCTCTGCCTGGTGATTTTCCGTTTTTCATTTTTTGTATCATTTTTGATATCTCTTCAGTGGTTGGTGCCAATACTTGTTGTTCTTCGCTATGCGTGTCTCTTTGTTCGTGTTCTTCTATCTGTTGTTGAGTGCTAAACAATTTTTGGAAATGTTTTACCCATATTTGCTTAATTTTTTCAGGGTCGCCTTCTACTTTCCCTTCTTCGTCTTTCATGCTTCTTGTTCTTATTATATGTGCTCGCTTTTCATTTCTTATTAGTTGGTAAAAAATTTTCCCGTTATTTCCATTACTCGTTTCTATTTCTTTCATTTTTTCCATTATCCATTCGTTCTTCTTTTGCCTAAATAGTGTGCTCGCGGTTTTTATCATTTGTTTGTATTCTTCCCGATCCTCTTGCTTTCCAGTTTTTAGCCACTTCATTTTTTTCTCTGTTTTTCTCTTGCTAGTCTCGGAGCATTCCTCATCGTACCATTCCTTATATTTTTTTGTTTTCCTGTAGCCTATTGTTTCCCTTGCGCTTGATTGTATACTGGATGTGATACTGCTCATTTCCAGATTCATGTCCTCGCATTCTTCTTTCTTGTCTAGTTCTGCTGCGATTTTTTCTTGGTAACGTCTCTTTGTTTTGTCATTACTGAGTTCCTCTTTAGCTATTCTTTTTTTTGCTGTTGCTGATGTGATATATTTTATTGTCTTTAGCTTTATCTTCGCTATCACAAGATAGTGGTCCGTATCCGCTTCTGCCCCTCTGTAGGTTCTCACATCCTTTACCAAACTTTCCCCTTTTTTTGAAACAAGTATGTGGTCTATTTGGTTTCCGTCCTCGCTTCCTCCGCCGGGCCAAACCCATGTTATTTTGTGTATCTTCTTGTGTGGGAACTTAGTGCTGCAAATTACTGTATTCAATGCTTCAGCCATGTTACATAGTTTTTCTCCGTTGCTATTCGTTTTCTCGTGAATTGTTTGTTTTCCCGCTACCGAGCTTACATAGTGTTCCTTGCCTATCTTTGCGTTGAAATCGCCCAGTACCACCATTAGATCCTGTTTAGGTATGCCGTCACACAGCTCTTCTAAGTTGTGGTAGAATTCTTCTTTTTTATTCTCACTACTCTCTTCTGTCGGCGCATACACGTTTATTATTGACAGATTTGTTTTGGCTTTTACCCTAAGATATGATAGTCTTCCGTTAATTGCTTTGAATGTTAGTACCTTCTCGATCAAACTATTCGCCACTATAAATCCTGTACCGTTTCTTCCCTGCTTTTGCTCGCCTGAGAAGAACGTGGTGTAGTGTTTCTTTGTTATTTCGCCATGTCCTTTCCACCTGTGTTCCTGTATCGCACCTATATCCACTCTATACCTCGCCAGCTCGTTTGCCACCTCTGCATTTTTTCCCGGTTTTAGTAGAGTTCTAATATTCCACGTTCCTACTCTTATTACATCTTGTTTGCGTTTTCTCTTCTTCCCTTTGAATTGCCTTACTGTTGCCACTGTCTCACTTGTTGTGCTTGGAGCTTCCGGTTGAGACGTACCGTTCGCTCCGAAATTCACGATTAGTTTATTTGTTTCGGCTGATGTGAGCTTGTGTTCCATATCACACCATGTGAACAATTTACCCTCGACGTGTAGCTTTTTGTATCCAATTTTTGTTTTCTTGCCGTTCCTGGCTTCTTCCTTGGCTTTCTCTACTATTTTATCCTGGATAGCTTTTTCCTTTCGTGTCAAATCGTTTTCTATGTATATTCTTGTCCCCTTAAGTTTCCTCTTATTTGCCATTACATCCAATTTCTGGTTGACATTCTTCAGTTTTGCAACTATTACTTCTCTTCCAGGCACTCTTCCCATTTTGAACGCATCGACCACTTCCACCTCCACCTCCATCTCCTTCTTGATGAATTTTCGATAAGTTTTTCGTTTATTGCTTGATCGGGATGCATTCCTTTAATGATGATATTTAGCTTTCTTCTGTCTTTCTCGAAACTTTCCACTTGCGTTTCTAGACCCTTTATTATCATTTCTTGCTTATGGACTCTGTCGTCGAGTCCCCCAATTTCGTTCTTCAGTTCTGTCTCTCCACCCTCCATTGTTCCTCTACTCTATCGATTTTTAGCTTCAGTTCCCCGATCTCTTTCTTATTCTCTGTGAAACCTGCGTTAACACTAAGTGTTAGCGCGCTTAGCATGTTTTTCAATTCTTCCATGTTGTCTCCCTTTACTTCACCTTCGCTTTCTTTTTCTGTGAACGGTGGTGTTTTAGCGGTTCTGTTTACACATGATCTGGTTGTCGTTCAACTAACTAGGAAAAGCAAAGCTGGCATTTGGGGGCGCCAGAGAATATTAAACCAATTAAAAAGAGTCTTGTTTTATTGTCACACCAAAATAAAGTCAAAAAACGATGGGTTTGACGTGGGCTTTTGAATTTAATATCTGACAAATACACAAACACATACAAATAGCGAGTTAAAGGAGGAACCGAGCTGATTGTTTGGCCCCACAGAAAAATAATAAAGAAATACAAGTGACAGCTGAAATTACCTTGAGGAGGCAACTCAACATAAAGCAATTAACAGCAACATAAAGTTAATTAAAGTTAACAGTTATTCCTTCTAAAGCGAACATAATCCATTATATTATATTTATTTCGCCACTAAAACTAAATCAAATATGTTTCTTTTATGCGAATTGAGGTACTATTGAGATGATTATATAATTTATAATCATATTATTTTAGACTTCCTTCAATAAATTATAATTAAATTAAAATTTAATGTTCTTTTTTGTGTTTGAAGGAGGAGCGGTGTGATTTATAGAAAAATTAAACATTAATTAATAAAACATAATTAAATTCCCCTTGTGGAAGGACCGATTGATAAAGAAGATTCTACTTGTTTTACAAATCCATTTATTAGAACTTGGATTCTGGAGAAATCTTGGAATGAACACTGATTACAATCATGTAAACCACTACCACATAAATAAGTAAGTTAAAATTCTATTTAGGCGAAAGTGATTTACATCCTCAAAACCTTATATTTCTTTACTTCATTTGGATTTCTATCAAATTTTGAAGCTAGCTGTTAACAATAAAGAAAACAACATCTGAAACACATCCAATTTATAATATGATAAAATTTCAATAAAAAACTCCTTTTACAAGTTGTGTAAGCATGAGCATCCATTTTGTTCATTTGTAAGATATATATAAAAATTTATAAGCTTTCATCTAAAAGACACCTTAAGAATACATGTTTTAAAGTTTAATTTAATTAAAAATATAAAAACTTACTAACTTGGATATTATAATCGGCACAAGTTGTAAATTATTCTTTTCTTGACAAGCATTTCGGCGAAGTCGACTCTTCATCAATGCTAATATATAATGGACATCAGATAGGATAACCTGCAAAATTAATTAATTTTAGACTTCCTTGAATAATTTATAATTAATTTAAAATTTACCAGTTTATCTTGTGTTTGAAGGGAGGCGGTTTTAATAAACTATTTTTGCACCCCATGTGTGTCACATTCATAAAGGACGATGGAAATTGTAGTGGAGAAAAGTCAGTTTAAGTTAATAGTAAGTTATTCGCTCTAAAGCGAACATAATCTCTTATATACTATTTATTTCGCCACTAGATCTAAACCAAATTCGTATCTTTTATCCGAATTGAGGTTCTATTGGCATCACTCTCGAACCTCATTCGTTTTGCTCTGATGTTTTCTTAGCGGACAAATGAATAAAGTTATCTATATATCTTCTCAAAGAAATCTCCAAGTTAAGGTTTAAAACATGAAGAAATAATATTTTCAACCTGATTTATACAAGAATTAAACATTAATCAATAAAACATAATTAAATTCCCCGTGTGGAAGGACCGATTGATAAAGAAGCTTCTACTTGGTTTTACAAAACCATTTTATAGAATTTGGATTTTGGTGAAATCTTGGAATGAACACTGATTACAATCATACAAACCACCACCACCATAAATAAATTAAAATTCTATTTATGGGAAAGTGGTTTGCATCATCAAAACCTTATAATTATTTCATTACTTCATTTGGATTTCTATCAAATTTTGAAGCTGCCTGTTAACAAAAAGAAAAACAACAATCTCTTTATCGAAATATTGACACTAAAAATATACTAAAATCTACCAATTGCACTGCAATTAATTTTTACACAATAGAAACTATTACTACATATAATAAAATTGTCTGTCCCCGAATTGACAAAATCTCTATAGAGATTCGGAAAGCTGAACGTTTTTATAGTGTATATTAAAATGAAAATTTGCGAATAAATAATACTAGTGCCTTTCAAAATGCATTTGAAAGTGTAGTATATTACATGGTTTTTCATTAATTCAACAAATCCTTAGGTCGCATTAAATTATCAGGTGATTTACAACATCATTTTGCACTTGTATTTTAAATGTTAGATTCCCCTAAATGTGGTTTTTAAATTTGCAATTGTTTCGTATGTCAGCACTTTTCGCGTTCAACTTAAAAAAAATGCGATGGCGCGACAGATTCGAAATTCTTTAAATTTTACATAAACGGATCTAGCTTTTTTGGGTAGTTTTGTTTTTACGAAACAATTGCAAATTTAAAATCCACATTTAGGCGAATCCCACATTATCAGGTAAATCACCTGATAATTTAATGCGAACTTAAGATTGGTTGTGTTAATGAAAAACCATGTATTTGATTACACTTTTAAATACTTTTTTAAGGGTCCTAGTATTATTTATCAGCAAATTTTCTTTTTTAAATCCACTATACAAACGTTCAGCTTTCCGAATCTCTATAGGGAATTTGTCAAATCCGGGGACCGTTTTACGTGTTCTTCCCCAATATTTCTTAATTTTCAGTGCTAAAAAAGAAAACATATTGTTCAGCTTTTACTTTTACATATTATTATTACAGTTTATTTATACCATTCAAGAAATTATCTGTTTTACAAAACCATTTTATACAACTTGGATTCTGGTGAAATCTTGGAATGAACACTGATTACAATCATGCAAATCACTAACGCACCAAATAGGTTAAAATTCTATTTAGGCGAAAGTGATAAGCATCATCAAAACCTTATATTTTTTACATCATTTGAAACATCTGAAACTCATCCAATTTATAATATGATAACATTTCACTAAAAACTCCTTTTACAAGTTGTTTAAGCATGTTCAAGTTGACCATAAAAGGATAGCATCTATGTATATAAGTGTAAAATAATGAAATTTTAATTTAAACTTAAATGATACCTCTCATGAGCATCCATTTTGTTCATTTGTTTATATGAAAATTTAAAAGCTTACACCTAAAAGACATCTTAAGAATACAAGTTGTTTAAATGTTTAAATTAATTAAAAATTTGAAAAACTGACTAACTTCGATATTATAATCGGCACAAGTTGTAAATTATTCTTTTCTTGACCAGCGTTTCGGCGAAGTCGCACTCTTCATCAATGCTAATATATAATGGACATCAGATAGGACAACCTGCAAAATTAATTAATTTTAGACTTCCTTAAATAAATTATAATTAATTTAAAATTTACCAGGTTTTCTTGTGGTTGAAGGGAGGCGGTTTTAATAAACTATTTTTACACCCCATATGTGCACACATTCATAAAGGGCGATGGAAATTGTAGTGGAGAAAATTCAAGTTAAGTTAATAGTTTTTCGTTCCAAAGCGAACATAATCCATTTTATTTCGCCACTAGATCTAAACCAAAATTCGTATCTTTTATCCGAATTGAGGTCCTATTGGCATCACTCTCGAACCTCATTCATTTTGCTCCTATGTTTTCCTAGTGGACAAATGGATAAAATTAACTATATAATTATCTTCTCAAAGAAATCTCCAACTTAAGTTTTCAAACATGAAGAAATAATATTTTCAACCTGATTTATACAAAAAATAAACATTAATCAATAAAACATAATTAAATTCCCCGTGTGGAAGTACCGATTGATAAGAAGCTTCTACTTGGTTTTACAAAACCATTTTATAGAATTTGGATTTTGGTGAAATCTTGGAATGAACACTGATTACAATCATACAAACCACCACCACCATAAATAAATTAAAATTCTATTTATGGGAAAGTGGTTTGCATCATCAAAACCTTATAATTATTTCATTACTTCATTTGGATTTCTATCAAATTTTGAAGCTGCCTGTTAACAAAAAGAAAAACAACAATCTCTTTATCGAAATATTGACACTAAAAATATACTAAAATCTACCAATTGCACTGCAATTAATTTTTACACAATAGAAACTATTACTACATATAATAAAATTGTCTGTCCCCGAATTGACAAAATCTCTATAGAGATTCGGAAAGCTGAACGTTTTTATAGTGTATATTAAAATGAAAATTTGCGAATAAATAATACTAGTGCCTTTCAAAATGCATTTGAAAGTGTAGTAAATTACATGGTTTTTCATTAATTCAACAAATCCTTAGGTCGCATTAAATTATCAGGTGATTTACAACATCATTTTGCACTTGTATTTTAAATGTTAGATTCCCCTAAATGTTGTTTATAAATTTGCAATTGTTTCGTATGACAGCACTTTTCGCGTTCAACTTAAAAAAAATGCGATGGCGCGACAGATTCGAAATTCTTTAAATTTTACATAAACGGATCTAGCTTTTTTGGGTAGTTTTGTTTTTACGGAACAATTGCAAATTTAAAATCCACATTTAGGCGAATCCCACATTATCAGGTAAATCACCTGATAATTTAATGCGAACTTAAGATTGGTTGTGTTAATGAAAAACCATGTATTTGATGACGCTTTTAAATGCTTTTTTAAGGGTCCTAGTATTATTTATCAGCAAATTTTCTTTTTTAAATCCACTATACAAACGTTCAGCTTTCCGAATCTCTATAGGGAATTTGTCAAATCCGGGGACCGTTTTACGTGTTCTTCCCCAATATTTCTTAATTTTCAGTGCTAAAAAAGAAAACATATTGTTCAGCTTTTACTTTTACATATTATTATTACAGTTTATTTATACCATTCAAGAAATTATCTGTTTTACAAAACCATTTTATAGAACTTGGATTCTGGTGAAATCTTGGAATGAACACTGATTACAATCATGCAAATCACTAACGCACCAAATAGGTTAAAATTCTATTTAGGCGAAAGTGATAAGCATCATCAAAACCTTATATTTTTTACATCATTTGGATTTCTATCAAATTTTGAAGCTACCTGTTAACACTATGAAAAACAACATCTGAAACTCATCCAATTTATAATATGATAACATTTCACTAAAAACTCCTTTTACAAGTTGTTTAAGCATGTTCAAGTTGACCATAAAAGGATAGCATCTATGTATATAAGTGTAAAATAATGAAATTTTAATTTAAACTTAAATGATACCTCTCATGAGCATCCATTTTGTTCATTTGTTTATATGAAAATTTAAAAGCTTACACCTAAAAGACATCTTAAGAATACAAGTTGTTTAAATGTTTAAATTAATTAAAAATTTGAAAACTGACTAACTTCGATATTATAATCGGCACAAGTTGTAAATTATTCTTTTTTTGACCAGCGTTTCGGCGAAGTCGCACTCTTCATCAATGCTAATATATAATGGACATCAGATGGGACACCCTGCAAAAATAATTAATTTTAGACTTCCTTGAATAAATTATAGTTAATTTAAAATTTACCAGGTTTACTTGTGTTTGAAGAGAGGCGGTTTTAATAAACTATTTCTACACCCCATGTGTGTACACATTCATAAAGAGCGATGGAAATTGTAGTGGAGAAAAGTCAGTTTAAGTTAATAGTAATTCGTTCTAAAGCGAACATAATCCATTGTATATTTATTTCGCCACTAGATCTAAACCAAAATTTGTTTCTTTTATCTGAATTGAGGTCCTATTGGCATCACTCTCGAACATCATTCGTTTTGCTCTGATGTTTTCCTAGTGGACAAATGGGAAAATGATCAAATATATCTTCTAAATGAAATGTACAAGTTAAGTTTTCAAACAAGAAGAAATAATATTTTCAACCTGATTTATACAAGAATTAAACCTTAATTAATAAAAAATAATTAAATTCCCCGTGTGGAAGGACCGATTGATAAAGAAGCTTCTACTTGATTTTACAAAACCATTTATTAGAACTTGGATTCTGGTGAAATCTTGGAATAAACACTGATTACAATCATGCCAATCACTTACACCTAAATAAGTTAAAAGTCTATTTAAGTGAAAGTGATCTGCATCATCAAAACCTTATATTTTTTACTTCATTTGGATTTCTATCAAATTCTGAAGCTACCTGTTAACAATAAGGCAAACAACATCTGAAACACATCCAATTTATAATATCATAAAATTACACTAAAACTATTTGTACAAGTTGTTTAAGCATGCTAAAGTTGACCATAAAAGATAGCATCTGCATAAGTGTAAAATAATGAAATATAATTTTAAACTCAAATGATTTCTCTCAGGAGTATCCTTTTTGTTCATTTGTCTATATGAAAATTTAAAAGCTTTCACCCAAAAAATATCTTAAGAATACATGTTTAAAAGTTTAATTTAATTAAAAATTTGGAAAACTTACTAACTTCGGAATTATAATCGGCACAAGTTGTAAATTATTCTTCTCTTGACAAACGTTTCGGCGAAGTCGAACTCTTCATCAATGCTAATATATAATGGACATCAGATAGGACAACCTGCAAAATTAATTAATTTTAGACTTCCTTAAATAAATTATAATTAATTTAAAATTTACCAGGTTTTCTTGTGGTTGAAGGGAGGCGGTTTTAATAAACTATTTTTACACCCCCATATGTGCACACATTCATAAAGGGCGATGGAAATTGTAGTGGAGAAAATTCAAGTTAAGTTAATAGTTTTTCGTTCCAAAGCGAACATAATCCATTTTATTTCGCCACTAGATCTAAACCAAAATTCGTATCTTTTATCCGAATTGAGGTCCTATTGGCATCACTCTCGAACCTCATTCATTTTGCTCCTATGTTTTCCTAGTGGACAAATGGATAAAATTAACTATATAATTATCTTCTCAAAGAAATCTCCAACTTAAGTTTTCAAACATGAAGAAATAATATTTTCAACCTGATTTATACAAAAAATAAACATTAATCAATAAAACATAATTAAATTCCCCGTGTGGAAGTACCGATTGATAAGAAGCTTCTACTTGGTTTTACAAAACCATTTTATAGAATTTGGATTTTGGTGAAATCTTGGAATGAACACTGATTACAATCATACAAACCACCACCACCATAAATAAATTAAAATTCTATTTATGGGAAAGTGGTTTGCATCATCAAAACCTTATAATTATTTCATTACTTCATTTGGATTTCTATCAAATTTTGAAGCTGCCTGTTAACAAAAAGAAAAACAACAATCTCTTTATCGAAATATTGACACTAAAAATATACTAAAATCTACCAATTGCACTGCAATTAATTTTTACACAATAGAAACTATTATTATTATTATTAGCATTACATTCTTTAAGAATTTTGCTATCCCATTTCAGGGATTTTACATATCCTTTTCTAGAGGAGGATTAGGCCCCTTAATACATATTTCAATACATTTCAACTACATTGCTTTAGTGTCCCACTCACATTCACGAATGACTCATAAACTTATAAGCACATATGGGTGGTAGCCCCCATAACTACACTTCTCCATCTCTGCCTATCCTGTACTTTGTCATCCAGTCTCTTTCGCCCATCTTGCTCAGATCGTCCGTTACCTGGTCCCACCATCGTATTCTGGGCCTGCCTCTTGATCTATCTTCTCCAGGCCTCCATAGCGTTACTTGTTTTTTCGAGAGAGCTGTCGCTGCTTCTCATTATGTGGCCCATCCATCTAATTCTCTGCGACTTCGCATACCTTACTATATCTTCTCCTTCCAGTTCCTGGTTTATTTCGTTGTTCATTCGTGCTCTCAATTCTCCATTTTCTGCCATTTTGGGCCCTAAGATGGTTCTCATCACTTTCCTTTCAAACACTCTCATTTGCTCCGCTTCCGCTTTTGTCATACACAGTGTCTCCGCCGCGTACATCACAACCGGTCGTATCAGTGTTTTATAAATTTTCATTTTAGTGAGTTTCTTCAGGTTGCTATCTTTCAGGAGTACCTTGTTTGCATAGAAAGCTCTGTTTCCTGTTTGTATCCTCTTTTTTATTTCCTGTTGCCTACCACCGTTTCTATCTACATGCACTCCCAGGTAACTACAGCTCTCTATTTCCTCTATGTCTTTGTCGTGAATTCGTAGTGGTTTTCTGGTATGCGTTTCGTTTTTATTACATTTAATGTACTTGGTTTTGTTGTAGTTCACCAGCAATCCTAGTTGTTTTGCTCTTTTTTCCAAATCTTCGAACAGGTCCACCAATTTTCTTAATGATCTCGTCATGATAAGAATATCGTCCGCGTAGGCTATCAGCTGGCCCTCCCTAGTCGCTAATGTTCCTCTCGTGTCCATTCCTGCGATTACCTTCTCCAGAACAATATTAAAAAGTGTAGCCGACAGGGCGTCCCCCTGTCTAACTCCGTTATTTGATTCAAAGCATTCCGTTTCACCTACAGTTGTTCTTATGCTTACTGATGTTTTTTCTAATGACATTCTTGTCAGTCTTATGATCTTGGATGGTATTTTCAGTTCTTTCATCGCGTTGTACATTTCTTCTCTATTTATTTTATCGAAGGCCTGTTGAAAATCTATAAACATAATATGCAAGTCTATGTTGTGTTCGCATGTTTTTTCGATCGTTTGCTTGAGTACGTGTATTGCACCCACCGTTGATCTTCCTTCGGTAAAGCCGAATTGGTAGTTGCCTATTTTGTTTTTGATGTACTCTTTTAACTTTTTGTGGATCATTGCTGACAGTATCTTGTAAGTTGAGTTAAGCAGGGCTATTCCTCTGTAGTTCTTGCATACCTCTGGATCGCCTTTCTTCTTTAGTGGAATTATTACACTTTCTTTCCAGTTTACAGGCATTTTTTCTTCTTTCCAGACTCTCTGTACCAGTTTGCATATCCTAACGTGGAGCTCATTTCCTCCGTACTTGATGAGTTCCATATCTATTTCGTCTCTGCCTGGTGATTTTCCGTTTTTCATTTTTTGTATCATTTTTGATATCTCTTCAGTGGTTGGTGCCAATACTTGTTGTTCTTCGCTATGCGTGTCTCTTTGTTCGTGTTCTTCTATCTGTTGTTGAGTGCTAAACAATTTTTGGAAATGTTTTACCCATATTTGCTTAATTTTTTCAGGGTCGCCTTCTACTTTCCCTTCTTCGTCTTTCATGCTTCTTGTTCTTATTATATGTGCTCGCTTTTCATTTCTTATTAGTTGGTAAAAAATTTTCCCGTTATTTCCATTACTCGTTTCTATTTCTTTCATTTTTTCCATTATCCATTCGTTCTTCTTTTGCCTAAATAGTGTGCTCGCGGTTTTTATCATTTGTTTGTATTCTTCCCGATCCTCTTGCTTTCCAGTTTTTAGCCACTTCATTTTTTTCTCTGTTTTTCTCTTGCTAGTCTCGGAGCATTCCTCATCGTACCATTCCTTATATTTTTTTGTTTTCCTGTAGCCTATTGTTTCCCTTGCGCTTGATTGTATACTGGATGTGATACTGCTCATTTCCAGATTCATGTCCTCGCATTCTTCTTTCTTGTCTAGTTCTGCTGCGATTTTTTCTTGGTAACGTCTCTTTGTTTTGTCATTACTGAGTTCCTCTTTAGCTATTCTTTTTTTTGCTGTTGCTGATGTGATATATTTTATTGTCTTTAGCTTTATCTTCGCTATCACAAGATAGTGGTCCGTATCCGCTTCTGCCCCTCTGTAGGTTCTCACATCCTTTACCAAACTTTCCCCTTTTTTTGAAACAAGTATGTGGTCTATTTGGTTTCCGTCCTCGCTTCCTCCGCCGGGCCAAACCCATGTTATTTTGTGTATCTTCTTGTGTGGGAACTTAGTGCTGCAAATTACTGTATTCAATGCTTCAGCCATGTTACATAGTTTTTCTCCGTTGCTATTCGTTTTCTCGTGAATTGTTTGTTTTCCCGCTACCGAGCTTACATAGTGTTCCTTGCCTATCTTTGCGTTGAAATCGCCCAGTACCACCATTAGATCCTGTTTAGGTATGCCGTCACACAGCTCTTCTAAGTTGTGGTAGAATTCTTCTTTTTTATTCTCACTACTCTCTTCTGTCGGCGCATACACGTTTATTATTGACAGATTTGTTTTGGCTTTTACCCTAAGATATGATAGTCTTCCGTTAATTGCTTTGAATGTTAGTACCTTCTCGATCAAACTATTCGCCACTATAAATCCTGTACCGTTTCTTCCCTGCTTTTGCTCGCCTGAGAAGAACGTGGTGTAGTGTTTCTTTGTTATTTAGCCATGTCCTTTCCACCTGTGTTCCTGTATCGCACCTATATCCACTCTATACCTCGCCAGCTCGTTTGCCACCTCTGCATTTTTTCCCGGTTTTAGTAGAGTTCTAATATTCCACGTTCCTACTCTTATTACATCTTGTTTGCGTTTTCTCTTCTTCCCTTTGAATTGCCTTACTGTTGCCACTGTCTCACTTGTTGTGCTTGGAGCTTCCGGTTGAGACGTACCGTTCGCTCCGAAATTCACGATTAGTTTATTTGTTTCGGCTGATGTGAGCTTGTGTTCCATATCACACCATGTGAACAATTTACCCTCGACGTGTAGCTTTTTGTATCCAATTTTTGTTTTCTTGCCGTTCCTGGCTTCTTCCTTGGCTTTCTCTACTATTTTATCCTGGATAGCTTTTTCCTTTCGTGTCAAATCGTTTTCTATGTATATTCTTGTCCCCTTAAGTTTCCTCTTATTTGCCATTACATCCAATTTCTGGTTGACATTCTTCAGTTTTGCAACTATTACTTCTCTTCCAGGCACTCTTCCCATTTTGAACGCATCGACCACTTCCACCTCCACCTCCATCTCCTTCTTGATGAATTTTCGATAAGTTTTTCGTTTATTGCTTGATCGGGATGCATTCCTTTAATGATGATATTTAGCTTTCTTCTGTCTTTCTCGAAACTTTCCACTTGCGTTTCTAGACCCTTTATTATCATTTCTTGCTTATGGACTCTGTCGTCGAGTCCCCCAATTTCGTTCTTCAGTTCTGTCTCTCCACCCTCCATTGTTCCTCTACTCTATCGATTTTTAGCTTCAGTTCCCCGATCTCTTTCTTATTCTCTGTGAAACCTGCGTTAACACTAAGTGTTAGCGCGCTTAGCATGTTTTTCAATTCTTCCATGTTGTCTCCCTTTACTTCACCTTCGCTTTCTTTTTCTGTGAACGGTGGTGTTTTAGGGGTTCTGTTTACACATGATCTGGTTGTCGTTCAACTAACTAGGAAAAGCAAAGCTGACATTTGGGGGCGCCAGAGAATATTAAACCAATTAAAAAGAGTCTTGTTTTATTGTCACACCAAAATAAAGTCAAAAAACGATGGGTTTGACGTGGGCTTTTGAATTTAATATCTGACAAATACACAAACACATACAAATAGCGAGTTAAAGGAGGAACCGAGCTGATTGTTTGGCCCCACAGAAAAATAATAAAGAAATACAAGTGACAGCTGAAATTACCTTGAGGAGGCAACTCAACATAAAGCAATTAACAGCAACATAAAGTTAATTAAAGTTAACAGTTATTCCTTCTAAAGCGAACATAATCCATTATATTATATTTATTTCGCCACTAAAACTAAATCAAATATGTTTCTTTTATGCGAATTGAGGTACTATTGAGATGATTATATAATTTATAATCATATTATTTTAGACTTCCTTCAATAAATTATAATTAAATTAAAATTTAATGTTCTTTTTTGTGTTTGAAGGAGGAGCGGTGTGATTTATAGAAAAATTAAACATTAATTAATAAAACATAATTAAATTCCCCTTGTGGAAGGACCGATTGATAAAGAAGATTCTACTTGTTTTACAAATCCATTTATTAGAACTTGGATTCTGGAGAAATCTTGGAATGAACACTGATTACAATCATGTAAACCACTACCACATAAATAAGTAAGTTAAAATTCTATTTAGGCGAAAGTGATTTACATCCTCAAAACCTTATATTTCTTTACTTCATTTGGATTTCTATCAAATTTTGAAGCTAGCTGTTAACAATAAAGAAAACAACATCTGAAACACATCCAATTTATAATATGATAAAATTTCAATAAAAACTCCTTTTACAAGTTGTGTAAGCATGAGCATCCATTTTGTTCATTTGTATATATAAAAATTTATAAGCTTTCATCTAAAAGACACCTTAAGAATACATGTTTAAAAGTTTAATTTAATTAAAAATATAAAAAACTTACTAACTTGGATATTATAATCGGCACAAGTTGTAAATTATTCTTTTCTTGACAAGCATTTCGGCGAAGTCGACTCTTCATCAATGCTAATATATAATGGACATCAGATAGGATAACCTGCAAAATTAATTAATTTTAGACTTCCTTGAATAATTTATAATTAATTTAAAATTTACCAGTTTATCTTGTATTTGAAGGGAGGCGGTTTTAATAAACTATTTTTGCACCCCATGTGTGTCACATTCATAAAGGACGATGGAAATTGTAGTGGAGAAAAGTCAGTTTAAGTTAATAGTAAGTTATTCGCTCTAAAGCGAACATAATCTCTTATATACTATTTATTTCGCCACTAGATCTAAACCAAATTCGTATCTTTTATCCGAATTGAGGTTCTATTGGCATCACTCTCGAACCTCATTCGTTTTGCTCTGATGTTTTCTTAGCGGACAAATGAATAAAGTTATCTATATATCTTCTCAAAGAAATCTCCAAGTTAAGGTTTAAAACATGAAGAAATAATATTTTCAACCTGATTTATACAAGAATTAAACATTAATCAATAAAACATAATTAAATTCCCCGTGTGGAAGGACCGATTGATAAAGAAGCTTCTACTTGGTTTTACAAAACCATTTTATAGAATTTGGATTTTGGTGAAATCTTGGAATGAACACTGATTACAATCATACAAACCACCACCACCATAAATAAATTAAAATTCTATTTATGGGAAAGTGGTTTGCATCATCAAAACCTTATAATTATTTCATTACTTCATTTGGATTTCTATCAAATTTTGAAGCTGCCTGTTAACAAAAAGAAAACCAACAATCTCTTTATCGAAATATTGACACTAAAAATATACTAAAATCTACCAATTGCACTGCAATTAATTTTTACACAATAGAAACTATTACTACATATAATAAAATTGTCTGTCCCCGAATTGACAAAATCTCTATAGAGATTCGGAAAGCTGAACGTTTTTATAGTGTATATTAAAATGAAAATTTGCGAATAAATAATACTAGTGCCTTTCAAAATGCATTTGAAAGTGTAGTATATTACATGGTTTTTCATTAATTCAACAAATCCTTAGGTCGCATTAAATTATCAGGTGATTTACAACATCATTTTGCACTTGTATTTTAAATGTTAGATTCCCCTAAATGTGGTTTTTAAATTTGCAATTGTTTCGTATGTCAGCACTTTTCGCGTTCAACTTAAAAAAAATGCGATGGCGCGACAGATTCGAAATTCTTTAAATTTTACATAAACGGATCTAGCTTTTTTGGGTAGTTTTGTTTTTACGAAACAATTGCAAATTTAAAATCCACATTTAGGCGAATCCCACATTATCAGGTAAATCACCTGATAATTTAATGCGAACTTAAGATTGGTTGTGTTAATGAAAAACCATGTATTTGATTACACTTTTAAATACTTTTTTAAGGGTCCTAGTATTATTTATCAGCAAATTTTCTTTTTTAAATCCACTATACAAACGTTCAGCTTTCCGAATCTCTATAGGGAATTTGTCAAATCCGGGGACCGTTTTACGTGTTCTTCCCCAATATTTCTTAATTTTCAGTGCTAAAAAAGAAAACATATTGTTCAGCTTTTACTTTTACATATTATTATTACAGTTTATTTATACCATTCAAGAAATTATCTGTGACGTCACCACTCAAAAACGCTTCATCAAAAATATTATATTTGTTTTTGGTAATTATAGGTACGAGGAGTCGTCTTTATATTCTCGGACTGGGCTGTTTTGAATTTTGATGCAATTTTTCATTATGCGATTTTTTAATCACATATGCCTTGGTAACCTGTGTGGAAATTTACAAAACAATTGCATCATTATTAATTTTATTATCTGTCAGTTTGTGTCGTCGCGCGTTGTATATGTATCGAAATGAATAAAATCGAGACCTGTGAACAATTCTTGGCGCGCTTTGGAGATGAACCAGATTTGTTACTGGTGATGAAACCTGGGTTCATCATTATGATCTTGAATCGAAACAAGAGTCGATGCAATGGCATGTTAAGCGTTCCAGCCATCCCAAGAAGTTTAAAGTCACCCCTTATGCAGGAAAAATAATGGCAACAATTTTTTGGGACTCTCAGCGAATTTTGCTGATTGATTATATGAATAAGGGTAGTACGGTAACGGGAGAGTATTATGCAAACCTGATGCATCGCCTTAGAGATGCTATTAAAGTGAAGAGACGCGGAAAACTGACGCAAGGTGTCTTGTTGCTCCACGACCAAGGGCGGATCTACGGGGGGGGTAATGGGGGCAACTACCCCCCCAAGAATCTTCATTGCAATACAAATTTTAAAAATATACCTTAATTTTCCCTAAATTTTATTACAAAACATGTATTTACCCCCTCCATAAACTTTGACCAGATCCGCTGTTGTCCACGACAATGCACAAGTGCACAAGTCCAGACTTTCAAAAGCTCCTGTAGCTGATTGTGGCTTCGAAGAAATTGAACATGCGCCTTATAGTCCAGATCTAGTACCCAGTGACTATTTTTTGTTCCCGAATCTCAAAACAACACTAAGGGGGACAATATTTAGGGACAATGACGAACTTATAGCAGCTGTTGAGGGCCATTTTGCGGAAAAACCAAATGAATATTTTTATACTGGATTAAAGATGTTATTGAAACGGTGTTATACCTGTATTCAAAAGCAGGGGAACTATATTGAAAAATAAAATTTTGTTGTTGCTCTAGTCTTTTGTTTTCATGCCTAGTCCGGGAATATAAAAACGACCCCTCGTATAATATTCCTATTTAAAAAAAATAATTTGCTGGATGTTACTTTAGCAATAAAGGCTTTATTATAGAATTGTGTTGTGAGTAATAGCATTATATGGTAATATAAGTAGTTTGGATAATTATAATCAATATATTTTGAAATACTATGATACGAAGAAATTATTAAACTCTTATCAAATAGCAATGGAATGTAAGTATATCATATTTTATTAGCAAACAGTAAACAATAATGTTGAATGCTATAATTGTCATTCCATTTTCTTTAGTTTATAATTATAATATCAAAATGTGTTTTATTATTATTATTATATCAAGGTTATAATGTATGTAGTTTAGTTCGAGGGGTTAATCGCAAGTGAAATTCATGTACTTCCAGACTGCCAAATTAATGTAAAGACTTCCACATAAATGCCACGAAACTTCCAAAGAATGTCACGAGACTTGTACACCAGTCTTCCTCCGTGATTAACCCCTCGGTTTAGTTATATAATATTATTTTTGAAATTATTAAATTATTTGTTAGTGCTTAAAAGCTTAATTTTATAATTCCTATTAAGAGGTATTTAATCAAATTAACATTGGAACCTTAAGAATTTTGATAACATAATCAACCGCTTCGTATTCGTAAATGACTAATTATGATAAAATCCGATATACGTACATACATACCTTAAATAACAATAACAAATTATTATCATATTAATTTACTGAATTTACTATTATGGCTATGACTAACAAATTTACCTATTAAATTAGTAATAAATTAAACTTTAAAAATAAAATAATGAATTAAAAAAAATATTGAAATTATGATCGATTAGGTATACAAAAACCCCTACTGGATTTTTGCGGAATTTTGGGATGAACCGGATGTCGATAAACAAATATTTAACGCCTCAGCTGTTCTCGTACTTATGTTGCTATAAAATCTCGCCAAATAAAGTTACATTATGTTTTACGAAATAATACCTCGCTAAAACAAAATGTAACTTCAAATAGGCGAAATTTCGTTTTGCACCTACCAACTGAACTTCAATTCATGTGATAGGGCAGGGGTGAGCAACCCTCGGCCCGCCAAACTTTCTCGTCCGGTCCTGATGCCATCATTTCCAAAAATTAAGTATCGGCATTTCTTGGTAGGAAATGTTACGCCGGGTTTTAACACTTTTAAATTTGTAGCTGGCCCGTTGTAAAAAAGGTTGCTCATCCCTGTGATAGGGTATCTTTTTCCCCATGAGGAAAATCTTGGCGATATGCTTTTTCTATCATTGTTTCCATTTTTCTTAACTTTTAAAACACCTACTTATAAATAATACATTTTACAATTGCACTTACGGAAAAAAATTAAAACAGTTTTTTTTTCTATATAGTTCGTTGTAGATAAAAAGCATTCGCTAAAAAGAATCTGCACCAACATTCGCGTAGGAAATATTAACTTGAAAGTTAACAGATTTTTTTTACCAAAATCTTCCTATGTTGATTATTTGACGAATTTTTATCGGGTCGCCCCCAAATAGTTACAAGAAGGGCACCCTAAAATTTTCAGTTTTCTACCTTTATTATTAACCAATTCCAGAGGGAGTCAACTTTTCCGTTTAAAATACAAAGGGTTTTGTGAATTTTGCAGGTTGTATCTAAATTAATGCAGGACAAGTTATTAATCTAAAAATCTAAAATTTTCAGAAATTGGTGTATGATAATACTATTATATGAAAAAAAAGTCACCTCCTCTCTACTAATTAAAGTATGTAAAAATTCAAAAAAAAAAAAAATTTTGTAATAAATATCAATTAATATAAATATTGTAAAATTACTTACAGCTCCTTCTATTTCTTCCATCGAAATATTGTTAAATCAAAAGTTGCAAACCCAATCTTTTGTTTAACAAATTTCCATTGTTCTGCTGTTGGAAGATCCATTTCGATTTATTCCATTTATTAAATACCAAGACGAAGAACCGATATTGAAATTTAAGTTAACACTTTTTAATTTACCTACAAAACCATCACAATTATAAAAAAAATAAAAACTCAAGATTTATAATTATTGAAGATATTTTATGCACCACCACAAAATTTCGCCAATTGGCCCGGCCCGAATGGATTCCTTTGGACTACAAAATAATGGCACCCGTATGCTCACTAGTAGACTCAAAAGTGTTCATAGCTGCGCATGACACCGCATTTACGTCGTCTGCGCAAAGCATTCGAGCACAAGTATTTTCAAGGTTAATATCAAATCGTTGCAAAATTGAACTTTACACCTAAAAGTAGTAATTATTGACTATTTTTGTTAAACAAATTGAAAGAAACTATTAGTACAATTTAAAATGTTTTTTTCAAAAAAATTCCAATTTTTGAATTCAAATTTTTGATTGTACCTATAGTTGTTGCCATGAAAGAAGAAGCTAACGCAACGTACAAGTTTACGGCATACTTATTTCAGTCTGTCTTTGTAGCACCTAGGTTACTAATAATTAATTTAAAAAACAAATTGTCGGTACGTCATTTAGATGGTTCTGACGTCAGCTTCATCTTTCGTGACGGCAACTATATCTTTGATATTACACTTCTTGTATATGAAACATAACATATTTTCATAGCTGTACTGTACCCAATGCCTTTTTTAAGCGGTTTAAAAACATATGAAATAAATTTCAATTTTTGTTGCACAACTTTATCTTTTCTATAAATTTGTTCCTTTTTAACGCCGCATTAAACTTTCGAGAAAAAGTGCAACATCGTTCAGGAAGACTTGAAACAACGTCTGCGAAAATATGAAACAATTTCTTTGCGAGATTCTGGCTTAACTTGATCTCGACCTTATCACAACCTAACCACAAATTTCATTAAAATTATACCACTTTTAATTAGCATTTCAAAATCGGAGAATTCGAGTGTAAAATAAGACGAAACAAGTTCACACAAAATATTTATTTCCAAAATTAATGCCCGCACTATCCCCTCAGGGGCTTAGGCTGAAACAACCCAAGTACGGGTATAGCACACCCGAGGTACCCTAGCTACAGACGTAACACGCCACTCATCTGTTAATACCGTAGGACGTTCGTTCTGCAACAACCAGAAATAGGCGTGGTGCCGATATGCTGCGGAAAGCAACATCGCGGCGGGCTGGGCTTAATCACCTGACTGGCGAGGAGAAATCCTCTATTATAAAAAACCCTAAGTCAAGGTGGAATAGCATATGCCAAAAACTGTATAGCTAGGAAAGTAATCAGTCACTAATATGCGAACTCCAAATGCCCGGCGACATCTTGGTTTAAAATAGCCTTCCTGTGGTATATGCATGGCTCTACTACATGTGACCGATTTTCTCTAGCTTCTCGTGGGAATTACATGGAGAACAAAATTACAAAGGGAGACTCGTCCTTAACAGAGTCAACAACATAGGCCTCTCAAAGCCTCAACCTAATCCAAGAGCCTATGGATCAGGATGAAAATACTGACCAAAAGGTTGAGGAAACAGAACCTACGGTATTGGATGAAAATCCAGACCAAAGGACAGAGGAGACACTCCTAGCGAGCAGCGACGAAGAAGTTCAAAAACACCCTACAAAACCTTCAATTTAAGGCTACAAGGGAGAGACTCAGCGGAGCTGCTCGCAAATGGATAAAATATTTCATCCAACAGGGCCAACCGGCTGAAAAAGCCAGGGAACTTGTCCGTGAAGGATATCATCCTAATAAAACTGCCAAAAGAAATAGATCTGATGGCAGTACCCCGGAAGACCGTGATAGAAAGCGGACAAGGACTAATGAGGTTAGGGTGGCACCTGATGGGGTTGCTAAACTTACCTTTAGCTAAGCCTTAACCGGGTTAAGATAGGAATTATACATTCCTTATATCCAAAAGAGCTCCTGACTACGGAACAACTTGAAACCACTCAGGAAGCAATACTGGATAAGATAATAGAGAAAGAAAAAATGGCTGCTAAAAAGTCACAATTCCAACAAATCCACAAAAGACCAGGCTGGCTAGGCATCACGTGTAACGATGCAGCCACAGATAAATGGGTAAAAGGCCTAGAGGCCAAATTAACCATGGGATGGCGCCACATTAAAGATCGTGTTAGAGGTAGAAATGCCTCACACAGAGATTTTTGTGACATACATACTAGGAAGTTAAGAATATTCGGATGGAAAGATCCTGAGTCTCAAAGAAGCCCAAAATGAGGACCTCAATGCTTCAAGTTGGCGGATTATACGCAAAGTTGTAACCGGTCAAACATTAGTAATAACTCTATCAGTTGACACCCAGTCAGCTGAAAATCTAAAAAAGGTGAACTATAGGATCAGCTATAGATTTGGGCAGATTCAGCTCCGTCCGAAAAAGAACAAACAAGAAAAGGCCCAAACCACCACAGGTGCAAATGCAGATGCTTCAACATCTAATGCATCAAGCACCAGTGTGGGTACACCCCACTCTGCCCAAGGAAGACAACAGAGGTGCTCTAGTAGTCTGATAAGCACTCCAAAGTGCCCAATGCGGGAAATAGGGGAAGCAAGCCGAGCTGCGCCACAAACCCTAAGCCGCCGAAAAAAGCGATCGATAGGAAAGAACGCCCAAGATCGGAGCAGAAAGGTGCGAGAAAAGAACTCGAAAAATGATATGCATCAAATGCATCCAAATAAATTTCCACCACTCAAAGGCACCCTAGAGTGCCTTGTACTGGAGGTTTATAAGGAAGCAAATCTCCATAGGGCTAATAAAGAGCCCTGGATATATGGAGATAAAATGAAGGGATTCCCTAAAGGACAGCTAATGTCCTTATTGATTACAGGTATGGAAATCCAGGGTCGGGTGCCATAATAAGTAGCCCCGGCCGAAAAAAATTTTCGTGTGAAAACACACTTAAGAACATGGTTAATATAGTCTATAGAAAAATTATTTTGCCTGAAAACTTGGAAAATAACCCTTATTTCGAATTTTTAAAGTGCGTAAATTTAGCATTGAAAACTGGCGAATAGGCCACGCCCCCATGCAATTTCACGAATATTGGGGTAATTTCCGGACTTTTTGGGTATGTTTCGGTCCGAATGTGCCTCTGACGCCGTTGCGGACGTGAAGATTAAAAAAAATCCGAAAAAAGTGCGAAAATCGGAAACATTTATACCAGGGGCTACAAGTCGCGTAGCGTCAGGCTCGCCTACTGGCATCGGGGTCCCCTGTCGGAATGAGTGAAATTTTTTCGCTCAGAAATTGATTTTTTCCTTGAGATTCGGATAGCTGGGGGTGTGATTAGTAGATTTATTAAAAAATATTAGCAAAAAAATCGAAAATTACCCGTACATTAACGAGATTATTATTATTAAAGAGATGGTCATAGCTTTGGCAGTTAAGTGCGTCTACTGCTAATTCGAAACGCTCCGATCGAATCTGGGCAGGGTAAGAACTTTATTCTGGCCGTCTCTCCTCGGAAGGCAATGGCAAACCACCGAGGTAATTTTCCCAGAGCGCCCATCTCAACATGAAGTGTATTACACTTCCCGTGGTTCGGAGCCCACGTTAAACAAGTAGGTCCTCTATGTATGTGAAAACATTTGGAACGCACATCACATGCATAGAAAGAGATGGGTCACGACGTTTGGAAACGAACAATATGACTTACAAGAAGAAGAAGTTTAACGAAAAAGTGAAAAAATAATTTTTTTTTCGATTTTTGAGGTGTTTGGGGTGGATTCGAGACTTGTCCGGCTGTGGGTATCGAAAAACCCAAGCCTGCGCTTCTCCGGAGCTCCGGCCGGTTTTTCATCGCCTGGCCGCTACGCGGCAAAAGCTGAACATACTTGAAGGCGCCATCCATCAAGAAAACCGGGATAAAAAAACGGGATCTTAGAGAACCTTGAAATAGCATTAAAAAGTATAGTTGCGGTATGCGGCAGTTCCCTTTTACGTTTCACCCCTAAAAAATCGAATAAAACAAAAAATAATGACAAAATAGTAACCTTTCGTGCATGTTACGCTTACGAGTGGTGTCGTGCATCTGCCGGAGCGAAAATTTCTAAGTGTTAGGGTATATATTTCTGCCGGACTGTCAACAAAATGGATGAGATTCCACAAATCGCACTCCCGCGCGTTACTGAATAGTGTAAAATTAGCTAAATTCAAATTCGATTTATTCAAAAGTTTGACCCGCTTTCAGGCAAAATATTTTAACAATTTACTATATTAACCATGTTTTTTAGTGTAGAGCACACGAAATTTTGATTTGAGTGGGGCTACTTATGGCACCTTAGCCGAAATCCAAGAGCAGTATTATTGCTCAGGAAAGATATTAACTTTCTCCCATTCCAGAATTCAACACCAGGGACCTAGAATCTGCGTGGTTGAACTTCCTACGAGAGGGGGCTAGAGGAGTGTAGTGATAGCCTCAGCCTACTTTCCAGGAGAAGAGATCACGATACCACCAGCGGAAGTACAACGCCTCATAAGCTGGTGTCGAAAGGGGAACAAAGACCTAATTCTGGGTTGCGATGCGAATGCACACAATTGAAGTTAATTTATTTATAAAAATAAAAAACATTTTGAGGTTGTTGCCAACCTCATCAGAAAATGGACCCTGCAAATTGGCGGGGAGTTCATGTTTTCATTACAATTATAGAATCATTCTTAGAGACTTTTTATCAAGTTCTGGTCGTTTTTATGAATTTTTTAATCGGGTTTCAAACCGCGTGTCATTTGGTATAATATTGTGACATACATATAATCTGCCTATTTTTGATATGTTGTTTTCTGATTTGTTTTATGTTTCAGGTTTCCATACTGGATTGCGTGGGCGTTTTTATTTCATCAATGTTGGTAAGTATTCGTTTTCATGTCTTGATTTTGAGTCTATTTTTCATTTTCGATCGTTATTTCGCTTTTTGGGTACACTCAAACCTTATTTCTTATCAGGGTTATTAGTTTTTAAGATTAGATCTTATTGGTCACGGTTATTTCTCTCGTTGTCAATAGTGGTTGCTATGGATTGTGCAAGGGCCATAAGGCGGGCCTTATACACTTTACACAGGATTGATCCTGTGGAGTGCTTGTTGTCACTGAGCTTCGCTCTGACACAGTTGACGCATACATGCTTAGCAAGTTCCTTTTGCACTACGCAGTCACGTGAAGCGTGTTCTGTTGAGGTGCAAAAGGCGCATGTTTCATTTCCTTTGCAAAATTTGGCTGTGTGGCCAAAACGTTGGCATTTATAACATCGGACAATTCCGATGTGATTCCGTACCCGGTAGCTTTTCCAAGCCACTCTGAATTTACCCTCCTTTATTATTGCTTCATGGACCAGGGGGTGAACCTCCAGGATCCATTTGTTGTGAGTTCTTCCTCTGGTATGTACGGGATTGGCTCTTTTGAGCCATGAAATCCCGGCCATTTTGACCACCTCGGGAAGACTCCTTTCTATTTCCGTTGTAATTTGATCCTTAGAGACGGATTTGTCCACCATCTGTATAGCAATTGATGGCCAGGTAGCTGAAGGCTCCCGGGCCATCAACTGGTTCTCCGCTAGTAGAGTGCTGCCTACTAGTTTCTTGACCGAAGGGTGGGAGGATTCCACCACAACACTTTTGTTTTTCGTCAGATAGAGCCTATCTGCTTTTATGCCAAGATCTTCCGCTCTGATGCTAGTCAGGGCGGATTTTGTGTTTTCTGCTGACTGGAATGAGCTACCCTCTCCAGGGTAGACAATTACTTTATATTTTTTACGTGTGCTCCGGGGGTTGCTGATGGCGGCCCTCTTCATTGCTGTCAGGTATTTCCTGGGTAGTTCGTGCTTCGTGGATTCTTCCTTAGGGGAAGAATCCGTTTCCTTGGGTTCCCGAACCTTGAGGAGGTTCGGGGGGTTGGACTCTGCCAAATTTTTCTTAGGTGGGTTTTGCTTTTTGGGTTCTTCCTGAGGGGAAGCATTTGTTTCTTTGAGTTCCCGGACCTTGAGGAGGTTCGCGGGGGTGGCAGGGGCAGGAACCGCCTCTGCTGTATTTACTTTGGACGGGGGAAGGGTGGCTGAAGGCTCACCCGTCTCTCGTTTGTTGTTATTGCCCTTCAGTATGAATAGTAGAAGTTTGAAGGTGCTTTCTTTCATATCTTCTAAATTTTTTAGTATGTTTTTCCTTTCGTCGAGTTCTTCTTTGCTTAATATGATGAATTTCATTATTTTATGCGTGGCTTTCGATATGTTGGAAAATATTTCTTTCGCCCATTCTGTTATTCCCAAATGTCTTTCACTTGGTGTTTCTGTTTCTTCTATTCCATGTTCTTCTTTATTTTCTTGCATCGCCTGTATGATTCTGGACAATGTTTCGATCAGCTCTGTGGATGTTTCCAAATTGTATTCACTTTGTGTCTTTTCAGTTTCATAATTTTTTCCTTTTGTTTCATTACTGTTTTCACTTAGCGTTTCTGTCTCTTGTTTTTCATGTTTTTCTTTTTCTTGCTTCGCCAATCTGGCACGTTTCCTTTGGTTTTTGTTTGGTTTCTTTTTTGCTTCCTTTCGAATTTTTCCTTGTTTTTCGTTGTCCGAGCTATTGTTTTCTTCATCTTCAAGTGTGGACCATTCTTTGGGCCACTCGTGGGGACTTTCTTCTTCGTCTGTCTCAGGATTGTTTCTACGTGTCTCTTCATTTTCTTCGATTTTTGCTGATGAGGCCATATTAGACGATTTCGACTTTCTCTGTTTCTTGCGAATGCACACAATGAGATCTGGGGCAGCACAGATACCAATAACAGAGGTAAGGATTTACTTGAATATATTTGTTCTAACAATTTTGACACTATAAAACAAAGGTAAAAAACTAACCTTTATAAACGTGATTCGTCAAGAGGTTCTTGACTTCACATTGGCCACTCCGTTTATAAGTCAAATTCTTAAAAATTGGAAAATGATGGAGGAGGCATCCTTATCAGATCATGCCTGTATTACATTTAATATAGAGAGCACAAAAGTGGAAATAGTGAAATGTAGAGTGCCCAAAAAGACGGACTGGTGCCTTTATAAAGAGGCAGTAAGGACCGAGCTAGAAGGCATCCAATACGAAGTAGCTACTACAGAGGACCTAGAAATTGCCTCTAACCACATAAGTCAGTGCATAAAACTCCTATGGGACCAGTTGTCCACTGAAGAAAAGAACTGTCTCGCGAGACGTACCTTGGTGGAATGCAGAACTGGAGAGACTAAAGGTCTCAGCCAGGAAAGCATTCAATAAGGCCAAAAATATGGGCCTGTGGGAAGAATATAAAGAAGCCCTAACAAAGTACAACATAGAATTAAGGAAATCTAAAAGACAATCATGGATGCGAATAATGAAGCGCTACTATTTTGTTAACAATATTTCACACTTTAAATTTCAATTTAATGTTGTACATTTATTTTGCTCCGCCCTATACATACTATTTATTTTTAAAACCAAAGGTTATATATACTGCGATGTTGTGGAGAATTGGGCCTCGGTTGAGGAATGCTCAAGTCATTAAAGTTTCGCAGAGACCTTGGTTGGAATAGTTTGGAATGTGAGAATGATCAATCAATTGTTTAAAGTTAAAATAAAAATTTGTAATGATGTGAAACAACAGGAAGTTTTGGCTTACCGAAGATTTTTATAGGATTCAAGTAGGAGTTAAAAAATAGAATTAAAAATTTAAATGTGCGAAATAAAATTATAACGGGTCCTGATCCTACAGTTTTGTAAAAGGAAAAATTAAATAAAAGTGATACGACGAAAATAGGGATTTTTGAGTGAAAAGTCGGCGCATGGTAGTGATAAGGAGAGAACGGTGTTGAATGTCGACGAGAATGTACGTAAAATTATGGTGCACTGGATTAATTAGAATTGATTTTTATGGATCCTAATAATAAAAATAAAGAAGTTGATATTGATAAATGTGATGGTACTTGTAAAATACACTATTTAGAATATTGGATGGTTTATTCAAGTGGGAAATACATGGTAAATTTGTTATATTGGATGGATTTGGATCAGTCCATTAATACGAGGAATGGCGGTGTCCTCGATCGATTTTTGTTGGAATTGACAATCGATTATATGGATGTTCATGGAGAAATTTAATTATTCCAAGGACCTAAAGGGCGTTTCAAGGATCCAAATGGATGATCACTGGTTTTGGGATTGTTTTATGGATCATGGTAAATTCTCCACAGGGCAGGACTCAGAAACATTTTAATGAATATAAATTGTGAACTTTTAAATACTTTTCGCGTGTGTCGAACAATAATAGAAATTAATAATAAAAAGATAAACATTTTAAAATTTAAATTGAATTAATATTGGAGTTTTTTATATTATATTGCTGTAGGGTGTTTTTATATGTTTTATTTTTGTTTTTGTTTTGTCCACATTCAATATTTAATAACTGTGTTATTGGGAAATTTCTTGTTGTTGATTGATTTGAATAAAAAGAAAGAGTTAGATTGATTGAGTATTCTCATTTCTACGAAAAGAATTAGAGTTGATGTATTTGAATTTTGTCGATCGTGCTTTGGGCGGTTTGATATTTAGTGGCGCAGTTCTCCGAACCTCCGACGACAACCTGAGAGATAATAAGATTTCGAGTCTCATAGCTCTTGAGCATAGCGCGGAAGATGAGTTCTATGGTCCATGGGAGTACATAGCAATACCAAAGGTGATATTGGCATGAAAATGTGCGACGTGACGTTACCTGATAGCCGTTGTCCATTTTGTGTCAAGTTTCAATTTTTCAGTTTCGTTTTAATGTTTTAAAACACTGCAATTTAATTATGATTCCTAGTTTTTTCCTTTGTTATAAGGACCATATTTATAATTTGCAGGTAAATATGTTTTTTTGTGATTGTATAACGTCTTACAGTGTCGTATTTTAGTTTTTTTTGTAGGTATATGATAAAATTTGAATGTAAATTAATTATGGAAAACAATCTCGTTGGTGGATGATTTTGTTAAGGGAAAGCTGGGGTACGGTAACCTAACCCTGGTCACTCCAAATAAATTGAAAATTTCCTATTGCAAAGAGGAAGGTTTATATAGTATACTGATATAATTTAAACCTGCGAATGTATTATCAAAATTTTGAGTAAATCGAATTTGAAGTTTGCAAATTTACATGTAAAATTAACGAGATTCCCGCACGTCGCTCATTCTGTTGACAGTCCGTGCAGTTATAATGACCCTAACACTTATTCGCACCGGCAGATGCAGCTCGTCTCTCGTACATGTAACATCGATAATTTTTTGTTTTTACGCGATTTTTTGGGGGTGAAACGTAATAGTTTACTGCCCCATACCGCAACTATACTTTTTAATGCTATTTCAAGGGTCTCTAAGCTCCCGGTTTCATTTATCCCGGTTTTTTTTTATGGGAGGCGCCTTCTCGTATGTTTAGCATAGTAACCAGGGTCAAAACCGCCCAGGAGGGGTGCAGAGCGCAGCTGCGCCCCGAAAGGGTAGGTTTTGACGATGGATAAACCTCCCTATCGAATGCACACCCCAAAAATCGAAAAAAAATTCGCTAAATTTACGTACTTTCAAATTGATTTTTCTCGAAATTTTATGTATACTTTCGCAAGTGAAATTTTTACAGTATACTCTATAAACCTTCCTCTTTGCTATAGGAAATTTTCAATTTTTTGGGGTGACCAGGGTTAGGTTACCGTCCCCGAAAGCTGATAGGCATTCCACTGGTTATGGCATCCGCTGATTTTTTTATTAATCAGCCCACCCCGAAGAATTTGAATTTGAGAAGCTTTTCTTGTCTCAAATGATCTGGTTGGAAGATTGTGATCAATTGGTGTAGTCAGAAGCCAAATTTGGGATTTAATTTTGATGACGACGACGACCGACGTTCGGAATTAGTTTTGGTTTCCATGATGGAATCTTACATTCAAGCGAATTGGACTTCAATATTTTTCAGAAGATGTGACGGCGTATTTAAATAACTTTTGCTATCACTTTTGTACATACATCTTCAAGGTTAAAGATGGAGTGTTATAGTTGATGAACTTGGTTAGGGTGTAATCAATTTTGTATTTTGTAGCTTGGTTTCGCATGACTACGGATACGAAGGACCACAAATCATATTGAGGACTCTGTTTAGATGTAGGTAAATCGGAACCCGTTTGTTCATTGTGGGTAAGTTCCATTTACAATTTTGTTTGCATTTCTGAGCATTGGAAAATTATTTGTAACTGATTTTTTATTCAAATGTTTCAATTGGGTGTACTCATTCAGAGCTTTCCAATTGTTAATTGCTTTTTATGTTGATTTGCCTCTTCAAGGAAATTTCAGCTTTCATTTGTATTTCTTTATTATTTTTCTGTGGGGCCAAATTTCTCTTCAAAACTGGCTGTTGGTAAGTCTCCTGTGTGCAATAGATACAGCAAGGGTCGTAGATGTACATAGATGTACATCCATAGATGTACAAGCTTCGCCGCATTTCAATGTCTTTCTGCCATGTAAGACTGCAGAGCCCTGAGGAACGGTTGTGGTAGGTTAGTTTTAATTTTGTAGATTAAGCCATCATGCCAAAACTCATCGAATGCTTGCGATATATCAAGGAATGCAGCAGAACATCGTCTTCCGTTTTTCAGGTCGTCTTTAATTTTTATGGAAATGGGATGAACATGTTAGATGTTCCGTGTTGATGCCTGAATCCAAATTGATAACTGGGTATTAATTTTTTTATCTTCTATTACATGTTTTAGTCGAGTTAGAAGTAGTTTCCCAAACACTTTGGAAAGTATGGGTAGGAAGACTTATGGGAAGATATAATGTTATTCTTGAAGAATCTTTGCCAGGTTTTTGTATCACGATAATCTGTGCAACCTTCTAACACGATGGAGAATACCCAGCTTTTGATATTGCGTTGAAGATATTAGTAAGTAGCCTAGATCTTCTTTGCGATTGTTCTTTTAAGAGTTTACCTGTTATTAGATCAAATCCTGTAGCTTTTCTGGTATTGGCATTCCTGCATAAAACTTCTTTTATCTCGGTTATCTTAAATTTCGTGATGTATTCTTCTTTTGCCAAGGACTCTTTCATTGGAAATGGATGGAAAACATTTCAAAGATGTTCAGCGGAAACAGTTGCCGTTTACCATGGAAATGATGTGCTTACATTCAAAATTGGTTTTAACAGCGCTAACACAGTGATGAGATGAATTTGTTACTTTATCAACAGGAATCAGCGTAACTAGTTTGTGGAATAAACCTATGCACTGAATGGAAATATTACAATTTATTGTTTAATATAGTGGAACCTACACCGACGATACGAATTTGTTTTGATTTCTTTTCGCCAGTGTGAGTTCTACCATGGAAACATTTTTCGGCGATTATCTTAGTAAATATGGTTAAAACAATTGTGTCACTTTTATAGTCACTTACAAATTAATGTGTTTTTAAAAGTTTATTTTAAATTTTAAATTTGTTTGTAATCTTTTGCAGGAGAGTCACGTTAAAAGGTATTTAATATTAAAAGAAGATCGTCATGAAAAACTCTAAATTACCTATTGCAATATGCAATCAAAGAAAGAAAGAAAAAAATGTAGTCAAAAATTTAAAATTTCTTATACAGAATATTTTCAGAAAAAACGGTAGAATTTTAACTTGTGAAATGAAATACTAAAATAAAATTTAAAAAAATAGGTGATAGCATAATAATTTGTTTCTTCCGATTGGAAGGGAGGGGGACTTAAATCAATTTAATTTCGTAAATCTACTGCCTTGAGGGGAATTCTTTAACTAACCTACCCATCAACGGCAACCCGTGGTTAGCTATAATTTGGGGGGGGGGGGGTGAAAATTAAATTTTAACGATTTAACGAATTAAAACGACGTTTCGTAACTTTTAACAAACCTTCGCGAATTTAGTGACAATCATCTTACATGTATATTGAATTAATCATACACATTGTATATTTATGTTGTATATTTCCTGGTATTGGGAATTACCTGTTTTGAAATAAATTATTATTATTATTAAAATCATATAGACCGATAAGTATCCTTAACAGGCTAAAGGTCCAAAACCCAGGGCTCAGAACTGAGAACTGGAATGTTTTGGATAACAATAAACCAGACAACAAAGGCCAACAGCTAATTATGTTGGTCGATGAACTGTCCTAGAATGAAATCCTGGAAGTTCAATGTAAACCCTTCCTGAACTTCTCCAGGATCACTTTCAAAGAACTGGGGAAGAAAAAGGAAAAGGAAGCAGTGAAGGCTAGGGAGACTGTTGAGGTTGAACCAAGTTCACTCTTGCCATCTCCTAGTCCTCCCGCACCTCCAGCTGAGTACAGCGGAGAGGGGACATCGGGAGTAGTGGTGCTCCATCGGAACCATCGGCACAATGATCCGATTTGTCCAGGCAAACATTCACCACTGCAAGGAAGCTTCGGCTGCTTTGCAGAGGTACATGATGGTCAAAAAAGACATAGACGTGGCTCTGATACAGGAACCCTGGATCTATGGAGGCCGCATCAGAGGCTTAAACATATCAGGCGACTGGGAGTTAATCAGCCCGGGAGACAAACAGCCTAGAGTGTGCATAATTGCAAAAACAGACTAAGTCTTCTACCACTATGGGGGCTCTGCACCAGAGACCTAATAGCGGCTAAAGCAAAAATAATAATGGAAGGGAGTCTGAGGGACCTAGTGGTGACATCAGCATACCTTCCATACGACCAGCAAGGATCACCCCCAACCAAGGAGTTCCAGGACCTTGTTATGGATTGCTAAAGCAAGAGAACACAATTAGTGATTGGCTGTGATGCCAATGCACACCACATTATATGGGGCAGCACGGACACCAACAGCAGAGGTGAGTTCCTTGTGGAATATATTTGTAGTAATAATCTAGAAATAGGGAATAGGGGCAATGAACCTACCTTTGTCACAGTGGCAAGGAGAGAAGTAATTGACCTGACGATATTCACTTCCTTCGTAGGTCAAGTGATCGGAGAATGGCATGTCTCTTCTGAGGCGTCACTCTCGGATCACAGATATATTAGATTTAATATTGAAACCCCACCTTGGGAGAGGGTTGCGTACAGGAATCCAAGAACCTGTGATTGGGCTCTCTTTAGGGAGAGACTAAGACAGGGGACGGAGGAATGTCCGTCAAGACCTATAAACACTGCGGAGCTGGAGATGATGAACGACAGAATAAGTCGGCCATCATCTCAGCTTATGAGGAAAGCTGCCCTCCTAAGGAGAGAAAGGTCAAGCGGGACACCATATGGTGGAACCAAGAACTAGAATCCCTTAGGACTGAAACCAGAAGACTCTTTAACAGAGCCAAGAGAACTTCTGATTGGGAAGCTTACAATAGCTCCCATTTGAAGTATGCATATGCAGTACGCAAAGCAAAACAGGACTCTTGGAGGAAGTACTGCGGGGAGGTGGAGAGCACTCCAGAAAGTGCAAGACTTCAAAGAGCTCTCTTAAAAGATAACCACGGAAAAGTGGGTACCTTGGTAAAACCACAGGGAGGGTTCACATCATCGTGGGAGGAAACTCTGGAGCTATTGCTCCAGACTCACTTCCCAGGTTGTGTTCCGAGACCTGAACACTCTACTACCAACCAAGAACACCTCAACATACCGACTCGTCGGGCTGGTAGGGACCATTGGAAAGTAGCAAAAAAGGTAATTAATAAAACGAGAGTTGAATGGGCAATAAGAACCTTCAAACCATACAAATCTCCGGGCGAGGATGATATTTTTCCCGCATTACTACAACAGGAGCAGGAGATACTAACTACTCCCCTGTGTGCCATATTCAGAGCTAGTTTAGCTCTCAACTATGTGCCTCAAAGCTGGCGGAAAGTAAGAGTGGTATTTATACCCAAGCCAGGGCGAGATTCCTACGCCCAAGCAAAGGCATTCCGACTAATCAGTTTAATGTCATTTCTGCTGAAGACCTTAGAGAAGCTGATGGATAGGCATATTAGAGACGATGTACTGGCTAGTTCGCCTCTACACAGATACCAGTATGCCTACCAGTCGGGGAAATCATGTGAGTTAAGCATACATGAATTAACTCACAGGATTGAAAGGGCTCTCGAGAATCAAGAAATTGCTCCGGGAACCTTTCTAGACATAGAGGGAGCGTTTGATAATGCCTCCTTTGAGTCTATTGAAAAAGCTGTCAATGATCGTGGAGTTGACCCGACCATTACGGGATGGATCGGCTCCACATTAAGAGACAAAATAATTAGAGCCAATCTGGGTCACAAAAACTGTGGAGGTGTCCGCCGCATGTGGGTGTCCGCAGGGGAGGTCCTCTCACCCCTGCTGTGGTGTCTGGTGGTAGATAGCCTTCTGCAGGAACTGGAACAGGATGGGGTTCATGGGCAGGGATTTGCTGACGATGTCACAATCCTTGTCATTGGGAAATTTGGGGAAGTTGTGTCATCACTGATGCAAAAAGCCCTGAGAACTGTCGAAAGATGGTGCACAAGAGAGGGACTGTCGGTTAATCCGGGAAAAACCTCTCTTGTTGCGTTCACGAGACGCACAAAAATACAAGATGTGGAAACTCTGAGGATGTGGGGGAGGAGCTACCTCTGAAGAGGGAGGTCAAGTACCTGGGTGTAACTCTAGACAACAGGCTGACCTTCACACAACACATAAAGAACGCTACAATCAAAGCGACTAAGGCCCTATGGGCTTGCAGGAGCATGATTGGTAAAACGTGGGGACTAAAACCTAGAATGGTGCTTTGGCTGTACACCAAAGTAGTGATACCCACGATAACATATTCGACCCTGATCTGGTGGCACAAAGCCAGGAAAAGGAATAGCATAAACAGGCTGAACAAGCTAAACAAGCTACAAAGACTAGAGTGCCTAGGTATCACGGGGGCAATGACATCTACGCCAACCGCTTCTATGGAGGCTCTTCTGGGACTACGGCCTCTGCACATAGTTGTGGAGACAGAGGCTCTACTAGCAGCTTATAGAATGATAATTAATGGCCATGGCAATGTGAATCCAAGAAGTGGATCTCACACCATGATCCTGAACTCAATCAAGAGTAACATCAGCATGCTTAGCATGAAATCGGATAGAACTAGCACCGTGAGGGACTTCCGAAAACCTTTCAGGATTATTATACCTGACAGAGGAGAGGCGGGAAACTCACAGGGGCTCAGTCTACGATATGACACCATCTGGTACACAGATGGATCTAAAACAGAGATAAGTACTGGAGCAGGAGTGCGCGGCAGAAGACCAGGTGAAGCTCTTAGCATAAATCTGGGATCCCTCGCCACTGTATTCCAGGCACAAATAATGGCAATATTGGTCTGTGCAGAAGAAATGATGTGGAGAAACTATGAAAATAGAAAGATCTGCATCATGACTGACAGCCAGGCAGCACTACGGGCCTTGGAAGGAGTTGAATCACACTCCAAGGTCGTTAAACAATGCGCGGATGCACTGGTAAGACTGGCTAACCACAACAGACTTGCGCTGATGTGGGTGCCGGGACACCAAGGCATCAAGGGAAATGAAGAAGCAGACTCACTTTCGAGAGAGGCTGCTAATAAACACCTACTAGGCCCTGAGCCTTCCTGCGGGATCTCATATACGACCGCAAAGAAAAGCATCAGGGAAAAACTAACAGAACAACACCTTGCGCACTGGATGGGAGTCCCTGGACTGAGGCAATCGCGGATGTTCAAAAGGGTCCCGTTGAGTGAGCCTAGAAGGAAAGAAATACTCAAGCTGAGTAGGAAACAACTGAGAAGGATAGTAGGACTATTTACTGGACACTGCTGCCTTAACAGTCACCTCAACATCATGGGGCTGGTTGAAAATCCCATTTGTAGGATGTGTGGTGAAGAGGACGAAACACCCCACCATATCCTATGCAAATGCCCGGCCTTGGCTGGGAGGAGGCTACGTCACCTTGGTTTCCCATACCCGAAAACTGAGGAGATTGTACAAGCACCCTTCAACTGCATACTTGACTTTGTTGAGGAAAGGCAGTTGATGGAGTAAAAACTTGGAACGTGGGGCACAATAGGCTTAAGATTCAGTGCAGTGGGGGTCAGAACCACAACCCGTTAATAATAATAATAATAAGCTTCCCGCTATTGACGCCGCTTTAGTAGTTTGGGCGTATACTTCTCTTGCTAGGTCTCCATTTATAGATAAGTTGATACCCAAGTAATTAAAGGTCATCACTTGCTCTACGATGTGACTAGACATTTTGTTTTATTTTCCGATACTATCATATTGTATTTTTCTGCTGACCTAGTAAAACTGTGCACCATCCTCTGTAGGTCGTCTTCACTTTCAGCAATTATAACTGCGTCGTCCGCGTAGCAGATTATTTTAATTACACCGTTGTTAAAGTGATATCCTTTGCCAGTCTTTTTTGTATCTTCTATTATTTTATCCATCACCAGATGGAATAATATTGGGCTGACGCTATCTCCTTGTTTTATGCCCGATTTTATTAATATGTATTCTGTTGCTATGTTGTTCACCCGCAGAGTTGTTTTGTTCTTAGTATTTAGACTTTTATTATTTTTATTATGTTTTTAGATACCTTTTTCTCTTGGAGTATATTCAGAATGTCGCACAGTGGAGTATTTGGCCTCAAAAGGTGGCATAAAATACAAAAATCAAATGCTACATGCATATTCCCTATTATGATTTTCGTAAACTACACTATCTTGGGCACCATTATGTGAATTTATAGGAACATTACTCGTTCCAACTTTCCACTACATCGTCAAAAGATGGTAAGAATTTGCTGAGGGGGGGGGGTGGTTAACACATTCTTTTAAAATATTATTTTTGCTAGAAATCGTTATAAATTGTAACTTTTACTTATGGAAACAAGAAGTTCAAATATCTTAGATAAAGTCTGTAATAATTGATCTTTAAATAAATGGTTACAATCATATAATGTATTTGTATTAATTTTTATAAAAGATTATCAGAAAAAAAATGTGAATATGAATGAAGGTCGATAAAGTTACTATTTTTTTACGGATAATACTGATACTTGAGACTTTAAAATAAATTTTTTGGCTGCGGAACTTTGCAAGATTCTTTTTAATTCGCGTTTTACTTGGAGAACTCAAAAATTTCTAAGTCACCCTGTATATAGTTTTTATCAAATTATTTATCAATTTTACATGATTGGATTCGTTTTTTTGAATGTTTACTCCATATGGCATACAAGGGCGGATCTACGGCGGGGGGGGGGGTAATGGTGTTAACTACCCCCCCCCATGAATATTCATTGCAATACAAATTTTAAAAATATACCTTAATTTTTCCTAAATTTTATTACAAAACATGTATTTACCCCCTCCATAAACTTTGACCAGATCCGCTATTGATGGCATATAAGTTACCTATCAAAAAATGGCAAGCTCGCGGTAGTGTAGTGATAAAGATATAGTAGCCGAAACCAAGACTCGCATTCAAAAAGAATTTAAAGAACGCTGTGGTTTAATTATATCGATAAACCTAAACCTAAATCTCTTGTTGGTTATTATGGGTTCTTCTTTCAGTCGAAAATAAAATTAAACGACTTGATCTACTATTTGATGTTGATTTTGTTATATAATGTTACAGTTAAAACCCGAAATCAGTTAAAACCCGATCTAACTAGTAAATTCTAGTTTTAACTAACCGCTTTAGTTAATACTAGTTTTAGCTGAAATAACTTTATTTAAAACTAGTTGTAACTGAGATGACTTGAGTTAAAACTAGAATTAATTGACTGCTGTTAGTAAATTCTAGTATTAAACTAGATTTCAGGTAAAAGCAAACGCAAAATTGTTGTAAGAAGTTGATTCTGTTTATAACACAGAATTAAAAAGTGTTCATAGAAAAGCACGCCATAGCCAGAGTTAGGGTTCGGTTGAAAGAGCTAATCAGGACTAATTGGTCAAACGGTGTCCGTTTTGTACAATTTATAAAGAATATTAGAGCCCTTCATTCAGGAATCAAACAATCTCCCTACAAGGCTATGTTTAGAATTGAACCAAGAGCAGGACTGACAACAACCCCATTGCCATCTGTATTACTTACAAATATCCATGAAGAAGACGACCTTCATGAAATTATTGAGCAAATGAATGCTGATCAGGGTGAAGGAGAAGCAGAGGAGGAAGAGAAAGCGCCGGCGTCGCTAGCTGATACATCGTCAAACATATATATCTTCAGGAAGCGCAAAAATAAATTTGAAAAAACAGACGGAAAGAATGAAAAAGATTTCAGATGCAACCCATCCTGCGGTTGACATCGCAGGTAATGATGTAACAATTTCTATTCCTGATGTCCACAGCGCTAGGCAGATTTACGGAATATCATAGGAGTCGTAATCGAAAGGAATGGAGATGGCCTGTACCATTGATTCCTGTACATAATTCTTGTACTGTTCTTGCAAAAAAATTGCACTTTAAAGCGATGCCTATGTTTAAAAAGAGGAATTCTTTGCAATTCCAAATGTCATTACATAAAATATGTAATAATGTAGAGAGAATCAACTTAATAAAACAATTTTAATCTAATTACGTTTGTTCTTACTTGAAATCTAGTTTTAACTAAGGTTATTTCAGTTAATACTAGAATTTATTAACCCTACAATGCGCAATTTTTTATTTTCAAGTAAGAAAATTAAAATCACTCAAAAACATGACTAGAAATATAGGAAAAATAATTTAAAAAATCCACTCTCGTTTTTTCTATTTTTTTTTGTACAATTTTGAGTATGATTCATATATGCATCACTGCACCAAAATTATTACAAATTTAACTTTAAATTCAAATAAAAAATATATGAAATGTTTTATACAAGAAAACAAAACCAAATGTGTTTAAAAACAACGTAAAATAATATAACATCTATATTGCTTCTGAAACACAAATGCAAACCACGACAACCACTCGAACCAAAACGTGCAATGTACCACAAACATTTAAATTTTAAGGTTAAAAAATAGTTTATACGATAAGCACCCTGTTAAGAATGTTGAGGATGGATGAAGGATAGATAGGACGGCGCTTATTTACATCTTGCAATTATGCAATGTAAAGATTTTCGCGAATTCGACAGATGATTCATATATGAATCAGTGCGCACTGTAGGGTTAACAACAGTTAGTTAATTCTAGTTTTAACTAAAGTCATCTCAGTTAATACTAGTTTTAACTAAAGCGGTTAGTTAAAGCTAGAATTTACTAGTTAGATCGGGTTTTAACTGATTTCGGGTTTTAACTGTAACATATATATTACAAATTCTTAATACGTCTTCACCGGAGGGGTTGTTCACTTCAATAATCTTGTGTACAAAATATCAATAATTTATTACTAATCTCAAATAATCACCCATAATATTTAATAATCATTAGTAATCTGAATAATTGTAACGTTACTTTTGTCGTTACATACTCAGTAATTCAATTCTCCATTTCTATCTCCATAAATAATTTTTCTTTTCAACCATTTCAATTATTCCGTCCGAGTAATTATAACGCACTCGGTATAAAAGCGGATAGGAGATAAGAGGAACACGGCGACTCGAGGCATTTTGGTTTGGTTAGCGTAGCGATAGCACGTATTTTTGAAAAATATAAGTTTTGTGACGAATATTTCGATTGATAAACCACAAATTGGGCCCGAATCCTTATTATGCGATTGTATGGTCTAGCTAACCGGTTTTTTGAATTGACGTAGTGAATGTGGAATAGTTTACTATCGTATATTTTGGAAAATTTTGACAATTTTAAATTACAATGAAAATTTCGAAGTCGCTATTGTTGATAAGAACACCTTGGGCTGTTGATACCATATTATCCAGGTAATAAATACCAATTGATTTCCCATATTTTTGGAAAGTGGCTCCCATCATTGTTACTGATTAGGAATCCGGATTGGAGGATAGTGCTGGTTACACCATTAAATCTGTCTTTTATCAACGGGATCAACACTGGGAAATTTTCCATTTAATATTAATTATCAGTTGGCTGTGTTTTTGATATTTTGAGTAGGGCTGTAGTATCTACTTTTGCTACTTGTTTTTTTACCTCAATAAGCTTAGTCGTATACCTGTTGGTTTTGTTTGCTTGTGTGTGCTTACTGTTGTAGAGATTTTCATCAATAAGTGGCCATTACACTGTGAATCCGGGATAGGGCTCTGTCACGGAGTTGCAGTTTGCACCAAGGTTCCAGACGTTTATTTCATTGATCCAGCTGCAGGGTAAGTTGCACATTTGAATTCATTATCAGCTTGTATCTGACAACATTAAGCTTTGCTTTATATACCGCACTCCATAGCAATTTGGGCTATTGCCAGTAGCAATTTGTTTATGCTGTGGCCTTGCTTCAAAATAGTTAAAGGACCTTCAGTCCAGACTTGTTAATTTAGCCTTCAGCAATATTTTTGTTTGGGACCTTTATGGTCCGTGAGAGACACTCTCACTACTGTATATTGTGTGGTAATTGCTTAACCAGATTCTATTGTTTCCTGGTTCTGAATAAACATCCCTTCATTCTTACTGTGAGTTTTATTCAGGCCTGGCGCCTGCTGAGCACTTTTATTTTCAGCTGGGCACTGCAGAATATTTTGGAAGTACATAATTAGCGTATAAACGAACCCACGAAGATTGCTAAAATCTCCCACGCTCTCGGTCTGTATTTCGGAAAGAATAAAGCTACGCCGCCTTAACATCGAAGGCATAAGGGGCTGCTTTGTCAATAGTACGTAAAGTTGCGACATAATCTCACTCAAATAACCTCCAATAATCTCTAATAATTTGAAATAATTTTTAATAATATTTGATAATTCTAGGATATATGAGTTTATAACGGTTTATAAACTTCCAAACAAAAAATATTCATTTTTATATAAGAGATTTACAATATGATAAAATGGTTAAAGCACGTTATTACCCACCTTGCAATTGAAAATTTCGTATAGAGATTCGGAAATCTGGCGGTTTATATAGTATAATTAAAAAAAAAAATTTTGCGGAATATTCATTTTTTTGAATAAATCGACTTTGAAGGTCGAAAATTTGCCCATTCAGTGACGCGCATAAGGAATCTCATTTAATTCTGTTGACGGTCCGCGCACAAAGATACACCTTAACACTTAGAAAATTTCACTTCGTCAAATCCATCACGCCCCTCGTACGAGTAACGTATGAAATTTTACAATTTTCACACTTTTGTCGGTTTTTTTTGGGTTCTACGATAGAGTTAAATGCTGTATACCTCTAAAATAATTTTAAATGCTATATCCCGTTTTTTTATGATCCCGGTGGGGTATATAGATCGTCTTTAGGATTGTTTTAGCCAAGTTCAGCGTTGTCAAAACCGCCCGGAGCCCCGCATCGCAGCGGAGTGTAGGTTTTTACAAAGCAACCGCTTCAGAGTCGAATTCGCACCTAAAAATGCTCAAAATGCCCCAAGATTACACCAATTTCTTTTAAATTTGATTGTGGGCGTGGCCTACACTTTTCCCTGAATAAAAGGTTTGTTTATGATATTTTAGATAATTTATTTTGCTAAATCGACTATCATACCTTCAGCTTCCTGAATCTCTATGGAAAATTTTCAATTTCGGGGTTGGCAATAACGTGCTATCCCCTGATAAAATAAAACAAATAGTAATACATGGAATAAAATTAGTCAAGTTAAATTGTTGTAGCGTATAAACATTAGTTTAAACACCATAAAACATACTAAAATATATTTACAGATAAAGTTAAAACAATAGAAAACTATTACATTAAAATTATGATTATTTATACCGAAATCACTATATTAAGTACACCCTGTATATTTATTTATAACACTATTTAGCAGCAGAAAAGCGCAGTAGCGCCATCTGTTGTTCAAATTTTTTACTCTTAAAATGATTATATAATCATAAATAATACCAAGTAATCAATAATAATCATAAATAATCATCGATAATCTCAGGTAGTCCTAGATAATCACAAATAATTTTAATAATCATTAATAATCACAATAATCAGTAATAATCTTAAATAATCACGATAATTTATTAATAATCTCAATAATTTTTTACATAATATAATCTGTGTACATCAAAAATCTAAGTAGTGAACAAACCCTCGGTCTTCACGTAGCTCTAAAATAACAACTAAACTTTAAAGTTATTTTAGGGGTATACAGTATATACTATATCGTTCAGCCTCCAAGGAAACTGGTGGGTGTTCGTTCATCCACCTTGTGGATGATTCGATGGTGTAGTTCGTCTTCCTTGTATTTTACCAGCTTTCTATTGTCAATCTTTAATAATTTATGTATCCTGTTCGACTGAACTCAATGGATTTTAAAATGGAATCTATTCTGTAATTGCCTACTTCTACGAAAGTTGACCATTACTCTAAGGGCAGCTATAGTAACAATTAAGACTGCCTGTAGTTTTCTAAAAATGACGCAGGGATACTACGGTGCTTGATTAGTTCCACGCGATTTCTTAGCTTTCACTAAATTTCTAACAAAGCTTGTGACTGCTTGCAGCTGAACAATATATTACCTTATTGCCTTATCTTAAAAATAACATTAAATTAAAAAGTTAAACAAATCTTAACAGAAATAATACTTTAATTAATACACAATATAACAAATGTTTCACTTTCACTTGTTTAGGTCATCTGGGGTAAATATGCAACAACATATTATAAAACTTTTAATTTTTAGGGCACTAAAATTAAATATTCTAATTTTACTATCCCATGCAGTTTTTTGTGATCTTGACAATTATGCAACAAAATATAAAACTTTTAATTTTTAGAGCACTTAGAAGTACTACAATAAAAAAAAATTAATAATTAACAAAAAACTATATTTAAAAGGACATCATCATCTGCTGTCTATTTTTTATGTGAAAAATTAATATTAAACTGATGCTGCAATTTATTTTGTAAATATAGACAAAGTTATACTAATAAAACTGAAATTTATTTTGAAAATATTCCAATGTAGGTGCAAGTACAAATTACACACAAAATGATCCCTCGTACTTGGTTGTTCAAAGGGATTTTTCGTATCATCTTGCTTCATACAGTATTGAAATCATTTCAATATAAAAGCCATAATTTTATTTTCTTTAATTGTTTTATTCAACATCTGTTCGAATTCTAACGTGTGCTCAAACAAAACGGACTCCGGTTTACTTACTTTTTCTTTAATGGGGTAGAAATAATATCCAGGTCATTTTTTTTCAGTTTTTAGATATTCGATGTGCAGCCAATACTCAAACGTTTTATAATGAACTCACATTCATCAAAGAATGGTATCCTTGTTCATTTATCGTTTCAACAATTTTTAAATAAGCCACCTACCCCTGTTTACTACAGTCTAGACGTAGTTTCGTCAATAACCCCACAACGACCTTGTCATTAGGTTATTTTCGTTTTTTTTAACACGTGTGTTTACTTGACCTGCTCCTCATACGAAATTTGATCCTATTTTCTAATCTAATGCTTTAACTGTACCAACCCCCAATGACGATCTTTGGTTAAACCCTGTTAAACCAATAAATTGTTACAGTAATATTGCTTAACAATTTGTGGTTTCTTTTCAAATTTTGAAGCGCTACAATTTTTAAAATCCCTAAGCGTGTCCTTTGGTCGAATGTCCCCGACAACCCCTGGATTGTCCTCTTATGCCGGTTTTTGTCGAGGTCACCTAGGCACTCTTCCTGCCTTCATTAAACTTAACCGCCCGCTTGCAGCTTTTTCTTGGTGTTCACAGAAAATAGCTAACATTTGTAGCAAAGAAATGATTAATTCTGATGATTTTTGAACAAATCAATCAGTTTTCTCTAAATATTTTAAACTTATAGGAGTAACTACATAATTCATATTTCAGTTCCTTTTTCTTTCTTATTGCAGGGAAGAGGGAAACCTTCATAAGCACCACCCAATCTGGGGTGGTAGTGTCAGATTTTTCCTGACTAAAAACCCCCTCCCCGACGACAGCGGGATTTACCTTCACGGGATTACTTCCGCTGTCGTCTGCGATGGTCCTCAACTTGGTGATTTCGTGGTCGGCCCCCCGTCATCAGCGGTTAGTTAGCGCCCGCGGAACACCAACTGAGTACGTGGCCCGGGCTGATCATGTTGACCCCCCGGCATCACCCGAATAGTGTTGGACTGGTGTGCGTTGGACGCTAACTGGGTAGTAGCCCGCGAGGCATTCGCACTTCTTTTCTTGACCCGGTCTGTTCTGCTTTCGGGTCAACTTCCCTCAGCTTGGCTTGGGAAGACAGATGGTCGTCTCCTTGATGGGACCTCTCACGTCAGCCTTGCGGATTTCCCCCATCCACCGGGGTTGGTTACCCGATCTCAGAGGGTCCTCCGCAAGTTACCAGGGACCATACCGAGGAGGTGTGAGTAGGATTTCGGTCCCCATATTTCAGTTACTTATAATCATTTAAACTGGTTGTGGAAATAGGAAATAGTAGGTCCAGCAAGAATGAAATTATTACAGGGGAGGGGGGGTGAAGGAGGTGAAGGCATTAAGTAACCAAAAGCATAAATCTGCATTCTTGTTTTTAAAATATTTTATTGGTTTAAATGGTTTCTGTTTTTCTGCTCGGCCAATCTTTCTTCCTGAATGTTATCCTGATGGTTTATATTTCAAAGCTTCTTAAGTTTTATAAATTTTCATGGAATAATCATTAATCAAATTTCGACTTTTCTTTTTTTTTTTACTTTTTTAATTACTTTTGATTTTTATTTTCATAACTTTGAAACTGAAAATACGTCAATTTTCAGGTTATTTGTCAAAATTAAAATACGCCATTTTTTTTTCTAATTTAACGCACTTCGTATCTCTTATGCCCGTACTAATAGTCGAGAATTGATCTCGATTCCGGAATTAATTCTAGTTTCTACCAATCAGATCACTGAAATTTATGCCGTATCATAGCAACAGCAGAATTAATTCCGGAATCGAGATCAATTCTCGACTATTAGTACGAGCATTAATAATATAACCGAAATCCCCATGGTAAAGATCGAAAATTAAGCACTCTATACAAATTGGAAAATTATTCGCGAAGTATCACGGCAGCCTTGGAAAAATTTCGGACAGTTTTTGTTTTACGTACAAAGTGACAGATCTTGTTTGCCGGTAGCTGTTAATGTGTGTTTCAGTTAATTGTGTTTGTGAAAATTGCTGTTTCACTGTTTGGAAGAGAAATTTTAGTAAGTTTTTTCCATTTTACCCTACATCGAAGTCAATTCTAATAGAGTAATTATTAATTGAATGATGATTTTCAAACAAACAAACAAACAAGCAAATTTATTTATTAGTTCTTGCCAAATTGTTTAAACCTATAGGAGTAACCGCATAATTCATATTTGAGTTCGTTATAATTATGTAAACTAGTAATTAAATCGATTTCCTGGTAACTCCTGAAGATTTCAATTTGATTGAATTGGTATCTTTTTGTTCAAGGGTTGCCTAAAACTTCCTCTTTGGCATAAAACGGGAGCATCTTGTCGTTTTCCCTTACCCCGCCCAGCTGTTTTTATCGATAATAATAAAATTTGGTGGAAGGTTGAACCCATTTGAAACGAGGTGGAACCAATTTTTGATTTTACGCAGGCTATAAAATTTAAATTGTTTTTGCCGACCAAATTTCGGTTTTTTAGTTTTTGTTTTGATGATTTTGTTTGAGATTATGCGCTTCATCGATCTAAAATGAACGTTAGTTGTTTTTGCCTTCAAAGTGTATAATGTGGTATCAAAAGTGGGGTACAAATATACTTCACATAATATTTGAGGAGGTGGTCTACTTTTTTGCGACAAAATAAATATGACGATGGAACGGGGAGCTAAAAAAGTTTTTAAAATTGCGTGACGTAATTTATGAACTACCCCCAAACATTTTAGTTGGCTGTGGTAAATCTTGGTCAAATTAATTTCGATTGCTTTGTTTTATACAAAACAAAAAGTGTGACAGTTTTGTTGCATGTAACGTACATTTAAGGGTAAATACAGCTACCGTGAATGAAAAATTGAACGATTTTGAAATTTAATAAGTCACAGTTATTTTTATTTTCTTTCAATAATTTTATTTAATATGTTGTCCTTGATTCCTGTACACTTGAAGACAACGTTTTGGCCACGATTTTAGCGATCGTTGTATCATTTCCAGAGGAATGTTTTCTATCTCACGTTTTATTAGTTTTTTTAGCTGTTTAAGGGTTGTAACTTTTGACTTATTTAACTGAGATTTTAAATAGCCCCACAAAAAATAATCACAGGGTGAAAGATCCGGTGATGATGGCGTCCATATATCCGGATGAATAAAAGATACGCTGTTCTGTTCAAGAAAATTTAAAGTCTTCTTAGAAGCGTGAGCTGGTGCCGAGTCTTGGTGAAATATCCAATCACCAGCAGGATATAATCTTTTTGCGTCAGTCAAAAGTGGCTTCAAACAATTCTTAATGTAATATTCCGAGTTAATTTTAGCACCAGGCTCAACAAATATTGGCGTTGTGGTTCCATAATTCGATATTCCCATGAACACCATAACTCCCTTCGGATGGGACTGTTTTGTGAATACGTCCAATTCTTTTGCCGATTGCTCACGTCTCAAGTACTGAACTTTTCGTTGGCCATCAGCATTTGTTAGATGGAACCATGCTTCATCGACAGTGATGTATTTTTGCCATTTATCACAATTTAGTAAGTGATACAATCCTAGTGAGCGCTGGTGCCGTTTAATAATTGTTTCTTCAGAAATATGATGTCTCCTTGGTTTCTTCATTAATTTCAGGTTTAATTTTTTATTTAGATTATACCGAATGATATATTCAGATGTTTTGAAATGATTAGCCATATGTTGTAGTGTCGGAGGATTCGTTTTTAATGCCATTTTCTTTAAATTCGATAATTGTCGATTTGTCAGAGTTGGCTTCTTTCCGCTGCCTTTCTTCCGAATTTTGGATTTAAGTTCTGGGATTCCATTTTTTTTGTAGTTAGAGAGTGTACCTTTCGAAACACAAAAATTTTGGTCTTTACACTTTTTTTGTATCATAGCAAAACTACATTGTTGTTTTAAAAGCTTAAAAATTATGATTTGTTGCTCTTTAGTTAACACCATGTTTGTAACTGACATTAGAGAAAAACAAAATTGACATCGATAAGTTCATATCGCGTGCTCTATGCCTCTATGGAATACTTTGAATGTTGTTTAAAAAAATAACTCTTATTGGTGAAAATTGAATTTAAATTCGTTCAGTTTTTCAATCACGGTACCGGTATAACTATTTTATATGGTTTTATAATGGTTCTAAAAGTGAATTATTATCGAGAAATTATAATTAAGCTTTTATAAATTGTCTAGTTCTGTCTCTTCTTGCTGTACATTCCGCAAATTCTGAAAATGTATTATTTTAGCCTTATTAAATTAAACCTTCCTACGGTTGGGAGTTTATATTTTAACAATATTTTGATGAAATTTTGAACATTTCTCTATCACCATGACGCTCTAGCTATTTATGCCTATTATGCTTATTTAAATTACAAGAAGACCACTGTCGAAAGCTTATGAGTAAAATTGAACTTTTTTTTATGATGTTATGTTTGTAAATTTTTAAATTAATAATTTTCACAAGCTAATAGTTTATTTAACTTGAATATTTTTACTATAGACTTTCAAAAATGTACATATAATGGCTTCTTCAAGTGAAAGTTTTGGGTCAACGAGAAGAGCCATAGAATATATTGAAGACTATGACGCTTTAAATCTTCAAGATTTAAATAAATATGAAATATTAAAAATAATTGGACAAGGATCATTTGGGTTAGTATACTTTTTTACTAGTGGTGCATTTAATTTTATTTTTTATATTTTATCAATAATCTATAGACTGGTATCTAAGGCGTGCGAAAAGACCAATCGTCTAAACATTGTGGCAATAAAAGAATTAATGATAAGTGATATAAATAAAGGAGTAAGATTTATACGCCGAAAGAAAATTATTACAACAGATTTTATTAAATTTAAATTTTTAGTTTTCTAAAATAGTTCTAAGGGAGATCGATATTCTCCAACAGATGAATCACCAAAATATAATTCGATTGGTGGAATTGTGCAAGAGGACTCCGGATACTCGTCCATCAATTTGTCTAATTCTGGAATAGGTACTGTAAATACGACCTATCTGGCCTGCTTAGAAATCCGCATTTCCTCATTCGTGTGCCCGAAGTGAAATACATAATGACCGAATTATTACAAGGCATTAGTTTTTTACATTCCAATCACGTTTTGCACAGAGATTTGAAGCCATCCAATATTTTAGTGACAACGACTGGAGATGTCAAAATAGGCGACTTTGGGTTATCGAGATATGCTTCCTCTAATTCGTAAGTTATGGTGATTTTTACAATGAGGGACATCGCTTAAGCACAAATTCCTGAGATCAAAATAAGACTATTTATCCCATTTTACCTGCATATGTATATTTTATCCGAATGTGCTTCATGAAGTTAGTCTTTAGCTTCGAAGTTTAAAAAAATTAAAAATTTTGCTTATAAGAAGGGAACGCTGAGATCGAGGGGATCCCCAAACGCTGGAAGAATGCCGCCGTAACGAAGCACATTTGGATAAAGGTAGATTAGCTAGGCGGTCATAGCTTGGCAGTTAAGTGCGTCTACTGCTAATGCGAAACGCTCGGATCGAATCCGGACAGGGTAAGAACTTTATTCTGACCGTCTCTCCTCGGCAGGCAATGGCAAACCACCGAGGTAAACTGTCAAGAAAATCCATCTCGAAATGAAGTGTAGTACACTTCCCGTGGTTCGGAGCCCACGTTAAACAAGTAGGTCCTCTATGTATGTGAAAACAATTTGAACGCACATCATATGCATGGAAAGAGATAGAACGAGATGGGTCACCAAACCCTCCTTAGGGTAAAAAGACTGAGAAGGAAGGAGATTAGCTTAAATCGTATTATTTTAATGTCAGGAATCTGTGGTTAAGCGATGTCCTCACATTTGTGGGACACCTTGTACATATGTAATTATAAACTTTCTTCAGTAATTGCAGTATGTCCAACAAGGTGATCAGCCTATGGTATAGGCCTCCTGAACTATTGTTTGGAAAACGTAACTACTCATTTGAAGTAGACATTTGGAGTATAGGATGTATATTCGCCGAGTTATATACTAGGATTGCTATACTTAAAGCAACTACAGTACACGATCAATTGGTTGAAATATATAAGTTATGCGGCTCAATCACCCCAAGGGTGTGGCCCGAAGTTGAAACTTTACCCCTATACGGAATATTTAAATTGGCATCAGTCAATATGCCATGCCAGGTACTATACAAGCTGTATTTTAATAACAATACAGCATACTAATGCGACATTTTCCTACAAACAGCTTATGGCTAATTTTCCAATGATAGATATAACTGGTTTAGAATTGCTAAAACATTTACTAAAGCTCGATCCATCGAGAAGAATTCCAGCAGAAGACGCCCTGCACAAATTATATTTTCGGGCAGACCCAGTGGCGAGGAATATAAGAAATAAGTTGGAGAGATTAAATTAATGTAAATAGATTTATGAATGTACATATCTAACGTTTAATTTTAATATTAATTTTGTATATATTATTGTGTTAGTGTTTAATATAATAAATTTATTATCATTATATAACTTTCATTGATATATAGGCCAGTCATATTAGAATTTTAAATGAAAAAAAATTTTTCTAGCGACAAGAGTTCAAAACGCTGCGACAACGGTAAGGAATAGCAAGATTTGTACAGGAACAATTAAATTTTCTACAAAAAGTTCTTTACAACATATATTTTGTTTAATAGTTTAGGAGTGGGAGGCATACCAAGCCGCAGATCTTGAAAATCACTTTTATGCAATCCTTGCGTGTTTATCAAGGATTTATGACTACTTCTGCAGTTCGTAATGACCTTCTTCAGTCCCATGTGGCGTTTATTATTAAATTTACTCCCACGGGGTCATTTAATCCCAAGGGATCATAGTATGACCTCATAATTATTGACTCAACAAAAGTCTACATGCTATAGTTTATCTTATGTTAGAATTATTTATCGCTTCCTTCAAAGGAATGCGCTATCACATTGCAATGAGGTATTCTTTTGACGTGTAGCCGTTGTATGCCGCTAAAGCTTCATATAATTATGCGCTCTTTCTTTTAATCGTGACAAAAGCGCCATTAAATCTCTGGTGCTAATTGGGATCCTTTGGTAGAGGGGATCTGGTGGATTTGGTGGAGGGGATACCGCAGGATCCCAATTCGTACGCGAGATTAAATGGCCTTCTTTTGCCACTTGGTGTGTAATATACTATTAACTACTTTACCCAGCATACTTCACAATTATAAAATTCAATATTGGTACTTTTGAGTTATTAAATGAAATTAGAAAGTGTGAAAAATTTTTATGGTGTAAAAAATTTTTTTCACCGAAAATTGCTAATTTGACACTAACGTCAAAAAAATATTCGTTATGGCTTAAGTTTAAATTTCTTGAAACACAAAATTATTTCATGGATAATTTCATGTTCTATTAAATCGATTTAGGGGTCGTCCATAAAATTACGTCACGAAATTTTAAGCAATTTTTACCCCCCCCCCCCCCATTGTCACACAAACCTATAGTCTATCTGGTTTTGGATTGCAGTAGAGGTCGGCTTGAACGGCAGGTCAGGTTTACACTGGGAAACGTCAAATAATTAAAGTGTATGAACGACAAAAAACAAATGTCACTTATTTGATACTTGAAAACATCGAGTTAAATGTATTTTTTTATCAAATAGCAATTTATCTTGTACAAATTTTTTAAATTTGCCAGAAACTTTTAGAAAAAAATATTCGCGAGTCATCAATCACAAACGAAATTTCGACACTGTAAACGGGAATAAATTTTAACCAATCACGTTCCGAGTTCACAATTTTAGTACAATCTAGTTCTGCATTCTTAAAACGGATGGACTATAGACCCCCTCCAAGTATTACGTCACATATTTTTGAACATTACAACCCCTCCCCCAATTTTTCAAATTTCTTTCTTTTTTTTTAGGGGTAGCACCCCAGAGGAAACATCTATGAAGGGCGGTCCGCCCCCCCCCTAGCTACACCACTGGCTTCAGTAGCGTAGCCACTCAAAAAATAGTTTCTTTTAAATACTTATAATAAAATATTTAATCTATATTATAGTTTGTGACGTCACAATTTTTGAAACCCCCCGGCCCTCAACCTCACACATCGTCACAAGGGTCGAACCCCCCCCCCCTAGGAGCGTGACGTAATTTATGGACGACCCCTTATTGATATTTTGTCGAAAGTACTGTGTAAAATTCTTAGCACACCTAATTAATTTTTAATTACTGTTTAATTTTAATTTTATTAAACACAAAATATTGAAATGCGTATATAATTTCGATAAAGGGATACAATTTGGTTGAACCATTTGAATGTTGACAAGAAATTTAACGCAAACAAAATTTTTACCACGTTTAAAATTTTGGTAAAAATTTTGTTTGCGTTAAATTTCTTGTCAACATTCAAGTGGTTCAACCAAATTGTATCAATTAAGTAGTTTTATTATTGTTGCTTACACTTTAACCTCAATTAGTCTAGCCATGCATCTGGGATATTTAACCACTCGAACTGTCACAAAATATTACTTAAAAATTTTTCTCTTATTTCTTATCTTATTTAGGCTCGGTTTTACCACCTCTAGTCAAAGTGCTAGTTGACGCTTGACTAGTAGTTGACGATCATTTTGCAACAGTAAAATGATCGTCAACTACTAGTCAAGCGTCAACTAGCACTTTGACTAGAGGTGGTAAAACCGGGTCTTAGAATCAATAAATTAACAAATAAAAATTAATAACCCATGTAATTGCATGAACTCATTTCATTGCAATGTAATTGCATAACCTCTCTAGGTTAAGCGAGGAAAATGGAATTAACTTGATAAACAAATCTGAGTTCTGAATACTGCGTCAGATTTGGTTCATTAGTCAGTCTTTTCTCGATTTTAACTCGGTTATGTAGTTACGGACAGTCAGATTTTTGAATTCAACATAAATTTTGCTAAGTGTAAAAATAAAAATAAATTTATTTCATAAACTATCAAAGTCGCGCCTCTTGTGTACATAATATTAAACATTAGGTAAGAAAATTGATCTCATTTCAAATTTTATATTGTTTAATTAAATCTCTTTAACCATATAAAATCTTGTTTATAATCAATAAATTGTAGACGTTGAAATTTTTATGCTTTTCTTAATTTGTGCTTCTTTTGTGATTATTTATTCAAATTTTAATGATTTGCATTTTTAATGAATTCATTACTTTCCGAACCCCTAGGTAAGGAAAGTATTGTTATCAGTCAAAATTTGACCCCCCAATTTTTTGACAGATGTTCACGTTTTGAGGTCCCCTGAATCCATTTTTATCATTTTTGGAAGGATGTCTGTATGTATGTGTGTATGTGTGTAGGTGTGTAAGGGTGTGTATGTGTGTGTGTATGTACGTCTGTGAACACGATAGCGTCTAAACGAAGCAAGCAAATCATTCCAAATTTTGCATATAATCTTTTTCCTGTCGTAGGACGAAGCCAGATGAAAATAAATTAAATCGTGTAACGGGAAAGGGGGGTTTACCTGGCGCTATTATGACATTATGCGTCATAACTTCGAAACGAAATTAAATATGTAAAAATATTAATAACAAAAAATTAGCGCTATGGAATTTGCTACATTTTTTGTCCTACAAGTTTTTCTCTAAAATATACAGGGCGTTTCAAAAAATTTTGTAGTTGTAAAAATTTTTTGTATTTGTAAATAAAATAGTAAACCGCATTCTACTAACGAAAATAAGATGAAAAGTTTCTAATAACATGGGTCCAAAAATGCTTCGTTTGCAAGATATAGGCATTCAAAAGTTTTTTTCTTCCTATTTTGGCAAAATATGAAATTTTTCATCGATTTACTGTTGAAATTATGTAACCATTTTATTTAAAAATATAATATAAAAATTTGCGTCTGTTCGGAAAGTTATGCGATGGCCACATCAGATTTTTTTTATTATATTTTGTTATGAATCTGCAAGCCAATTTATTATAATTAGGCTATCTCTAACTTACACCATATAACGACTATAATATTCAGTTTTATTTAAAATTAATTTTAAAGATCAATACTATCAAAATGAAATTATATTTTAGTTTCTTTTAATTTGATAAAATCGAATAATTTTAAGTTTGTTCAAAAAGCAACATAATATTATGTAATACTTATTAACTTTTGTTTCGAGTTCGTTAGTATCACACATAAATTGATCTGATTTATCGAAAATATACCAAAGAGCATTTTGTGCTTCTGTATTTAACTCTCCACATTTTCAGTAAATATTTTATTATCTTTTACCTATTCTTTCTTAAAGCGTAAATCACAATTATGTCATTTCCTAATGCAAATTTTTTAATAACCAACTTAAAAAAGTCACAGAGCGGTCTTTTGGCTGCGCAACCATGTCAAACACCCACTAGAAGCTTTTTAGAATTCCAGTTAATAAAATGAATTACCGGTTCTGTGTATCTATTTGTTAAAAGTTTTAGTGCGGCCTTTAGGCCGCACAATTACATTGAAATCATATTAAACATTTCAAAATTGTTTTAAAGTGGTTTAGGATGACACTATATGATTTAGCCTCCTCATATATAAAAAATCCACAAGCCGTCACTGCCTCTAGCTTTATTAATATAAAATTATTGTAATTGTGAAGCTCAAACAAAACTATCGATTGACATCGGTTTCACATAAAAATTCAAAAGACTGTAAATAGTAAAACCCTTTCAGGAATAATTTAGCAACAGTCACGACTGAAATGATGGAAGTTCATTGAGGCTCAAACGGTGCAGTTTTCCTCGAAAACTTTGACATGGAGGGGGCATAGTACTCCAAAATTTTAAGTAAAAACTCTATGACCCATGCGGCTTAAATCATGAAAATTGGGCACTATTGAGGTTCAAACGTTTGAGGGTTATTTGACACCAATATTACCCAAAACTTGGTTTTTGGGGACTGCATAGCGACATGAGCCTAACTTTTTATACCTTCAAAGCATTAATACTGATATTACCATATTTTATTACAAAACAATATAAAGGGTGATTCAATTGGAGGTAACAAATTAAATTTGAAAGAAAACACAATCTGGAACGAAACGTGTATACCAATGACCTCGAAATGATTCCAGAGTTAAGGGACGAGATGTGATCAAATTTAGATTTAATGAAAAATGCGAAATTATCAAAAACCAATGTGTTTAATTTCAAATTTAAATTGGTACCTCCTATTGAATCACCCTTTATATGTAACGATTAATAACCATTATACTTAGAAACGGATGCTTCCCCTAATTTGAATCCCTTGGTTGATCTTCTACTACAACGTACTCTGCTCGTGTTTGCTTCAAAGAGCGAAAATTAAAGTTTCCATCTATGAAAAATTGAGTTTTGGATAGTTGTATAAAACCAGGAACTAGTAAGAATTTAAAAAATTAAGCGGCATGTTTTCAAACAAAATTCTGACGGTTTTAAAAAATTTATTTTTGATCTTTTAATATTCTCAAGGTATATACTTTTAAGAATATGCCTTACATAATGTTAGAAATCTTAAAATTTACGAAGGTATGTTGCTTTATTTGTAGCAGGTTAAATTCTTACAATCACGCCATGAACCCGTGGGACAATGGGATAATTGTCCCTTCTTAATTTTCTATTTCAGTAATTTTTTTTTCACAGCTGTCTCGGGGGGGGGGGTCACTGGGAGTGTAAATTCAAAATGGCGACCAAATCATGCTTATGCGTATATTCGAAAAATGGTTTTTTAGGTGAAAAACGGTTTTTCTTGAATAACTCGGCCGGTTTTGATTTTACAGAAAAACCGTGAGGACAAAAGTTGTATAAATTTTGATTCTCTACAAGTTTTGTCCTCACAGTTTTTCTTCTAGGATCAAGATTTTTTGAATTAAACCTGAAAAAAGCGACAAATTCGAAATATTTCCATTATCTCGTTTATTTTCAACTTTACGGCACAAATGAAGAGGACCAAACATGTAGAGAATCAAATTCTGAACAACTTTGGTTCCCACCTTTTTTTTTTCCAAAAATCGATATTTAAGGTTGTACGCCAACCATGGAGAAACAGAGCGTAAACTCTTTTCCGCACCACCAAAGAGAAATAAAGGAGATAATGCGAATATTTCGAAATGGGTACATATTTTCGGGTTAAATTCCGAAAATATCGATTTTTGCAAAAAAAGGTGGGAACCAAAGTTGTTCAGAATTTGATTTGTGACCTTCACAAAACTTGGTCGACAAAACACCGGTCACCGACCCTTCTACACTTACCTGCAATCCCCGACTTGGTATGACGACGCTGCGGCTTAACTCTACAGAGAGCAATTTGGGGTGGGTCAGCGATCAGACCGCTACGACCTGATCCAAACTCAAAAAAAGGGCGCCACGCGCTTTTTGTCGTCTCTGAAAAACAAATGGCCGAAAGCGCGAAAGCAAAAGGTAACTAAACAAGTTGAGGTTACAAGTAGCGGGTTCAGTGACGAGTAAAACTAAATTGCAAAAATAAAACAATTTAATAATATAAACAAAAACAGTAGCCACAAGTCACAAATCGCAGAAACGTATATAATGTTCAAAATTATAAACTCGACAGTGGAGATTTTTTTGTACTTACAAAAATTTGCGGTAAATCTTATACTATTCAGATCTGAACTAGTAAAACAAAATATATTGGATACAGAAATCATACAGCCGGGAGCTTGTCCCAGACACCTTGCAAACAAAAAAGAAGTTATGATGGAAATTAATCTTCTTATCGATGTCCGCAAGATACGTAAGTACGCAATTAAATAAGGTGTGAATTGTATCGTTCACCCGCCACGCAATAACAAAACAAAATCAACGGTTTTATAAATATCACTCACCCGTAAGTAAGTCCGTAAGTTACGCTTGTGGATATTATGGTGCACCACTGGATTTACCTCGACCAATACGAACCCTTCGTTCGGACGTAAACAATGAATTGATTCTTCCTGTGTGTTGTAAATTAAATTGGAATGTGAAGTCTAGTAAATATTCCAAACAAAGTGGAGTTGAAATTACGGCAATTATGAACCAGATCATTGGTGGATATCGGTTAGTAAAATAGCGTAAGCGAAAATAATTAGTATGTTCCAGGCGAACTTTCGAACAAATTTCCAGTAAACAATCGCTACCAATTTGTACTTCTCGGAAGCTTATCCCAATCTGGAAATCGTTGACCAAAATGGTACCTACAAACGATAAATGTTCCTGGGCTCTACCAATATTTAATCCTCAAGAATTGAGTTCTCGGAACCTTCAGCTACCGAAAATCACCGGCAATACAGTATCCAAAATTAATAAGTAGTAGGGCCTTCTGTAAAAATGGCTTTGATTCCCGCTAAAAACCACTCAAAATTCGCCTGTCGACTTTTTCGCGTATATGTCGCTTATCTTCCACTATAAAAGTTGCCAACCTTTTTGATATCGAAATTTCTAGCGCCCCCTTGAAAGAATGTAATTATAAATAGTAGTGTACAGGATGCGGCAAACGTAAAACAACCTATACATCAAATATTAAAGGTGCTAACACTAAAATAAACCTGTTACAGATTCTCTACATGTTTGGTCCTCTTCAATTGTGCCGTAAAGTTGAAAATAAACGAGATAAATAAAATAAATTTTAATTTAAATTTAAATACTAATCTATTTCTTGTAAAGAATTCTTCCTTCTTACGGGTTAATTGTTTCAATTATTGTGGTTTGATGTTTTTAAATTTGTATCGGGCAAGAAATGACAATATTCTATTAGGAAGTATTGGCAGTAAATGGCAGTATTGGCAGTAAGCGGGAATATTGGCAGTAAATGGCAGTAAATGGCAATAAGCGGCAGTATTGGGCAGTAAATTGCAGTATTTAGGCAGTAAGTGGCAGTAAATGGCAGTATTGGCAGTATGAGGTAGTATTGGCAGTAATTTATTAAATACTGCCAATTGGCAGTATAGTGTACATTTTAAAACTCAGTGATTCACCCCCCGGTTTTGGAATATTTGTTCATGTACCTAATAATCTTCGATGAGATCTTTCCACCCTAATACGAAACTAAATTTAGCTTCACGGAAGGGAACTAAATAAGTGGAAATGCTTCTCATCGTGTTTTAAGCAAACGTTTGCTTCTGGAATGTTCATTATGAATTTATACAACTGACTATCATAACAACGTTTCAAAAATATTTTCGAGTTATGTCGCCAGGGACGTATGCATATTTTGATCAAATTCAGATAACCTAGTTTTTACAGATTTAAAATTATTGACATTACCTTCGGGAATATTATCGTTCGATTCAAAATATTAGTGAAAAACACTACTTATTATAGTCCGTACGATAAGGAACAAATTTACTATAGAAGCTTGCACTTTGTGATAGAAGCATGAAATTTGGCACAAGTGTAGATACAAATCTCCTTTACAAAACAAGATGTGACGCCGCCGTCAAAAGGGGCGAAATACGACATATTTGGGAAACATTGGCGAGTTCTGCAGTGCCCACAATATTTGACTTTCATTTACATGAAGATTCTATGAAAACTCTAACTCTTATGAAAAAAATCGTAAGAACCTTTTTTATTTAAAATCTAATTATGAATGTATTCGCTCTGATGTATTTTTATCGTATTATGAACCGTTTAAGAAATAATCAGGATAAACTAATTTGAGGGTGTTTTTGCGTCTAGGGGTTGAAGGGGGCGGCGACCGGCGTGACGTCCCATCTAGTTTTGTAAAGGAGGTTCGCATCTACACTTGTGCCAAATTTTATGCTTCTATTACAAAGTTCAAGGTTTCATACTAAATTTGTTCTTTATGGTCCGGCTTATTACTTTCCCATTTACGTAGTAAAGGAAAGTATTGTTATCGAGTTAAAAAAAAATTTTGAGTTAGCATTTTTCCCATGGTCTATGAGCCCATACGAATTGTTTAAGATCAATTTTGGAATGATGTCCGGATGTGTGTGTGATGTGTGGTGATTCTATCGTCAACTTTTTTAGACAAACGCGTGCACTGATTGAGTTGAAATTTTATACACTAGTTTGAAGTTGCTGTCTAAAGAGCTGATTAGATTTTGGTTGAAAACCGTCCATTTTTAACCCCTTTTTTAGGGGAATGAAAATTGTTAAAGAGCATTGCCGCTTCCCGGTGGAACATATGAGATTGAAAATCATATCAATCGAAAGAGATTATTTTTACTCATCTTTTGATACCCCACACTTGATATTTCCCTCTTAAATTATTGTTAAAATGCAAAAATAAAATAAGTAATTTTGATCTGTCAAAGTGATTTGTATTGTTCATTACTATAATTTAATATTTTAACTAATTTACTTGTATAAACATATTATGTAGTCAATATCAAACGAATTTTTTAATTACTTATAAAAAATTAATTCTGACGTCATTACGCCCATAGTTAAAATTTGATTGCATATAGACGGCACGGCATTCCGCAAATTTCTAATTTTTTTTTGAAAATGTAAATTTTAAAAATTTTTCAATGTAAACATGTTATATAATTTTTAAAATGAAAATATAAAATAAGTGCTTTTAAAAAATATGAGTTACCATGTTAAATTACAAATTAAATTTCGTAACTTTGATATCTCAAAGTAATTTGTGTATTTTATCGAGTTAAAAATTTTTTTGAGTTAACATCTGTTTTATTAATATTTAATATAAAATAAAGTGGAATCTACTAAATGGGAAAGTAATGTGTTGTCACATCAGATTTTTTATTATTCAATAGTGCTTAAAAACTTATGAAAACTACATTTTGACAAATAGCAATTAACACTACAGATAGATAATTGTCCGTTCTTAATTTTCTATTTCAGTAATTTTTGTGTACGAGTGGCGCTCGTAGAGTTAATTATAAATTTATTTGCTCTGATGTATTTTTATCATATTATGATGAACCTTTTACGAAATAAATAAGATAAACTAGAATTTGGAGGGTGTTTTTGCGTCTCGGGGTTGAAGGGGCGGGGGTCGGCGTGACGTCACATCCTGTTTTGTAAAGGAGGTTTGTATCCACACGTGTGCCAAATTTCATGCTTCTATCACAAAGTGCAAGGTTGTGATGTTCCATAACGTCCGGACAATCTATTGAAGACTTCTTTAGATTGTCTTTAGATCTTTTTAGAAAAGATGAAAACAAAAATTTTAAAAGCAATGATTATATCAAATTTAATGCACAAAATAACAAATAAATCGCAAAAAAATTAAAAGAATGTTATTATTAACAATTAAATAATTTATTTGCATATTTTAAGACAATAAAACGGAGAGTACACTATAATTTTTTCGTACTTTGAATTTTATTTGCTATTGTTTTACATATAGTTATAAAACGACCACACAAAGACAATATTCAGATAAAAGGTTGTTAACCTTTTATCTTGTTAAATAACTTTATCATAAAGCAATTAAAATGTTGTAACAGTTCGATTAGCTTTTATCACATCCAGATGATAAACAATAACAATCTTGATATAAAACTTTTAAATACCCTTTGTTCTTTATACTACTTGTAGTTTGTAACATTGGCATAATTATAAATAAGGTATTTTTAAAACTTCGATTAAATTACTCGTAACTTGACTATAATGTGACCTGGTTTATGAAAAGGGGGCTTACGTGCGAAAGCAAGTTATCGAGAAAACAGCGGTTAAAGGTAAAAAACTCGGCGATGATGATGAACTACATTTGTCTCAGGCAGAAGATGATATGGAACAAAGTTTCATTAGGATGGATGTATCTACTGTCGATGAAGCAGAAGAGGAGCTGGTAAGCAAATTTCTCTCAAAAAATTGTTGTAATAACAGATGCCAAACAATTATACCACGATAAATGATCGACAATACGAGAAACAATATTGTATCTTTTCAAAAATAATTAAACAAATTACGACTTTCTGGTTTTCACTATGTGAAAGAGTGTCTAAAACTCTATCCGAATCGCCGAAAAAGTGGAAAATGATTTTTTGACACCTAAGCCCCCTTTTCATAAACCAGGTCACATATATTTTAAAAATCGCTTATGTGCCATAGTTCAAACATCTTCATTGAGTGAGAAATTAACACTGTTTAATCCATAAAATATTCTACGTGCTTTTAATTTTTTTTAATAACACCTATAATGTTTAATTTATTATGTGTAATTTAATAACTACGATTTGAAGGATGAAGCAAAAAACATAACATGCATGCGGATGCTACCAAAAAAGTTTTCGGCAGGATCCTGATTAAAATTCATAAGGCAGAGAAAATTAAAATTATTTGCATCAAGTTTTGTCCAAATATATTTATGATTTTTCAGAGTAAAAATCCAATTACTTATTGTTGGAAGGCACAAGCTCTTTATAGGTTTTTTGACTACAGAATTTGATGCTCGCTAACACAGTGATAGCGATTTTACGCACCTTATGCGTTTTCCGTTTTTAATTTCTTTACTTGCGCTGTCAAACAGTTGATCGACAAAAAGCAGAAAATCGGCCGCATGGGTTTTGTTTTCTTTACAACCTAAAATAGAAAAAATTATAATAAACCGTTATTACTTCTGAATATTATTGTACACACAATTTACAGTCAATATCTTCTTCGACAAGTTCTATTATTATTGCACATAGTTACACAAAAATTAAATCCAACCCCGTTAAAAACTTGCATTTCACAAAAATAAATTAGACAAAAATTAAGCATCTCGTCGGTTTTGACAATTTTTGAGCTTAAAAGACTAACCAAGTTAGATAAAAATATTTTATTTGAAAACATTCAAGCTAACTACGACAACGCCAAATTACGGTCGATGTCTCAACTCAAACGCGTTTAGAAATTTTGTATAGATGATAACGCACACTTGTTTGTTAAGTGTTCAAACGAGAACACGTAGTGCGTGCGAGTTGTAAATTTTGTAATGCACGAAGTTGTGAAGTGTGCATATGTTTCATTTGTCTACCAGCTTCCGCGAGTGTAGGAATAATAATATTTGTTTTACTGTGCTTATCTGGACTTCTCAACTTTTACCGTTTGGGCCAGAAGGCGTCAATTTTTGGGGAAGATTCCAGATTTATTCACTAATGGAAGATTAAAGTTTGCATTTACTGTATTCATCTACACGCACGCATTCATGGTTTTCGGTGGAACAAAAATATTGTAACAAGGTAAGATTTGATCTTATTTTATTTGATATTATTATTTTTATTTAATTTTGTAATTACATTCATTTATTTCGAAATTGCATTTGATTTTATAAATTTTGGTTGTACATATCGTCGCTACAATAGTAAACTCGCGTATCTGCAATTTTTGCGAATTTGGGATTATGGGTACATTACAATGTAAGCTAACCAATACACACTTAGAGTCTCGTATCTGTATCTCGTTTCGTTATAGTAGATATTACAATAATTGTAAACTTGCGTAACTACGTGAATCTTATTTTCGACCTCCGTAAAGTAGCGAATGTATAGATTGGTTACTTTACAGTAGTAGTTGTAACAACACAACATGCATCTTTTGACTAATGTAAACTCGCGAATAGTCAAATACGTTAGTTTACTGTTGTGGGCTATTTCAAAAATCTTATAAGTGTGTTGTAAAGTCGCGTATATGTAAATTTTATTTTATTCCATTTTTTGAGTTTAGGTAAATTTTCAACGTGTCTTGAGTTATTACAACACTATGAATTCAAAAACGATATTTTACTATTAATGACATAAGTAAATGCGACTTTTTGACTCCAATAAGAATAAATAATTTATTAAATTATTAATATTTATTATTATTAATTGGTAACATCTTGTATACATTATTTTACAAAGCGAACAACGTTATTACTTAACAATAATACGAATAAATAAATAAATAAATTTATCAAAGATTCAGTCTTATTTGTTAACATTACAAGATAGTATAAACACACTACTTGTATACATTTTAAAATCAGTTAAATTAATTAAACAAACGTACAATTTCCAAGAGTACAAATTATATAAACTAGAATGTGATAAAATTTCCTGTAAGCCCGTGTGTTTTGAAAAGTACAGGAAAGTATTTAGAGAATACAAGTTAACTTTTCATAAACCAAAAAAGATATTTGTAAAACGTGTGAGGTTCATAAAAATACGGAGGGAAATGACGATCAAAACAATAGTCATAGTAATCATTTAAAACGTAAGGAAGCTGCACGTCAATGTAGGAACGAGGATAAAGAAACCGCAAAGAGAGATCCGTCTATTTTGGCATTTAACTTTGACCTACAGTCAGTTCTTAATACTCCTAAGGGTGCAGCTGGGCTTCTTTTTTATGTTAGAAAACTTGCAGTTTACAATCTTACGGTGTATAACTTAGGCAATTCTGATGCTATCTCTGTTACCTTTGGGATGAAACTGAAGGAAAGAGAGGTAGTGTGGAAATTTCGACTTGTATTTACAATTTTATAATGAGTAAACCAGAAGTAAGGCATGTTAGAATGATGTCAGATAATTGTGCAGGGCAGCAAAAAAATTTAACTTTTTCTGTTATGTGTCTCCATTTACTTAAAGTACACCCTGTGCTCGAGGTGATAGATCACAAGTTTTTCGAATCTGGGCACACCCAAATGGAATGTGACTCTATTCATGGTAAGATAGAGCAGAAATCGAAAAATATTCCAGTATACACTCCAGAAGCCTGGGCACAAGTGATAAGAACAGCACGATCTATTCCACGACCTTATGAAGTCAGTTACCTTTTACACGATGATTTCGTAGAATTCAATCAAACTAAAAAAAGTGTTTTCCAATCCGAGTCAGGTCAGAAACTTAAGTTTCGCAATGCAGTGTGGCTACATTATGAAAAATCAACTCCAGAGACAATTTTTTTGAAACATAGTTTTGATGATACGTGGTACAATAAATTTACTTTAAAGAAGTTACGAGGACGCCCTTTATTAATACCAGAGCCTGCAAGAGTGTATTCTTCTCGAATTCCTATTTCTAATGCAAAAAAGAAAGACTTAAAAAAACTTTGTAATGAATTAGTAATACCCAAAGTTAATCACGATTACTATAATAATTTACCTACGAATGAATCAGCTAGAGACACTTGACCAGAACCAGATCAGTTGGAAGAATCTGATTCTGAATAAAATTGATTAAAAATTCCAGTTTTTCATTTTTTCATTATTTTGTTTTGTTTGTATGTACATTTTTTCAAATAAATTATGTACCCAAAAGCTACTGTGTATTAGTGGAGTAGAGTTCTAATAAAAAGCGACAACTGAATGAATAACAACATTAAAATTGTAACATTAATTATTACAGATTCGTTACTTTACTGTCAAACTATAACATTTCACAAATGTGTACCACAGTAAACTAACGAATCTGAATTTTAAGTATTTAAAATTGAAAATTTTGAAAATTGCTCGTATAGCTTTAAAAGTAACCTAAACTTACTATATTATAGACATAAAAAACATTGAAAAAGAATAAAAATGCATTTTAGGGAAACAAATCAAACTGCTTTTTGCTCTCCTGTAAAATTAATATTTTGCAGATACGTGACTTTACCATTGGAGGGACGATATGGTTGGACGAATCCATTTCTCCACATTTTTACTTTATAAATCTCGAATGCAACGTGAAGGTTATCTACGTAAAATTTATTTAAAGGTCAATTTGAAATTTGTATTAGGAATGCAGCTGTTTATCTACATTTAATATTTGTATTCAGTTTGGAGCCCCTCGTTCTTACACATAATATCTCCAGTTTCGATATTTTTAGCCTATTGGCTTATAAAAAATTCAGAATAATGAATTTATTTTATATTTTATAATTTTCTTTAAAATAGTGTAAGAAAATTGGGCACATTTTGATCAAAAAAATCCAAAATCGGTTTTCTGCGATCTTTCGACGGATTTCGTTAAGTAATTGTTCGTACTTTAACATACTAAAAAACGTCCTGTCGGAACCCTGAGCTTCTTACCAAATTCTTCGTCTGAAGTTGAAATTTTTTATAAAGGAGTGAAAATGATGTTTTTCGGCAAAATATTTTTAAACAAATTTCTATTTCAGTTATATTGTTATCATATAACTTATTAAAAAAATTAAAAACACTTAAAATATTTTAACAACATCCTCGAAATCATTAAAAGAAGAGTTTCCTAAAATTGGTCAGGGGGTTCTGATTTTTGGATATGTTCTAAAGTTTGGGGTCCTAATAAAAACTCTGAGTTGGCGACCTCGGCGACCGCCCGGAAGTGCCGGCATTTAAAAAAAAATGGCGAAAACAAAATGTTTATTCGCAATATTTCCTTACCTCTTGACTTTAGGACGAAAATGACTGCTATAAATCTTATGAAGAACAAAATTTACTACAACTTTTATTTAACGTATTTTTCTCTAAGTCTAATAATTGCTGAACGCCAGCAGTGTTAATAGAGCAAATTTTAGAAAATTTCAAAAACGCTCGAATTTGCTCAGCCTTTTTTTATAATTTTTAGTTGCTCTCGCTAAAAAGTCTATTATATGATCAAGTCTATTAATATTTACTCTATTATAGAAAAAAGTCAGATCAAAATCGAACGTTTTTGAAATTTTCATAAATGTAACATCAGATATTATAACAAAAAATAATGTAACAAATCCAAAACTTTAACAGTGCAACTCTGTTCGACTTAGAAAAAAATACCTTAGATAGAAGTTGTAGTAAATGTTATTCTCTATAAGATTTATAGAAGTCATTTTCGTCGTCAAGTCAACTGGTAAGGAAATATTGCGAGGAAATATTTTGTTTTCGCCATTTCTTTTAAATGGCGGTACTTCCGGTCGCCAACTCGGAGTTTTGATTAGGCAGCGCCGTAGCAAGCTCTTCTAGCGCCTGAGGCAAATTTCAATATATGTGCCCCCTTTCCCAAAATAGTTTTTGGGAAAGGGAAAATTTTTGAAAATTTTAAACTATTATTATTTATTGGGTTTTGTCGAGGTTCAGCGCCTCCATTGCAATCACCCTTGCTACGGAATTGGCTTAGAGTAATGAAAACAAATTAATGCTTATCAGGAACTCATATAGGCCGCCGGGACCGGGGGGTCTGGGGGGTATGGAATACCCCCCAGGTACACTTAATTTATTACGAAAGAAAAACTTTCACTTTTATATCCCTTGGTATTAAGAAGAACGGTACTGGGATAGTTATGAAAAATATCATCTGCTGCCCCTCCCCCCTGGATTACAAACGGAAATTGCAAAAGATTAAACAAAAAATAATAAATTTGGATGCTTCTGAATAATGGCAAGTGTACCTGGGGGGTATTCCATACCCCCCAGACCCCCCGGTCATGCAATATCGATTTTTAAGGTTGGGAACTTCTGAAGATCTTATATAAAATACGCATAGTATGTCAGAATTACCGTTTCCATGGTAACGTAACGCAAAACCCCCCTCCCTCCCTGAATATGGAGATAATTTTTATCGGTAAGAATTTTTCTTTTCAATTTAAATATATTTGAATAACTGTCGCGATGATAATGTCATATTTTTACCGGTTACCCAGTGAGTTAAAGGGAAATGAAGAAGAACGCGAGGGTTGCAATCAACTTTCCTAAAATCCCCTGTCTTATCATTGGACCAAAATTGAAGAGGAGAAAATTCCCTACAAGACAAGGTTTCAGGATTTACTTCATATCTGAAGTAAATCCTGAAACCTTGTTTTGTTTTATTCACCATCGATGGTAAAGTTTAAATGCACGAAATTTTTATTCAGAATTAGAATAATTATTCAAAACCTGTTTCAATTGTTTTCTCTTGATTTTCTCTTTATTTCATAAATACTTAGTATGATGTTAACAAATTTTTTTAATCTGTTTTATAGAGAATTTTGTATTCTTCAATTTTGATTTGATGATAATTTTCACTAAAAATGAAAGTAAGCGAGTTATAGACGAAAAACTACAGTAGGGGATTAAAATCCCCATTTGCGGAAAAGGCCGACAGGGAATTTTAGGTGATGTTGCAAATAAAATCGTGGTCAAATTTTCGAATTCAGTCAAATTTGAATATATGCCCCCCACCCCCAAAAGATTCTTTTCCTTTTTAAAATTTTAAACTACTATTTATTGGGTTTTGTACGGCTCTGATTAGGACCCCAAACCTTAAAACATTTATCTAAAAATCAGAACCCCGTGACCATTTTTAGGAAACTCTTCTTTTCATGATTTCGAGGATGTTGTTAAAATATTTTAAGTGTTTTTAATTTTTTTAATGAGTTCTATGATAACAATATAGCTGAAATAGAAATTTGTTTAAAAATATTTTGCCGAAAAACATCATTTTCACTCCTTTATAAAAAATTTCAACTTCAGACGAAGAATTTGGTAAGCTCAGGGTTCCGACAGGACCTAACGAAATCCGTCGAAAAATCGCAAAAAACCGATTTTGGATTTTTTTTTCGCAATTTTCTTACACTACAAATGGTAATTTAGCAATTTTACAATTATTGTTTTAAAAACATTTAAAAAAACCAACTTAAAATATTTAATGTAGAACATTCAGTCTAAAGGATTCAAAATAACCGAATTAATAAATAAACAAATTATTTATACAAAGAAAATAAATTATTTTTGCGCTTAATAAGAACGCTATGGCCGTTTGAAAAATTTTATAAATTTCGCCTTAACCCTCCTTTCAACGGGTGGGGTCTATCAGTCTCTGAGAAAGTTCTAAACATTAATAACTTTTGCAAATAATTTTTTTAAAATTTAAAATTTTCAGTACTTTTCAAGAAGTATACGAGACACATTTCTATTAGTAAAATTGCCGTATTTCTTCTATTGTTTTCTTATCAGATAAAGATTTGTTCTAATAGACCCCACCCGTCTGTTTATGCAACTTTTAGTAGGAAATTGTAGACCGATAATTTTGCGTCATATGGAGTCATTAATTAAAAATAAATGTCGGTAGTACCCCTAATTATATGAAAAACAACTACCATATCATTTTATAATACTTTTATCATTCGCAGGTAAGATTTTGAATGTTGAACACCTTAAATGTAGCTACTTGTTCGAATTTGTTATAAAAAAACTCTGGTTTTAATTTAATCTTATGTTTCAAAGAAATCAAAGAACGTCTTATTAGTTTCATCTTTTCACCGAGATGATGATATGAATGATCACATTTTATAATAACACTAAAAGTGGTGTAGACGTAGTACATAGTTGATAGAATGTCATCGTCTTATAATGTGGCAAGAGGAACCAGGAGTTGGCCGTTGGTCATATTCTATAGGTTGCTGAATATTGCAGCAATAAATTAATGTCCTTGCAATTATTCGATTTAACGATATTGATGGTCAACTGAGTAAATGTTGGCGACATTTAAAAAAAAATTAGGACTACACCTTTTCCACTTTTATTTGAGAAAGCGTTAATTGTAATTTAGATTAGTAAGTTGTATTTGAGAAACCGTCAATTGAAATTCAGATTAGACAGTTGTATTTGAGAAACCGTCAATTTACATTCAGATTAGTCAATTGTATTTGAGAAAGCGTCAATTTACATTCAGATTAGTCAATTGAAATTGAGATTAGTCAATTATAATTCAGATTAGTTGACTATAATGTCAGGAAGCGTAAAGGTTATTCAAAATTGTGAATATTTTTTAGTTTGGAATAAATGAATGAACCAATCAGAGGTGAGTTACAGCGATCAGACGGACAATATTCGTTTATTATTTTCATCAGTATGCTTCTTATAACGTTTACTTACAATAACATGACTTCCTATAGGAACAGTTTCAATTGAAATTCAGATTTGTCAATTCTATTTCAGAAAACGTCAATGTAATTCTGATCACTCAATTGAATTTCAGAAAATGTTTATTCAAATTCAGATTGTCAATTGTATTTGAAAAAACGTCAATTGTAATTCAGTTTAGTTAAATTTATTTCAGAATGCGTTAATAGTAATTCGGAAAGGGTTACTTGTATTTCAGAAAAATTATTTAAAAATTATGTCAAATATTTGGCTCATGGTCAAAGAGTGTACTACTGGCTTTACACAATATATGAGTTATTTAATGTAAAATGAATTTATTGAAAAAAATTAAACTTATAATAAAAATGTGTTTAACGTCCAACTGCCATATCGTCCATTGCGACCTCTCGTTTTACGGCAAAATAAATTAAAATTGGTTTCGTCTATCCACGATTTGTTTGCCCAGCTTTATATATTCGTTAAGAGTCCGCACATATTCTGCTCGTTTACTTTTATTTTCTTCTGAATTCATTGTAACTGGTTCAGCATGAACCTGCTTTACAGTGAAAAGTTTGCTTTCAAGATAATTTCCAATAGTTGCCAAAGATACCACTACTTGAAAAGTATCTGTCACTTTTTCTTTCAATTGTTTTAATGTATAACCACTATCTTCTTCAATCTATGTAATCATTATATTGACCTGTTCATCGGTAAGAATTTTCGGTTTGAGGCTCCCTTTCGGTAACATTTTCTCACGCCCGGATCGCACCCAATGAAATGCAGTCTTATAGTTAATATTCAATGTCCGACACAAAGCTACCCAATCGTTACCTACGTTGGCGCACGCTACTATTCTTTCACGATCTTGATTGGTATGTTTATCATAGCGTTTTCTTTCAACAACCTCATTTCCCATGAGAGATATTTCACAAATGGGACAAAACGTCTCTTCTGGTCCATCAATTATAATTTGAGCAATTTCAGCGCATCTTCTATGAAGAAGGTGACTGCATGGTAGTAATCGTATTATTTCCGTTCTTGCCATAGAAACTTGACAAATTGCACAATTGTCGTTCATATCCATTTAAACTGTTAATTAACTTTTATCTTATGTATAGAATTACAGTAATTATATGTAGTATAACAAAATGTAAATCCGATTATCTGATAATAACTCCAGGACAAAGAAATTAACTTATAATCCAACCGCTTTAACAACCTAATGCGTGGTTGTTCGATGAATCTGTACTCAGGTAAAACTAAGAAGCAATACAATTTGTGGATCTGAATTATAATTGATGCTTTCTCAAATACAATTGACAAATCTGAATTACAATTGATGCTTTCTCAAATACAATTGACAAATCTGAATTTCAATGATCGCTTTCTCAAATACATGTGACCGTTTCTGAAATAAAACTGGAAAAGGTGTAGATTTAGCCAAATATTATAAGAAAGCTAGCGATAAAATCTTACACGAAGTATTCGCTAGAGTGCTGTTAAATACGCAGGAGTTCAACTACCAGAGAGTCCTTCAAGTCCTCCTTTAAATAAGAGAGGCCGTTGCAAATATTGTACAAAAAGAAAAACGAGATATTATTGCAAGTTTTGAAAAAATTGGTTGTGTATGGAGCATATTATAGCTTGTTGTAAGGAGTGTATAGAAAATATCCATCATGAATTTTGACGTTCTGGGGTTTGAGTATGGAAAGTAAATTGTTTAATTTTCATACGTTATTTTATTGTTCAATATGTTTTTGCATAAAATTTAAAATTATTTTCTTATTTTGCAATTTTGAATAAAATTTATAAGGCCATTAATAAAATTAAAGCAAAAAAACAGCATCTTTCTTATTTTTATGCAATTCAATGAAAATAAATTTCAAATTATTTACATGCATGTTAAGTTAACTTCTATTTGGTAACACTTAATTTTTTAAAAAAACACTCACAAATTTTATTTATTTATTTTCTTTAAATATTTAATTTCCACAATGTAATAATAATAATAATAATAATAATAATAGAATGGTTGGAGCAAAATCCCCCATTCTATATCTTCCACCACATTGTATGTGAGTTTTAAAATAAATAATAATAATAATATTTATTGAAATAGGAATAGCCTAATATACAAATAAGAAAACAGCATAAATTATAGTGAACAAATGCATATATATTGTGGTGTTTCGTTCGCTAAATTCGAATCCACGACAGATATAATTTTTGTGAAAAATTAATTTTTTAACTTTTATTTTCTCGTTACACTCAAAATTCTGTTTTTTTCTCATGAGATAATTTTTTTGTTTTTGAAATAATTCAATCCTTCAATTTTATTAATTTTTTTTGTTTAATAAAATTTTTTTTACAATACAAAATATGGGTTAGTAAATAATTATTGTTTTCACACATAAAGAAATTAAGTGCGCCTCTATGACATAAATTGTTCAGAGATAAAAAGTCATTTAGTGTACAAACACACATGTGATTGTATAATGTTTTTAAAGTAATAAATTTCACTGGTTTAAATGTTTCAAAAATTTCTAAATACCTTGTCTTTTCTTTTAAATTTTGGTTATAACACTCGATTAACATAAACTTCTTATGTAGGTTGATTTCCAATATTTTCCATACCAATTTTTCATGAACCAAATCCACAATTGTTGAATTTTGCAAATAATTCGTGGTTAATTTTGCAACCATCAATTTTCATTAACATTGACCGCTTTTTTATTCCTCCTACTTGTAATTTTCTTAAGTTTCCACTTCGAAAAACCATTTAAGGATCCTCTTTATAACTTTTCTTTGGATATCCACTTTTAATTCCACTTATATAAATCCGCTTTTTAAAAATCCACTTATCGATTGAAAAATCACCGCTTGATCTATCTTTCATTCCAGAACGAATACGTCCATGTCAATTTTGTTGCCGAAAATTCTTCACCACGCGTGTGCAATTTTTGATTCAGGTCCTCTGATTGGTTGATTTTGTGGATCTTGGCTTGCAATTTTAAAATGTGTCCATGTACTGGACGTTCACGAAATTTTCCAAATCTATCGAGTGCAAGTTTCGCGCACTTGTTTTTTATACACTTCACGCATGAAATTAGCCACAAAATTTAAATTTAAAATTTTTAAATACAAATAATGTTTTTGATTTATTTTAATAAAAACAAATCTAGTCTCTTTGGAACATACTCCAGACTTGTAAATTTAATAGATTTGAAGAATTATTTTTTTGTTTAAATTTATTGACCATTAAAGATTTTTGTGTATAACGAAATTATAATATTGACATTAGAAAATTATTTTATTAAATTTTGAATTTATTTTATAGAAAAAATTTTGGTAGATTGTGAAATTTTGTTGAAGACAGTTCAACATACACAGTGCTACCACAACCAACTGAAGCGATACAATGATACAAAACAATACAACAACAAAATACGTTCACATACAATCCAAAAATACAATTTAGTTTATAAATGCATAGCACAATAATATAACACAATTCGTGCACAGATACCTACAACATACACAGCCCATTGACAACCACACCTATGACAGGTATTGCAGCAAGCTGTGCTTGAAACTATTTACACTAGTACAATTTTTAATTACATTAGGTAATTGATTGTATTCAACAAAACCTTTAAACGTTAGAAACTTCATACTATGTTTGTAGTTTGTACGATTAACATGTACGTATATGATTCTTATTTCTAGTATTATGAGAATGAATATCAACATTCAAAAAAACAAATTTCTTAAGATAGTTAGGTACATGATTATGAAGTATTTTGTAAATAAACGTCATTGTTATATATTTCAATCTTACTTCAACATTCGACCACTGAAGTGCATCTAACATGAGTAAAACAGGTGTGTACCTATTACATCTAAGAATAATCCTCATTCCTCTGTTCTGAAGTTTCTGCAATTGTGCCATTGAATTCCCATCCAAACTATACATCAAACTAGCACAATAGTCAAAATGCGGCTGAATCATGGTCCTGTATACTGTAATGTTACTCATCAAAGTAAGGTTTTGTGAGATCCTAGTGAACAAAAAGTTTCTGAGTAATTTTACTTTTGATGTAATTAAAATGACTCCTAAAAATGACAATGCATTATCGATTACAATACCCAAATATTTAATTTCCGACACAACCGCAATCCGGTCACCGTATATTGATAACGCCTCACTTTGTTTATTTTTTAAATTATGTTTTTTACTTAATATCATAGCTTTTGTTTTCGTTACATTCAATTTTAGATTATTTAGATTAAGATATGCTTCTACTTTTTTTAATTCAATATTCATTCTCCTCACTGCATTATCCAGATTGTCATCATTAATAGCCAGAAGCGTATCATCCAGTGGCGGCTCGTGAGAAATATGTTTGGCTGTTCTGCATTATAAAAAAGGGAAGGTATCAGTAAAATGCTAATCTCAAAAAATAAACTTACTTATTGCACGTTTTTAAGCATTAATGGCGTGCGCCAGTGCTTGCTTGTGGCAAACTTAACTTATCAATAACTTTTTCGTTGAAATTCAATATTCCCGAGATAAATTTTTTTACTATTGACAATATCGAAAGACACAAACGGAAAACAAAACAATTCGTTCTTACGATTACAGGCACAAATCCATTTGTTCCGTAAATAAATATTCGTATTAAATTGTCGGGCAGAATTACCTATTGTTGGTCACTCCAAATTAAAAAAAAACAAAGGCGCTGCAAAGAGGAAGGTTAATATAGTATAATGACATCATTTTCACAAGCGAAGATATAATCAAAATTTCGAGAAAAATCGATTTGAAAAGTAGGGGAAAGTAAAATCGTGACCCCGGCCACGACCACTATCGGGTTACCGGTCCCTTCAAATCGAGTGAAATTTTTTTGCTCCGATTTTAATTTTTCTTTCAAATTCGGGTAGGGGGGGGTGTGCTTAGTAGATATTAGTATAAATATTCGCGAAAAAATGGAAAATAAGGCGGTTATTGCCGAAAAAGTGAAAAAATTAAATTTTTTTTGCCTTCGAATTTTAGGGGTGTGCATTCGAAAAGGAGGGTAATCCATCGTCAAATCCTACTCCTCCGGGGCGCCGCTCCGCTCCGCTCCGCTCTGCACCCCTACGGAGCGGATTTGACTCTGGTTACTAGGCTAAACATACGAGAAGGCGCCACCGATCAAGAACACCGGGATCTATGCAACCGGGATGTGAGAGACCCTCGAAATAGCATTAAAAAGTATAGTTGCGGTATGGGGCAGTAAACTATTTCGTTTCACCCTCAAAAAATCGCGTAAAAACTAAAAATAATCGATGTTGCATGTACGACGCTCGAGGTGCATCTGCTGCTGCGAAATTTTCTAAGTGTAAGAGTATATCTATCTGCACGTACCGTCAACAAAATGCGCGCCGGCCGAACGATGGAGTGGCATTCGACCGGTTGTGCACCATGCTCTTGCTACTTTTCCGTACTTTTCAAATTGATTTTTCTCAAAATTTTGATTATATCTTCGCTTGTGAAAATTATGTCATTATACTATATTAACCTTCCTCTTTGCGATTGTAAAGTTTCAACTCATTCGGAATGACCAACATTAGGTAATCCTCACCAAATTGTCATTTATACATTTTACCTCGACTTGGTATATACAATTTCTTATCACTAATTGTTCTTGATAACTAAATTTAAAAATTACATTCATTTTTAAAAACGACCTTCTTCGTAAGAGATTTTAAAAACGACTAAATAAAATGCCTTAGTTAGCTTATCACGTCGTAATAATTCTGCATATTTGTTATTTTAAAAATAGAACTTATTACGATACTTTGTAATTTAAACAGCCGTTTGTGTTCGGTTCGAAATAAAACAAACGACGCAAACATTTTTATAACAATAGATTTTATTTATGCGCACAAAAAGTTTTGTAATTGTTAACTAATTTTCGAAAAAAATCCTATTTTTACGGGTTATGAGAGAAGCTGAGTTAATAAATAATATGAGTAATGTTAGTAAAAACCTAAGTCCAAATTTCTTGATCTACATTTTATTACAGAAAATTATAGTTTGAGAATTGTTTTACAATGTAGAAAAATCTCTAAGTCCAAAATTATTATAAAATTTTATTAGGATTAGGGATATTAGTAAATTCATAAGCATTCATTTTATCTAGTAGGTATAAAGGACATTATATCCATAATTTCAATTAAAGTTTATAATACAAGATCTTTCTTTAAAATATTATTGCATGAAATGCTAGCACCGGTAGCTGCGTTTCAATGCAGCCACAGTACATTCGACTCTACATTCGATGCGTGTACATACTACGTATCACGAGCTTTAAGAATTATTATTGTATTAAATACATACATTTTAATTTTATGCATTCATAATTTTATTTAAAGTTGCAAAATCTGTCCAAAAATAATTTAACTACTGTTTTGCTATAAATATGTGCAAGAAACTTGGTGTAATTAAAAGTTTTTAAAAAATTTATTGCTTATGCCCTAATTTCACTGCAATTTGTTTAACAATTGATGAACTAATATTAAAATTAGTTTTTCTTTTCAAAATTCGAATTGTAAACTACCTCGAAACAAAATCATAAAAGATACTTATACCACGTAAAACTATACCAATAATTGCTATAGCATTGTAGTCTGCTTTTCATTACAGCTCAGCTGCGCACAAGTGTAAGTATAGCGTTCAAGTTAGTCAAACATTTTGATAGCGGACTGGACGTGTATTTATTATTACACTATTTATGTGACTAGCTGTTAAATTATATATCAGTTACTGATATGCTAGCCAAAATAAGAAACACGCTTTCAAAGCTAAGCTGATAATGCACCATTCTTTATAATAATTTAAATTTGATTAAGGTTATAATTATATAATTAATTATGCAAGTATTGGTATTTTTATTGTTATTTTTGGTGGTTCTGCAGCTCTGCAGCTCCTATGGTAGAACCGCCACTGGTATCATCAGCAAACAAGTTAACGAAATCACAATTCAAACATTCAGGAAAGTCATTTATATACAAAATGAAAAGCAACGGACCCAATATGGTTCCTTGAGGAACACCAAACGTGGAAGATAACTCTGTTGAGAAAGAATCATTAACCTTAGTCACTTGTTTTCTGTTTTTCAAATAATCACCAAACCAGTTCAGAACCGTTCCCTCCAGACCATAATATTTTAATTTACATAGAAGAACATCCCTATTTATGGTCTCGAAAGCTCTTTGAAAGTCGATAAATATCGCAACTACATACTTGTTATCATCAACACATTTACTCCAATTATTAATAGTCAGTTGCAAAGATGTTTCACAAGAGTGAATTGTTCTAAAACCTAACTGATTCTCCACCAAAATTCCATTTATCAACCACATGAGCTAAAATTTGTTTATATACTACACGCTCAAGTATTTTTTCCATAGTTGGTAAGGTATTAATTAGTCTAAAGTTACATGCTTCATTAGAATTTTTAACCTTAGGAATAGGTATTATGGTGCTTACTTTTAAAATATCAGGGAAAAACCCTTTAACTATTGAAAGATTTAATAAGTTCAAGTAAACTAAATTTTATCCCGTTAAAAATATTTCTAATCATTTTACCATTCAAAGTATCAAACAAGGCATTTTTATTTTTAAGGTGATCAACTATTTTTTTTAGTTCATTTAATGTTATTGGACGAAACTCCTTGAATTTAGTTGTATGAGGGGTTGTATTCTCGGGGTATGACCATTTCTGAGAATCATCGATATTTGATACAATTTCACTTACTATACACTATCAGTGAAATAATAATTGAACTGGTCAGCTATCTCTTCAGAACCCTTGTATACCACTTTTTGGTTATTAACACTAAAAACAATACCACCAGAAAAAGCATTCATTTCACAGTCACCCGTTAAAGTTTTAATAGTTTTCCACATTCTTTTAGGATCATTTTTATTCTTTTCAATTTTATTAATGAAATAGTTTTGTTTTTCTGCTTTCAAAATATTAACTACATATGATTCCGATGTACCTTAAATTGCTGCCAATGACAATCCCTCTCACTCAATACCTTACAATCCTTAAATTTTTTATAACATTCATCACGGTTTCTGACGCAATTTTTAACCTCATTATCATACCATGGTATTTTATTATTCCTTCAAACAGTTTTTATAGGTGACACTGAATCTATTATATCATCACATACAAAAATCAAATTTTCAAATGATGCATCAACCGAATTACCAATTGGCATAATCGTTCGGCTAATTCTATCATTTATTATTCGTAAATTATTTGAGTTTAAGTTTCTATATTGAATTACACTTCTAAATTGGTATATTTGTAACTTAAAACTAGCAGAGTTTCTGCCTAACTACAATAATGACTTAAAAATACTAACTAACATAATAACGGCTTAAAGAATACTAACCTTATTTTATTTGTTACATTGAATTTATGTGTTCAACAATTAGTTGGTTCAGCGAATCTCACGCTTCCAGGATGTTCTAGAATGTTCGATTTGCTCAAACAGCAATGTAATTTAATAATTATGATGTTTGCATTTCCCTATATTACATCACATTATGGAAAATCACCCGGTTGCATAATTCTTATGGGAATATAACTTGTTAAAGACTACAAAAAGATATAACAAAAACTATTCATACTTAATATTTAGAAAAAATCAAAAACCTGCGACGTTTATCAGATTTTAATACTGTTACTCACAGACCCCACCCGTCTGTTTATGTAAAACTAGCTCACCCGTCAGAAGGAGGGTTAAAGCCGTTGTGGGGAGACAACTATCAAAAAATTTTAATTTCAAAAACTGTTTCGGGTGGCATTTTTCGAGCGCGAATTTTTCTAAATGTACACTTTTTTTGTGTGACATCAATTAAAGTGGCAAATTGCGAAAACGAAAATTTTGAAAATTTTCGATTTGAAATCTCACCCATATTTTGCATATAAATATTTGCGCGCAATTTTAAACGAAACGAGATGGGTTTTGGAAAAATTTTATTAAACACTTTTCGTTTTATGTAACGTCAAATAACTCTCTTGATGGCAAGTGATTATCTTTCATTGTTGCAGATAATGTTAGAATCCCAATGAGGGCTCTAATTCCACTAGCATCTATCGGTCTCCAAGTACCTTTCACATTTTTGTATTTTTTTAATTTTATTCTATCTCTGCATTGGTGTGGATTACAATTACTTAATTCAATCATGTCATCAGTAATAAAAAACGAAAAGCAATGGAGAAGATCTAATTCATCTTTGCAAGCCCGTGTAGGTCCTGGACTAATTTGAACTATATTCCTTGCGGCTGTTCGGCTTTGTGACCTTGATTTTAGGGATGACCATTTGTGTTTAATTTTTCCATGGAGGATTTTACGTGATGGTCTTATAATCAATTCGTTAGGCAGTTTTAAAGTGCCAAGTATCGGGTCTTCAATGGATCGTAATGGAGATGTACTATTACTTGCCTGAACATCTTGATCTGGAATTGGTTGTTGGGTCAAAGAAGAAACTTCTTCCACCCAATCCGTTTCATAAGCCTCCGGATCAGCCTCAATTTGGTCTTCCCTCTCACTCCCAGATGAATTTGCCTCGTCGAGCTACAGTTCCAGTGCGTGTGCTTGGCATTCAAGTCACCAGCAACCAGAACCTTACCGTCCAATCCAAAAAGTACGTCAAAATCGTGTTGATTAAATCTGTTGGATGGTCTATTTTATGCAAAAATTATTGTGGCATTGTCAAGTAATTGAATCCCCAAAGCTTCAATACTAGTAGCTTGTACGTCAATTCGTCTATGTGGAATATCGTTTGTTTTTAATGATAGCTGCAACGCCTCCTGCTCCGTGACCACCTCTATTTTGCCTGTGGACAGAGTATCCTGAGAACTTAAGGTTCTTTGCTTCAGTTAGCTTTATTTCTGAAATTAATAAAATATCAATATTATTTTTATTTAAATAATTTTTAACTTTATAAATTTTATTTATTATAACCATTTGCGTTCCACAAATTTACTCTTAGATTAACAGCCATTCATTTGCTGTCTTTTTATTTAATAATTATAAATTAATTTTGTGTTTAATTTTGCAATTTTTAGATAAGATATTTGCTGTGTATTTTTTTTTAGTTTATTAGTTAATTTTAATTAACTAATTTTTGGTTCTATTTGTGCAGATCTAAGATTTGTACACCTTTTTTTTACTTATTATTATTTTGTGTACGTAATTATGATATTTTATTTCGGTTAGAAGATATTTTTCATTAGTCCGACTTGATCTAGTGCTTAAGCGCCCAAGACAATAAACCATCAGAATTTACAGTTTTGAAGATATGTTCCAGTTTTTCAATTTTAACCATAAACTCTGAAGGGGGTTTTGATAAACCGCCCTCACTAAGATGTGAAACCCAGGTGTATTCTTCTGTCGCTATACAAGCTATTGAGGCTATTATTTTGAAGTTAACACTTAGTAAATATTAGGTTGTACCAAAAATAAATATGACCGTCCGTAACAATATAGCTGAGTGAAAATTGAGAAAAGACTGACTTTTGGACCAAATCTGAGGTGGTCTTTATGTGATTTCCATAACGTTCCCATAACTTGAGTAGGAGCCCTCGTTTGTACTGTAGTAAGCCGCCACTGGCTCTATTGAAGAAACCCGACGCTGGCTATACTGTGGAATCCCGCGGTTGTTTATCGGGGTTAATTTAGCTGCCACCAGATTATTTATTTATTCTGAGAAAACAATCAGAAACTCGGTAGACGTAGATGGAATAGTCGAGGACGCAGGGGCATAAACTCGATTGCCAAATTAAAACGCAAAAATAAATTTAATGGGGTTTATTTATACTGATTAAACACACAAAAAAAAAGAAATACATATAAAAAAAGAAGAAAAGATTTAAATTAATTTAAAAAAAAAATGGTTCATGAAATTTAGTTAAACAATGCAAAATTTAAATGATATCAATTTTCTTACCTAGTAATGGATTTTTCGGACACAAGTAATTTTTAATTGTCGAATTCGCGACGTTATTAATTAATTATGAAGTAGATTATTTTGAAGTTAACACTTAGTAAATATTAGGTTGCACCAAAAATATGACCGTCCGTAACAATATAGCTGAGTGAAAATTGAGAAAAGACTGACTTTTGGACCAAATCTGAGGTGGTATTTATGTGATTTCCATAACGTTCCCATAACTTGAGTAGGAGCCCCCGTTTCTACTGTAGTAAGCCGCCACTGGTTCTATTGAAGAAACCCGACGCTGGCTGTACTGTGGAATCCCGCGGTTGTTTATCGGGGTTAATTTAGCTGCCACCAGATTATTTATTTATTCTGAGAAAACAATCAGAAACTCGGTAGACGTAGATCGAATAGTCGAGGACGCAGGGGCATAAACTCGATTGCCAAATTAAAACGCAAAAATAAATTTAATGGGGTTTATTTATACTGATTAAACGCACAAAAAAAAGAAATACATATAAAAAAAGAAGATAAGATTTAATTTAATTAAAAAAAAATATATGGTTGATGAAATTTAGTTAAACAATGCAAAATTTAAATGATATAAATTTTCTTACCTAGTAATGGATTTTTCGGACACAAGTAATTTTTAATTGTCGAATTCGCGACGTTATTAATTAATTATGAAGTAAATTATTTTGAAGTTAACACTTAGTAAATATTAGGTTGCACCAAAAATATGACCGTCCGTAACAATATATTAGCTGAGTGAAAATTGAGAAAAGACTGACTTTTGGACCAAATCTGAGGTGGTATTTATGTGATTTCCATAACGTTCCCATAACTTGAGTAGGAGCCCTCGTTTCTACTGTAGTAAGCCGCCACTGGCTCTATTGAAGAAACCCGACGCTGGCTCTACTGTGGAATCCCGCGGTTGATTAATTAATTATGAAGTAATTTATTTTGAATTTAACACTTAGTAAATAATAATAATAATAATTTATTGTTAGTAATATTTACAGAATAGAAATATATACATAAGCAATGGGTCAAATACATAGAAATAATTTCATGATACAAATTTAACCTAATTAAAATTTTGAGTAGTAATCAATGAGTGGGTCTAAGGCTCCACTCAAGACATCCTCCTTGAATTTCTTCTTAAAGGCCAATGTTGATAGATTCCAATAATTAGATGGAATGTTATTTAGCAGATAGGCCGATAGATATGAGAATGAACTTTCATATTTGGCAGTCCTATGCTGTTGAATATTGTACGTTTCCTTCACAAAACGAAGATCTTTGCCATGAACTTTATTCCTTGGTAGTAATTTATTGTAAAGATAGCTGGGTTGTAAGGTTTTCTTCACTTTACGTAATGCAGAACTAAAATGCAAACTAAATATTAGGTTGTACCAAAAATATGACCGTCCGTAACAATATAGCTGAGTGAAAATTGAGAAAAGACTGACTTTTGGACCAAATCTGAGGTGGTATTTATGTGATTTCCACCCCGGAGTGTGGGATAATTTCGTGAGAAAAAGGTACTGGGGTCATAAATTTGACCCGACTTCAGATTTCTTTATCAAGTTAATTCCATTTTTAAGTAAGAAAACCAATTTGTGCACTAAAATTAACATCTTAAGACTAATATATCTGTCATCGCTCGTCCTAATGCATTCACTTGAAGACATAATCTTGTCTATTTTAATTGAATATTTTTGTGATTGACTTGTTTATTTTGCTTTAATTCATGCAATTACAATAATTATTAAATTTTGTTTGTTAAAATATTGATTCTAAATATATTAATTAATGATTTGCAAATATTTTTAATTATTTGATTGTCTTTTGAGATTCATTAGGGCGAGAATCGCATGATTTCCATAAAGATAAGAAACATTTTTAAGTAATATTTTAGACAGTTCAAGTGGTTAAAAGAAATATCCGGGAGGCGTATCTAGACTAATTAAAAATAATGATAAAACTAATTGATTTTTTCTGAGATATACAGGGTGGTTTTTACATTTCTTGTTGTAGAAACGTTTCCTCATTTTCACATGTTTACCAGTCGGAAAATTTTCTGTAATCTGTTCGTTTTCTGCATGAAAATCTGTATTTTCTACAAGAACTTTGCTAGAAATGTTACTTTCATTGTTGTTTCATCATTGAACATCAGGATCATCCGTTATATTATTGTCTTCTTCACTGCAAGAGTCTTTTGCAATTTGGACATCAGAATTACATTTTTCCAAGTCATGTAATTTTATTTTTAACTTGGGAGTCGCCCTCTCAACGGTGTAAACATTGTCATCATTGCTGGGTTTGGAAAAAATACAATCTTTTGTTTGAGATATTGCAGAATCTTCTGAATCGTTTCGCAAACTTTTGTTTTGATCTGATGACTCGCCTTTCAAATTGGAATCGCTAATTCTTTCGTTTTCTTCACTGCTTTTTATCGCTAGGATGGGAACTAAAGAAGTGAAAATGCTTCTCATCATATGTTTTAAGCAAACGATTGCTTCTAGAATGTTCATTTTGAATTTATACAACTGAATATCATAACAACGCTTCAAAAATATTTTCGAGTTTTCGAGCCAGGGACGTATCGTACATATATTTTAATCAAATTCAGGTAACTCAGTTTTTACAGATTTAAAATTATTGACATTACCTTCGAGAATATTATCGTCCGATCCAAGATATAAGTGAAAAACACTACTTATCAGTTTCCTTAAATCCATTGAAGACTTGCTCATCCTTTTAGAATGTTTTTTCAGCTTTTCTAGAAAAAATTCTTTCCGAAATATCTTCCTCAAGTCGTTTCGAAAGCAATTATCGATTACAGTTTCGTCGATATCTTCTGGTTCGCTTTCCGAATCCGATGATCTTGATATGATTTCAAATTGTTTATTTTTATCATTATCTGTACGCAAATCGTGTTCATCATCCGAACTATCGTCGAATGAATCTAGAGAATAACAACCCACAATGGTTTGGGGAAGTACTTTGGTTGTAGGGGTGTTTACTATTATACTTCAACAACGTTTAAAGACAAAAGGTCCTCTGTAAAGACGCAATTTTGTTCCGAAAGATTATTTTCGTTTATGTCATCATCGTAAATTTCGATAATCGGATTAGGCTGTTCTGAAAATAATGTTTCTGAATTTTCTACTGTTGCTACATTTGAAATCACATTTTTTTCAACTAGTATATCATTTCTTCTAAGTTAGTTTCTGGATACGATTTATCCGTTTCTTCATTTTCCAATTCTTTACTTGATTTATCTTCTTCCATTTCCACAACCGTCACTACTACTTCAATAACTTCTGGCAGTGAATTTTTCTCGTCGTTTGCTATCGGATTGGAAATTTGAGTTTTGATTCCATCGTCTTTTTCTGTAAAGTCGGGGATTATGGAAGACCATTTTTATTTTTGGTATTATTTCGAAAAGTATTTAATAAAATATAATTAAAAAGATGGTAATGGCAGGGCCAAAAGGTTTATTACTTCGGATTATGGTAACAAAGTTAAAACATACAAAAATATTTTGTGTTGATGAAAAAAACTACTTATACTCGCAATTGGAGCACAGTTCGTGTGCCCAAAGCTCGCATCTTAAGCACTATATCTTTATTTCTCCCTTTAAGTCGGCTGTAAAACGTCCTGAATAGAAAATACATTCTGTATCATCTTTTGGGTTACTGTTGACATTCGGGAATTCTTCATCAACAGTCGAGTCACCCAAGGCCGGGATATTTTCATCTAAATCATTAGAAGATATGTTGTCTTCTACCAGTTTCTTTATCGATTTTTTCGTAACACAACTTGAACTTGCTTTGGCGTCAACATCCATTTTACTGCTGCCATGTTTTGCATCATCAGTTGACTTTTTCTTTCCTTCGAATATAACTTTTCTTTTTACTTTATTTTTTTCATTTTTCAATATGATTGACTCTTCCAGTTCAATTTTGTTTGGGGTTGTAGTCAAAATTTTGGCTGTTCCCGATTTTCTGCCTCTTGTGCCTTGTCGTTTTTGAACAGGAATAGGAAGTACATATGTCTATGGGTAAAACTGGTTGTTCACATGGCCCTTCATCGGCGTCTTCTTGATTATGCGGTGGTTTTATCTGATTTTTATGTTCAGCAGGCGCTTCTTCATTTTTGTGTGCTTCCACTAGAAAATCTTCTTCTCGTCAAAATGCGATATTGGACGATTACTTTGCTTTAAAAATTGGCGAATTTCTTCCACGTTTTACGCTGTGGCGATGTGGTTTTAGCCTTTTCTGTCATTTTTTAACTTGGAAGAAGCGGAGTTTTGTACATCTTGACGATAAAGAGCAAGTGATAACTCCTGAGCCGTTTCTCATAACGAAGGGGAAGAATTATAGTTCTTAAACTCTTGCGTCAAGTTTGGTATCGTTTTATTTTGAATTGAGTCGGTGTTTGATAGAACTTCTTCAATTGAACGAAGTAAAGGTTCTTGGGTGTGAGGAGAACGGAATCATTAAAACACAATTTTCACTCAATCGACATGTTTCGGCACAGATTCCTGGCCATCTTCAGGACTGTAATTAAATGAACTGTATCATACAAAGTTGGACAATATAAAGGTATATTTGTGTACAATAATCAATAAAAATAATAATGTTTACGAAATGTGGTGTAGTAATTTACCTTTTGAGTAGGTGTAAATGTGAATTCCGTAAAAATGTAATTCATACAGTCATTTAGACAAAAAATCCGAAACATCTAATAATAACCAACACAGTCGGTTCGTGCATAGCACTAAATACAAGTTAAAATCACGAAATATAGAGTCTACAGGTAGTAAAATACAAAGTGGCAAAAGTGGTGGTGGCACTGTGGCACTGTGTGTGGCACTGTGGCCACAAGTGGTGGCACTGTCCACCATTCTTCAATTGAAGTTAATTCGTGCTCAATTATTCGCTTGGGAGACGAAAAACCATCTTCTTTTTCTTTGCACTACATTGTGATTATCATCAGTTGAGGTTATATTGGTAGGAAGGATATCCACTTCTGGAACCTTGTTATGCGTTGCTTCATTGTTTTTCTGTTGTGGGATTGAAAGATCAACAACACAATTCTCGTCAATAATAAGTAAGTTTTCTGTGTCGATATTTTTCGAAGCCATTTCAATATCGCCGCTTTCTCTTTTCGACGTGATAATTTTTATAGGCTCGTTCTTTTGGGCTTCCTCCATTATACCATTGTTATTGATTACAATACATCCACTGGAGGCTATATCATTTTTCACAATAATTTGATGATTATCAAATCTTGGTCGCTTTGAGGTCTCATCCTTAATTCCCATAACTTTTCGTTTATTATCGTTTGATATCGACGTTACCATGAGCTCGATGTGTTCAGCAATGTATTCTTTGTACTTAATCTGGTGCAATTTTCGAGGATCACATATTAATGGCGAAATTTTACTTTTCATAATGTCTTCCGGACTTGAACGACTCACTGTGGTAACATCAGCCTTACTTAATTGAGACTTATTTGAAGATAAAGCAGCACGTAACATGTTGCGTTCGCATACTGATGCAGAAGTGCTACGTTTATTGCAATTTTGAGCGTTGTAGATGGATGCACTGAATAAAGGTGGTAAATTTGAATTTCTACAATTTTCATTCGCCTTCAATTTTCTAATCGTTACTTCGGAGTTATTTAAGAAAATATTCTTCAAATTCGTTGGCTTTATTTCTTGCGTTGCGTCGCGTAACTCTTGCAAGTTATCGATGCTGTATTGAGTTCCGGACAAAATAATTGGCCCCTTCCTTAATTGATAAGAATATGAAGTACACGGAACGAAAGGGTGGCCTTTTAAGATATCTAAGAATTAAAAAAATGTTTCTGCAAAAAATGCAGTTCTACAATTTGTTGTTGTTGCACCATTTTTTGGATTATCGGAAGCTGGTGTGGTTGAAGTAACGGTTGCACCATACGCTGTTGTTCATTCAGTAACTGCATTGCAGAATGTTGTTGTTGCATCAAAATTTGCATCGCATATTGTTGGTCTTGTAGCATAGTTGGGGGGTTGTTGACGCATTATTGGATTACTCAGGGGCCCTTGACATCCCATCAAATTTGCTGCTGCATCATATACTGTATTCTCTGTTGATTCGTACGCTTTATTTCTTGCGTCGCGTGAAGTAGCAAATTTGTGAACATTCTCTTCGTGCGGGTTCGGCAATTTTTGCTGAGTCATATTTTCAAATAATTCTCGATTCCTACCTGTACATTGAGAATTTTTATTTCCATAATGGACAGCCTTTGAACCCTCAGCGCTTGATGCGGGAATGTTCTTTGAGCAAGATAATGAAATTGTAGCCGGGTTGTTTACGTGATGCTTGTTATAAGTATCAACACCATTGCTTGGTGTTACTTTATCTGTAAATTATTACAATCTTCCGCGTCGTTAAGACAACCCGTAATAGGCAATGGTGCGGCGGCTTAGCTCAGGGAGTTGTGGGGTGGGTTAAAAACTGAATTTTAAGGTTGTCGCGTAACTTAACTTCAGGGGACGGAGTCAATCCTACTTGAAACAATAAATAAATGAAATAGGCGCCACCCAGTTTTTGAATTACGCACTGCCTGTGTAAAAGTGCCAAAAATTGGGAAAACTTACTACAACCAAATGAAATCTGGTTACACCGGACTCCACTAAGGCCTCACAGAACAGCGGTCTATAACCTAAATAATAATACAACATAAACACAGAAATAAGACAACAAAAAAACAAATAAACATATATTATTAAAAAAAATAAAATAGAAAAGATTAAAACCTAAAATTACAAAGATTAAACTTATATTAGAAAGCAAAATATGGCCTTTTATTATCACTGAAGGTGAATTCTGACGTCAGTGATTTGAGACAACTTAAACTCTGAATTAAAATAAAATATTAAAACTACGTTAAAATTAAATTAACAAACTATAAAGGTGCATTTAATTAATAAAATTGGTTGTGAATTGATACTAATTAAAGTACAAAGGGGAAACGTGAAACAACACTTCGGTTTAAACACAATAATAGTTTTTGACCGTCAAAATGGTGTAATGTAACGATAAAAAAAAATACAAAACACTTACGGCGTTTCCACCCAAATAATCCGCTGATGACCTCACGGAGTGATGTAACCAGAGTTTGTAGTAGAAATGACCGGTGTCTTCACAGTAGCAGATTCTGAACGACAGGCAATACGTAAACCGTTCCTTGAACGAATTGACACTCTAAGGACATTCCCAAGCGTCGATTACCCCTTAATTTTTTATATGGTTCCAAAACGTTAAATCCTCCTCCACGAGATTATATTGATTTTTGATAATTTGGCAAAAATCCGGTAAAGCGATAGTAGGTTCCACAAATTAAGTTGGTGTAATTGCATAATATGTCAATCTTTAGCGAAATTAAACGAAACTGCCACTGTATGAAAGTGCTAAACTGCATTTAAATTACGTATCACGTTTGCTCAAAAGTTGTGTTTAAAAGTTCAAAACCGTCACTATAATTTATCAATTTATTATGGATATCAATAAACGAAATTTACTAATTTAACCACGGGAATATCGAACTTAAACCGATTCCTTTATGATCCGCCTAAGCGATAAAGGAGGTTAAATACCCAAACTTTTCACTACATAAACGGATTTGTCTTGTTGCTCCTTTGAACAACTGAAGTCAACAATTAACTGACCAACAACTGACTAACACTGACCAACAACTGGCTGACACTCACTGACTTCCTCCCGCGGGATTCGCGGTTTTTATGCCATCTCGGACTACGTGAAACGCATTATGTGTAGGTGGTATGAGGAAGGAAGTTTCGAGAAAAACAAAATCATAAAAATATCAAATTGAATGGTGTTACTAAATAGTACCAAAAATTGTTACTAATTAATAAAATAAATCTGAACGAAGCATGCTGAAAAAAATCCACCGTGAGACTTAAATAAACTTCAAGGATTGGTAGAGCCGCTCCCTAATAATTAACTTAAATCTAGTTACGGTACAATGTAGCTATTTTTTTATGGTTTTAGAATACATTAAAATTTTATAGGTCTATTATTTTTAAGTATTAAGTGTTTTTGGTGTATTTTTAAGATTTTAGATACAGGAATTGTATCATTGTATTACAAAGAAGAAAAATTAAATAATTTGTAAATAAGTTTTTACCAAAATATTATTTTAGAACTGCGAAAATAGGCAAATTCTAACGGAAGTCACAAAATATAACCAAAATTAACTACCTGCGGCAAGAAAACAATAATAAAACTTACAGTTAGCATTACTTTTTGTGAAATCTTGAGCAAAATCAGCGAGAACGTTTGAGCGTTTTACTTTTGCAGATGGTTCTTCAAATACTGGTTTAGTAGCTACTTTTGCTGTTTTCGCATTCCGTTTCTTGGCATTCGTTATATTCGGAATTAAATTCGTTTCAAATATATATATCTGGAACGTCTGATACGTTTTTATTTTGTAAATTTGTTGAATACATATTGTTTATATTTGGCAAGTTATACCAAAACTCTTGCAAGTTATCGATGCTGTATTGAGTTCCGGACAAAATAATTGGCCCCTTCCTTAATTGATGAGAATATGAAGTACACGGAACGAAAGGGTAGCCCCTTAAGATATCTAAGAATTAAAAAAATGTTTTAATACCTTTACACATTTTTATGTAGGTAAATTTTACCTGGTGGTCGATTTGTAATAATAATGTTATTTTCATTTTGTCGTTTTATTGCTTGTTGTTGAGCCAACAATTGTTGTTATTGCTGGAGTGAAAATTGTGATTGTTGCAGTTCTACAATTTGTTGTTGTTGCACCATTTTTTGGATTATCTGGCTGTCTTGATTAGAATAACACACATTTATTGAAATTAAAATTTAAATGGTAAAAATGTAAACAATTGAACAATTCCTTGATTATGCACACATAAAGATTACAAAAATAAATGAAAAGAGAAATATTTATATACACAAAATGTCGATTGGTCGAATGCCGTGTCGTTCGGATCGAATCTATTTCGATACGAATATTTAATATCTTTATAAAAAGATGGCGTGTAAATAACGCAGTGAAACTGTTTATAACAGACAAGTTAAAGATTAACTACTACTGACGGTAGTTAGAAAATCGGTTGAACGAACTCTTTTTAAAGTTTAGCTATTTTATTATACTGAGGGTATTGGTTAAATTTAACAATTTTTACATGAAAACGATTCTTTAAATACTTACAATTTTTTGGTGTAACGTTTATGAAAATTATACGATCTGGATGACATGTCCTCCGTTCGTTCGATGATCAACAGAAATTCTGTTTGTAAATTTTAATCTAAAACAGTATTTTAGAAAGGTATACACGTATAAAATTGTTATTTAAATTATTGAACCATAGCTGTTATATTGAAAATAAAAAAATGTGGTAATTAAATTTGTTATCTTTACGAACAGATCGGCTTGGTAGTCAGCAGGGTTGGAATTCGCATTAAAAATGATGCCGGTTGAAAATGATACGCTTTCAAGCCAGATGGGTACCTCGAATTGACAACTTGCGATTAAAGTTGGCTAAAATATTCAAAGACGGCACCATTAGACCTGATGAAAGTCGAATCCGTTCTTTAGGGGTGTTATACATCCCTCTGGGCTGCCCAATAATGGTCGAAGTCGGAAGTATTTAACAAAAAGGTGACCTCGGACATATGGCTGGCGGTTTTTTGCCAAGAAAACCAGATTAAAATGTTGAACTGTCATTTTCCAATATGGAAGTGGCTTCGTTAAAATTTGCAGAATCCATTAAATCGATTAATGATCGTACAGATCATTTGGTGGAAAAGAAAAGCCATCATACCACACACGACAAATTTCTCGTCACTTTAAATTAAACTTGAGTGTTAAAATACTCTTCGAAACTTAAAAAATACTCGAAAATTCGACGAGCATAATTTTTATGCATCTTGCAGTTACGACCGCTTGCCAACGACCTCCTTGCTCGAACTACGATGCGCTTCGTTGCAATAAAAGTGACGCTACATTGGTTGCATAACTGCATGCGTTAAATTGAAAGAAAGTTGATTTAAAAATCAAATTAATCAAAAAGATGTTAAAAAAATTATTAGTGTTAAGAAAACTGAAATCTAATACGAAAAGTGAAAATAAACCTTGCTGACAAAAATTTTGTCAGCGCAAAATTTCGCATGTGACAAAAGGACGTCACAATAGTTTCAAACAATTCTCGATTCCTACCTGTACATTGAGAATTTTTATTTCTATAATGGACAGCCTTTGAACTCTCAGCGTTTGATGCGGGAATGTTCTTTGAGCAAGATAATGAAATTGTAGCCGGCTTGTTTACCTGATGCTTGTTATAAGTATCAACACCATTGCTTGATGTTGCTTTATCTGTAAATATAACCAAAATTAACTACCTGCGGTAAGTAAACAATAATAAAACTTACAGTTAGCATTACTTTTTGCGAAATCTTGAGCAAAATCAGCGAGAACGTTTGATCGTTTTACTTTTGCAGATGATTCTTCAAATACTGGTTTAGTAGCTACTTTTGCTGTTTTCGCATTCCGTTTCTTGGCATTCGTTTTATTCGGAATTAAATTCGTTTCAAATATATATCTGGAACGTTTGATACGTTTTTATTTTGTAAATTTGTTGAATACATATTGTTTATATTTGGCAAGTTATACCAAAACTCTTGCAAGTTATCGATGCTGTATTGAGTTCCGGACAAAATAATTGGCCCCTTCCTTAATTGATGAGAATATGAAGTACACGGAACGAAAGGGTAGCCCCTTAAGATATCTAAGAATTAAAAAAATGTTTTAATACCTTTACACATTTTTATGTAGGTAAATTTTACCTGGTGGTCGATTTGTAATAATAATGTTATTTTCATTTTGTCGTTTTATTGCTTGTTGTTGAGCCAATAATTGTTGTTATTGCTGGAGTGAAAATTGTGATTGTTGCAGTTCTACAATTTGTTGTTGTTGCACCATTTTTTGGATTATCGGAAGCTGGTGTGGTTGAAGTAACGGTTGCACCATACGCTGTTGTTCATTCAGTAACTGCATTGCAGAATGTTGTTGTTCCATCAAAATTTGCATCGCATATTGTTGGTCTTGTAGCATAGTTGGGGGGGGGGGCTGTTGACGCATTATTGTATTACTCAGGGGCCCTTGACATCCCATCAAATTTGCTGCTGCTGCATCATATACTGTATTCTCTGTTGATGTGCTGAAGCATTCACAACCTGATTTTGTATTTGCTGTAATGGGTAATGCTGTAATTTGTGAAACCTTCCACTGGTTTGGGAAATAATTTAATCTCAAAATTGCGTTGTAGATAAATGTAAGCAACTTTAAACATTAAGTCGTATCCGGGTGTCTTTTTAATGTTAAAATCATTTAAGATTATCCGTTTTACTTCTTTAATTTTAAACAGATTAATTGGTAGATCCATTTGCAACGGTAAATTTAAGAATCTGTTTTCATCCATTGGCGATGTCGAAGGGAATGGTTTAAATACATCAGTAAGGTGTTCAGCAAATAAGATAGCATTTTCGATATCGCTTCTAGCCCAGTTACCATTATTACTTCTGATAGGTGGTATAGTTGCTTGTGAACGCTTAAGTCTGCTTGTTGAGTAAACCTTCAACTACGGCGGGCGGGAATATTTCGAACAACCTTCGCCTCGCAATAATTCGTGTAATCCAAAACAAATATACGGCTGTTACGCTACTTATTATTCATTTATTAGTCAGAAATTATTAGACGAAAATATGTTGAAAATTTCTTAAGCAAATTATACAAATCAATAAATAACTAAGTAAATAAACAAACAAGTAAATAAACAAGTAGTACTTACAATTTCTGCCCTTACCGAGTTCACATGACTACTGATCTTAACGTCACTCTTCCTTGCTTATATATAGGCCAGTTAAGATTTTTTGTGTGGCAGATGGTAAGGGCAGAAATTCAAATAATCATAAATTTACAAATATTCGTACGCAGGAGCGTACTATCTTTGGCGGGTGAACAGGTCCGTACCGGCGACAAATCTAACGACCAGCCAGGGCTGGAGTTTCTGCGACACTTCTTGTCGCTCTCTAGAGCGAATAATCACTTGCCTCAAAAGTAGATATTTTATTAAGGTGGTCTTTAAAAAACTGATTTTTAAGATCTGTTAAGATTATCTTCAGTTCTCTGGTTGCTTTATTAAGTTTCGTTTTATTATCTGGTGTTTTTTTTTAACAATTTTTTGTTTAACAGTAATTGGGCAAAATTCTTTAATGTACATCAGATTTTGCTCCGGAGTGGATTACCATGCATCAACCTGAAATGCAGTAGTTAGATCCTCAACAGCGTTTTCCAGCTCGACTTTTGATTTTAATGGCAAGTTTAAATTAATTTGCTCATCTATAGTTTTGTTTTAAACGACACCCAATCTGATTTACTATTATAGAATGTTGGTTGCTTTTGTTTGAGCAATAATTTTAAGCATATCGTTAATAAGACAGGTGTATGGTCTGAAGAAAGATCTAATGACGATTCAATTTTGCACCGTTTGCTGTTTATACCTTTTGTGACATAAAAGTTGATTACATCTGGAATTTTAGCCTGATCACTAGGCCAATATGTAGGTTGTCCAAACGATAAACTAATCATGCTATTATTTTTTATTACCGTTGATAATTCTCTTCCCTTGGGTTTTTATAGGTGCGTTGGGAGTGGAGAAATCTTCAAAAAGACACCTCCCAGTTCTTTTGGGAGGTAGTGTGGGGTAATCCTATGTTACCGGGCTTCGCCTTCCGGCATTCCTTCTGCATAGCACCCGCTTCTTTACTCTTAGATGATTATGTAGGTTCCATCTACCGTTCTCTTTGTTCTTTCGCCTTCACCACAATCACTCCCGCGGCGAATACTGCAAGCGCTTCCCAGTTTTCCGCAGAAGCCAGCATCTTCGCCACCAGATTCTCCGGTGTGAGGGAGACTCCCGTTGCCTGAAAAGGTCAACAATAATATATAAAAATTTAAACAAATAAAAACTTATGTTATTTGTATAGTTTCTCTAGCTCTTTGGAAAATAAAATTATGATATACACCTATAGTGTAGGTATATCTAGAAACTGCCGCTAAAGCAAGTTCCACCTTGTTTATCCCGTACATTCATTTCTTTACTGCTAATGTCTGCACTATCATTAGTAATAACTTATTAAATTTTATTCATATAGGTTACATCGATAAAATTTTCCAATGTTAGCCCGCTGCGGCTTTGGGTGAATTTTAATTGCTTCGGTAATACGGAATATTTATAATTTGCAACATTTTCAATAGGAGATGTTTTATGTCCAATTGACTATTGCAATTTTGGGCTTATTGTAATGATCCAGCACTTGAACTTTTACGGGAAGGAACACATTTTTCTCTGCGGTATCCAAATATGTATATTTCGACGTTGCTCTATGCTTGACTACACCGTTTTCTTCAAAAGGTTCAAATTGTTCCAATAACAACTTTCCATCCATTCTGTGTATACAACAAAATTTGGAACCTTTAGATGGAACGTCTCCTATCTTAATCACAAAGCGATCTGAAACATAAGAATTACGCGTCCTCTTCTTTTTGGGGGGGCCTTTTTCAAGTTTTGTGTCTTCTTCTTCACTGGATATTTCGATTACAGTTGTTTCATTAGTTTTGCCAAGCAGAAGATCGTTGACGTTCGGAACTTCATCTTTAATATTTGTACCGGGGGGTGTTTGTGGTTCAAAGCGTTTCAATATCACTTTCTTCATTTTGTCCACAATAAATAATTAAAAGTTCGTGATTGCATTTTTTAAATTACTCCTTTTATACGATTAGAACCATACGGTTTGGTTTGAGGGTAGGCATAGGGTAGTGGTGGCGTGGTTTACACTCCACGTTAAATACTGGATTAGTCACTTCTTGTTTTCGTGTTCAGGATATAAAAAATTTCCACAAACATTTATTGTTGCACTACGATATTAGTCGAAAACATTGTTCAGAATTCCAATTTTTAATTTAAAAAATGTTATTACAATTCCATTATAATTTTAGTCATCACATTGCACATTGCCGTTATCGATCAGGTATACACTCACTATTTTCACAACAATGTTATTTTAAAATTTATTTATTTCATTGTCTCTATGCCATAGGTGGTCACCGGCAATATGCATACATAATATCCATTGATAATAATGTCATCGAAAATGTCTCAGAATACATATACTTGGGTCATCTTATTAAAACAGACAAGAGTAATCAAACCGCAGAAGTAATAAGACGAATAGGACTTACATGGGCAGCGTTCGGTAAGCTAGGATACATTTTAAAAGAACCCAGTATACCTATAAACTTGAAACGCAAAGTATATAACGCATGCATATTGCCGGTAATATGTTTATTTAAGTTCAATTAGTACAAAAAAAATACCAATTTTTTTCCATTGGTAGTTTTCCCAAAATCGACCGTGTCGTATTGGACACACTGGGTTTCCAACAATGGAAATGGAGTAAGGCCCAACCTTTACATTTTGTGGAATTCAGCAAAGCAATTTCGCTGAGCTGTCAGGCAAAGGTATACTTTACACGAGGAGCAACTGAAACGGCAGTGCACAGCCTTACAACCTGGCATTCTACAACGGTGGTTGGTTTTGTCAACCGAAGCTTCTGGCAGGTGCAGCGTTTCTTTTTTTCTGCGCTGTTGACATGGCAGAGGTTGAGGAGTTTTATTTGTTTTTGGAGCTGGATCTAAAAAACACACGACAATATTTTTTTAAATTTATTTTTATCAAAACTACATGGATCCATTGATCAAATTTGTTACAAATACCTTAAACATAAACATAAAATCACTCAGGGTCGGAAAATTTGCCATCATGAGTAACGTCAGAATCCTGATCAGCTGTTGTGTGACGATCTTCATCCGATACCAGTGAAGTGTAATAGGCAATATCTGCTTTGGGCACGTTCGGTGAGGTGCATCACATTATCATATTTTGCCTTTTTAATTGCTAGAGGACGATCGTACAATATTTCCTTCTCAATACCAGGGCACTGATTAGGATTTTTTAGAATAATAAATTCGGAAAACTCTACGCCTCTGATGATGATCGATGCCTATAAGACCGTCAAATTTTGTGGAAAATTTAAAAATGTAAAATTTAAAAATGTAAAATTTATGTTTTTCGTTGCTCTTAAAAATTTTGGATAAGGTGATATGCAAAATTTTGTTGTGTTGTGATAATCCGTGTGCAGTTTGAATTTGGAAATTTTCGTTAGTTATGAAATTTTTAAAATATTTAATTGCTAATTCAGGATTAATTAAACTTCTAGTGCTGCCCGTATCAATTAAAAAATTCGCGTTTATTTCCGGTAAATAAATATTAGGGTAAGTTTGTTATTAGTTCGATTTGGTTCAAATTTATTGTTAAGTTGAATGGTCTTGATCCTGTTCCAATTGAAAATCCGGCGGTATTTGTTCTTCTTCGGAATTTTCGTTTAATTGATTTGTAAAAATTTCATTCGGAATTTCTTGTTCGAAATTGTTGAGTGTTTCAGGGTTTAAATATTGTATTTGATCTTCGTGGTAATTTTGTTCAAAATAATTTTGTTCACAATTTGGAAAACATTGTTCGTATTCGTTACATGTATTTGAGGCAATCTGGGTTGTTAAAATTTCGAGGAGGTCTTTTATAACCGTAATTTTTAACAAAACTGCATGGTTCTACAAATTCGAAAGTAATTTCATCCATAAATATATCGACTTTCTTCTTGTATTTATCTAAAACTGAGAAAAAAATTTTAACTTCCGTGATCTATGATGACTTGAGATTTTTCAATTTATTTCCACATTGGACGTTGGGATCAACTTGACTGAAGCAAGAAAATTTTCTCCTAGAAAGTATAACATTGCTAATTTACCTGATTCAACAGAAATGCCAGAAGGCAAATTGGAGAAGTTCGCCAGAGCTCGAAAACCAGCGTCGATGGTATGTTGTAATTCAATATGCTGTCCTAATTGAAAGAAGCATTTCGCTTTCAGTAAATAAGATTTTATTGCTAATTCAACCGAACACGGCTTGCAAACATAAATTTATATCTTGGATACAACTCTAGAAATTGTGTTTTAAAAAAGAATTCGTATAGAAATTTTTTTAACTTGCGTAGTAATCTTTCAAAATAAAATACACTTCGGAGCGGCGTATAAGCGCCAATACGTATGGTTCGTTTTTGTAAACAGCGTATCTCAAACTTTTGGTAAACTTGTAAAGGCCATCTTCCCATTGTTTAGCTTCGCAATGTGAAATTCCTTCTTGGAGATATTCATTGGATTTTTGTTTATCTTTTTTCATACGACAAGAGTTGAGTACTATCAATAACTCATCGGAAACCCCCAAGCTTTAATACAAAATAGAGTTAATTAATTTATGCTTGGGATTTCAATTGAAGAGCTCAGAGGGGAAGAAAATTAGCTACTTTTCAGATATCAGACAAGAATCCTTGGGGGGTGTAAAAGGACATTAAAACATGACATTTTGCTTATTTGGGGGCTAGAGCGGTATTGGATAGAGAGGACGGGGGTTGCGCTCCCTGAGGTAGATTATCTACCACTACGATTGCAACCCTTTGTATTTAACTCCAAGCTTTTAAAAATAACGCTTGGGCTGAGGATTGAAATTCGGACAATTTGAAAAAATTGGCCCGAATTCCAATGAAGAACTTTTGTTTTTTTTTTTAAATTCTAATTTAAAAATCATTATTTCTTACATTCAAACCATCAGGCGACTCACCAGTGCTTTTATGAAATCTTGCAAATAATATTCTGCATGACTTAAAATTTTCGTTAGAAGCGGAATGCTTTCCAAAAATTACAGATTATCATACGCACTTTGACCTAATGCTTAATTTTCTTGGGCCTCTCGGTTATTCTTTTGTAACATACGCAGTGATAAAAAATGTTGTACCGAGCACCTTGTTGAAATAGGCACCGATTATTTCCTTATAAGGTAGCTTCTTTTCTTAATCTGTTACTAGGTACAATTTTAACGAAATATTTCATATATCGACAATATCACGACTTTTCCAGGGTTCGTTAACCATTTGCAAAACTCAAGTGATGGTTATTTAGCAAGTAAAAAAATCATCATCGGGAATTGTTTGAAATACTACCACCTGTATCTATATAATGATGTATCAACTTTTCCAGGATTCGTTTACAATTTGCATTGCTAGAGGGCGAGAGTGCGTAATAGTTTGAGTTTTCTAGAGCGAAATTAAGTGATTGGAAAGAGAATTATCTGGATAAATCAGACCTTTTTAACAAGAGTGCTGATATTCTATATGAACCGTGAGTCAGGTCTGAAAACCTGTGTCATCCTGGGTCATCCCATACTCTAAGCCATATTCTGTCAGTTAAGGCACTGTCAACGAGCGGTTTACGATTTGTTCTTTTTTGTTTGCCGATTAGTCAGGCTTCCTCTACCACAGCCATCATAACCGTTAAGAAGACGGCAAGAACCGGATACAAAAGAGTTTTAAGATCCGGCTGGCCGCCCTCTGCCCCCGTCTGACCACTGCGGGGTGACCCCACCTCTCGTCCAGGCCTTACAAAAACCTAACAAAAAAGGTATTTATTTTGCTACGCGACGTACGTGGTTTTAATAGTAAAAGAATCGAAAATTTATTTAAGAAATTTATTTCTTATACATGTATGTACATACGTGAATACTTAATTATTTAAATGGGTTACTTATTTACACTGCTCGTCCAGGAGTGCATGCCTGGGATTTCATTGAAAGCACGCAAGCTTGTCAATATACCTGGAGGTGGAGTCGACGTAGGTTGCTTCAGTTGTGGAGAGACTGATTTTCGCGTCGATATGGCATTATACATGTACGTGAATACTTAATTATTTAAATGATAAATTTAAATGAAAATAGGTTACTTATTTTTTCACTTATGCAGCAGACATTACATAAATAAATACGATGATCAACACACAACTTCGATTTGCATTATCGTTTTCTTATCTTTCGCATAAGGGCAAAGTGCACGTCTTACACTATTTTGAAATTGTAATCGATCGTATTCTGGCTAGGCTGATTTATCAACAATAATAAAACTACATAATATCAACTTGCTTATCAAAATTACAACCATAAAACTAATGCCTCTACGTACTTTAGTACGCAGCGTGGCAAGTATGGTGTAAGCCGATTCATGACAAGTTGTTTTATGGCAGCAGTAGCAGATAAGTAGTTTTCTGCTTTATACTTACAAGTATACAAAATTTCTACATTGGCTTGTGTTTGTTCACGTATGCCAAAAAAGAAGCGCATCGACCAATGCTTTGTTGCACGCGCAATATCGTCACTTGTTTGTAAAAATATTCACCATAACTCTGATTACTTGCATGGCCAGGTTTTCCTGAGTATGTAATCGCATTTCTCTGTAAATATTTATAAATGTTGTTACATTTATACATGTACTTACAGATCAAGAATAAATGAAAAGCTTACCAAATAAAAAGTCTGAGCAGCGTTCAATGCGATGAGTTTTAAGTCATATTTATCCGGTTTAGACTTGATGTACATGCGAAACTGGCAACGGCTTTTGAGTGAAAATAATTGTTCGTCGACGGTGATATCGTTACTAAGATTATAATAGAATTTACAATGGCCAATGAATTTTTCCACAACTCATAGGTGATGGTCGATCGCTTTCAAATCGGCTCACTCGTACATCAAAACGTAAACAACTGGAGATAAACAAGAATCGTGATTTCGGTATAACACAACTATATACATATTATATGTGTATGTTACAACACTAGGGCAAAGAAAATAGTCAAGATGAGTCGAGTATCCGGTTTAACCTGTACAAGGCGAAATCTGAAGTATTTTCTTTTCATGAGTTCATGTATTTATGAAGAAATAATTGACATCATATCAACGACAGTAATAATACCCTGAGTGGAATTACCACTGGTATTACTCTACAGTTCGTTGACGTCAACACGATTAGACTTCCACATTACTCCGGAATGTGGTTCTTTGCTATAGAAAAATTTTCAATTGATTTGGGGTGGTCAACAATAGGTAACTCCCCCCCTAAAATTGAATTATTTAAATATAAAAAATACATAAACTAGTCAATAAATATTCTTCTGCGTTGTTTATGATTGACTCCCAACGTTCTGGCAGTTTTTCGATTCCACGCCTGAAGAAATTCGGTGGTTTGGAGGTGAAGAAGTCGTCGAGTCAGTTTTGTAGAGCAACGTTGTTATTAAATGAGATTCCACGGAGATTGTTGAATAGAGAACGGTAAAGATGAAAATCTGATGGAGCAAGATCAGGAGAATAGGGTGAATGTGGAATAACATTCCAACCGAGGTTTCGAATAGCTGCTTTTGTAATGTTAGCAGTATGCGGACGGGCATTACCATGCTTCAAAATCACTTGATGCCGTCTTGCCGGTCGTTTTTCTTGAATTGCAGCCTCCAGTCGACGCAGTTGTTGACAATAAACCTCAGAAGTGATGGTTACATTCCTCGGAAGCTATTAATAGTAGATGACGCCTTCTTTATCCCACCAGATGCACAACATTACCTTGCGTGGAAGGGCACCAGCTTTTGCAGGAGCATTTGCTTTAATTCCTTTCTGTCCCTGATGTTGATGTAAAGGCACCATTTTTCATCACCAGTAACAATTTGGGACAAAAACGGCCGATATTGCTGACGAGCTAAACAATGACGAGCAAACAAAGAAGCACAAATGGTAACACGCTGATTTTTGTTGTTTTCGCTCAAAACGTATGGCACTGAAACACCCAACTTTTGAACTTTGCCCATGGAGTGCAAATGTCATACGATAGTTGATTGGTCACAATTCTTCATATTGCCCAATTCCCGAGTTCATTGACGTGAATCATCACGAATTGAAGCATTTAATCGGTCTTCATCAAAGCCGGATCGTCTCCCTGAACGTGAGAAATCATTCATATCAAAACGCCCCATTCTGAAACGAGAAAACCATTTTCGTGCAGTACTTTCTACGATGGCATTCTCTCCGTAAACGGCACAAATGGTTCTAGCGCCCTCAGATGCCTTAACTCCTCGGTTAAACTCAAACAAAAGGATATGTCGGAAATGTTCATTTTTTTGTACTTGACACTCCATTTTTTTTAGCAAACAATTACCCCTAACTTTCTACAAATTAAAAAATTCAACAAGTATTAAATAAAACAATACTATTGCATTAAAATGACATTGATATTTTTTTAACGTTGGGAAAATAACTTTCTGTGTTAGAGAATAGAGGTTTTATGCCCGTACTAATAGTCGAGAATTGATTTCGATTCCGGAATTAATTCTAGTTTCTACCAATCAGATCACTGAAATTTATGCCGTATCATAGCAACAGCAGAATTAATTCCGGAATCGAAATCAATTCTCGACTATTAGTACGGGCATAAATGTCATTATAGTGCCTGTTCTTCCTTTGACATGAAAACATGGAAAAATTGTCTTGCTATCTTAAGACTATCTCAAAAGTCTTGCAAAATTAGATAAATAGCATGGCTTCACACTACAAAATTGTTATCTAAACATTATAGATGAATTAATTTACGAATGTTGAATGCCCCTACCGTCATCTATTTTAAGTAGTGTGCTGAAATTGTAAAAAGCTCATTTTCCTTCTAGTTTTCACTTTTACAATCACACATTCCGATTATTAACATTTCCCAACTAAACAATGTTTTAATGACCTAATTTGTTTGTCAAACAATTGAACATATTCACAATTCCTTATAACTTTGTATTTTTACATTTTATAGAATGGATTGTTTCTAGGACACTTAATTAGTTCGGAGACTTAATTAGTCCGTCTGGTTTTTGATCAAACAGCTCTCAAAAATCGAAGGTACTTGTACGAGTTAGGTGCATTTTAATCAAGCTTCCTTAATCTTTACCTTAAAAGCGATTGGTGTGTTTATTACAAAATTGAGCACCCTTCATAACACCGCAATATAATATACGATATAAGCTTATAGATGTAATTTAGTTGTTTTTTTTCCAATCATCCAACATCTGAAGGGACACATTAGTTGTGGATAAATATTGCTCGAAGTGTAGCGTTTGTAATGCAGAAGCGGTTAATGGATGCAAACGCTTGCATCTATTAAAATGTTTACTATCCAAAAAACTGTTAGCCGAACCACTAAACAGCCAAAACTTCTGCTTGGACTAAAACATCAACCAATCCGCAAGAATCTATAAATTTACTGATCGCTTTGAAAAATGCCATTTGCATATGGAACGCGCCCAAATTTACAAAAATATGATCAAATTTTGGCTTATCTTCTTCCTGAATCTGCATTGCCATTTTGGCAATAGCCAAATCATAAGTCACAATAATCTTTTCTTGATGACACTTTCCAGCTATTTCGTTAGCCATGTTGAGTGTTTCTTTCACAATCGCATACGAAGTAGGAGAAGAGTTAATTTCTGCAGTTGAAGCCCAGCCACATAGGAACTGGATCCTTTCGGAGTAACGACATAACCCATAACATGTCTTTAGTTATAGCTATCTCTGCTGCGCCTTTGCATACTGTAACCCCTGTAACGATCTTTTAGGTCGTTCAAATTGCCTTTCGGGTAGCCAGGGAATTAGGTCGTCTGGTCGATTAATTTTTGCACTTACTTCTTTGAACTCAGGCGCCAAAAGATTTTTATAGGTAAAAACTTTAAAACTATAATAATAAAACAAATGGTTGTTTTCGGAAACTTTAACATTAAATTTATTAAATGAATTATATACAATATAATTTACTTTAAAGAAATGGTTTTCCCAATTTAATTACTGTATTCTGATTTTGAAATTAACATAGTACGGCACTGGAGAGTTTTCGGGTATTCATGTACATACAAACAACATAACCTTTAATAATTTGACAGTTAATATTGAATTAATTAGTTTGCTACTGTGAAAAATACAACAACCAAAAACAGTTTGACTTTACTTTGCGGCTTCTGACAGCGGAGATTTGTTTAAGCTACTACAGATTCGGTAAAAAGATCAATCTGCATCTTTTTACGGGGAAAATCAAAACAAGTGACTTTTCTTACTCGGAACTTTCTTGTATGAAAGTTTTACGTACGGTGGAAGTCAAATAACTTGACTTCGGAAGCAAATCGGATTTCTGCAAACTGGTAAGCATTAACTCTTGATGAGGGTCAATCTTAACGGGATGTTTTATTTTAGCAGATGGATATGATTGTCTAGAGTCGTAAACAACCACTGGCTGGGGGTTTACTAACGTCTAGAAACATAAACGATAGTCAGGATCGGAGAATCGAATGTGCTTGTCTAGAAACATAAACAACCACGTGATGGAAATTTACTAACGTCTAGAAACATAAACGGCAGCGGAGGATCGGAATGTCGAATGCAGTGTCTAGAAGCATAAACAATACATCGACCGGATAGGTGATCTTTTGGTTGGATAAATTTCGGACGGATATCCAACCTCAGATGCTTTCTGCAAAATTTTACTGACCCTACTTGTAGGATCGGCTGAAACTTCAGAATTTGTGTATTTCACTAACAGCCTATGTTTACTTAATTTCCAAGCATAACCTTATAACTTGCTTATCAAATTTTCCATGTAGCAAACTGTAATGTCAATATTCACGGAACGGTATGCAACCAATCTTACATTATGTTAAAATGATATTTTTAAAATGTAACGATTTCAAAAATGAATTTAAGCTAAAACATAATAAATCTTTACACCCCTTTGCTAACTCAATGTAGAGAATGTACTTAAAAAAGGACTCCTTCCCAGGTAGGTTGAAGTCGACATTAAAGAAGTAAAAAAATTTGATGACTCGAGGAATTCTACCGCATAGACGGCTTGCCGACAGCTTTGAATGAGCAAATTGGAGCATTTTGATCGAATACTTTCAAAATCTACGTGCAAGTTGTAGATGGACAAATATGACTTTACATCGCTGGAACGACGCGTTCCAGGTTTTCTATTATGTGGAATTTTAAAACTTGCACCACTAAAGGCTCCTTTAATTAAAGTGCGCAAAGGTAAACATAAATCTCCTGGTAATTGTTCTGACCGAAATATATCGCATTCCCATTGATGATATTCCGTCCAGGAATTATTTAGACAGTTTTCAGAGCAGTAGACGAAGTTGACGCAGATTTTACAAGGAATACAATTTTTGGCTTCGTTCAAACAATGATCACAAAAAAATGTTTCTGTAGAATCCTCTTTTACATCTATCATATGGCCTATAGAATACGCTGTATCTATAAAAAGTACTTCTCCATAATTTATATCGCGCGCCGCTATGTATTCTGTCCCTGTGTTTTCATTAAATTTCAGTTCGATACACGCTGATATATTTTGATTTAATTTTTTTGCTTCTGGTATAACTTCAGGCGCCCAAGAAGTCTCTTCCAACGGAAGTTCTGTGATTTCAATTTGCTTAATATCCATTAAGGATTTTAATTCTTCCATGTATTTGTCTTTATCAATTTTTGGAAGATTTGAGTCATTCAGTATTTTACTTATTAGTACAATCGTCGAGCGTTTCAAACATTTTTTTTAAATTACCCATGTTTAGGTAACACTTGGCCTTTCTGATGAGCAATTCTGGTTTCCAATTCCTAGGATAATCAGCATCAAGACTTAAACTGATGTCAATTAAACATCTCTTGTATTGCTTTATGGCAAAGTAAGTAGCTGAACGATTTGCTAGTGCCATTGCGTATTTATGCCCTTTCCATGTGGCACTAGCCAAACTTTGTGTACATTTTGCCAAACAATCAACAAATTTTCTTGCAGCAAAGTCATCATTCGCTAATACACGAAGATTTTCTGACACGGCATCATCTTTGGATTTTAATGGTAAATTATTTACCAATAATCTACATTGGTCTTTTGCCTCTGCAGTAGCATAATTTTTGAATATATAAAATTCCGTTTTACCGCCAATTATACTCGTATTTAAACAATCGATTAGTATAGGAAAAGTTTAAATCCTCACAACAGCATATACTCATTAATAAGCACCATTTACCACTATTATTAATACATTAATAATTTAAACATTAATAAATTATTAATAATTTAGGTAATTGTACATTACGAATTTCTTACAAAATTCACATAATAGCGTAGGCACTTTTTAGCTAGACGCGTATTGATGTGTTATTGAAAATTGTATGCAGTCGTAACACACTTTTTTAAAATAAAAGTTTGCCGAATATTTAAATTTCGGAGGTAATCTAAGATAACTACAATCAAAGATATTCACAAAGGTATTGAAGGTAATTTAATGTAATTTACTAAAGGTAGTCAAAGATAGTCGTGATTAAACTAGGATCAGAATATCTCTCGAATGCTTGATGGTACGTCCTTATATACTAATTCTTCCTCACCCGCCCCATCAGCAGAAAAAACTTACGTGTGGCTATGATATCATTGAAACCCGGTAATTCCCCGGAATTATGCAGTGTTAAGATCTTTGTACAAAGAAAATTATCTCACGCGTGTAGCAATTATGAAGTCACCGGACGCGGTGATTCCCTGGTCTTTTAAGCAAATGAGATCACTCATGTTGACGACACAGTTACTTTATACCAATTCTTTGTACTAATATTGTATTAATTTCTTTGTACAAAGGAAAATATCTCGCACGTGTAACAATTATGAAATCACTGGACGCGGTGATTCCCCGGTAAATGAGATCACGCGTGTTAGCGATAACAAATACTTGTACTAGAAATTGTATTATTTTTGAATCGTTACAATACCTGAATAGTGTCAGTGAATGAATCCAAAGCCTCGTTCAGTCCAGTGAACGAAAGGCAAACCACGCGAAGTGCGATGCAACATTTCAATGAACGCCAAGTATTGTAGTAATGTTTCTTAGTTTGTCCCATTTTACGCAGTCGAATGCCTTCTGGTAGTCTAGGCAACAGAAGTTGGCAAGAGCGTTAAATTCTTCTATCGTGTGCCTTTTCCAGACCTAAATCTAGCCTGTTCATTCAGAATTTGTGAATGTATTGTTGTGATACGCGCTATCCATGTTGAGGATAGAGTCGTACCAACAAGGAAAGAATTACAGTTGGAGACCGGAGGTTCAAACACATTTGTTTGCATGTGTTTGTTTTTTTTTGTCATTTGAATTTAATTTTAAGTTGTTCGTGTTACATGTTGTATGTAAACGTTATATACAACATGTGTAATTTAATCAAACGTGTAGAGAACGGTCGGCCATGTACAAACAAACCGAGAATATAAGAAGCTCCGGTTTAAAAACAAAAAATTATATAGTAACGCAAGTTACATAAAAGTAAATAAGGGAGTATCATCGAGATCACGAAGCGTGACGGTCGCAAATTTAGTACTGTGAGATACAGTCGCGAAATCAAGTGAGATTCACCTAATTATACTGAAATAAATTATATTCGTGAACTAAATACGGTGGTGCTACCAGAGAAAAATAATTCCTTGGAGAAATTAAGATTCCGTGAGATAGCGGAATACGAAAGGTGTTGGCAACAAAGGTTGTGGTCGAGATCGTGTCATACAGATACGTAGGGGAGATCCGGATACCAAATTATCCGATTTATGAGAAGCAGATTGGAGATTGGAAATTAGAAGAGAGAAGAAAGAAAATTGTGCGCACGAAAGATTAGCAGGTTAGCTACCATTTATTTATCAGTGCGTAGAATAGTAGTTTATATAAAGATTGTTTGATTGTTTGGGTTCTATGTTATATGTTGGAATTTGTTTGTTTGATTAAAAACTTGTTAACGGAATCCAACTGTAGTTTTATCTTTGTTGGAATCAAGAATTCGTTTGACATAAGCTCGTATAAAAAAGTGTTGGTTGAATCAGATCCCGACGCATATTAACCTGAGAAGTAAGAGTCGAATTAAAGGTAGGTGACCATAAACCGATTGTGTGTGTACTCGTGCATCTTCAAGGCACCAGACGCTACAGTATATACGCTTTCAGTCTTCGTTAATGATCCACAGCAGCACTTTACTAGCATGGGAGATGAGAGCAATTGTTCTGCAGTTGCTACATTTGCTTTTCGTTCCATGCTTGTGTGGATAGGCACTTGAAGGCCTTTCGGTGAACGATATTAAAATCAAATTGGTTAAGGCGAACCGACCATCTGGCCAAGCGTCCTAAGGGGCTCTGAACCGTCCACTTAAGGGCCTGGTTATCAGTGATGACAGTGAACTTAGCACCCTCAATGTACGGACTGTACTTCTCGATACCAAACAGAATAGCGCAGCATTCTTTCTCCATGGCGTGGTAATTTTTCTCGCATTTGTTAAGTGTACGACTAGCGTAAGCTATTACCTTTTCATCGTTGCCTTCCCCTTGAATAAGTATGGCACCCAGACCGGCATCGGATGCGTCGGTCTGAATAAAAAATGGTTTGGTAAAATCGGGACTGCTCAGAATTGGAGCAGATATTAAGCAGTTATTTAACGAGCGGAAAGCACTCTCAGCCTCCTCATCCCACAACACGCGTTGACGTTTTTCTTTCCCCTTTAAATGCTTTAGCATAGGCGCGGCGATAGACGAAAAGTTTGGTATGAAACGTCTATAGCAACCTGCCATACCAAGGAAGCGTTTAATCTTGGTGGTAGTTTTGGGAGTAGGATAACCTACGATTGCCTCCACTTTGCTGGGATCAGTTCTAAGGCCTTTAGCGTCGACTACAAAATCCAGATATCTTAATGAATCGCGACAAAATTCGCATTTATCTATATTAACCGTCAGACCTGCTTTGAGTAGGCGTTCGAATACTTTATTTAAAAGGGCTATATGCTCATCGAAGGTACGTGAAATAATGATAATATCATCAAGATATACAAACACGCCTTCAAATTCCGGGCCGAATAAACTATCCATTAGCCGCTGTAAAGTTTGCGGGCTGTTGTGGAGACCGAATGGGAGAACTACAAATTCGAAGAGACCACGCCTAGGAACAGTAAAAGCAGTCTTTTCGCATGACTCGGCGGATAATGGTATTTGCAAAAACGCCTTCCTCAGGTCTATTGAGGAAAGGTAATGCGCGTCTTGTAGCCGATTCAATATATCATTGATATATGGGAGGGGGTACGCATCCGGTTTCGTGACCTCGTTTAGGCGTCTACCGTCAAAGCAAAATCTTAAATCGCCGCTCTTCATTTTTACTAAAACGATTGGGCTGTTCCAGCCTGAAAAAGATGGCCGAATAACTCCCAGACTAAGCATTTCGTCTATTTCAACATTCACCTTTTCCAACATAACTGGAGAAAGTGGATAGTGCCGTTGTTTTATTGGCACAGCGTCACCGGTATTAATTATATGTTTTACCAGCGTCGTGCGGCCTAGTTTAGCTGGAGCTATGGATTTAAACCGAGAAATTACCGTTTCAAGTTCCTTAATTTGTTCAATTGACAGGTCTGCGCGAGATTGTATAACCTTGGTAGATGTTAACGATTGAACAGCATGCGGAATTATATAGGAGTCATTACCAAAATCGGTCTGCAATTTAAACTTTGTGCAAAAATCATATCCAAGTATCAATGGGTATTCAATAGAATCCGCAACGATCGCCGAAACATTCTTGGTAACGCCCTCGACGCTTAGAGGCAATAGAACTGTACCCTGAACACTTTGTAAGATGCCATCTGCTGATTGCAGAGGCACCCATTGTGCCTATCAATAGTCAAATTTAATTTTTTGATCAAATATAGTCCATCACGACCTAACACCGTTTGGTTTGCCCTAGGGTCCATAAATCCTAAAATTCGCTCACCCATTAAGGCAACGAATATGTAAGCCCTGTTATCAAATGGTCGATGTGCAAACAAAGCGTTGACTCTATTTGGAGTGACCCTACAAAACGCTCGAACCTGAGACAACCAGTGTTGCCATTCCGGACTATCAGCCTTCAGTCTAAAAGGACTGGGCGGTAAGCGGCTGTTACTTACTGCCTCCTTTCTACGTTTTTTTGACATCTAGGGCAGTTCACGTACGTTACATTTTGTGTACCGCATATATAACAAAATGTGCGCCTTTCCGCTGTACAGGTATGATAAAGATGACCGACCTGCCTACAATTGAAACATTTTGTATTGGAGCCAATAGTTCTCCCGAAATTACGCGTCCTATATTGAGGTACTTGTGTCCGCAACGAATGAACCTCTGGAGTTGCATGTACTGAATCTTTTTCTGTATAATTAGTGTATTCGGGCATATTACCCGATGTTAATGTGTAAGTTTTGCTGGGAAAACTTTGACGCTTAAAACCTGGTGTAGCTAGGTCGGGCTCCAAAGGAGTACGAGTAGGATTGTGTTGCATAAACAAATCTTTGCGCCTTTCCGCTTCGACTAACAATTTACACGCTCTCATAATCTCATTAATATCAGTGAATGTATGAAAAACTAGCTTATCCCGGGGTTGTAAGTTTTGCAAAATGACCCTAATTTGTTTCTCTACTGGGGGTTTGTGTTCTAACCTAGCCATAAGGTTTTGAATGAAAGCGATGAACAAATGTGGGGGTTCGCTGATACCTTGTTTTCTGTTACGAATCTCTTCCCACAAGGATTCGTCATAATCTAATGGCAAATAAGTGTATTTCAGCAACTCAACTAGTGCCGCCCATGAGTTCACGCGTGATTTATTAGCCCTAAACCAAATTAACGCGCTTCCGTCAAATAAATCATAAGCACTGTCAAATAACATCCTATCAGGCACCCTACGTGCAACCTTGAGCTCCTCTACCCGCTCTAAAAAAGCATTGACCCCTAGTGCTGAGAGATCACCAGTGAATTTCAAATTCCACTTGCTTACAGCATCTAATTTGCAACTGTAATTATGAGTAAGGGAACCGAGTTGAGCAAACTGTTGGCAGCCCGTAGGAGGCAGAACACACGGACTAGATATATCTTCTGGCCCCCTAACTGCGTAATTAGCTTGGGGTGGACTTGATAACTGTGGACTGTTGTCCATATTTACGTTGGTATTGTTTACGGGAATGCTCGCATTCGCGGCAGCATCAACAGGATTTTGAGCAGATTGTGTCCCACTAATGGGCATAATTGCACTTAGTTGACAAGGTTGCATATCTGCCAAAGCAAGCGTAACATCGTTCTTTTTTGTGACAGGAGAAGATAAGACTGACTCCACGTCTTCAATTAAATCAAAAATTAAGTCTTGTAATTTTGTTATGACTACTTTATCCTCTGTAGTAACAGAATCATCCTGCAAGTAGTAACACAATCGTGCTAAAAGATGATTGCAACGCGCAGTCAGTCCCTCTCCCACAGAGGTAGTGGGGTTAGATTTGAAATGAATTCCTTTTTCAGAAAGTCCTGAAAATTTTTTGTCACAGATGTCTAGTTCGTCGAGAATGTTATATGATACTCTGGCATAATTTGCAACCAACGTTTTATCTCTAGCTTCAGCCTTAAGAGCTGTTCGAAGCTTCTGTCTACGCTCCGCAATCGTAGCACCGCTAGTATTTCTTCCGCGAATTTCAAGCTCCCACTTCAATTGGTCCGAAGATAAAAGGTTGATATGTTTTGATATCATTTTGATAAATTTTAAAATATAAATTATCTATAAAAGATTAGTCAAAATCGGGAGTATTTTGTGTAATTCCTGCACGCGTTACCGAAGAGAAAATTACAGAGTGAAGAAAATGAAAGTTTGCTGTTGTTACTGATGTTAAAAAGATATAGCAAAATAAATGGTAGATGTAATAAAGTTATAAATCGAGTATAGCCGAGCCTGAAGTTGGGCGTCAAACTCTTTGTGCCAATAATCGAGCTTATATCTGCACAAATATTGCCACTTGTCCCCGTAGTAAAATCGGGCGGCTAAACTCTGTTCTTTTCGAACCACAGACCGAGAGCTGGGATATTCGTAGGTCCGATACTCGATTTTCCAGTGATTTATTCCTGTAACAACAGCTGAAAAGAAAATAATTTAATGGGCACCAGGCCGAAATAAAACGCCAGATAGGTGAGAACGGTAATTTAATTTCGACCAATAGTTCAGTGATAGATGGTAAAAACGTACAAAAACTATAACAAAATACTCGACTTAATAGTCGCAAACGCAGGATATGAAATATGAATTCGGAATCACTAATCGATCTCAACTGGCTGAAGTCCAGTTTCTGGACCGCAATTACTGATCCGTCCCCAACTAAGCCAATTTACTGGCAAGCAAAAACAAAAATGCTTGCAAAAAAAACTTAAACAAAGCTGCGGTCACAGCCAACAGCAATCTCAACAACCAATCTGTTACTTAAATACGGACTTACCCCTTATCTTTGGCGAGAAAATCCTGGACCTCCACAGAGCTCTGCTTCGCCAGATGCCAATCCAAAAAATAATCTTTTCTAAGGTCCTACAATCAAACGTATTCAAATGCACAAACTAGTTACCAAAAAAAACAGTCAGCTGTTCCAATGCGTAATGATGACAAAAAAATATAAATTGGCTAAAGTTTGCAACGACTCAGCAATTATGTTGTTATCCGGAATAAATGGAATTTAGGTTTTCGTATGGCTCTTGCTCGTCCAGGAACCCTATTGGAGATAAGACCTCGGAGGCGCTACTGAATCAAAACGTCGGCTGATACGACTTTAGCTTTATCCAAATAAAAAAAGGCAACTTCGTGTTACTCGTGGTAAAGAAAACTTTCGAAAATTCCACTGACAAACGGATCAGCCAATGATACGATTTGCTTTCCAAATTTGCGTAAATTTCGTCCCAGATCAGAATGATTATCCAAAATTATTAGGCCAAGTGATGGGTGTGAATCAATATTATTGGAATAACAACAATTTTCACGAAAACTAATTACTAAATTAATAAAATTTGCTTTTTTAATTTTCAACTACTAAATAGCTATCTACCATTTAAGCGAATCGTGTCAAAAAGCCCCTTATCGCTCGCCACATTCTCTCACGATTTGTCGTGTTATCAACTTTTCATGCATTTTCAAATTGAAAAATACGATGTACAGGGTATAACGTATTCTATCGGAATAAAATAATTACTGTAAGTAATTAAAAAAACCAAGAAGAACCATAACGGGCATTGAGAACGTTACAAATAACACCATCCAAATCACAAATTGAAGAAGAACTTGAATTAAAATTTGATTTGATTTATTCGTAGATTCGATATTTATTTGTACAGGTCGTTTTTTTAGCGTCAATGCGAATATTCGAGTCAACCCCTCGGAAATACTCGCACTACTATTTCCGTATTCTTAAAATTTTATTGTTAAATAACCTCAAATACTTGCAGTTTTTTGGATTTTTTCCCAAAGTTTCCAATTCGCTGATTTTCGTGTTACCAACGCTGCCACTTGACTTCCACACTTAGGTTGTACAGATTATGCACTTATTCTGATTTTATTTCTCCACTTTCTCTCTCAATCACCAATTCGCTAACCATAAACACCTCGCAGGACCATTTACAAAATAGTTTTATTAATAAATTCTTAATTCTAATTATTAAGTTCATCGAAGGTTAAACGGGTAAATATATTAAGTTAAATTGTTTCTCCTATTATTTACAAAAATTTAAAAAATTTTTTGTTGGGGCCGTAACTATTTTTAATTATGATACCATCATCTGTGTTTTCTAATAGTTTCCTTACGGTCTATAAAGTATAATTGTAACCTTCGTTTTGCTATTAGTTTACAGCTACGTATGTCGTTTTACCCTGTACATCGTGGTTTGAATTTAAAATCTAAAAAGAAAAGAGATAAGAGATAACTAGTAGATTAGAGACGCCATATTGGTACTTTTGCGGTGAATTTTTGAAAATTGGTTGAGATTTTGGAACCAGTGAGTCATTCTGGTTATTAATTCAAGTAGTGGAGTATATTACACCTTGATACCGTGTTTCGGGATTTGGAACCGTTTGACTTATTTTCGGTGAACTGACGTTTGGTTTATTCTTTTGGAAATCAGTCACCGATATCGCTTTGGCGGATATAAAACTGCGACCGTTATTAAAACCAAGTTTTGTGGAGACACCCGAAGTCCAAGTACGTTTGTTGGCAGACCTATAATTACACCGAGGCAAGTTATTGTCGAATTACTTATTTCTATACGAACCACGATTGCACAATATTACGAACTACTGCGTTTACCCAGAGATAGAGAGGCTACCGTTCGATTACAACCGGTGATTACAGCCAATTTTTGTGTTATCTTTTTTTACCAACACAATCAGTACCTAGAGGTTATGTAATTTGTCCATGGTCGAGTTCAGTGGCGCACCGTATTCCTGCACCAGTGCCGTACCTACGTTTGTTTGGTGAGCAAGTAATTTTATTATTTATGGTTTTTGTTATTACACAACGCCTTCCAATCTGTTCGTCGTCAACGTTAGAAAATCAAATCGCATCCTAATTTTAGTAAATTGTTTGCAAAACGTACGATATTAATCGTGCGTGTATTTTACATTGGGAGCGTTATCAGATATCTGACGACGACATTATATAATTTTTTTCAGCTGCGTCTGACCACTTTTGATTATTTGTTTTGTTGTATATAAATGCCCTCAGCAACCCTTTTGTTTAATTTTATTTAATTATATTTTGTTTACCACGACAACGCGTTTTATTTATTTTCATTCCAGAGCTTTCGTACTTTCAAGCAGAACATCATCGGGAGAGCGACAATAAGTACGTGGCGCCTTGGCTTTTGTTTGGTAGGTCGGAGTCAGTGACTTCTTTGACCCCCCCCCCTATTATTGCTCGAACAAAGGCTAGCCGTAGCGTTGCTTTTAAGTCGTTGTTCGTGGAACATTTGTTTTAGATTGAGGCCGTTTCTGAACTGGTGCCTGCGCAGTTGGCTTTTCTGCGTTGAGTCGGCCCACGTTACATAATATTCATTAAATAAAGTAAATTAATCTAAATGATAATATTACCTCATCATGTGATTTTGGCAATGGGGCATATATGTATGGCTCACCTACTGTAGCCTTCTGCGAATAATATTGGGGAATAACACCATCCAAATCACAAATTGAAGAAGAACTTGAATTAAAATTTGAAACTGTGTCCGTGTCCGATGTGGAATTGTATCCCAAATTATCAGCATCGTTGTTTATCAGTATTAGTGGTTTATCAACCGCCTTAAATTACATTAGTACAAATTGTTAATTATTATGGAAATAATAAATAATGCATTCATTTTAACCTGTTCTATAAAATATTTAAAAAAATTTTCAGAGAATCGTTTTCTAGTACCCAATATAGGTATTAATTCCTTTAAATCGCCATCGTTTAATAGAGGGAAAACGTCCTTATCAACTTTGTTTTCTGGAAAGTATAGTAAAATACAGTTAAAGCTCCTTATTCACGGTTTCGTTATTCGCGTTTTCAGTATTCGCGGATTTAAAAAATGCAACCACTTCTTGTATTCGCGGTTGAAAATTTCGTTATTTGCGGATCAAAAACTAACAATATACAATGTTTGTACTACTTCAAAGATTTATAATTAAAATTACAATTTCGCACTTTTAAAATGATATCTGCTGTGTATTTTATCTAAAAGAATTCAGACACTTGCATTGCAAAATTGTGTTTGAACATAATTACATACTTACGAGAAATGATATCATACATTTTTTCTAAAGAAATGCTTATTATTAACAAATCTAAAAGTGATTCGCTGATTCGCAAGATATTATATTACAAATTAACACCACTCCCCTATCAAAACAATCAAGTAGGCGTCCAAGTATGTATAAAGAGAAAATATTAATGTGGCTAAACCTAACGTTCTTGGACAAAAGCAAAATTTTTGCCGACAAGGTGCTATCATTTGATATAAGCTGTCTTCGCCGCTAATCATACTTGTTGAATTGTTCAACTTGCCATTCGTTGCATTAACTTTGATTAAATAACACGTGTCTCTTGCATTTATTTTAATATATTTTTATTTTATTTTCGAACCTTGGAACGTATCCCCTATATTCCCATACAAATTACCATTCCATATTCACGGTTTCTATATTCGCGGCATAGTTATGGAACGTATCCCCCGCGAATAAGGAACTTTAACTGTAAAGCATTAGAAACGAACTTTTCATATTGTAGTCAAATTATTTACAAGTTTATTTGTACTTCGAAAATTTTTGAGGCAATTTTCTAAAAATAATTTAAAATAAAAAACCTCTTGAACTTCCGGTATATCCGCAGTGCTATTATAGCAATTTTGTTATTAGTAGACGTTTGAATATTATGAAACACAAGTAAATGCCCACGCGCATTAGTGCTAAGTCAGTAAATCGGAGTGTGGCATTTTTACGCGGGAGATCAAATAAAAAATGACTTACCACGAAATACCTCAATCAATGAAGCAAATCCCCAATCTTCCAAAAGGTCCATTACAAACTTATCTCCCATGTTATAGGCGAAGAAATAGCCAAGGATATCTAGTATATTATATTAATTTATATTAAACATAGGTAATACTAACTTGTGCGGGTAGATAAAAGTAATTTATTAATTGTAACTAGGTGAAATTTTCAAATTGCTTAGATGTTTTGAATAATTACAAATTAAGCTATTTTTATTAATACTAATAAATTATATTAACATTAAAAAACAACATGTACTTACCTATTTCAAATTAAAACACTACCTTATTGCAATCACGCTAACACATAAATTATAAAGTAACGCTAATGAACTGCATAATTGCAGAAAAATTACGATTATTTTACTCGGTTTATATCGTCTAGGCCGATGTAATTAATAAGATTCATCAGTTTTATATTATATCATTATTATATCATAATTTCAAAATCGCATTTAATTTATTTGGACAATACTTTATAAACTATTATAATATTGTTTAAACATTTTGCAAATCACATCTTTAACTTATTTTTTAACAATTATTTCAAATGATAATATATTTGCGGAATTATATTAAATAATTCATTAAATACAATGTTAACACAAACCTGTAATAAAATTTTAAACAACAGTTTTTGATATAACGTAACAATTGTGCAAATAACTTCTCCAATGACGTGTTAAACAACTTTGTGCAATTATTTTACAATGCTTTTCTCCCTGTGATACTGTATGCTCACGAACGAAATATTCATGGAGCAATGGGACCTAAACTAAAACGAACAAAAAAACCTTAAATGATGATAGATCCAACAAATAAAAATAATTTACTAGTTTTTTGAAAATTATTATAAACTTTTAATTATTGTGTTGCTGATGGCTTTGCATTTAAACGAATTTGAGGATATTTATTGTTTTCTGTTCTTTTTATAGTATGTAGTAAATTCAACACAAAGCATTATTAAACTATTTCAGTTTTATTGTTGAATTCAAGTTTTTTGCATCAAGTATTCCGTAAAAACGCTTGCAAAAATTAAAAATGGCCTTCTTTATGAATCACACAAAATTACCTGAGTCACATCAGTTTTAAATGTAAATTTTTAAAAACAATTTTAGACGTTCTACAGTGCCTAAAAATGTAGTAAATTATTATGTATACAGGGCGTTTAACTCAGTGCTGGGTTAACATTAACATAACTTGCTCACGAAAAAAATGTTTAGATTTAGAGAGACGTCCTAGGAAAAGTAGAAAAATTGTTGCGAATAGAAGTTCTAAACTTTTAAAAATGTTTTGTGATTTTAACGTTGTAACTCATTTAGTGAGGGACCAAATATTTTTCAATTTTTGTTATATTTTAATTGTAAATAATAAACCACCTGAACTACTAAATTTTATTAATAATTTATTAACATCATTAACAAAAAACATCTAACAACTCAAATATTGAAAGTATTTTGCTGTGGCTTCACGTTCCAGTATATTGTAAGTATTTTTTTGTTGACCCAATTATTTATAATGCATTATTCTATAATTTTAAGTTTCGTGAAAATGATGTGAATTTATACAGATAATACAAACTGATTTTTTTAATATACAGAGGCTTCTTTGTTCTGCACCAAGCGGGAAAGTACAAAACGACGGATTTTAACATTACAGATTTTTTTAAAAACATTTTCGTAATCACATTTTGAAAGAATAAATAGGTATAGAAAATAACAACTTTGATTAAAAACGCGAAGTCTTTGTGATCAAATTATAATACAAATAATCAGTTCTCTCCAAGTTTCGTATTTCTGATTTGGTGTTCGACTTAAAAAAAACAACTTATAGTGGCTAAAAAATTCATGAAATGAATCTCACCTGTTGACTTTAGTTACGTGCACCGTATTGAAAGTTATATATTCCAATAACTAATAAAATAATTATATAATCCTGGTAATTTTCCGATAGATGATGTAACAGGAAATACTAATATTGTAATTGTTTATCCATTTGTCAATTTAGCAAAAGGAAGTCTAGAATGTTCTAGAATAAAAATTCCGCTAAATAAACCATTTTGAAAAATACATAAAAATCAATGTTAATAAAATTTCAGTTAGTATTGTATAAGTCTAGATTTAAGGTGTATCTATGTCCATTTTATAATTCAAGAAATATAATCATTTTTGTGGAAATTAAAAGTTAAATAAAAAATTTAAATCAAGAAAATTTAAGTGTTTTTTATAAATTAGTGTATAAGTTCAACGTATATAACTGGCGCAGTCGTTAAACGGATCCGAATTTTTTGGAAAAATAGGAACAAAAATCGTCCGAAAATTTCCAGAAAACCACGGAAAGCTGCAAAAATTCAAATTGGAAGTGGACAAAATCGCCACAACTAGTTTGAGGAAAGGACCCAACAGCAAGCCAAAGGTAGACAAAAATCGCTGCCGATAACGTAAGCTGTGGACCAACCAATTAATTTTAAGAAAACAAGAAGATAAATTATGAAGATATTGATATTAACGTGAGTAGAAAACAGCTCAATTATTCCTAAATCCTAAATCCATACTTAATAATTAAAATAATTTGAATTAGTCATATACGAAAAATAATTTAAACAAAAATTTTTACATTTTAATAAATTAAATTACATCTTACTCATTAATTCTATTTTTAAAACCTAAGTTAAATGAACTAGCATTTCTGCAAGTTATTGTAAACGACACCCGGAAATAACGAAGAAAGCATAAACGCTAAATACAATTTTATAAGTTTAAAAATCAAATCCAAATAAAATGTCAACCTTCCACAATTTTAATACGTCTCAACAAACTTCACATTTCCAAAAATTTAGACCAAATAGTTTAACCATTCATGTAAATGATAATTATGATACGACAGGACGTAATCTGACATTTATATGCATTCCGGAGATTCAAGCAAAATTTTTAATCGAAACATTCAGTGAATATAGTCTAATAAGTCCAGAATTGGCTTTAAGATGTTTCAAAAATTACATAAAAACTGAAAATTTCCAAATTCAAACCTCGGATAAATTGTCACAACAAAACAAAATTTTATATACCCCGTTACCTAAAATTTTCAAAAGTAACGAAATATGCAAATTTTACATTTCTAAGTTCTCAGAAAAATATGACGGCTTAATAGGACGAAATTTATTACGTCAACTAAAAGCAATACTTAAATTTGGAGACAGCATTTTAGAAACACCCCAAGCAAAAATACCATTTTTTCATACTTTATTCATGAAAACCTCTAACGTAAAAAATTTAAACACAATCGAAAATTATCATTTATCACGTCCACGTAAACCTATCAATTCTTTAGAATCCACAAATTTTAGAGAAAACAAAATTTTTCAAAAAATTAATTCAACTACTGATCTTATGAACGCACATGTCACAAACTTTCCAATTAACCAAAATTTTAGTCAAAATCAATTTAAAATTCAAGAACCGGTCAAAAAATGTAAACCCCTAATAAACAACAATGTTATCGAATTAGGAAACCAAATTTCAAAATTATATAAAGAATATCAATTAGTTAAACAAAATTTAGAAACAGCACGATCAGAAATTGATAAAAAGCATAACGAAATTTTGATGAACCAAATTCTTAGAAAATTAACTTTACTGCAAAAAACAATTTCAGAAAATAAAAAATTAAGTCAATTAAGGGAACAAGAATCACCAATTCCATTAGAAGAGCAAAATTTTAGAACAAACAACTATCAACAAACACCCAATCAAAATTTCGATAACTCATTTCGACTTGAACCGAATTTTCAAAATTCTAATTTTCAAAATTTTAACAAACCCTTTGTATTTAAACCGAACTCCAACAGAACTTCATTTAAACCTACCCCAATGGAAGTAGACAGCGGTAGAACGAATCTCCAAAGGTCACATCATTTAGAACCGACAAATTTCCAAAAACAAAAACCGGTTAGAAATTTCAAGTACATAAACAAATTTTCGACAAATAATTACAAAAGAAAAAATTTTAGAAAATTCAAACTATCTTCAAATAAATTCCAACAAAATTTCAAAAAACGAAATCTAGTTAAAAAACTCAAATACTTAAATAAAATTTTGATTAATAACAATAGGGGAAATCATTTTAAAAATTTCAAATTATTTATAAACAAATCACAGCAAATTCTAAATTACAATAACCGAAAACGGAAAATTTTAAATAACCATTACAAAAACCAACAATCAATAAACCTATCAGAAATTCAAAACTTAAAATTGTTAAATTTCAAAAGACAAAATCTAATTAAAACTCTTGAATACAAAAGACATTTTAAAAATTTCAAATTATTTATAAACAAATCAAAACAAATTTTAAAGATCAATAACCGAAAAAGAAAAAAATTAAATAACCATTACCAAAATCAATCATCGATAATTCAATCAAAATTTCGAAATTTAAGGTCATCTGAAATAACTAAACCATTTTATTTAAAATTAATAAATTTCGAAAAACGAGGTCTAGCTGGAAATCCTAAATACGTAAACGAATTTTTGACTAATAATAATGAAAGAGAACATTTTAGAAAGTTCAAATCATTTATAAATAAAGCACAACAAATTTTCAAAATTGGCAACCGGAAAAGGAAAAATTTTAATAACCACTATATTGACCAATATTCACTTTTGGTACCTCCAAAAACCAAAACAACAAATTTTCTTTTTCACGCAATTCCACAATACACAATTTCAAATAATTAAAATAAAACTTAAATAATTCCAAATTTTTCAAAATCCCAAATTTTCAAATTTTACATATGTATCTATTCGATTACACTAACGAACATATTTAATGATTATACATTTACCAAACTGACGCAAAAGTAAATTCAAAACAGCCAAAAATAATAAATTCAAAATCATTCATTTCAATTCAGATTTCTAAAATGCGAGCATCAGCAAATGAACAAAATTACATTAAGTGGCAAATATCCTATACCTGACATTATCAAAATATTGGACAATTTAGGAAATGCATAAATCAAAATTCTCATCTTGGATGTTTATCCAAATTTTTAATATGCAATCTTTTTATAAACCAATTTTACCCTTTAGAAAACAATATAACTTCATAAACCTTACATTTAATAACATCCTTGTCAAAAATCAATATAAACAAAAATTTATAAAATCAATCGAAATCAAATTTTTAACTTATCAACAATTTCTTTTTGATGTCAACAATTCTAAATTTAATAAATAACTTTCGAATAATCAATGACTTGTTAAATAATTTGGAAATAACAATTAATTTTGCAAAAATTGATGTTTTTTATAATTAAATAATCACACTTATGAACCTTTTAAAATAAATGAAACTTGTAAACAATTAATTACTATTTGAACCAAATTTAGAAATTATCTTACTATTTGAAAAATTTTTATTAATATTAAAATTTATTCAAAATTAAATCAAAACACATTTTTATTCGATTTTCCAATTATTGAAATTGAAAAATATGACTATCTTCAAATTATCTTTTACCAATTCCTAGTTCCGAAAACAATTCTAAAATGATCCTTTTAAAATTCAAATTTCCTTATGAGCAAAATTACTCCAACTTCGAAAAATGTGTCAAAATAAACCATTAAATTAAACAACATCAAAATTCGAGAATGGAAAAATGGATAGTGATATCAACGAAACCGATGATTGGACATTCAAAAGTGAAAAAATCAAAAGTAAACATTTTTTTTTTTTAGGGAACATATGTGATCGAATTAACTAAATTCCGCGAGTTAAAATTAAAGGACATCAAGTTACAAAATTCGAAACAAAAATTTAAAACCTAAAATTCTTCGAAGTATTTGACAAAGGAACTTGTAGTGTTAATTTAGAAGTGAACTCTCTGAACTGTCCACAGTCGATTTAAGTGAACTAAACAAAATTTAAAGTGAAAGGATTCGAAAAAAAAAATTTTATTTTACAGTGATACAATTTAAAGTGTTTGAACGATTTTAAATTATTTTGTTATTCTATTTTATCATTTTTATTCATTGTTTATTGTTAATTATAAAATCTTCATTTATGTAAAAAGGTATAGACATTATCAACTTGGAAATCAAATTACAACGTCGAAACGTCATCGAAATGGACACTGCTGAAAAATTAGTCACCATAAAGTTCCAAATTTTTCATCTAAAGGGGGGAAAGTTATATATTCCAATAACTAATAAAATAATTATATAATCCTGGTAATTTTCCGATAGATGATGTAACAGGAAATACTAATATTATAATTGTTTATCCATTTGTCAATTTAGCAAAAGGAAGTCTAGAATGTTCTAGAATAAAAATTCCGCTAAATAAACCATTTTGAAAAATACATAAAAATCAATGTTAATAAAATTTCAGTTAGTATTGTATAAGTCTAGATTTAAGGTGTATCTATGTCCATTTTATAATTCAAGAAATATAATCATTTTTGTGGAAATTAAAAGTTAAATAAAAAATTTAAATCAGGAAAATTTAAGTGTTTTTTATAAATTAGTGTATAAGTTCAACGTATATAACTTTGAAGACAAAATTTTGAACAAAAAAGACCAGTTCCTTTCTTTCGTACGATAAACATGGAGTTTTTTATTTCATGAAAATAAATCGCAAAAAAATCGTTAATTAGATAATTTTGCATATTAATAAAATATGTTACGTTCATCTCGAATAAGATGATACATGGTAAGATTCCTGTTAAATCAATCCAGTGTTACCAACTCTGAATAACATTTACCCCCTAAAAGTACAACCAAAAGCCCCTAAAAACCCCTAAAAAAAATTAAGGTGAAACAAGGTAAAAACGATTGATGACCTTTTTTTTCTTTGATTGTGATTGAATTTAAAATGCAAAGTAAGTACATTTCGGCGAAAGATTAATGTTTAATTTAGAAATTAAACAGGGTTTTGTTGGTTGGTTGTTATAGTTTAGAACCATCCTGTATATAAATAATTTAAGCAAATATTGTAAAAAAACCTACGTAGAAAAGTAAATAAAGCGAAAATGCATACTAACACTTTTCAGTAGGTCAATTAAAATAATTCATCAACATTCAAAACAATTACTCATCAACTTAATTAATACATTTAAATTATTATAATGGAAAATTTATATCTGTTCAGCATATTAATAACTTTACATTTAAAATACCATAGAATGGAATGTGATATCAAGCATTAATTTTTATATAAATAGGGTATGTAAAAATTAATAAACGAGTAGCATTTAAATTTACGACTTGAATGTTATTCACCAATAAGTTAGGAAAGGTACTTCTAGCCACCTTCCTAATTTAGAGTAATCACTAGTAAGATTCCTGATCTTAAGTTTAGACATGGTCCTTCGAACCTTAAGAAGATAAACCAGCAGCAGCATCAAATCAAAATACAAGGGTCCACACAGCGACGCCAAAGCAAAGAGAAGAATCAAAATACAAGGGTCCACAGCGACGCCAAAGCAACGAGAAGAATCAAAATACAGGGGTCCACACAGCGACGCCAAAGCAACGAGAAGAATCAAAATACAAGGGTCCACACAGCGACGCCAAAGCAACGAGAAGAATCAAAATACAAGGGTCCACACAGCGACGCCAAAGCAACGAGAAGAATCAAAATACAAGGGTCCACACAGCGACGCCAAAGCAAAGAGAAGAATCAAAATACAAGGGTCCACACAGCGACGCCAAAGCAACGAGAAGAATCAAAATACAAGGGTCCACACAGCGACGCCAAGCAAACAGAAGAATTACAATACAAGGGTCCACAGCGACGCCAATAGAAGAATCAAAATACAAGGGTCCACAGCGACGCCACAAGCTAATACAAGCAACGAGCAGTCAAGAAGCAAGAAGAAGACAAGCATTCAGAAGAGAAAACATCAATCAAATAATACAATCCAAAGGACCAGCACAAGAAGACATGGAGATGAATCAAGTACTACGAATTAAAACACAAAAAATTAGACTACATTACTTAAATGAAGCTATGGAATTCGCAAAAAAGAGATTACAAGAAGAAGTTAACAAATTCGCAGTTGGACGAATCAAGAACAAATTGGAAACCCAATGGGAAGCAATTATGGATTCAAACTTAGAAATAATGGTTTACGAAGAGGAAAACCAAGATGAATATTTTACTGAAAATCAATTCACAAATTCAGACGAAAAATACTACGAAATAATGGAAAAACTGGAGCAGAAAACAAATCAAAATTTAACTAGCAAACCAAACAAAAAATCACCAAAAATCGACGACGAATTCATTGTAAAAACAAAAATATTGATGGCAGAATTAGCAAAAATGGAGATGGAAGAGAAGATGGAATTAGAAAAAGTTACAAATTCTAACCAAATGCCAGAGGAAGAAGATGAGGAAATCTACGACGAATTTGACGTAAAAACAAAATTATTGAGGGCAGCCATAGCAAAAGCAGAGATGGAAGAAAAAGAAACAAGTTATAACCAAATACCAGAAGAAGAAGATGAGGAAATTTACGACGAATTTGACGAAAAAACAAAACTATTGAGGGCAGCCATAGCAAAAGCAGAGATGGAAGAGGCAAGAGCGAACCAAATACCAGATGAAGAAGTTGTAACACCAATACCAGTGGAGATGAAAGAAAAAGAAGTTACAGGTCCAAAGCTCATACCAGATGAAGTAGTTGTAACACCAATATCAATGGAAGTGAAAATTGAAGAAGAACTTACAGGTCCAAAGCACTTACCAGATGAAGAAGATGTCACAAGAAAATCAATGGACATGAAATTCGAAGTGGAGATGAAAGAAGAGATGGACAAGGGGATAGAAAAAGAAGTTGCAAGTTCGAAACAAGTACCAGATGAAGAAGTAAAACCAAAATCAATGGAGATGAAAATGGAAGAGGCTGCAGTCCATACACCACTTTCAAATAAGAAAATTCGAAATGAAGGAAATGAACAAGAAAATTTGGACCTAGGACACATGAAACTTAGACATCAGTATATTAAAAAGGAAAATTGTGACGAAATTACAAAAAGAAACGAGGATGGTGCACCAGTTAAAATACAATCCAAAGAAGTACAACAAAAAATAGAAGAATGGAAACACAAATGGCTCCTACATCAGTTAGAAAAGAAATTATCCAAACCACTAAACAATGAGATCAGCATTCAAGACAACGCAGGAATTCATGAAAATTTGGACAAAAACGAAAAATTATACACAGACCCTAGATGTCAACAGAAATTAAGAGAGATGCTACGACAATGGAGAAGACGTTGGAAAATTCGAAGATGGAAAAAGAGAAGAAGGAAGAAAAAGATGTAGATGTATTCAAACAGTTAGGGGTGGCAGCTTACATGAACTATCTCCAGTTCATGTAAAGAAAATTCACATCATCTAAACAAAATAGACCATTCCATAATTTCAGGTTAATTACAGGAACAATCATAATCAAATTACTAGGATTCTGTTTGACAAGTTGTCATTGTTGGATCAGATCAAAATCACCACCAAATGGAACGTCTTAAACACCTCGAAGGATAATTGCATTACCAAGAGCAACATCATACATCAAAGACATCCGCAAGACACAACACATCTCAGACGCCATTATTTTTGGAGGTGGCAATATGTTTAATTTAGAAATTAAACAGGGTTTTGTTGGTTGGTTGTTATAGTTTAGAACCATCCTGTATATAAATAATTTAAGCAAATATTGTAAAAAAACCTACGTAGAAAAGTAAATAAAGCGAAAATGCATACTAACACTTTTCAGTAGGTCAATTAAAATAATTCAACATTCAAAACAATTACTCATCAACTTAATTAATACATTTAAATTATTATAATGGAAAATTTATATCTGTTCAGCATATTAATAACTTTACATTTAAAATACCATAGAATGCAATGTGATATCTAGCATTAATTTTTATATAAATAGGGTATGTAAAAATTAATAAACGAGTAGCATTTAAATTTACGACTTGAATGTTATTCACCAATAAGTTAGGAAAGGTACTTCTAGCCACCTTCCTAATTTAGAGTAATCACTAGAACTTATAACTCTAGTGATTCTCAATTCACCTAAATTAAGACGGGTACTTCTTGCAACCCTCATCTTAATTTAGACAATTAATAACCTTTTGACCTTTTTTTTATTGTGTTTAAAATTAAGTACATTTCGGCGAAAATAAATAATGTAATGTTTATTAATAATATGTATTCATTAATTGTTTAATACATCGAAGATCCTTCCGTTTCTTCGGAAGAATCACATTTCTTAAAATCATACATATTCACATTAAATAATTGTAACATTTTAGGGGATGGATTAAATGTTATTTAAGAGCCGGGCATAGCTTAAGCGGTTAAGTGTGCTGACTGCTAATGCTGAGCACTTGGTTCGACTCCAGTCGCAGTAATAATTTACTGGGAATTTCTTTCGCCAGGGTTTTCCTGTGCCTCTTCTCTTGCAACAAGAGAAACACTCTCCTTATAATTAGTTTATACTGTTAGGAGGGTGCCTAAACTAAAAAATAAAAAAAATAAAAATGTTATACAAGATCCACCATTTCGATTAAGTGTGAACCGTACCATCATCATACTTTGTAGCATTGCAATGAAGAGTCTATTCCGCAACTTATTTTTAACAATGTTGTAAATCGAGAATGCACGTTCGACACTTGCGTTAGAAATTGGAACCGTGACGAACGCCAATCCAAATTTTGAAATATTTTCGAACCGTTTATGGCCCGCTGCATCACAATCGTTGTAAACTTCGTAATAAAAATCTGTTGAAGTTGATGTATTTTTCCATGTTTTGTTGCTTAATTGGTGCCACTAACAAATATCAACAGTTGGCTGAATTGGATGATTCGAAACCTGACGAAAATAACCAAAACGTCGTCAACGTTGATACTAAACCTCCACCTATATTTATAGACGGCGTAGGGAACATTAAGCCACTCGTGGAATTACTTGATGGAGTTGCAAAAGATAATTATACAATAAAATGCTTAAATAGTGAACAGGTCAAAGTGCAACCAAAAATTGGAGAAAAGTATTCCGATATTATCAAATCATTGCAAGAAAAGAAGACTGACTTTTACACATACAAGCCTAAACGCGAGAGAAGTTTTAGAGTCGTGTTAAAGAATTTACATGCAACTGCAGATATTGAAGAGCTTAAAAAACAACTGGAGACAAAGGGGCATACAGTTACTAACGTTTGGAATATAAAGCACCGAGTCACCAGAAACCCGTTATCTATGTTTTATATCGATCTTAAACCAAAGGAAAACAACAAAGAAATATACAAAATCCAACTGCTTATGAATTCAGTAATAAAATTTTAAGCACCTCATACTAAGCGAGAGATTCCTCAATGCATGAAATGCCAGAGATTTGGGCATACCAAAAACTTCTGCTATAAACCTGCAAGATGCGTGAAATGTGCAGGCGATCACTTAACTAAGGAATGCACAAGGAAAGAAAAAGACGATGGAGTTAAATGCGTGAATTGTGATGGCAAACATCCAGCCAATTATAGAGGATGCTTAGTCCATAAAGAATTGCAACAAAAAAAGTATCCAAGAAAACGGGAAATAAATGTGGAGCATACCAGGATGATAGCAACAGAACAGATGGTACAACCGGGAATGTCTTACGCCCAGCAAGCGAGTCAGACATCACAACAGCAGCAACCTGTCAACTACGTAAATCAGCCAAATCAAGTTATGCCAATTCAACAGTCAAATGACATGAGCGAGCTAAAAGAAATGATGAAAAAATTAATGAGCCAGATGAGTACGATGCTAAATTTGTTAAGTACTCTCGTCACCAAGATGGCTTAATGGCTGAAATACTAAAAATTGCAACCTGGAACGCCAATGGCTTGTGCAATCATGCACAAGAGATCAAGTCATTTCTTGAAATCAACAAAATTGATGTAATGTTAGTATCAGAGACCCATTTTACAAAAAAAAGTCATATAAAAATACCAAATTATATAGTGTATGACACGCAACATCCAGATGGAACAGCTCACGGTGGTACAGCAATTATTATTAAGAAAAATATTAAACATCATGAATTGGAAAAATATCAACATAACTACCTCCAAGCCACCAGTATCGCTGTAGAAGATCGGTTAGTAATATTTACCATCTCGGCTGTATATTATCCTCCCAAGCATAATAACAAGAAAGAACAATATCAGCATTTCTTTAATAAATTGGGTAATAGATTTATTGCTGGGGGTGACTACAATGCTAAACATTTAGAATGGGGTTCAAGACTTACCACCACAAAAGGACGAGAGTTGTTTTCAGCATTCGGTAGTAACAACATTCAAAGTTTATCAACTGGGCAGCCAACATATTGGCCTATCGACTCCAATAAAATACCAGATGTGATTGACTTCTTTGCAATAAAAGGCATAAACATAAATCGATGCAAAGTTGAATCTTCCCTAGATCTTTCTTCCGATCACACACCCGTAATATTGACACTGTACTCACAAATACAACAAAAACAAAGACAACCATCACTGTTTAGTAGAAGAACTGATTGGGACTTCTTTAGAACAAAACTAGATGAATCACTTTCCCTTAATATGCCATTAAAAACAGAAAACGATATTGAAATCGCAGTAGAACATATCACAAAGGCAATCCAGAATGCAGCTTGGTTAGCCACTCCAGATCGAAATGAGGCATGCATAGAAGAAAAATGTCCAATAAATATTAAACAAAAAATAGCGGAGAAGAGAAAACTTCGTAAACAATGGCAATTATCAAGATCAACAGATGATAAAATTAAATTTAATAAAGCAGCTAAGAAACTAAAAGAATTGCTACTCGAACTTAAAAACCTATCATTTCAGGACTATGTTAGTAATTTATCACCTTCAAAGGCAAGCGATTACTCTCTGTGGAAAGCTACAAAAAAAATCAAAAGTCCACAACAATCGATACCACCATTTAAGGATTGCAATGGCAAGTGGGCCAGAGACGACAAAGAAAAGGCTTTGGCATTTGCTGATCACCTTGCAAATGTATTCCAACCTTTCCCATCTACAATTTCTGCGGAAGAAGAATGTGACATATATAGTTACCTGGAATCACCGTTACAAATGGACTTACCTATAAAAAACTTCAATATCAGCGAAATCACAAAGACCATCCAAACTGAAATCAATCCCAAGAAGGCGCCGGGTTTTGATCTAATCACAGCCAAAGTAATGCAAGAAATTACACCTAAATGCACGAAAATCACTATGTACATTTATAATGCAATATTGAGATTGACATACTTCCCACAACAATGGAAAGTTGCACAAATTGTGCTTCTTCCAAAACCCGGTAAAAAACAAGAGGAAGTGACGTCATACCAACCAATAAGTCTCTTACCAATTTTATCAAAAATATTTGAAAAGTTATTCCTCAAACGACTTCAACCAATACTTGCAGAAAAGAATCTCATCCCAAACCATCAGTTCGGTTTTAGAAATAAACATGGCACCATTGAGCAAGTCCATAGAATAACAAAACAAATCAATGAAGACTTCGAGTGTAAAAGGTATTGCTCTGCAGCATTTTTGGACGTTAGTCAAGCCTTTGATAAGGTTTGGCACGAGGGTTTGCCCTACAAATTGAAGAAGTATCTTCCGTATCACTACTACAAAATTTTGGAATCTTACCTCAACAACAGACACTTTTTGGTGAAGTATCAAGCAGAATACACAAACCTTTATGAGATTCGCTCTGGTGTACCACAGGGTACTGTTTTGGGACCAGTTCTTTATCTATTGTATACGGCTGACCTGCCAAGCACAGAACTTGCAACGATCGCAACATTTGCCGACGATACGGCTGTTATGGCATCGCATATGGACCCCGTAACTGCCTCAAGGAACCTACCGGATGGTTTGAACAAGATCCAGAATTGGCTGAGCAAATGGAGAATCAAAGCCAATGAAGCTAAATCATCACAAGTAACGTTTACCATGAGAAGAGGATATTGTCCACCGGTAAAGTTGAATAATCATCCACTGCCACAAACCGATAGTGCAAAATACCTTGGAATGCATCTGGACAAAAGACTAACATGGCGTCAGCATATATTTACCAAAAGGAAACAACTCGGAATCAAATTCCGTCAAATATACTGGATGATCGGTAAAAAGTCACAACTATCATTAGAAAATAAATTATTAATTTATAAGGCCATTTTGAAACCAATTTGGACCTACGGAGTCCAGTTGTGGGGAACTGCAAGTACATCCAACATCGAAATCCTTCAAAGATTTCAGAACAAGGTGCTTAGAATCATTGTTAATGCTCCATGGTATGTTCCCAACCATGTTATACAGCGAGATCTACAAATGACTTCAGTTTCCAATGAAATAAAACACTTTCACAAAAAGTATCGCGATCGAATAAACTCACACCCAAACATACTGGCTAGTAAGTTGCTTGACAACACTAACGAAGCAAGAAGACTGAAGCGATTTAAAATTACCGACCTAAATACTAGATTTGACTAAGTTGAATGAAGTATATCATTTAAATTCTATGTTGTCAAAATAATTTTAAGTTTAAATTGGGAAGAGGGTGCCTAATGAGGTACTCCTCTACATGTCATGTATTTTGTTGTAGTCATACCGTTTACTTATTGTTTTGTATAAACAGATTGTAAACACTCATAGAATTAATAAAAAAAAAAAAATTGGTGCCACTCAGACTCAATGTCATTTTTGTTGCCATAGATATGGATACGAACAGGAAGAAATGGAGGTCACAAGCGGAGTCCCCCAGGGCTCGGTTCTTGGACCGACGCTCTGGAACCTCATGTACGACGGAGTGCTGCGTCTGAAGCTCCCAGACGGATGCACCACCGTGGGCTTCGCGGACGACCTTAACGTAGTAGTCGTGGGCAAGGACGTGGCGGAGATCGAGACATCGGCGACAGAGGCGCTCGAGACCATCTCCGCCTGGGTGAGCGAAAGAGGACTCACCCTAGTCCCTGAAAAGTCGGAGGGAGTACTTCTCAGCGGAAGAAGGAAAGTCTCCAAGGTTTCCCTCCGACTAAACGGAGTTCCAATTCCATCTAAGGACTCCGTAACCGTTCTCGGCGTCAAGATCGACAAATACCTGAACTTCGCCGAGCACATCAGGACGCGTCCGCAAAGGCGGGAGCAGTGACGACATCGCTTGCCCGCCTTTTGCCCAACATGGGAGGCCCCAAGCAGGCCAAGAGAAGAACCCTAGCCCTCGTGACGCAGTCGATCATACTGTATGCGGCACCTGTATGGCACGAGGCGCTGAGGGTTAATAGGAACGCGCAGAGACTGCTGAGCGTCCAGCGCAGAATGGCGCTGCGCGTTTCCTGCGCTTACAGGACGGTCTCGCTCGACGCGGCCCTCGTTCTGGCGTCGATGCCCCCCATCGACCTCCTCGCACTAGCAAGGAGCAGAGCCTACGACGGAGTGGGGGGTGCCGGAAGCGAGGTGGCCGAAAGTTGGCAGGCCAGGTGGGAGGAGGCAACTTGCGGCTTGTGGACCCGCAGACTCATCCCCAACATCAAGAGATGGGTCGAGAGGCGGCATGGACAGCTGAGCTATCACCTCACACAAATGCTGTCAGGGCACGGCTGCTTTGCGTACTACCTACACCGATTCGGCATATTGGGAAGCCCCAGGTGCAGGTTCTGCGACGAAATCGATACCGCGGAACACTCCCTCTTCCAGTGCTGGAGATGGGAGCGCGAGCGAACAATGATCTCGCTTGCACTGGGGTACACAATGACTCCCGAAGACCTGGTCGAAGCAATGCTCGTCGACGAGGCCCAGTGGCAGCGGATAAACACCCTCATCTCAAACATCCTGAGGTGTAAGGAGGCAGCAGGAAGAGCCGAACAACGGGCCGCCGCTGCTGCTGCCCATGCGGGGGAGGATACCGGCACTGAAGACCAGTGACCCGAGGCCAATCGCGGTCGGGTGGAAGAGTGGCATGCGAAAGAGCACACGTAACATCGAATTCCATCGCAATGCCCCCTACCCGACCGTCAAACCAGGAGGCCAACCAACGAGGAGGAACAAATCGGACAGGTAGAAGAGAGGCATGCGAAAGAGCACACGTTTCATCGAATTCCATCGCAATGCCCCCTACCTGACTGAGCAACCAGGAAGCCATTCATGAGAGGAACTTGGAGGCCCAAACGAAAAAGGCATCTGCCCGAACATCCAGGGCGGGAGATGTCGAAGATCCCGACATCTCGGACCGAGCATCCCGGAAAAAATGCCTGACGGCGAAACCCGGGTGCTCGGTAGGGGGGAGTTTTAGTCAGTGAAGTCTGACACTATCCACTTCGATTAAGATTTCTCCTCCCTGCGTCGAGCTAAAAAAAAAGAAAAAAAAAAGATGGATACGATGAATTTGATTTAAGATCAGCTTTATATCGGGTTTTACTTGAGACGTAGCAACCTTTGAGTGTCAATCAGCAATCATTTTTAACATTGATAAATTATCGGGAAGCCTTTTTTGAATTTGCTCGGCCAGACAACATAAAAAGTTCTTGCATCTTTCCCTGACTTCCATCAAATCGTTTTGATCAAGTTTTTGTGATATTTCTTGAAAATCAAAACCAAAATATATTAACGCTGTATGCATAAGATGTTCTCGGAAATTAAATTCTACAAGTTCAGAATCCACCAGTTTTTCCAATTGTAATGGCACAACAATTCTTCGCAGCAAGTTTTTATACAATAAAAATAGATCCTCAAATAATTTGGTCGGCTCAACATTGTCACTTTGAAAAAGTAAATTCAATTGAGTGACATTTTTTAATTCATTTTTTTAAAAAATTAAGAAAGCCTTGAAAGGAAGCCTCTGCATGATATCATAGAGCTGTTCTGCCATGAAACATTTGTCTTGAGATCTAGCAATCGAAAAGAGCAGCCTTAATTCCTCCCACTGCTCCAATATTGTATTAATGGCTTGATAGCGAGCGAGCCAGCGGGTTCCGCTAAGTCCTTGTATTTTTTTTTTGGATCCTTGTTTTCATTCATTGTTTCATACAATGTTTTGCAGAAGTCAACACGTTTAGGACTGTATGAAAACCAATTATGGGCTTCTCTCACTAAAAATTCTAACTGACGTGGTAATAATTCAGCCGCTTTTTCCGCGCATAAATGCAAAGAGTGGCTAACACATTTGACAATAATTAAATCCGGCAGTTCTCTTTTTAATATAGCAGTTACCGAATTATGTTTACCGACCATAACGTTTGCTCCATCAACGCCGATTCCGATCATATTTTCAATTGCTTCATGAACACTTTTTGCGTCACATTCTATTATTTTTAATATTCTATAGAAAGTTGTGACAAGTTGTTATGTTTCGTGAGAAAAATATCGCACCATAATACATAAGAATTTTTGTGTTGAGAGATCAGTGCTCTCGTCGATAATAATCGAATACGGAAAATCTCCTATCTCTTCAATTAAAGCTTCAAGCATTGATGGACCAAGCACATTTTTATCAACATTGAACACTTAGTACGATGCACTTTGAAGTTATAATAATTTGAAAAACCCCTAAAATACCCCTAGACATATTACACCCCTAAAACAAACCCATTCCACTTAAAAAACCCTAAATCTGGGGGGAAAACCCCCAAGTTGGCGACGCTGAATCAATCTAAGGCGGTTATTCTGTAACTCTTCCTTTATTAAAGGATCCTTTAAAATTAGGTAAAGTTTGGTTTCCACTTAAAATATCGTTTGTAATTCAATTGTTTACATCGTAAACCGTACTTGACCTAATTTTAAAGGATCAAACAGCAAACATCTAAGACTGATCTAAAAAGTCATATCTCTTTGTTTACATAGCTATTAAATAAACAAGGAAGGGCAGAAAAATTGGTTGTCAAAAAAGTATTTTTTGAAGTTCTCAAGTGATGTGTGATTTTTTTCTGAAATTAAATTTCGTTCTAAATGGTCGAAAAGAATTATCGGCACAACATCAAAAATACGACAAAATCGATGATTTTCGGAACCAGAGTTTGACGGCGCGTGTAAGCTAAACGACTGACTTATAATAAATGTTTTTCGAATCAATATTAAGCTTCATTCACATAGGCTTAGTGCAGGATTAGTGGTAAGGTAAGAAAGTTTAGCCAACTGTTTATTATGAGAACGTTCACATTGACTTAAGCGGTAAGATTGGTATGGTAGTGGTACTGCAGAAGCTACAAGCTTTTTAACTTCTGCAGTACACTGTTACAAGCAACCAATCAGATGATGCGCATTTTGACGCATGTCATTAAATGACATTTAATGACGAGATATTTTTGAATTCTAACCTTAAAGTTGAAAATTAAGTATTAATTCTAAAGTATTAATCGTGATATTACGCTTATATACGCATTATTTTAAGGTTAATTTGATGTCACTACCAACATAATTACACTACCATACGAAATCACCGTTGTTCTTACCACGTTATGTGAATGATCCGAACTTAAAACGATTCTTACCACTGCAGTACCAATATTACACTTCTGCACTAAGTCTATGTGAATGATACCTAATAGATAATTTAACGTTCTACAAAAAAAGATCCACAGTTTTTTACCCTGTTTTGCTTACTTTTAGAGATATTTGAAAAACCAAACAGCATTGCGTTCTTTGTTTACAAGAAAGTTAATAAATTTTTGGCCCGTGTTAATTTTTTGAAGAAAATAAATCCCACTAATAGAAGTTTATGAAATTTCTACGAAGTTTTTAAATTTCTTTTTCACCCATTTTCTCCTAGCGTCGTCATATGATGACACATTTAATACATGAAAAATTAACGTTGCAACCCATTGAAATATTAGAATAACATATCAATTTACGCATGACCATTTCTGTTTTTAATCATACTTGTCAGAAAAAATTATTTCATCTCTGAAAGTAACCCAGGTTGAACGTGATTATTTTTTAAAATTGAGTGATTTTTCAAAAGTACAAAATTATGATGTCAATGACAAAATAAGTACAATTGCGGTGAAAATATTTTGCATGTTTCTTTATATTTTGAATATATAATATGCAAATGTCTTTTGCAAAAAATTTAAATATTTACAATGCAATTTTCAAAAAAGTTATTTCATTATATTTTTTACTATCGCCATATGACGACGCTAGGAGAATATAGGTACATACACTTTTTTTGTTTTTCAGAAAATCAAATGTGACCAAACTATTGGATTTAATAGAAGAAGAAAATGATAATGTACCAAATATTTTTATTGAACCCCCGAAGTAAGCGAATTAACTGACGAGGATTCAGATGAAGAAGTTGGAATGAATATAGACAACTTATAATTCCGGAGAATATGGGTTTAAATATGAAAGGCATCAGTCTAAAAATTGGTAAGTAGGCTTTGAAAAATGTTGGTAGTATTTAAAATTTTGTGGCATTCCGTGGAAGTCCTTACATTTGGCATTCTGGTGTATGTGAATTTCACTTGTGATTAACCCCTTTTTAAAGACTATAAAATTCTCTACAATACTAGTATATATTATATTTTTTAAATATTAATAGATTGCAGATTTTACCCCCCCCCCCTAATACGCTTTTTCGCCTATAACTTGTTTATTTTCATTTTTATGAAAACTTTAACAGTGTTACTTATAAAAATGTCTTATATCGGGGTTCAATCGCGATATTTATACCTAGCATAACGAAGATATAAGTTAAAATTATTTACGTTACCTATAAACGAGATATAACGTTGTTATAGTTATATCAATTATAGGCGTGGTTTAAGACTGAATCGGTTTGAATTGTATAGTAACGTCACAGTTTGTGACGTTTGATCATTTAAATTTTGTCGGCTTCGTTTACCAACTTGCAATAAAAGTCAAATTTATATGATATAGGTTAGAATTTTTATTAATATAATTTCGGCTAACATCCAGAAAATGAGATGTGTCGCGATCTAGCTTAAACTTGGCGGATAGATGCTTCTAAACATGCTTGTTGCGAAAACGTAAAAATTGTTTTACGGAAATGCATAATTTCGTCATAATTAATTATTTTATAGTGGTGTTGCTTCGAGCGCGGTTGTGACAGCTCGCGATTATTTCTTTGCGTTATACCACAGCTATACTACCCCTGAGGTAGGTATAAGGTGGCGTAGTTTTACCAGTTATAGTTATAACAGGGCTATACTACGGTTGGCTTATACACCGTTTATAGGTAGTGAAGCTTGGTATACCCGTGTTATAACAGTGATATAAAGTTATACTACGTTTATAAGTAAGGCTGTAAGAGTATAAAGTTCTCTACAAAATATATTTTTTCCAAATTTTTCTGTGGCATACTATTCCTGAAATAATCTTCACTGCCATATTGGAAAATGGTAACTAATGGAAACCAAAATCGCATTTTAACATTTATTTCAAAAATCATCTGTTATCAAAAAATATTTAAAACAAGACTTCTTTTGTTCTTAGCACATTTTTTAATATTTAAAAATGTTGAAAAAATATATCTTATACAGAATTTTATGGTCTTCAATTCTTGTCTTGACTATAATTTTTCGAAAAAAGTAAAAATAAATTAACTATAAGCGAAAACCCGTATCAGGGGTGATCCCCCAATTGGGGGAGACTCTTGTATGGAATTTTAGGGAACCTTTGAGGAGTTTATTAAGACACTCCAATATACACATCTCTGCACAGTAAAAAATGTTTCGTCGGTTCAAATAAATTTATTTGGAGCAAACGAAAAATTTCATTATATGTATATTGCCGTGATAAGCTACTGGAAACAAAATTTTAATTTTTATAGCGGGGAAAAAGACGGCACTTTAAACTGCTCCGGCTAGCTGAATTTTTACTCTTATCAAGGGCGTAAATTGGATTCGATTATTGTTAAAAGAACACTTCATTATGTTACTGATCATTTGTAACTCAATCAAAATAAAATAATAAATCTTAGCTTGTACTTGAGTTCTCTTCGTATCTTTGGTGCTGTATCTATTTGAATCGACTATACTCAAATGAAATTCTTCCATACAAATTATGTTCATTTATTACAAGTAAATTATATGAAACATATTATAAATCCTAACTAAACAAATTAAGTGTACAAATGATTAATCTTAAAAACCAACATCCCCCCCCCCGTTTAATCGCACTAATTAAATATTCATCGTCGTATGATGTTTTTATAAAATAATAACTGCGTACGCACAATTCTTACCGATTGTTCTATCTTCGAAGAATCTGTTTTTGTCGCACCGCACTCGAGTAGCCTGGGTAGAAGTCAATCAGCTCCAAATTTCTTCCTTTAAAATTACCATTATAAAATAATTGCCAACCATTAATCGCTCCCAACGAAATATTCTTCATTTAAAATTACTAATGCCCGATTGCACCATGTTTGACTAAATGTGTCGCTTAGCAAAGGGACCCTTAACTATAAGGTGCACCTTAATTTAGGTTGCATTGCACCACTCGTGTTTAACGTCCCCTTAGTTAAACCTCGGCAACACTGCATTTGTCTAGTAACTTTGGTTATGTTTTAGGGATTTTTCATTAAATTTATGTTTAGATTGGTTAAAATTTTAAAGATGTTTTTTCATTTGAAATTTAAACGAGATCCGTATGCCATAATAGGAAATCTTCATTTCCATACCCCAAAAAGTCTTTCAGCAGCATTTCTGGCGCGAATGTGGAATTCATTATATCGTTGTTGTGGTGGTGTTTCTGGATTCAGAAGAGGAGTTAGCAAATATGGTCTAATATTGTATCCACTATCCCCTACAAGTAATGAATTATGAAATGCGTTACTTTCAAATTGTCCCCTTAAAATGGAATTGTTAAAAATGGTAACATCGTGTGCTGACCCAGGCCATCGTGCAACAACATTTACAAATTTTAAATTTGCGCTTGCTACGCCCTGAACATTAATGGAGAAGTTACATTTTCTATTACGTAATACTTCAGCATCTTTTCCTCCAGGTGACAGAATCTTTACGTTACCTTACGAATCATTAATTGCACCGACTACCCGAGGAAATTCTGCAATATCATAAAAATTTCTCTGCGCTTCCATAACTTCCTCATTTGTAGTTGGAAATTTAACGTAACGTTCATATAAACCTGCAATCGCTTCTGAAACGCTTTTGACAATAAACCACCAATATCGGCTATTGACAGCAAGTGGATTCCCGTTGCATAAATTCTTAGGGCAATTAAAAGTTGGTTTACAGGAGATACAGAATTATTTCTGTCATACGGATATTCAAGCAATCTTTTAAAAAATGATAAATCATCCATACCATAAATATAGTGAGCCCTTTCGTAAATTTGTATTGGAAAACTATGCTTAGTATTTCAAAAATTTCTAAATCATTATTAATCAAGCCATTCTCCATTTCTATCATTATCGCAAATATCTGTCACTTTAAGGTTAAGTTTAAGTTTAGACGGTAGATTTCTGAGGCTTAAATTTAGGTGCTCAGTAAGAGATTAAGGGACCATCATTAATTCAATGGTGCAACGGAATAAGGGGCCTTTAACGATTTAAGGGACCCTTAAATTTTAATTGTAGGTGGTGCAATCGGGCATAATACTCTTGCGAAATTTTGACCATCTCCAAAATTATCTGCCCATAAGTTTTAGCTGACACCATCCAAATTTTTCTTAACAAAATCAGCAATTCAATTCCGTCCACAATTCTCAACGAATACCATGCAAATTCAAACAAATCAAAAATACGTCTTTCTTCCTTGACGGATACTAAGCAAATCTTCAAATCAAAAATACGTCCTTATATCGTACTTTGGTGGACACTATGTGAATTCAATTATAATTCAAAAATAAAACAAAAATAATTAAATCATGTAACTACGTCCGTACTCTTCCAGGGACGACCAGCGAATTAAAAATTAATTAACCATGTCACTACGTCCGTACTGCTCAATGGACGGCAAGTCAATCCTCTCTCTACCCAATCTCTTCATTAATCCCACCAAAAAATCTTCTATGAGCCGGCGTATTCGTACACTTTTCATTCTTTTCCAATTTAATCTGTCCTTGTCCGTATTTCACTTTCTCATCACATACCGTTATCACTCGTCTTTACAAATTTCATCACTTAATTTGTTTCGCTATAATTTTATTAACAATGATCAAATACTTATAATTTGTTTCTCACGTCTTTATGAACCCACATTTGATGACAAGACTTCATTTGAGTTTTCTTTTGGATATTTGAACAAACAGCCCTTCATAATAAATTATTGGTACTTGTAAGACCCAGGTACAGATCGAACAACCCACTCAAGTGATCTCTTAATTTAAATCTTAGCAACTAATGTGTCTTTTCTAAATTAATCGACTGCCCTATTTTGGATCAGCGCAACACCCTCCAAACGATTATAAATTGTGAGGTTTGAATCATGGCAATATGTTACGGTCAATGATGTGAATTGGGCATTGAGGTCAATGGCCGGACAATGACAATAAACTAAAAATTATTCCCTTTGTAATAAGTTGCAAAGCAATGGTCTAATATGTTTTGTTAATTACAAAAAAGTCCTTTACTTGCATTCAACACAATGCTAAGGCAATGTTCAGCGTAAACATGTTTAGAGCAATGCTCACACTTATTTTATGGCTTTGTGTTTTTCTTTCTTGGATAAAAATGACATCGGCCCGGGGAACCTTCAGCTGTTCTTAAAACTTCTTCACATTTGGCAAATGCTGCCTGCTCCTCATTACCCGAGGAAGTCGACCATTAAACTGTAAATACACGATGCAATGATTGTACCGACATTGTAACAACTTTGAGATTGTATGCGAAAATTGCATAGCGTGTGCTCGCTACTGGTGGTCTCACCGATATTGCATGGTTGTATGGACCTCTCATCCAATTTGATATCGCATACAACAGATTGTATGGAAATTGCATCGTGGGTGTTGTGCTGACCAATATTGTACCGATTTTAGTTTAGTGGTTGTTAAAGCAATGCAGTTCACTACGAGTATTATAATCATCAAAATCGTTAGTTTTTAATATTTTTACAAGACGAAGATCAGAATACAAGGATTTTTCTACAAGCCATTGTTTGACCCACTTTGGTTTCTCTTTTTTGGGTTTTGGTTTTTGACTGCTCAATAATACACCAGCACTTACTTATTACCAAAAACATTTTTGTACTCAAAGTTACATCGGCCATCGATACAGACATTTTGCTACACAAATGAAACCGTGTCTTTAATGCGGTACTTGTTTTTAAATGGTAAATCATATACGACCATCACCGTAATATCTTTGGATACGAATAATTAAAAATAACGCACAACTCCTAAAAATTGATAAGGTACTGAGACACTTGATAAATTTGCCAATCAGCGTCTACGTAAATAGAGTATAGTATTTCACTCGGTTACCGGCGACGCCGTGTTGTGGTTCTAGGGTTAAAAAACGGAACATTATTTACAAAAAATATTATTTAGAGGTGTTTGTCTTGCAGGAAAATGGATCCTGGAGGTGATTGTATGGATAATTTCGCCCCAGAATTAGAATTATTCAATACTATCTTAGATTTACATAATGTGCTAACAAATCTATAATTGTATCTTTATGGATGCAGCTTTCTGAAATATGCAGGAGGAGAACCAGTGGCAGCATGCAGGAAGAAGTGGCAGCATCCGTAAGTTATTAATCTCAATTCTTTTTTAAATCAAATGGCCCAGTCAATCTGTATTGATAGCATAATAAAGTCAGGGAAAGCTGATGCAATACAGTTTTTGTGTGGACTAGCAGCGCCGTAGCAAGCTCTTCTGGTGCCTGAGGCAAATTTAAATATATATGCGCCCCCCTCCCAAAAGATTCATAACGGTTTGAAAATTTTAAACTATTATTTATTGGGTTTTGTTAAGGTTTAGCGCCCCCGTTGTGATAGCGACTGAGGCATTTACCATCATTGCTTCAGCGTTGCCAAAGCGTATAGTGTGACAACCATCAATTTCGCTGCCATTTTTAAAAAAAATTTGGCTTAGTTCAAATTTGGACAAAGAAGATTCAAATCTATTTCCACAGTATTCTTGGTTTATATCCACAGTCAACTTTAGTACCCCCCCCCCCCAAGCCCTTCTTACTAAGTTCTTTTATTCACAAACTTCAGAGGTAAACATGCACAAAAACTTTTTTTGAATAATAAATTTTTGCAATCACAAACGCGTGAGCGGCAGACATATGTTTCAAGCTTTTTTGCTATCATCAGTACCGCATACACATGGAAAAACACTACACTTGTAACTGCAAAATGACACTACGGCAAATCGTTCATTCAGGTAAACAGAAGCACAATTTGCCCACTGCAAAACCGTCTGAACTAAAGCCTACGTGTTCAACAACCAATAGGTAATTAATGTTTAAATTGAATTTAGCGCAGTTCATAATCCTGCTTTGATAATATAATAAATTTTTGCAATCACAAACGCGTGAGCGGCAGACATATGTTTCAAGCTTTTTTGCTATCATCAGTACCGCATACACATGGAAAAACACTACACTTGTAACTGCAAAATGACACTACGGCAAATCGTTCATTCAGGTAAACAGAAGCACAATTTGCCCACTGCAAAACCGTCTGAACTAAAGCCTACGTGTTCATTATCAAAGCAGGATTATGAACTGCGCTAAATTCAATTTAAACATTAATTACCTATTGGTTGTTGAACACGTAGGCTTTAGTTCAGACGGTTTTGCAGTGGGCAAATTGTGCTTCTGTTTACCTGAATGAACGATTTGCCGTAGTGTCATTTTGCAGTTACAAGTGTAGTGTTTTTCCATGTGTATGCGGTACTGATGATAGCAAAAAAGCTTGAAACATATGTCTGCCGCTCACGCGTTTGTGATTGCAAAAATTTATTATATTATCAAAGCAGGATTATGAACTGCGCTAAATTCAATTTAAACATTAATTACCTATTGGTTGTTGAACACGTAGGCTTTAGTTCAGACGGTTTTGCAGTGGGCAAATTGTGCTTCTGTTTACCTGAATGAACGATTTGCCGTAGTGTCATTTTGCAGTTACAAGTGTAGTGTTTTTCCATGTGTATGCGGTACTGATGATAGCAAAAAAGCTTGAAACATATGTCTGCCGCTCACGCGTTTGTGATTGCAAAAATTTATTATATTATCAAAGCAGGATTATGAACTGCGCTAAATTCAATTTAAACATTAATTACCTATTGGTTGTTGAACACGTAGGCTTTAGTTCAGACGGTTTTGCAGTGGGCAAATTGTGCTTCTGTTTACCTGAATGAACGATTTGCCGTAGTGTCATTTTGCAGTTACAAGTGTAGTGTTTTTCCATGTGTATGCGGTACTGATGATAGCAAAAAAGCTTGAAACATATGTCTGCCGCTCACGCGTTTGTGATTGCAAAAATTTATTATATTATCAAAGCAGGATTATGAACTGCGCTAAATTCAATTTAAACATTAATTACCTATTGGTTGTTGAACACGTAGGCTTTAGTTCAGACGGTTTTGCAGTGGGCAAATTGTGCTTCTGTTTACCTGAATGAACGATTTGCCGTAGTGTCATTTTGCAGTTACAAGTGTAGTGTTTTTCCATGTGTATGCGGTACTGATGATAGCAAAAAAGCTTGAAACATATGTCTGCCGCTCACGCGTTTGTGATTGCAAAAATTTATTATATTATCAAAGCAGGATTATGAACTGCGCTAAATTCAATTTAAACATTAATTACCTATTGGTTGTTGAACACGTAGGCTTTAGTTCAGACGGTTTTGCAGTGGGCAAATTGTGCTTCTGTTTACCTGAATGAACGATTTGCCGTAGTGTCATTTTGCAGTTACAAGTGTAGTGTTTTTCCATGTGTATGCGGTACTGATGATAGCAAAAAAGCTTGAAACATATGTCTGCCGCTCACGCGTTTGTGATTGCAAAAATTTATTATATTATCAAAGCAGGATTATGAACTGCGCTAAATTCAATTTAAACATTAATTACCTATTGGTTGTTGAACACGTAGGCTTTAGTTCAGACGGTTTTGCAGTGGGCAAATTGTGCTTCTGTTTACCTGAATGAACGATTTGCCGTAGTGTCATTTTGCAGTTACAAGTGTAGTGTTTTTCCATGTGTATGCGGTACTGATGATAGCAAAAAAGCTTGAAACATATGTCTGCCGCTCACGCGTTTGTGATTGCAAAAATTTATTATATTATCAAAGCAGGATTATGAACTGCGCTAAATTCAATTTAAACATTAATTACCTATTGGTTGTTGAACACGTAGGCTTTAGTTCAGACGGTTTTGCAGTGGGCAAATTGTGCTTCTGTTTACCTGAATGAACGATTTGCCGTAGTGTCATTTTGCAGTTACAAGTGTAGTGTTTTTCCATGTGTATGCGGTACTGATGATAGCAAAAAAGCTTGAAACATATGTCTGCCGCTCACGCGTTTGTGATTGCAAAAATTTATTATATTATCAAAGCAGGATTATGAACTGCGCTAAATTCAATTTAAACATTAATTACCTATTGGTTGTTGAACACGTAGGCTTTAGTTCAGACGGTTTTGCAGTGGGCAAATTGTGCTTCTGTTTACCTGAATGAACGATTTGCCGTAGTGTCATTTTGCAGTTACAAGTGTAGTGTTTTTCCATGTGTATGCGGTACTGATGATAGCAAAAAAGCTTGAAACATATGTCTGCCGCTCACGCGTTTGTGATTGCAAAAATTTATTATATTATCAAAGCAGGATTATGAACTGCGCTAAATTCAATTTAAACATTAATTACCTATTGGTTGTTGAACACGTAGGCTTTAGTTCAGACGGTTTTGCAGTGGGCAAATTGTGCTTCTGTTTACCTGAATGAACGATTTGCCGTAGTGTCATTTTGCAGTTACAAGTGTAGTGTTTTTCCATGTGTATGCGGTACTGATGATAGCAAAAAAGCTTGAAACATATGTCTGCCGCTCACGCGTTTGTGATTGCAAAAATTTATTATATTATCAAAGCAGGATTATGAACTGCGCTAAATTCAATTTAAACATTAATTACCTATTGGTTGTTGAACACGTAGGCTTTAGTTCAGACGGTTTTGCAGTGGGCAAATTGTGCTTCTGTTTACCTGAATGAACGATTTGCCGTAGTGTCATTTTGCAGTTACAAGTGTAGTGTTTTTCCATGTGTATGCGGTACTGATGATAGCAAAAAAGCTTGAAACATATGTCTGCCGCTCACGCGTTTGTGATTGCAAAAATTTATTATATTATCAAAGCAGGATTATGAACTGCGCTAAATTCAATTTAAACATTAATTACCTATTGGTTGTTGAACACGTAGGCTTTAGTTCAGACGGTTTTGCAGTGGGCAAATTGTGCTTCTGTTTACCTGAATGAACGATTTGCCGTAGTGTCATTTTGCAGTTACAAGTGTAGTGTTTTTCCATGTGTATGCGGTACTGATGATAGCAAAAAAGCTTGAAACATATGTCTGCCGCTCACGCGTTTGTGATTGCAAAAATTTATTATATTATCAAAGCAGGATTATGAACTGCGCTAAATTCAATTTAAACATTAATTACCTATTGGTTGTTGAACACGTAGGCTTTAGTTCAGACGGTTTTGCAGTGGGCAAATTGTGCTTCTGTTTACCTGAATGAACGATTTGCCGTAGTGTCATTTTGCAGTTACAAGTGTAGTGTTTTTCCATGTGTATGCGGTACTGATGATAGCAAAAAAGCTTGAAACATATGTCTGCCGCTCACGCGTTTGTGATTGCAAAAATTTATTATATTATCAAAGCAGGATTATGAACTGCGCTAAATTCAATTTAAACATTAATTACCTATTGGTTGTTGAACACGTAGGCTTTAGTTCAGACGGTTTTGCAGTGGGCAAATTGTGCTTCTGTTTACCTGAATGAACGATTTGCCGTAGTGTCATTTTGCAGTTACAAGTGTAGTGTTTTTCCATGTGTATGCGGTACTGATGATAGCAAAAAAGCTTGAAACATATGTCTGCCGCTCACGCGTTTGTGATTGCAAAAATTTATTATATTATCAAAGCAGGATTATGAACTGCGCTAAATTCAATTTAAACATTAATTACCTATTGGTTGTTGAACACGTAGGCTTTAGTTCAGACGGTTTTGCAGTGGGCAAATTGTGCTTCTGTTTACCTGAATGAACGATTTGCCGTAGTGTCATTTTGCAGTTACAAGTGTAGTGTTTTTCCATGTGTATGCGGTACTGATGATAGCAAAAAAGCTTGAAACATATGTCTGCCGCTCACGCGTTTGTGATTGCAAAAATTTATTATATTATCAAAGCAGGATTATGAACTGCGCTAAATTCAATTTAAACATTAATTACCTATTGGTTGTTGAACACGTAGGCTTTAGTTCAGACGGTTTTGCAGTGGGCAAATTGTGCTTCTGTTTACCTGAATGAACGATTTGCCGTAGTGTCATTTTGCAGTTACAAGTGTAGTGTTTTTCCATGTGTATGCGGTACTGATGATAGCAAAAAAGCTTGAAACATATGTCTGCCGCTCACGCGTTTGTGATTGCAAAAATTTATTATATTATCAAAGCAGGATTATGAACTGCGCTAAATTCAATTTAAACATTAATTACCTATTGGTTGTTGAACACGTAGGCTTTAGTTCAGACGGTTTTGCAGTGGGCAAATTGTGCTTCTGTTTACCTGAATGAACGATTTGCCGTAGTGTCATTTTGCAGTTACAAGTGTAGTGTTTTTCCATGTGTATGCGGTACTGATGATAGCAAAAAAGCTTGAAACATATGTCTGCCGCTCACGCGTTTGTGATTGCAAAAATTTATTATATTATCAAAGCAGGATTATGAACTGCGCTAAATTCAATTTAAACATTAATTACCTATTGGTTGTTGAACACGTAGGCTTTAGTTCAGACGGTTTTGCAGTGGGCAAATTGTGCTTCTGTTTACCTGAATGAACGATTTGCCGTAGTGTCATTTTGCAGTTACAAGTGTAGTGTTTTTCCATGTGTATGCGGTACTGATGATAGCAAAAAAGCTTGAAACATATGTCTGCCGCTCACGCGTTTGTGATTGCAAAAATTTATTATATTATCAAAGCAGGATTATGAACTGCGCTAAATTCAATTTAAACTTTTTTTGAATGTTTTATTTGCACGAAAATATTTTTCCATAGGGAAATTAAACAAAATACTTTGGAAATAGCATCCAGATATATGAACAATCGGTAAAACGGAAGTCTTGATAACTCGGAGCACTTTTTGATCTTTGAACCACTAGAAGTTCCACTTTACTTTTATTTGTGGGAATTCTCTTAATATCGTTTCTTTGAAATATTGTATACAAATTTTGATGTGATATTTTATATTTTGTTTGTAATTACTTTGTTACCCACTAAGTTATCTTCACTATTTGAAACTGTACTTTATTACCCATAACCACGCCCATCCAGTAACAATCAATCTTGACTTTCGCTTAGTAACACAAAAAAACTTGACTCCTCGCCTGAAAATTAATTTGAAGTAATTTATGCCTTCTCAAAGCTTGCACATGAAATTTATTAGATTTTTTGTTTTTTCCAACTCGTAATTGGCCTGTCAAGGAATTAATCTAAAATTATTTTTTCTGAAAATAAATTTGCATCAGAACAATAATTATTATAAGTCGATTCAGCATAATAATAGCCCCTACACACGATCCGATTTCTAGGTCCAACTTGCGACCCGACCAGATTGGAGATTGCCTCCACACGATCCGACCGCGTTGGAGTTTGCCTCTACACGGTCCAATCTCGTCGGCCCGACACCAGCTGCGCCTGATATTACAAGAATAATACAAGAATATTATTCTTGTATTAAATATAATGATTAAATAATCCGTGGTGTTTGGGAGAAAACTGATAAGTGCAAAAGTAATGTCTTTCAGTATAGCTGTTTTAAAGTTCAATATCGTTCAATAAATAGTAAAATATCAATAAAAGATCAATTTATTTTTATTTATTCATTTATTAATTATGTACTTAGAATGTAATAATAATGTTTAATAATCCAGTAATTAATAGAATGTAATAATAATAATAATGTTTAATAATCCAGTAATTTTTTGAAATTAATAACTGTCATATTTGTACCATAATATGTTTAAACTTATCAGTTTTCTCCCAAACACCACGGCATTCATTCTCTTTAAAGCTTTGAACCGATTAACATGGCTCCGAATTTATCGAAATTTAGTATAGCAGGAATTGCGCTAAAGGCTATGGTCAAAAAATGGTTACGCGATCGAAAAAAATTCAGCGTATAGAGATAATAACAAACAGTTACGCATTTTTTAAATTTTGTATTATGTTCATCAATCAAATATATAACAAGTGCTTTCTATAGAAAACTATAAAAATGCTATATTTTGACATGAAATAATTTTCAATTTGTTATCGAGTTATTATAAAAATATTTTATATGAACAGAAAGTGAAAATATTTAAATATTATTCGAGAAACCCTTTTAGACGTTTCATATCTTTTCGTGAGAACTACAAAAATTATCACCTATAATTACATTTTGAAATCCTAAATTTTTTTAAATGATTATTTAAAACATAGATTTTGGTCAGATTATTACCTCCACTTTTCATTATAATTATAATTATGCATTATAATTTTAATATTTCGTGTGATATTTTGAAGGTATTTAATAAAAAAATAATAAGTTTTTATAAAGTAGGTAGATAACAAGTCGGCTGGGTTGGTGGGTCTGGACCTTCCTACATGATCCGACAAGGAATGGCATAAAAAACAGTTTTTATCAAGATTAGCTCGCCTTATCTGCGATCCGACAACGCTCCACACGGTCCGATCTCGCCAAATTCCAACGCGGTCGGATGGCTACATCGGTGACTACATTTCCTACAAGGAAATGTTGCGAAATTTGTAGGACGACAAGCCTCCACACGGTCCAACTTGAGACCCGACCGACGAGATTGGATTTTAGTACCAACCAGATCGGATCGTGTGTAGGGGCTATAACAAACCAAATTTTATTAAAACTGCTTACAACAAATTGATCTCTAATTTTAGTTACTTCAATGTAAGTAATTATTCTTCTTAAAATGCCGCATTCGTTCAGCGAACGTTGGCTATCAACTTGACCGAAGTCAAGTTGACTGACTAGGCAAAGATATTTGATGGGGGTGTTTCCCGTTGGCTTCCCCATAGCCACAGATTTATATTGGGCTTGAGAGCACAACAGTATATTCGATTAAGTATACAACCACCGTTTCCCTTACACCTGACGGTCACGGTGTAAGTTTAATGCCACACTGATGGTTTGTAATTTATAAAGTAATTAAATCTAATCTTCTACAGGTGCTGGACCCACTGGAGAAACCACCGACCAACCAACAAATCAGAAAGACAATAAGAAATAGCCATAAGCATGTCATATTATGCTATGCTTTGGTTTGTTTATTGTTTATATTAGTATTTAGTTTTAGGTTTATAATACAAAATAGCAAATAAGGGCTAAAGGACACAATTAACAAAATCATTTAGGAGAGATCAAACGTCATTATTACGATCTCTCGTCCATTAGCTCTAATATTTTGTTATTTTGTATTATAAACACAATGTAAGTTTTGTGATAGTCACATTTATTTTGTTTATTATAATGTAAAAGATTCATGTTTTGCTACCTACACTGTAAAAGAAGCACGTAAAAATACATTCAAATACGTGTAATTTTTACATTCAAAATTATAGTCAAAATACATATTGTGTATATTATTTATTGCATTGATAGTATTAATATAATTTCACACTATTATTAATTGAGTAGGTAATACACAATATGTATTTTTACTATAATTTTGAATGTAAAAATTACACGTATTTGAATGTTTTTTTACAGTGAAACTAATATGTATTTCTTGTATGTAATATCAGTCGCTTATATGCAAAATCCAACAAGTCCAGTGAAATAGAAAACTAGATAATGCAGAAAAACTCATAAAATCTTGATGTGACCGAATGAAGTAACCATTTTTTTTGGCATAGCTTGCTACTCAGAGAAAAAAATAGAAATCATTTGAAAAAATGAGGGGCAGTCAGAAGTCTTCAAAAAATAATTATTAGAATGGACATGTCGGGTTTTGCACTTGTACCCCAATTTCTAATACTTTTGGGGTCGTATGAGAAAAATGTTTTCCACTCTGTATAAGCCTTTAGAGTGTACATAAACTGTTTCACCTCTTGCAAGTGGAGCTCCACCTTTCACTTTAATAATTATTAATCTTTTTGAAGGTTGAAATTTGAAATGCCAATAACTGGGTTGCTTCAAAACATTTTGAGTTTCGCTTCTCCAATCTTTAATTAATCACCACATCACTTTCAATTTTGTGAACAGTTGCAAACTTTTTAATTATATTTATTTAGTCATCAGGATGAACAACTACCGCATGTTTTTTATAAATCATTTCAACATACTACACAACTTACAAAACCTTTGAAAATTCAATGGTCACGGGTTATCAAAATGTTGAGCTTTGGAAATGTCAGTTTTTGCATCTAAGATGATATTTTAGTTTCGTATAACTCGGTATTTGTCGGGATTTTCTCTTACAATTTTTGATGGGTATGTAGGATTTTGCATTTCTAATTTTTTGATGTATTAATTTTTGCATCTGAGTGACTGATATGTAAACTTGTATTTCTTAGGAATACTAAGAAAATAATTTTTGTAATTTGAGAACGTTTTCTATAGTTTGTTGAGGTGATATAGAAAGAAACCATTTGTAGTTGGTGTTACCGAAACATTAATCGCCATTTGTGATATTTATTTATATTTAAGATTGTTAATAAAAGCTTCTAAAGCTTTGCAATAGCCAATTTGTTTTCAAATTGGAATGTTAATGTATTATATAGTTTTTCAAATAATCTCTCATCTATTACCTTTAATACCTTGTTATTTTATCATATAAATGCAAGCTAAATTTTGTGATAGTTATATTTATTTTCTCTTACCAAACTAAAAAGTTACCTTGTATTTCTTGAGAATATGAATGAAGGAAAACAAATTTTTGTAATTAGAGTAAGTTTTTTTGTAGTTGACGAGGTATTTACTTTTGGTTATTATTATTGTTAACGGGTTGTGGTTCTGACCCCCACTGCACTGAAGCTTAAGCCTATTGTGCCCCACGTTCCAAGTTTTTACTCCATCAACTGCGTTTCCTCAACAAAGTCGAGTATGCAGTTGAAGGGTGCTTGTGCAATCTCCTCAGTGTCCGGGAATGGAACACCAAGGTGACGTAGCCTGCTCCTAGCCAAGGACGGGCATTTGCATAGGATATGGTGGGGTGTTTCGTCCTCTTCACCACACATCCTACAAATGGGATTTTCAACCAGCCCCATGATGTTGAGGTGTCTGTTAAGGCAGCAGTGTCCAGTAAATAGTCCTACTATCCTTCTCAGTTGTTTCCTACTCAGCTTGAGTATTTCTTTCCTTCTGGGCTCACTCAACGGGTCCCTTATGAACATCCGCGATTGCCTCAGTCCAGGGACTCCCATCCAGTGAGCAAGGTGTTGTTCTTTTAGTTTTTCCCTGATGCCTTTCTTTGCGGTCATATATGAGATCCCGCAGGAAGGCTCAGGGCCTATTAGATGTTTATTTGCAGCCTCTTTCGCAAGTGAGTCTGCTTCTTCGTTACCCTTGATGCCTTGGTGTCCCGGCACCCACATCAGCGCAAGTCTGTTGAGGTTAGCCAGTCTTACCAGTGCATCCGCGCATTGTTTAACGACCTTGGAGTGTGATTCAACTCCTTCCAAGGCCCTTAGTGCTGCCTGGCTGTCAGTCATGATGCAGATCCTCCTATTTTCATAGTTTCTCCGCATCATTTCTTCTGCACAGACCATTATTGCAATTATTTCTGCCTGGAATACAGTGGCGTGGGATCCCAGATTTATGCTAAGGGCTTCACCTGGTCTTCTGCCGCGCACTCCTGCTCCAGTACTTATCTCTGTTTTAGATCCATCTGTGTACCAGATGGTGTCATATCGTTGACTCAGCCCCTGTGAGTTTCCTGCCTCTCCTCTGTCAGGTATAATAATCCTGAAAGGTTTTTGGAAGTTCCTCACGGTGCTAGTTCTATCCGATGTCATGCTAAGCATGCTGTTACTCTTGATTGAGTTCAGGATCATGGTATGTGATCCACTACTTGGATTCACATTCCCATGGTCATTGGTTGCCATTCTATAAGCTGCTAGTAGGGCCTCAGTCTCCACAACTATGTGCAGAGGCCGTAGTCCCAGAAGAGCCTCCATAGACGCGGTTGGCGTAGATGTCATTGCCCCCGTGATGCCTAGGCACGCAAGTCTTTGTAGCTTGTTGAGCCTGTTTATAGTGTTCCCTTTCCTGGCTTTGTGCCACCAGATCAGGGCCGAGTAGCTAATCGTGGGTATCACTACTTTGGTGTAAAGCCAAAGTACCATACTGGGTTTTAGTCCCCACGTTTTACTAATCATGCTCCTACAAGCCCATAGAGCCTTAGTCGCTTTGATTGTAGCGTTCTTTATGTGTTGTGTGAAGGTCAGCCTGTTGTCTAAAGTTACACCCAGGTACTTGACCTCCCTCTTCAGAGGTAGCTCCTCCTCCCACATCCTCAGAGTTCCCACATCTTCTATTTTTGTGCGTCTCGTGAACGCAACAACAGAGGTTTTTCCCGGATTAACCGACAGTCCCTCTCTTGTGCACCATCTTTCGACAGTTCTCAGAGCTTTTTGCATCAGTGATGACACAACTTCCCCAAATTTCCCAATGACAAGGATTGTCCCCCCTGCGGACACCCACATGCGGCGGACACCTCCACAGTTGTCTGACCCAGATTGGCTCTAATTATTTTGTCTCTTAAGGTGGAGCCGATCCATCCCGTAATGGTCGGGTCAACTCCACGATCGTTGACAGCTTTTTCAATCGACTCAAAGGAGGTATTGTCAAACGCTCCCTCTATGTCTAGAAAGATTCCCAGAGCAATTTCTTGATTCTCGAGAGCCCTTTCAATCCTGTGAGTTAATTCATGTATGCTTAACTCACATGATTTCCCCGACTCGTAGGCATACTGGTATCTGTATAGGGGCGAACTAGCCAATACATCGTCCCTAATATGCCTATCAATCAGTTTCTCCAAGGTCTTCAGCAGAAATGACATTAAACTGATTGGTCGGAATGCCTTTGCCTGGGCGTAGGAATCTCGCCCTGGCTTGGGTATAAATACCACTCTGACCTTCCGCCAACTTTTAGGCACATAGTTGAGAGCTAAACTAACTCTGAATATGGCACACAGGGGAGTAGCTAATATCTCCTGCCCCTGTTGTAGTAATGCGGGAAAAATACCATCCTCGCCCGGAGATTTGTATGGTTTGAAGGTTCTTATTGCCCATTCAATCCTCGTTTTATCGATTACCTTTTTTGCTACTTTCCAATGGTCCCTACCAGCCCAACGAGTTGGTATGTTGAGGTGTTCTTGGTTAGTAGCAGAGTGTTCAGGTCTCGGAACACAACCCGGGAAGTGAGTCTGGAGTAATAGTTCCAGAGTTTCCTCCCCCGATGATGTGAACCCTCCCTGTGATTTTACCAAGGTACCCACTTTTCCGTGGTTATCTTTTAAGAGAGCTCTTTGGAGTCTTGCACTTTCTGGAGTGCTCTCCACCTCCCCGCAGTACTTCCTCCAAGAGTCCTGTTTTGCTTTGCGTACTGCATACGCATACCTCAGATGGGAGCTTTTGTAAGCTTCCCAATCAGAAGTTCTCTTGGCTCTGTTAAAGAGTCTTCTTGTTTCAGTCCTAAGGGATTCAAGTTCTTGGTTCCACCATATGGTGTCTCGCTTGACTTTCCTCTCCTTAGGAGGACAGCTTTCTTCATAAGCTGAGATGATGGCCGACGTTATACTGTCGTTCATCATCTCCAGCTCCGCAGTTTTTTTAGGTCTTGACGGACATTCCTCCGTCCCCTGTTTTAGTCTCTCCCTAAAGAGAGCCCAGTCACAGTTTCTTGGATTCCTGTACGCAGCCCTTCCCCAAGGTGGGGTTTCAATATCAAATCTGATATATCTGTGATCCGAGAGCGACGCCTCAGAAGAGACATGCCACTCTCCGATCACCCGACCCACTAGGAGGGTGAATATCGTCAGGTCAATTACTTCTCTCCTTGCCACTGTGACAAAGGTAGGTTCATTGCCCCTGTTCCCTATCTCTAGATTACTACTACAGATATATTCCAAAAGGAACTCACCTCTGCTGTTGGTGTCCGTGCTTCCCCATATAATGTGGTGTGCATTGGCATCACAGCCGATCACTAGTTGTGTTTTCTTGCTTTCGCAATCCATGACAAGGTCCTTGAGCTCCTTGGTTGGAGGTGGTCCTTGCTGGTCATATGGAAGGTATGCTGATGTCACCACTAGGTCCCTCAGACTCCCTTCCATTATTATTTTTGCTTTAGCCGCTATTAGGTCTCTGGTGCAGAGCCCCCATAGTGGTAGGAGACTTAGTCTTTTTTTTGCAATTATGCACACTCTGGGCTGTTTGTCTCCCGGGCTGATTAACTCCCAGTCTTTTAGGACTGTTTAGCCTGTTTAGGATTTTTTCCGGTTCCTCTGTGGGTCCCGGGATCCAGGTCATTACCCTTTTTGGTTTAGGGATGTCCTTGGCGTCCATTACGCCAAGTTTCGCCCCCTCCCAGGGTGTGCCCTCAGCTACCACTCGAGCTAACCATTCCTTAGTGGCCTGATCAGCACAGGAGGCAACCAAGAGCCCCCCCTTTAATTTTACTTCAGAGAATTTTGGAGAAGGTCCCCCTTCCTTGATTTTATCAAGGGCATCCAGAATCATTCCTTTTACAAGGTCGCTCTGTTCGATGCTGAGCTGGATGTCTGGGTAGCCCTCCGGAAAGATTGCTACCCGAGCATCCGTTAAGGCCGACTTATAGGATACAGCTGGTTCAGTGCCCCTGCTTTTCTTCCTTTGTCTGGCCGCTTCTTTCGGTGTGCTACCGTCCGACCGGTTTCGCTTTTGCCCCCCGATCGGGTTATTTTTGTTTGTTTGTTGTTTGGGGTCAGGTGTCAATGAAGTCCATGCCTCTGCTTTTTGTGCTTCCCGGAGTCGCGCATTGCGCCTCCTAGCAGCTCCCGAAGGTTTTTTGGGAGTCTCATTCCTTTCGGAATCTCCTCCCGGTTTGTTTTTATCTTGTGTTGCTTCCATATTTGGTCCCACGAGTAAAGGGGACATATTATGACCCCATCGCACAGCGCCCCATATTCAATGGGTGGCATGAATACAGCGAGATACGCTACGTCTCGAGGTTTCTGCGACTACTGACTGAGCTTCCCCTCAGCCTTGCATCCCTTAGGCGTCGCAGTACCGTAGGAGTGGGGAGGTTTTTATAGTGGTCCTCGTCCACGCGACACAGGCGATTAAGCCAATGCCCTCGTGCCCCTTATCACTACTATCTCCAGGGAGAGTCTTTGCAGCCCATAAGCGGTTTACGATATGATCTTTTGTGAGTGCCGTTAGTCTGGCTTCCTCCACCACAGCCATCTTAACCTTTAAGAGGACAGCAACAACCGGCACAAAGAGTTTTTAAGTCCCGGCCGGCCCCCACCGTCCCCCGTTCGACCAATGGGGGGTTTCCCCACCGCTCGCCCGGGAGTACATGCCTGGGGTTTCACTGGAAGCACGCAAGCCCCCTCACCTCGTCAAGGTTGCACCACTCGGAGGGGGTACTTTTGGTTAGCGTTACTGAAATATTTTTGGCCCTTACCAAACTAATTTCATTTTTGATATTTATTTATATTTAATAATGTAGATTGTTAATAAAAGCTTCTAAAGCTTTGCAATAGCCAAGTTGTTAAACTGGAATGTTAATGTAATGCATAATTGGATATTGATCTTTATATAGAAAATGTTCTATTTACAAACGAGAGGCATTTGTGATACCCATAGTTGTGATATAAATGTAAATTGATAAAGACTAATTTTTTAAAAATAAAGCTTCTATATTTGTAATTTAAGTTTTTACATAAACCATTGTTAAGAATATTGAAGAGATGCTCAAAGATGGTAAATTTAATATTGTAAATTAATCTAAAAATATATCAAAGCTTTATAATTTTGCTTCAAAAACCACTGAACACCATTCATATTTTGGAATAAATCGCAAAACATTTACCACATTGTTGCATATTTCTCAAATTTATAGTCCGAGGTCTAGGCTTCCCTGCACTTATATGACTTCTCACTCTTGTGAATATTTTGTGCGGTAGGTAAAGTACAAAATCAAAACTCGATTAGCTCACTGTTTACATATTCACATAATATTCAGCTCGAAACAAAAGCGCTTTGATGGATATTACAGTAAGAAATATTTGAATTTTTACGCCTTTAAGACCTTGGCGCTGGGTATGACCGCTTCAATGGACTTTTGAAATTTTTAAATAAGCTGCAGATATATCATCGAAATTTGAAAACATTGATTCATGTAGTTGTTTGAACTGCTCTAACTTTTTTATTTAAAACTTTAAACGAACCCCTACCTTCATTGGATATTCCCAATTCTCTTAGAAACAAAACCATCTTTTGGTATCTCTTCTTCCTTTTCGCGGAGTTTTGAGAGTAACATTTGTTTCATCAGCAATTTGATATAGCGGCAATTGAGTGGAATTTTCCAATAAAACAAACATTGATGAGACGTTTTATCATTTTTTTTTATTCAGGTGCCACCAAAGGTTCCATTAGATTTAATTTCGCCAAACAATTGCTGTTCCCAGATATTTTCTTTATACCAAGTTTTGTATCTTTGGTTTAAGAAGGTTTTAGTTAGAAACCATTTGTTGCTTTTATCATTTTGTAATAATAATTCATTTGCCAATTTAACTTTCTGAAATGTCGATTGTGATGGCAATAACTCCACATCCCTCGGATAAATTTGTTTCCCAATAATTGGATAATGCCTTTCCTCATTTTTATAATCATTATTTGTCAAAAAACTTAATTCGGCTAGTCGATTTGCAACTTGCTGCAATGGATTGTTTCCCGTTTTAATTAAGCACTTAATTTGATTAAGTTGGCTTTCAAATGGATATGCACTAAATGTAAGCAAGTTGCAAAATTTTTCCACTTCGTCAACTAAATGGCATAAGTTATGAACATTACTTGTAATATAATCTTTTCCATATATTTCAATGTACTCCTCGAGGTAATCCTCAAGAATTCTTTTTCCAGTAGGCAAGTTCGACTTGTATGTATCCGAACAGCATATCACAATTGCACAGTACAGTTTAAATAATGCCGATACACATCATTTGGGAGAAAATCATTTAGTACCAAAATGCTAATATAATGAAGAACGTTGCAAATTCTGCACCCTTCCAAAAAGCCATACAATCAAGTCCTTGAACTTTACGGTGAATTTCTTTCGGCATTTTAATGTTTGTTAATATTTTGCTTATAGCAATAATGTCTTTCATGGACCATTTCAAATCAAAATTTTTGTAGGAACCCGTTTTCCACCCAGTTAAAAGTCTTTTCATAACACCTAGATAAATCAAATGCAATACGTCTGCAACTGGAAAATCTTCTACCATATTAATTGGTAGGGTTTCTATTGGCGAAGTGTATTTGTGGTAATATACATCATGTCGACTCCGAAAACTAACATCTGTGCGTTTCTTAAAGTCGAAACGAGGAAACACATTACAATGTGATAAATATGAATATTCACCGATGCAGGTACACTTAAACAACCATGTTGCCCGTTAAAGTTAACAACACCTTTTATAAATGCACGCGCAGGCGAATCACAAATAAAGCATCTCAAAGTCGCTTTTACATGCCGATTGTTTACTTCGACCCCATTTTCCAAAACGTTCTTCATTTCTTCACAAAATGGCAATAAAAATTCATCGATAGAAGTAGGTTTATCCTTTCCACAGTAAATACGACCTATGAACATTGGTTTTACGTAAATCATTTCATATGTTGTTGTAAATCGGTAAACCATCCATATTAATCACAGCGGAAAAATTTTCTCACTCCAGAATTTGATTGGAAAGAGGTTCTCGGAATAGTGAAGTGTACCAAAAAAGAAACAATTTGTCTAATCATCTACCGGTTTCGACTAATTCCTAGTCTTCTTCAGGACTGGAAAGGAACGGTGTATTTATTGTGGATGTTACATTACAAAGTTACAACAACATGCTCGGGGGTGAATCACTGTGGCAGTATATTGTACACTTGAGAAGCAGTATAAGCAGTAAGTGGCAGTATAGGCAGTAAGTGGCAGTAAGCGGCAGTATTGGGCAGTAAGTAGCAGTATTAGGTAGTAAATGGCAGTATTAGGCAGTAAGTGGCAGTATCGGCAGTAAGTGGCAGTATCGGCAGTATGTGGCAGTAAGCGGCAGTATTAGGCAGTAAATGGCAGTAAGTGGCAATATCGGCAGTACATAGCAGTATTTGGCAGTTAATGGTAGATCGGGAACAAGAAGTGATAATTCGGAAATTACGTGATAGTCGGGCGGTAGTATCATGTAGGAGTTGCTAATACGTACGTACGGTACGTAACATCTACTTTTTGTTGTAATGGCATTCAATCTATGTTTAGAATTTATTGTTGTTGTTATTTAAAATACAAAACAACATACACTTCTTTAGATTATACCGGGTTATACAAACGATCTGTACCGGATCTGTATATAGCACAAATTTACAAAATGAACTAAAAACATAATTTTGAAAATTATTAGTACTTATCATATTAAAACAAATGTTAATTCTTGTTAAATCAGAATCTGGATTAAATTTTATTATAAAAATGTAGTTAACATTTTAATATTTCGTTCACTTTATTTTTTGATGAACCTATGCTAGCGAATTATAAGTCCACAGATTTACCTTCATAATACTGTATTATTTGCATATACCACATACGAGGGGAGATCAATAAGTTCGGTAAAAACGGTATACGAAAAAGGAGTTATAAGAAATCACAGAATATGGTTTGTATCAAAATCAAATAGGACAGTTTTAAAAAATTAAATTGATTACAACACAGATAATCTGTGTAAATTACACAGATTTAAGCAGCATTCACATATAGTGTAAGAAAATTGGGCACATTTTGATCAAAAAAATCCAAAATCGGTTTTCTGCGATTATTCGACGGATTTCGTTAGGTAATTGTTCGTACTTTAACATACCAAAAAACGTCCTCTCGGAACCCTGAGCTTCTTACCGAATTCTTCGTCTGAAGTTGAAATTTTTTATAAAGGAGTGAAAATGATGTTTTTGCCATTCCGGGGGTAAAGTACTCACTTTTTACCCCGGTTTGCGGGTGTAAAGGGGCACTTTTTTACCCTGCGGTAAAAAAATAGCCAACTGCTATTTCTTAGTAATTTTTAGTAGTATAGTTGGTAATATTACTAGTGCTATTTTGCGATTTATCGACCACGTGTAGGTATTATAAAAAAAAGCGTTAAATTTTTGCTTTAAGTTTCTAAATAGGCGAAGTTCCTACTTTACCTCCCGGAATGGCAAAAAACAGTATATGCACGACGGTAGTAAAGTGACTTTTGGCCCATGGGTAATTGTTTCACTCGGCTGGCGCCTCGTGTAAACAATCCTTTACCCTCGGGCCAAAAAAGTGTCACTTTGCTACCTTGGTGCATAATGTACTATTTTCGGAAAAATATTTTTAAACAAATTTCTATTTCAGCTATATTGTTATCATATAACTCATTAAAAAAATTAAAAACACTTAAAATATTTTAACAACATTCTCGAAATCATGAAAAGAAGAGTTTCCGGGAAGAGTGCAATAAACTCGACCACCCGAAAAAAATTTTCGTGTGCTACACACTAAAGAACAGGCTTAATATTTTAGTCTATAGAAAAAATATTTTGGGTGAAAACCTTAAAAACAACCCCAATATCGACTTTTTAAAAGTAGGGAAATTAGCATTGAATAGGCCGCGCCCCCCAGGCAGACGCGATGAAATGCATCGGCTTTCCCTTCGAAACGGGTGAAATTTTTTCGCTCGGATTTGATTTTTTCTTTGAAATTCGGATAGGTGGGGGTGTGATTAGTAAATATTAGTAATAAATATTAGCAAAAAAATGGAAAATAACCCGTGCATTGCCGAAAAAGTGAAAAAATAAAATTTTTTTTAATTCGATTTTTGGGGTGTGCATTCTATTAGGAGGTTTATCCATCGTCAAAACTCACCCTTTCGGGGCGCCGCTCCGCTCCGCTCTGCACCCCTCCAGGGCGGTTTTGACTCTGGTTACTAGGCTAAACATACGAGAAGCGCCATCCATCAAGAAAACCGGGATAAAAAAACCGGGAGCTTAGAGACCCTTGAAATAGCATTAAAAAGTATAGTTGCGGTATGGGGCAGTAAACTATTACGTTTCGCACCCAAAATATCGAATAAAACAAAAAATAAATCGATGTTACATGTACGAGAGACGAGCTGCATCTGCCGGTGCAAAATTTTCTAATTGTTAGGGTCATTCATTCCACACGTACCGTCAATAAAATGACGACGCGCGGAATCTCGTTAGGATTTTACATGTAAATTTGCTAACTTCAAATTCGATTTACTCAAAAGTTTAGCCACTTTTCACCCAAAATATTTTTACAATTTGCTATATTAACTATGTTCTTTAGTGTGTAGCAGAAGAAATTTTGTTTCGGGTGGTGGTGTTTATTGCACAGTAACCGAGTTTCCTAAAAATGGTCAGGGGATTCTAATTTTTGGATATGTTTTAAGGTTTGGGGTTCTAATAAAAACTCTAAGTTCGCGACCTCGGCGACCGCCCGGAAGTGCCGCCATTTTAAAAAAAATGGCAAAACAAAATGTTTTTTCGCAATATTTCCTTACCAGTTGACTTTAGGACGAAAATGACTACTACGATATAAATTTTATGGAGAATAAAATTTACTACAACTTTTATGTAAGGTATTTTACTGTAAGTCTAATAGTTGCTGAGCGCGAGCACTGTTAAATAGAGCCCATTTTAGAAAATTTCAAAAACGCTCGATTTTGCTCTGAATTTTTTTTATAATTTCTGGTTACTCTATTTATATTAATAGACTTTATCATATTGTTAGAATCAGAAGGAGAAAGGGAAATGTTTGCCGCTGCCCGTCCGGGGGAAACGACACTTGCGTTCTCGCCGGCCTGTGATATAACAGCCGCATATAATTAACTGCATTATTGTGTTAATAAAAACGTTCTGAATAAAGACACGAATTGTGTGTTTTCAACTTATTTCTAACATCAGAAGTGAGATCGTGTCCATGCTCCACAATTAATATGGAGGCGATATTAGCGGAATTTTTGAAGGCTATCAAAAAACAACAACAAAAGGGCTCCTGAGCAAGTAGATTTACCGTTGTTTCGTCCTGACATCGATGATGCCGAGTGTTGGATAAAAGAGGTGACAAAATCAAAAAAAAGAATTTGAGTGGTCGGATTTGCAAATATTGGTAAGAATTGCTAGATTTTTAACTAATGAGGCAAAAATTTGGTTTGAAAATTGGTGTCCGGTCGTACGAAGTTGGGTTGTTTTCAAAAACGAATTTTTAGAGTCTTTTCCCCCAAAGAAAATTATTGGGCGTTTGTTTTATGAAGCTGTAATATTGAATACTTCCGAATGTAATACTTATGTCGCGTACATGCATAAAAAGTTATCATTACTTAAAAATTTACGCGGAAATTGGAGTACCCCTGATTTAATCGAATTAATTGTTTATGGCATCCAAGACAGTAAAGTAAAGGAAGCTGTTACTATGCGTGATTTCATATTTGAGCACAGTTATAAAACCAAGTTGTAAGAAAAATGTTACTAATAATAACAATATTGAACAAATTGGCGCGAAGAGACCGAAACTTGAGCAATTGCAAAAGTCTAGGTTATCATGTTTCAACTGTGGGCGTTTGGGACATATAAGAAGGCATTGTACTTACGTCAGAGACTCGCAGAAAATTCGAGGTCAATCTTCGAGTAGTTACTCTAATCACACACCTGCGCCTGCAATGAAACGTGACGATAAGAACGCATCAAGTTTCAGTAAATGCTCGTTTTGTAATAAACAAGGACATACAGTGGAGGTTTGTTTTACTAAAAATGCCATTGAACGAAGACCCAATGTTAATTTTATTGATCAAGAAAAATCGATACCTACCGTTATAAAAATCGATAACGAAATTTATGTTGGTTTGATCGACACCGGAAGTGACGTCACGTTAATTTCTGATAAATTTATTGACCGCTTTAAATTTAAATTAAAACAAAGTAGTTGCTTATTTTAGTAAAAGAACAACTGCGTACGAGGCTAATTATCATTCATACGAACTTGAGACTTTAGCGATAGTTAATGCTTTGAAACATTTTCGGGTATATTTAATTGGTATCCAATTTCTTATTGTCACAGATTGCAATTCGGTGAAAGCTACTGTAAATAAAAAGGATATTGTACCAAGGGTTGCACGCTGGTGGATGTATTTGCAGGATTTTAATTATCAAATTGTGTATCGGAAAGGTTCCTCCTTAAGTCACGTCGATTTTCTGAGCCGTAATCCGGTGTCAATATTGCGAGTCTCGCGGAATTCAAAAGACACCTGGTTACACATCGAACAGAAAGGGAATGCCGAAGTACAGCAAATGCTAGTAGATTTACAAGAAGGTAAATTAAATTCACGCCAGTATGTTGAGAAAAAGGGTCTTTTGTGCCATGTGCAAACACTGTCTAATAAGGAACAGGTAATTCGATACTTTGTACCTCGACAGAGTAGTCTTGGGCTATTGCGATTGTTTCATAATGAACAATGTCACGTTGGTGTTGAGAAAACTATTTGTTCAATATTGTTGCATTTTTGGTTCCCTAGACTTAGGAACTTTGTGAAAAATTACGTCAAACACTGTCTTGTTTGTACCTTAAAAAAGACACGTACCGGCCCGTTGCAAAGGGAATATACTTTTGCCCGTAAAATCACCTGAGCCCGTCCATACAGTCCATGTAGATTGTCTTGGGCCTTTGCCTGCTTGTAGAGATGGTTTTAAATGTCTTGGTATTAATTGATGCCTTTACCAAACATTGTTATTTAACACCATTAATTACTGTAAAAGCTGAGGAAACTGAAAAGGCCCTGAAAGTATTCATTTCTTGTTTTGGAACTCCAAAGTTTTTGTTATGGATGGTGGAACAAACTTTCATAACTTGTCAGTTTGTAAATTTTTAGACTCAGTTAATATTAATTATCATTTTTTAACACCTGATGTGCATAAAGCTAACGGTCAAGTCCAACGCTATATGTTCAGTATGTGGTGGGGAATTTTGTATTGCTCCATCGTGCAAGTAAACTGCACGCCAGTAAAATGGACTTTGAATTTGACCGTATGAAATTGTTGGTATTACTGACGAAGGACGATACGAGTTAAAGAGAGTTGGTGTGGGGAAGGATTGAATAATCAAGGCTGCCAAGGAACAATTACGTTTATGGCATGTTGACTGGACCCTAGCAACTGATATGGAAGACCTGATTGGTCTACTAGAAAATGAAGGTAATTCTGATTATGATATCTGTATTCATTTAATAGGTTAGCCTGCGTGCTTTAATCATCAGGCTGTTGTTTAAATTTGCTATGGTGTGATCCATAGGTTAGCCTGCGTGCTTTAGTCATCAGGCTATTGTTTAAATTTGCTATGGTGTGATCCATAGGTTAGCCTGCGTGCTTTAGTCATCAGGCTGTTGTTTAAATTTGCTATGGTGTGATCCATAGGTTAGCCTGCGTGCTTTAGTCATCAGGCTGTTGTTTAAATTTGCTATGGTGTGATCCCGTCATGCCTAACAATAGTTTCGACTATTGGAACCTGCATGCTTGAGTCATCAGGTTGTTGTAAATGACTATGGGGTCAGCATACTCCCATAGGGCGGTGAGACACCATACCTGCGTGCTTTAGACATCAGGATGGAATGTTGACTAAGGGTGTCAATATTATGTCAAGACCCGTCATGCCTAACAATAGTTTCGACTATTGGAATTATTCGTTAGAAGAAATCACATCCTGTTGTAATGTGAACTTTTGCTTTTAGATGTAGGCATTGATGATGTTCCAGAGAGCGGAACAAATGTCAGTCTGGCCGTGTTAGAATCAGAAGGAGAAAGGGAAATGTTTGCCGCTGCCCGTCCGGGGGAAACGACACTTGCGTTCTCGCCGGCCTGTGATATAACAGCCGCATATAATTAACTGCATTATTGTGTTAATAAAAACGTTCTGAATAAAGATACGAATTGTGTGTTTTCAACTTATTTCTAACAATATAATAGACTTTTTTAGAGAGGTATTGCATGTGGATGGTACAACTTTTAAGAATTATAAAGTATTATCTCAGGTAGAAGCGATCAGATCGACTTAATTTCTTGCCCGGTGAAAGAACCGGTAGAAGTGCCGGTGGAAAAGTTATCAAGCTTTTACAATCCATAGGGCAAGAAATTCTACCACGCCAGTCAGTGGCGTCGACAGGCGGTGCTTGTGACTGTCACTTTACGGCCGTGTTCAGTCTGGCACTTTTTTCGATTTGAAGCTCTGTCGAACATTTTTTGATAGTTCTATTTGGAACTGTTCTGCGCTTGCAAACGCTATAATTCCGTCAATTACGGAAGCTTAAAACACGTGAAGTTCTGAAATGAGAGCAGATAAAGCGCTTGAAAGCGTGAAAAAATACCAAATCGAATTATCAGAATGTCTTGATGGAGCTTCAAAGCGAAAAAAGTGCCAGACCGAACGCGGCCTACAAGTAATATAACCAAACATGACCTAATTTTTTTTGGTTTCCTAATAATCAATCTTGAAAACGCTTTCGACGATTTTATAAGTTTATTGTGCTTGTATCATGGACCTCTTTGAAGATGACGACAATATTATTCAACGAAAGTAGTTTTTCTTGGACCTTCTCGCTACCGCTTTTTTAATTTTACACTAACTTTTAAGTTTATGCGAATGTTATGTTGAGTTGTCTAAAAATCTGATGGAAAAATTGAACGCTAAGTTCTACCGTCCACATAATATCACACCCTATGTGTATGCTGCTTAACACAGTAAATTGCCGTCGCAAGGGTGAGGCGACTGAGACTTTTTTTTTTCTCAGGCGCTATCGCAAAACAAAACCCAATAAATAATAGTTTAAAATTTTAAAAATGATAGTAGTCTTTTGGGAGGGGCGCATATATTCAAATTTGCCTCAGGCGTCAGAAGAGCTAGCTACGACGCTTTAATCTGTGACAAATTACAAATAATTACAAAATCAGTCCTTGAGTGGGAATAGCTATGAGCGCCAGTTCCTATAGTTCAAAACTGTCAAAATGTCATATTTTCAAGCTATAATCTACACATTTTTAAACTGTCCTCTTTTAAAATCCAATAGTCAATAGTGCGTAAAGATAAAAATCTGAAAATTACGTAAACCCGACCAGCAAATAGCAATTGCCAAAATTACTTTTTTCGACTAACAAGGGGAAGTTTATCATGCGGCATAGCCCATTTTGATAAATTTGAAATTGGTAAAACTAGATCGAATTTCATTAGGTCTATAATTTTTTTTTTTTAGTGAATGAGGTGTCCTTTCGACGTAATTGACACTTGAAATTTCGCCGCGCCACGCCTCCCCAGTTCAGTGATTGGTATGTCAACATTACCTTTAGAATACAATTTTTTTTTTTCGAAAATTTGTTTAAATATTTGATATTGTGATCATTTTCGTTAAAAATTACAGGCAATTAACTTATTTTTAATTATAGTTTATGTAACTTTTAATTTAAAAATAAAAACAAAAGATGAGTTTAACAGCTTTACACAACTCAATGATAACGAGAGAAGTAGATGGTCTAATGGTTTAGGTCAGCGTTTCCCAAATGTCGCGAACTTGCGGACCCCCAAAATTAGACAATAGTGTCATGGGGCCCCCAGAAAGAATTTCGTTACAAAAATAAAAATTAAAGCAACTATTGCGTTATTTATTTTAAATACAGTCGAGTCGCGAAATAGTGAATTAAATATGGCAAAGACCTTTCACTTTTTCGGGGTTGTTCACTATTTCGGTATTTACAAAATTTACAATAAAATCACATTTTGAAAATGAAAGGTTTATTTTAAAGAAAATTGATGGTTACCTACAAACAAAATTACAATACGGGTAGGAAAAATGATGTTATTTTTTATTGTACTTGTTTTTTATTTAATTTAATACTTAATATTTTTTGCCTTAAATTATGTAAATTAAGCCAAGTTGATATTTCAACTTCTTCTACATTTTTTTCACTCCACTGAATAACATCATTTACGGCCGTATTCATAAACAAAGTGTTACTTACAACTTTACTTGAAAAGTTAACACCTTTCTACTTGAGTAACTAATTTTTATCAATGGATTTTATCTTAATTTTTTACGAAGTTTCTGAATTTCCAAGTGTTTTTGCCCGAAAATGCGTCTATGCAAAATAAATTTGACCGTTAAGTTAAGTACGTACTGATACTTAAGTAACGACTATGAATTTGAGCGTTAAAGATGTCAATGCATGATTTATTGAAATAAGTTTATCATTAAAAGTATCAGAAACCACCTCATCCTCGTCTTCCTTTTCTGATTCAGAATCAATCTGAATTTCGTTCCCTGTATAATATTCGTAAATTCTCAATCTTTGGGGAAGTCCCTATAAATGATGTCATTCAAACTGCACGATTTAGTACGCAGTTCGCTGTATCGGGGTTACCGCTGTTCGTTATATAGGAGTCCCATATACACTCAATGTTAAAATTTTTGTGTTCACTATTTCCGGTAGTTCACTATATACGGTATTCACTATTTCGCGACTCGACTATTCTTAAAAAAAATGTTTTTTCTTTTTATGTCGTGGGTTCGCGGACCCCCAAAAAACATGCCGCGGACCCCGGACCACTATTTGGGAAACGCTGGTTTAGGTGATCTGCTTGCGGAACGAATCGCCCAGGTTCCATCCTTGCTTCGGCGGATTTTTTTTATGATTCTCCTTTTATTCAATTTAATTTAAGAAAAGGACAGAATTTAATTTTCAATCGTGATATTTTATTAATAATTTCATAACGAATGTATAAAAAAAATCCGCCAAAGCAAGGATGGAACCTGGGCGATTCGTTCCGCAAGCAGATCACCTAAACCATTAGACCATCTACTTCTCTTGTTATCATTGAGTGGTGTAAAGCTGTTAAACTCATCTTTTGTTTTTATTTTTAAATTAAAAGTTACATAAACTATTTATAAAAATAAGTTAATTGTCTGTAATTTTTAACGAAAACGATCACAATATCAAATATTTAAACAAATTTTCGAAAAAAAAAATATATTGTATTCTAAAGGTAATGTTGACTTACCAATCACTGAACTGGGGAGGCGTGGCTCAGCGAAATTTCAAGTGTCAATTACGTCGAAAGGACACCTCATTCACTCAAAAAAAAAATTATAGACCTAATGAAATTCGATCTAGTTTTACCAATTTCAAATTTATCAAAATGGGCTATGCCGCATGATAAACTTCCCCTTGTAAAGCATCGATTACATTGGGCGAATTTACTCGCTACTTATCAGCGAATAAAGTCGCGCGCGACTGAGCGTGTAGTGACCTGTCCGATTACACTACAGCTAGTATACTCGCTAGTTGCGTAGTCGCACGTATTCGCGCATGTCACAAGTACATACGATTTGAACTGATATATTAATTAACTAGATGATACCCCGTCCGAGGACGGGCAGCTAGAAGGACGGGCAGGCAGCCAAGGTCATATGGCTTTTGGATTGCACTGAGAGCTTTCCTTAATCTTCATTCAACTTAAGTTACCTTGGGTAGCTGCCCGTCCTTCTAGCTGCCCGTCCTCGGACGGGGTATCATCTAGTTAATATTACAACTCGTTTTTAACTTTTTTATTCGAATTTAGAAAGTTTTTTTTATTTAATGAAACATTTATGTATTTAGAAGTTTTTTTTTATTTAATAAAACATTTATATAATAATTTAATAACTAATAATAAAACTAAGTTTTACTACTACTTCCTCCTCCCCTACCTCTTCGAGTAAGGAATTTTCAAAATCACGCAGCGATATTGAAAATTCCTCAGCTTCTTCCTTTTTCTTTTTCTGTTCGGCAGCAATCAGTTTCTCCACTCTTTTTCTGTTTCTTATACGTTTTGCCGCCACTTTTTTTTTCGCAATATTTAAATCAATTTTACGCATTCCATTGCTGCTAAACTCACGAAGTGCCTCCTTTAACGAATTAATAGTAGCTCGTTTGAATTCTTCTTTGACTTCAAAATCTTCGTATTTTCCGAACGATAAGGCCCTCTTTAGCGCCTGTTCCACATCCTTTATTAATTCACCTGAAAACATTTTTCGTTGACGTTCAACACTTATTATTTCGTTACTAGATGATACCCCGTCCGAGGACGGGCAGCTAGAAGGACGGGCAGGCAGCCAAGGTCATATGGCTTTTGGATTGCACTGAGAGCTTTCCTTAATCTTCATTCAACTTAAGTTACCTTGCGTAGCTGCCCGTCCTTCTAGCTGCCCGTCCTCTGACGGGGTATCATCTAGTTTTGAATATGATCGGATAGACCTTGATACAATTCAGTACGCAATTTACTTTGTTGATATCGTATGTAGTTCAAATTATTGGCTTCCACTTGCAAATATGAGTCGACAATCCACTGTTGCGTAAGTTTTCCCGCATTCATGATCGGATTGAAATCGTTTCTAATTGCTGTTTGCGCAACTTTAAATAGTAACATGCTGATTTTATTACGGGATTGCCGATATCCTTCGCAACTCCAATTGGGTTGCCACCCCGGTTCGCCAAACGGATAAAGATTGCCATAAGTCATAGGGTCAAGATTTGGACTGAGAATATTGATACGAATGAATTGTTGTGCATTGTCGACGGGATTTCGAGGATAGATGCGGATATCACGTTCAAATGGAGGTTCGCCGTCATCATTTACGAACACCATTGCAATTTCATTGGACGTTGGAGCATTGTAACGTCTTTGATCAGACTGCCGATCGCGCCGCATCACCATATTGACGACCGGAACTGGTTGTCCTTCTTCTTCGGCTCGTACACGCTCTTGTTGCTCAATTTCTTTCATCAGGCAATATGAAGCTGCGATACGATTGTTGACGCGGAAGAAACGATCGATTTTCTCAATCACTTCAGGTAACAACCTCTATTCTCAGGCAGATTTACTCGTTCATTGACCGCTTCTGTCGTGTCCATTACATACAGTTGTGCAAACTTTCTTGTTTGTCCTTCAGGTGGATACAGGTTTGTGGTTCTGTGGTACGTCTGTCCATGAATTTTGAAAACGTATGGTCCGTTACCCGGCATTGAAACAATCTCTGCTCCCATTGAAGCGAAAGAAACCGAGGAATTGTAAGAGCGGATGTGCTGACGAAAGTTCTTGTAGTAAGGATTATCTGAATCTGAAAGCATAGAGCGAAGAAATTCGGGATATAACAATAGATTCCCATGTTGATCGAGCAGTTGCGGAATCTTCACTTTTCCTTTATGACAGCAGTTGTTAAATTGTTTATCAACTGGACGCTCCTTGGCGAAATTCTTGGAGCCGCAGAACTGACAGATGGAATTCATTTCTCCACAATCGTGTCGAGTAACGTGAGATTCATCAAATCTCAATGCTCTTATTTGGAGTTGAATTGCTTGACTTTGGTATCGATTTTCTTTCTGTCGATGTATCGCATGGGACCGAGCGTCAGCAGCTTGCCGCGCTTGAGTTTCTTCTAAAGTTTCACGTTGTTGACGTATCGCATGGGACCGAGCGTCAGCAGCTTGCCGCGCTTGAGTTTCTTCTAAAGTTTCACGTTGTTGACGTATTGCATGGGACCGAGCGTCAGCAGCTTGCCGCGCTTGAGTTTGTTCCAAAGTTTCACGTTGTCGACGTATCGCATGAGACCGAGCGTCAGCTTGTCGCTGTGATCGAAGCTGTTCTTCTGTGTTATTCGCTCTTGTACGTGCTTTTCTCTCACGATTCAATCGCCGTCGCTTTGCAGCAGGATTTTCAAAATTTTCATTATCCATTATGGAAGTTCACATAATGCTTTTTTGGAAATAGCTGTCCTATATAGACAAAATGATACGATGATACGTTGATCCGATGATACGTTATGCGTTCGGTTCGGTTCGGTTTGCTTCGGGTATTTCCGTGGGACAGACAGAAAGAAAGAAAGAAAGACTTGGCCTTTTATAATAAGAGATAATTAGTTTAATAATTTGGTTATAAGTTATTATCTGTGGTTAATATTTAAAAATTTAGTTTTGTAATAATGAAGTGGAACAGTAATAATGTCGACTCCCGATAAATTGAAACTCAAGGGACCAGAGAAGGACCAGAGAAAAATTTCAAATTACCATTAATTATTACCAAATTATCGAGAGTCGATAATTGATTTTTTAAAAATTTATGAAAAATATCCATTACTTTGGAACATTAAGCACAAGGACTACTGCAACATAAAGTTAAAAGATGAAATATTTAAAAGCTTCTATTTAGAACTTGAGAGTGAAGGATTGGTAGAAGAAATGAACGAAAAGCAACTAAAAGCCAAAATAAAAAATATAAAGGATGTTTATCGGAACGAACTGGGTAAAATAGAAAAAAGTAGGAAAAGTGGCAGTGGAACAGACGACATTTATTATCCAAAACTTGTATGGTTTGACCAGGCAAACTTTTTTCGTGAAGTGTTATCTACAAGAAGCAGCCAATTAAATTTGGTAAGTTTGAATATTATAAGTATTATTATTTAATTATATTATCAACACTCAATCTATAAAAATTTAAATATATAAATAATTTTATTTTATCAATATAAATACAACCAATAATATTTGCTTTAAACTTTTACGCATTTTAATTAAATTTCAAATTAAAAGAATTGTTATATTTAATTATAATTATATAATTTTCAAATACTGCAACCAGTAAAATAATTACAATAGGTTTTTTTATATAGTTATACCAACTTTTTCCCACTGCCAAGGTAAAGGATTTTCCTCCATAAAATATTTTGCTAATGAACTTCTAATTTCCTCAGCAGCTCGTTTATAATTATTACTGCCTATTTGACTAACGGAATCTAGATTATTAACATGTTCTCTCCACTCCCCAGAAATAATATTGCCATTGTTCAAATCCTCTCGATCAACTGCCTGTGGAGGTATATATTGCCGTGTAGGGTCGTAGCTTTACCAGGGCTACACGTTTTACTGTTAATGTTGTGTACGGGTGAACGAATACGCACCCCGACAATAGAAAAGTATGCAATCTTTAGACAATATTAAATGAACATAAAACTCGGCTAGACAATTTTATTAGCATGGACTCACCTTTTCTCATGGGCTTGAGTTCATTCCGTATTCCAAATCTGTGCTGAAATAAATATTAGGATTGCGGAACAAGGTTATAAAAACAAATTATGCTCCGTTTTCAAAGGAATCGTAATTTTATTATAATTTGTGTAAATAAGTAGAAAAATGAATAGAAATTCTTAAAATTACTGACAAAATCTTAATATCCTAATAACTTTAAACGAGCTAACGCACGCGTATTTAAGTTTCCAAAAATTTTCACTAATTTTTATTAAATAACGTTTAATGTGAAATTACCTTAATAAATTGTAGGGAATTTCTTGTCAACAGTTTCAAACAGCATACAATAGAAATGTTTTACTTGGTCGATGACCTTCAGTTACTGATAATAAATACGGATAAGTTTTTCTTGTGCAGTGTCGAGCCACGTGTTGTGCGGAACCAATTTTCCAAAAATAATCACAATCACTTGATAAATTCAAACAAATTTACTTTTTAGATACGTAAGTACCTTATCTTTACTTATTTATACACTTGTTCGTCGATTTTATCTAATTTTTCTCTCTAATTAAATTAATTTTTATAGGAGCGACGCATAAAACACAACGCCATATATAATTAATCGAACGCAGAGCGATTCCAATTGTTTTCTTGCCATCGCATCGCAAATTCATGGCAAACTTGATTATCCGTTATTGGTCGAAATAAAATCAATACTATTGACGTTTCAATTTGCAGGTTCGGCTCAAGCCCAATTTGTCTTGTTAAAATTTTAATAAAATTTTTATGTTTTAGATTGAATTAATTTTCTACCATCACTTCGTAATTGTTTGGTAAACTTTATGAAGAAAATGTCCTTTCCATATGTGGTACACTAGATTTGCGACGCACTACGATCGGTGTAAAGTTTTTACTTATTTTAAAATTTTACGTTAACACATTTTTATAAACTAACATTGAACAATTATTTTGATTTTAAATTACATTCTTACCCAAGCAACACAAGACCGTCAGAAATGCACATATTCTGTACATATTTTTCCGTGACGATATTGCATTGATTTGCCCACTTTGTCGTTACGGTATTATATGTATAGTTTATGTACATATTCGCTAAATAATTTTTCGCAACGATTTCTTAACTAATCGGCATTGATTTTTCCGTTACGGGTTACGGTATTTTATTCATGGATTATGTACATGTGCGTTACATAAATTTTCATAACTAAAAGGCAGTGATTTTTCCGTTTCGGTATTATATGCATCGTTTGAATAAATTTTCGTAACGATTTCTTAACTAAACGGCATTGATTTGCCCATATTTTCGTTACGGTATTGTGACGTTTTTTTCGATGACGTTTCAATACGTAAAATTTAGGTGCCGATACGGCACTAATAATTTACATATTGCGGTATCGAGATACCACGTCAATGGAAGTACGTCATTTAAGTTTCAGCAAAATTTTGTTATGAATAAAAGCATGTAAATTATCAAAGTAATCAGAAAAACTTCGTCCGATACCAAGAAATTTAGCTTAAAGTCAAATGATTCGTTAAAACGGGACATAAAACAGGTTTGAATAAAATAAATTTGAAATGTATCATTTAATATTTGTCTTTGTTAAAAATGTTAATTTATAGTAAATGAAAGATTGTCAGTAATAAGAAAGGTATTTTAAAAGTTAGAAATTTGTTAAATAATTTGATAAATGTAAAAATCCATGTTAGCGTTAAATTTAAAATAAGTTTGTTAAATTATTACGTGAGTTCGACATGTCACAATTTAATGAACTGCGTATGGAAATTTCATGTCCAGCATCTTTATTTATCCAATCACTAAACACTTGAGAAGAAGACAATTCAATCTAAAAATAAAAGAAAATTTTACCTATAAAATTTCAACGAACCACAATGGGCTTAGTCCATACCTGTACTGTGAAACTTCAAATAATATTGATTTTTCGATCGACCAATAAAATACGTCTATGCAAAGATCAAGATTGCGAGGAAATTTGTAAAGGAATTAAAAAAACAATGGATATAAAAAGGTTGGTGTTAAGATACACACGTGTATGGTGGCGAATTTAGATCGTCCTATAAAATTTTGGTATTATAGTAAAAATAATTAGTGAAAGTGCGAAATACAAGTGTATAATTTAACAAAATAGTTACTTACCTACGAAAAACCATAAATACGGTGAAAATCGTAAAGGATTGCAAATATCTTTAAAGAAAATAAACTTCACCACAAAACGAGGTCAACAAACTGCATCTGGAAGTTTTCCATGGTAAATGAACCCATCGAGTGTATTTTGATGCGCAATTGTGCCATCCCCAGTACAAATAACAGAAAACATTCCTGGATTTAATAAGGTATCGTGCACATTGCAATACAATTTTTATAAAACTAAGTGGAATTTTCGGACTTCATACGACACGTGTTTTGCGTTATTTTATGTTCAGAATTCTTTATATTAGATTTAATAATAGAACTTTTCAATATAACCAAATCTTTATTTATATTTGTGTGCTAAATAAAAACATTGATAATTGTGTAACGAAGGATATTTATTTAGACCTGTTCCGCACCATAATTTTATTTACAGTATTGGTAACGGAACGAATCCACCCTGTACAAGGTAAGATACATGCACTACGAAAGAGCTAAGCTGAGGCACCTTATTTCATCAAATTGTATTTACAAATTTTCACATACTTTTCCATTGACGGGGTACAATTACGTACACCCATATAAAACATTAACGACAAGAACCTTTAACCCTATTAGTAAGGGGGTACATAGCACTTTTTGGCTAGCCCAACGAGAGGCTACGTCAGCGCATTACACTTTTTGACAGCCCAACGTGTGGCTCGATTAATAACGACAATCCCGCATAACAATATGTACCAAACGTAATAAATATTAATATAAAAAAATTATTTTTAATTAATTATAAGCATTTAGTAAAATTTTATAATTATTAATAATAATTAAAAATAAATGTAATTTTTATTTAGATTTGAAACTTTTTACAGTCAATTATTTATTATTATGTTTTATTAATTACATTATTAATACTAAATTAGTCATATAAATAAGCCTTATAATATATTCTTGATTCCATTTGTTTGCAATGCTAGGATCTGAAAATTTTTCATTAAATTATACCCATTTTACTTACTTTTTTTTTACCTAGTAACTGCCGATGTGGGATTCGATCCTGTGATTTCTGCTTGAGAGTCCGGCTCCTAATACACCAGGCTGTCCGGGTTGCTTAGTTTCAAACATTACTTATTGAATATTTCAAGTTTTTACAGCTTTACTTTAAAATATTAGAGTGCGTTGATATCGCAATAAATTCCACAGCATTGAATAAAATATTTATTTATTTACACAAATATTAAAAAAATACAACAAAATAAAATACTCTATTTTTTATAATTACACAAAGGTATACAGAAAAATTTAGATTTCGAATCTAATAAGGGTAGTAATAAGCATTTATTATTCGTAGAATCAAATATATTATGTTGCAACATTGCTTTTAAATATATGTCGCAATCTCATCAATTTAACATCATTTGTGATGTGAAAGAATTTTTTTCAAAATATCTAACTACAAAAAACGCGAAATGTGGTTTTTACAAACTGCAAGTTCCTTTTATTATGAAATGTAAGCAGTTATACTCATCGTTACTCTGATTAGACCTTGAAGATTTGTTAGGGTTTTACAATTTTGTCTATTTTCAGATGACTATAAAGTTTTATGACCCTTTCAATTTTTAAAGCAATTTGAGCATGTGTTTCTAGCCTGCATACAACCTTTTAGAGGAAACATGGTTTCAATACATATTCGACCTAACTAACAATTATATTATTTCAACATCAAAATTATTATAAATTTGTTATAATTAATATTACATTTATTTATTAATGAATTTGAAACATTTTTAAATTAAATAATTAGTAACAAAAGCCGTATTTTTCGTAAAGCAAATTTTTCATAAATTTGATGAAACGGCACAATAATAAATACTCTATTAGTCATTAATTATTATTTTCCAGTAAACATAAAAGTAATGTAAAATAATAAAGATAATAAAAGTATTCTTTTTTAGTTACAAAAATTTCAATTATATTCGTAGATATTTTTATTCGAGTTATTAAATAATAAAATAATTAATTCGTATATTTCCTTATTTGAGCTTTAATTTATTAATAATTTAAATTCTGATGCATCGATACTGCCGTAACTATGTTACTTTATTTGCAGGCAAATTACAAACAATCTTAAAGGTTATATTAGGTATTTTTGGACAAATTTAATTTAAAATTAGGTAAAATTAAATAAGTATATTGTAATCAAAAACCAAAATGATAAATAATAATGATTAATAAGATAGTTAAATCCAGCTATTATATAAATTGGGAAAGTGGAAATGTCGAAGTAAATAGATGTATAATATAAATTTAGGCAGGTCATTTTACATTTAACAATTCTATGACAATAATAAAAACTAAAAAGGGATGTTATTGTGCAAACCCCCTGTTGTTTAATGGCCTTCACTCCTGCACATGTACTTCAAAAATTTACTTACTTCAAAAAAAACGCTATGAAAATGTATGCATTGAAACTCGTAACTAAAATTAAATATTTTTTAGTTAATAAATGCTATGTGCATATTATGCATCGAAATTTACTTCAAACAAACGCAACGAAAATGTATGCATTGAAACTCGTAACTAAAATTAAATATTTTTTAGTTAATAAATTTTTTTTTTTATTAACATCCTAGATTTTAATACAATCTGTTACATGAATAACAATAAGTATTATTATTTGGCTAAGGAAATGACATAGATGAAGCTGACCCATCGGTAAGCCTCATAATGACTGCTAAAAACATTTACATTGTTTTCATTGTGATCACAAATAAGACTTTAAAGTCACTAGGTTCGCTGGGGCAGGTCTAGAGGGTCAAACCTCTTTAATCTTCTAAAATTGGGGGCGATAAGAAGATCGGAAGCCAAGATGTTTGGATGAGCACTAAGTCGGAGTTGGTATTTTTTGCTTCTGGATGCAATTTCTTCCTTGACCGTGACCATGCACATGTCACGATGTATGACTTCGTGTGGAATGTACCAAGGTGCATTGCAAATTGCCCGCAATATTTTAGACTGGAAACGCTGTAATCTACCAATATTTGATTCACTAGCAGAACCCCACAACTGTATGCCATATGTCCACACAGGTTTGATGATGACTTTATAAATTAGAAGTTTGTTTTCGATGCTGAGATTGGAATTTCTACTCATCAACCAAGACACCTTGCGGTAGATAAGGCCCAATTGCAACCGCTTCTTCCAAATGTGCTTTGTCCATGTCAGCCGTCTGTCCAGATGAAGACCAAGGTATTTGACTTCCTCACTTTGCGGGAGCGGAATGTTGTTTAATGAAACCACCGGACATGTCCCCCTCCTCAAGGTGAACGTTATATGGGTTGATTTTGTGCAGTTGGCTTTGATTCGCCACATCTTAAGCCACTCATCAACTTCGTCAAGGTGTTTTTGCAGGAATCTAGAAGCCACGTTTGGGTCCTGATGTGAGGACATTATTGCGGTGTCATCCGCAAAGGTGGCTATTTCGGTGTTGGTGCTAGTTGGCAGATCAGAGGTATATAGAATATACAAGAATGGGCCAAGCACACTGCCTTGTGGTACCCCAGATTCTATGGGAACCAAGGTGGAATATGCGTCCCCACACTTTACGAGGAAGTGTCTGTTTGTCAAGTAAGACCGCAGTAGTTGACAATATGGATGAGGTAAGCTGTTCTTGATCTTGTAGACCAATCCTGCATGCCACACCTTATCAAAGGCCTGGGAGATGTCCAAAAAGGCCGCCGAGCAGTATCGCTTGTGTTCCAAATCTGCTCTAATCCTCCTAACAACTCTATGTACCTGCTCTATGGTGGAATGATTCTGTCGAAATCCAAATTGATGGTTGGGTGTTAAATGGTTTTCTTCAAGGAGTGGTTTGAGCTTGGCCACAAAAGTTTTTTCAAATACCTTGGATAGAACAGGCAAGAGACTGATCGGTCGATAAGAGGCAGCTTCCGTTGGATCCTTTCCAGGTTTTTGTATCATTATTATTTGGGCTACCTTCCATTGTGAAGGGAAGTAACCCAATCTAAGGACGGCATTAAATATGATTGTTATCATTTTTGTTCCTACTGGTGGTAGCTCTTTCAGGACTCTTCCTGTTATTAGATCATACCCCGGTGCTTTCTTTGGGTTGATGCTGTTCATTATGCACGATTTGACCTCTGCTACTTTTATGGGCTTAATGGGAAGGTCCATTTGATAAGGTGCTTCTAAGAACTGATGTATGAATTTTTCCTCCTCTGGTAGTATTTCCATTGGGAATGGTGTGAATACATTGCCAAGATGTTCCGCAAAAATATTGACTTTTCCTTCATCACTTCTGGCCCAGCTGCCATCCCGTGTTCTAATTGGTGGTCGTATATTTTGGGGTTGTTTGATTTTCCTCGTAACTTTCCACAAAGAGTAATCTGTCGATTCTGTGGGTGAGAGATTTTCCAAAAACTTTTTAATAGCTTGATTTTTATTATCGTGTAACATTGTTTTCAATTGCCTAGTAGAACGATTTAGTCTTGTTTTATCTATCGGAGCATGAGTAGTCTGCCAGCGTTTTCTTAATCTTCTTTTTTCTTCGAGTTTCTTCTTGATATGGTCGGGGCAATATCCTGGCTGATCGATTTTGTGCTTTGATGGAGTAGCGGACCACGCGGCTTGTTGTATTGTATGATTTAATTTTTCTACTGCTTCATCTACATCTTGTTCTGATTTTAATCGGATATTCGTATTTATTTGTTCTGAAAAAATTTTTCGGAACTCCTCCCAATCAGTATTTTTGCTTGACAGACTAGGTGGTGCAATGTTTTCAGTTACTTGACTTTCATAGGTGACTAGTAGAGGAGAATGATCTGACGAAAGATCCAGGCAAGCCTCTATTTTTAAGTAATTGCGTGCAATGCTTTTAGTGATGCAAAAGTCGATCACGTCGGGTATTTTATTTACATCCGTTGGCCAGTAGGTTGGATGCCCTGAGGAGAGTTGATGCAGATTTTTTCTCATCATTGCTTGATATAGTTGTCTGCCTCTTGGTGTAATCAATCTGGAGCCCCAGTGAGAGTGTTTTGCATTAAAATCTCCTCCAGCTATAAATCTGTGTCCGAGGGTTTCAAAGAAAGATTCAAAGTTTTCTCTTTTGATGGATACATTAGGAGGACAGTATACTGCTGCTAGGATAAGTTTACCATTCCGGTCTGCTATTTCTACTGCTGTAGCCTGTAGGTTATGTTCGCTGTAATTGGTTATTTCATGGTGCTTGATGCTATTTTTGATAATGACTGCTGTTCCTCCTCGAGCTCTTCCCCCGGGATGATTGGTGCAGTATATGGAATATTTTGGAATTTTCATATAACTTTTTGCAGTCATATGTGTTTCTGATATAAGCATAGCATCTAAGTTGTGATTTGTAATAAAATATTTGATTTCTTGGCCATGATTTACCAAGCCGTTGGCGTTCCAGATCGAAATTTTTAGTTTAGGGTTACTCTCCATTACATCTTTCCAATCATGGTTATTAGAAGATCGAGCATCTTGTCCATTTTGTCCATCATTCTTGTTACCATTTGCTCGAGATTATTTTGTGGTTGCTGTTGGATAGTCGGTATCATTTGACTTTGCTGCGGATTATTGGAAAATTGTTGAGACTGGATGTTGTTTGCAGTTATTTGGGCATAGGACATTCCATGTTGGGTTGGATTTCCATTTGGAAGAGATGGAAAATTTGTCATAACGGATGGTTCGTTGGCTTGCTTCTTCCGTAGTGTTGGGAATCTTTGCTTTTGGAGCTCTTTATACACCGAGCAACCTCTGTAGTTTGCAGGGTGATTATTGTTACAATTCGTACACTTTACTTGCCCATCTCTCTCCTTTCGTGGACAAGCTTCAGTTGCATGATCGCCAATGCACTTAACACACCGTGGTCTTCGGTGGCAGTATTTTTTGGTGTGTCCAAAACGTTGGCATCGGATGCACTGAGGAACCTCACGCTTGGGGTACGGAGGTTCTACTGTAACTATGGCATTCCCCAGATTTTTAATATTGTAGATTTCTTTGTTATTGGGTTTCGTTAATAACTCAACATTGAATAAGGGCAGCAAATCTTTAGTACCTCTTTGTCTAATTCCAGAAATGTTTTTTACTGTGTGTCCTTTGGCTTCAATTTCTCCTTTGAGGGTCTCTAGGTTTGTAGTAGGGTGTATGTTACGAATTACTACTCGAAAGGTGCGATCTTCTTTCAATTGATAGGTATGAAATTGCGTTTTTTTCTCGGTGAGAGCTTTTATAATATCTGTATAATGTTTAGAAGTATTTGGTTGTATTCTCACCTGGTTGTTGAAGAGGATTTTGTTGGTGTATCCATTTGGTGCGCACTTATTGAGTAGTTCGGTTAGGGGTTCTATGTATTCGACGCCCTCTACAAATATTGGTGGTGGCTTTCTGGTTTCTGCTAGTGAGGTTGATTGTTGTTGTTCTTCTTCTTTGTCATCATTTTCATCGTTATTGTCATCGTTATCATTACTCTCTAAAACCTGGAAGGTATTGGAAGTCGGTAAAGGTAAAGGTAAAGGTTTACTAAGCCAATAATTGCTTAGAGTGGTTTGTTTTTTCATTCTTCCTCTAACTTCTGGACTTTCATGTGGACGTGGTCTTTTTCTGTATTTCATGGTGTTCCACTCATGTTCGATATGTGGTGTTATTTGCGTTTGCTGGTTTATTGAAGGTAAACCGTAATTGGGATTTATTACTTCCTGTTGGGGCAGGTAATAGTTGGGGTTTGCTATTTCTTGACGCAGGTAGGGCCCCGGTAGTGGTTGATAGTTTTGGTTGTAATATATTAATGGGGTTTGTTGCGTTTGGGGCAAGTACGGCCCTGGCGGTTGTTGATTTGTTGATAAATGTGTACCGTTATCATAATAAGTGGGGCCATTCGGTAACACTGATTGATTTGTTCGCGCTAAATCATTATGGATACCCACAACTTGGGGTGCATCATTCCTCTTGGGAGGTGGTGTTCGTTGCATCTTTACATTCTAACCTCAATTTCGAAAAACCAATGGTAACTATATTCTTCCGTGATTTCTTAATGAAACAAAACTCTCACTACTATTTTGAGCTAATAAACACTGTAACTACCACTAATCACACGAATCAGCGGCTATATTTACTAAAAATTGCTGCCAGCATCAAATTCAACGTCTGCCTTCAATGCCAGTGGCGTAACTTATTAGTTAATAAATGCTGTGTGCATATTATGCATTGAAATTTACTTCAAACAAACGCAACGAAAATGTATGCATTGAAACTCGTAACTAAAATTAAATATTTTTTAGTTAAAAAATGCTATGTGCATATTATGCATCGAAATTTACTTCAAACAAACGCAACGAAAATGTATGCATTGAAACTCGTAACTAAAATTAAATATTTTTTAGTTAATAAATGCTATGTGCATATTATGCATCGAAATTTACTTCAAACAAATGCAACGAAAATGTATGCATTGAAACTCGTAACTAAAATTAAATATTTTTTAGTTAATAAATGCTGTGTGCATATTATGCATCGAAATTTACTTCAAACAAACCCAACGAAAATGTATGCATTGAAACTCGTAACTAAAATTAAATATTTTTTAGTTAAAACATGCTATGTGCATATTATGCATCGAAATTTACTTCAAACAAACGCAACGAAAATGTATGCATTGAAACTCGTAACGAAAATAAATATTTTTTAGTTAATAAATGCTGTGTGCATATTATGTATCGAAATTTACTTCAAACAAACGCAACGAAAATGTATGCATTGAAACTCATAAGTAAAATTAAATATTTTTTAGTTAATAAATGCTATGTGCATATTATGCATCGAAATTTACTTCAAACAAACGCAACCAAAATGTATGCATTGAAACTCATAAGTAAAATTAAATATTTTTTAGTTAATAAATGCTATGTGCATATTATGCATCGAAATTTACTTCAAAAAAACGCAATGAAAATGTATACATTGATACTGTACATAAATAGTACAGTGTAGATATGAATTAAAAATTATGTACCACTTCGGTACCTTTTCGGTACATAATTTTCAGTTATGAAAAAATATGTACATATTATTCATTCTTCAATGATATACCGGCACAAAATCAACATTCGTGTTACTTGGGTATTAACTAAACAAATTGATTTTATATTATTGACAAACATTTTTATATTAACGGATCATTAAAATTGTTACATTTTATAATTTTCGTTTGATGAACCTTTGTTCCGTAATATTGCAAATTCATGTTTAATATTGACTTAAATGTATTTGGTATCGGATGAAAACGTTTCCATTTGCTTTAAATAAGTCTCATGCTTTTTATTATTAATAAACAAATTTTGAATCGTGACGTTATCATTTCTATTGACGGTTAGCTTTGTACACCGCAATATGTGTTTGGATTAGTTTTACGTAGCCAGTTGTGGAGACTACATGCTGCATATATTACTTTGTCTATTGTTTCTGGTTTTAGATCAATTGGTTTTGAAAATATTCTGAACCGCCACACTAATATGCCAAACACATTCTCCACTACCCTTCTAGCGCGTGAAAGACGATAATTAAATATAATTTCAGAATTATTGAGTCCAATTTTGCTATATGGCTTCAATAAGTTTGTTCTTAGTGGAAATGCATCATCCCCAATAATAACACATTTTTCAGGCATCCCTAGGGTATTATTTTCCAATGCGATATTTAAGGTGCTGTCCCGAAATATTGCGCTATCACTAGCTCGTCCATTTGCTCCGATGTCGATGTACGTAAAACAATAATCTCCGTCAACCATTGCGAACAATATAACACTATAGGTTTTCTTATAATTGTAAAATGTTGAGCCAGAACCAGGAGGTCGTTTTATAATTACATGTTTCCCGCCGATTGCACCGCAACAGATTGGAAAATTCCAACGATGGAAAAATGTATCTTTTATTTTTCCCCATTCATCACACGTAGTGGGCACCTGAGAAATTTAAATTAATTAATTTAGTTTCTGTTTAAATAATTTTTTTAAAAATAAATAATAATAATTATGATAGGTAGTAATAGTTTATAAGTATAAATATTTATAAAATGTTTGCAGTTTTTGTGTCATAAAAAAATAGTTTTGACACTTTACATTTGAAATTTGAATCCATTATTAAGAGGGGTAATTATAAACTTTAATTAAATTTTGGGCTTTTTATTTAAATATATTTGAGTTTTAAAAAACAGGAATTTTGTAATTTAATAAATTGCTTTAACAAATTACTAATTAAAATTTTTACTTCAGCATTTTATTTTATTTTTTAGAATTTAACCAATATAAGTCAGCATTCTAACGAGGTACCAATCGAAGACGACATTGAAGATAAAGATAAAGACGAAGATCAAGATGAAGGTTCAACAGGGGAATTGCCTGAAAAAATGAAACCACCATCAAAGTCTATAAAAAAGTTTAAAAAATGAGCAGCGCCTGAAATATCAGATGCAATTGAGCAATTAGATAGAATTGCCAAAGTGCATCTACAGAAAAGGCCTATGATCAGTTCGGAAAGCATGTTGCGTACGAGCTTCGTCAGTTACCACCACGTCAAGCTATCTTATTGCAGTCAGAGTTACAAAACTGTATCACTCGAATGAGATTATCTTGTTTGGAGCCTGTACATCAACCAGTACATCAACTTTACCATCAACAGGCTTACTCACAACAATTACATCTGGATATAGTATCCCCTTCAACTTCTTCAAGTTCAATGCGTACAGGCTCAAGTACACGGGGCGAGTTTACAAGCTAACAAGCCGGCTTGTAAAAAGCCGGCGAGTCGGCGAGTGCGCTAGTAGTCGAGTACACACAAAATTTCCCACTTGCTCAGTAGCCAACTATCTGGCGTGTGGAAAACACGTGTTGTCGTCTGGTTAATGTGAAAATTTGCTAAACTATTGGTGGTTTCCCTATAGTGTCCTTCTTAGATCCTGTTGTGAAAATGAAGTGGAACTCGAGTAATATTTCATTGTTTTTACAAGTGTACCAACAATTTCCTAAATTATGTCTATTATTTATGCCTTTTTAAGTCCAAGTTTCTCCCATTGCCACGGTAGAGTATTTTCTTCCGTGAAATACGTCATATACGCCTGTCTGATCCCTTTAGCAATTTGGCTTGCATTGTTGCTGCCTAGTCTGGTCACTGGATGTAGGATGTTGGTATTTTGTGTCCATTCACCAGGTATTACATCTCCTGTGTTAAAATCTTCTCTGTCCACTGCTTGTTGTGACATATAGTGGCTTGGGGCAGTCTTTCGCAGCCAGTTATGCAAACTGCAAGCAGCCCAAACAACTCTATCAATAGTATCGGGTTTTAACTCCATTGGTCTTGAAAACACTCTAAATCGCCAGGCAAGTATGCCAAAAGCATTCTCTGAGACTCGTCTGGCACGGGAAAGACGATAATTGAATATTTTTTCTTCATCCCTTAGACAATGCTTACTGAAAGGCTTCATAAGATCGGGTCTTAGAGGGAAAGCGTCGTCCCCGACGATAACAGAGTTCTCAGGAAACCCAATGGTTTTATTTTCCATTGCAATGTTCAGAGTACTATCTCTAAAAACTGCACTGTCACTTGCTCGGCCATTTCCTCCTACGTCAATATAAGTGAAGCAATAATGTGCATCAACCATAGCAAATAGTATGATACTCAGAGCCGTCTTTAAGCATAGGCAGGACAGGCACGTGCCTAGGGCCCCAGGCCTGAGAAGGGCCCCCAAATTTGAATAACATTTTTTTGGTAATATTATATAATAAAAATAAAACTCTCTTATAAATAAATGATCAAATCTAAAGCTAAAAAACTTTTAATGTACAAGTTCTTAATACATAATTTAATACACCAGTTCTTTACAAATAATTTATCACTTATAATTAATTAAATCTCTTTTGCATTTCGCGAGAAGACGCGGCCACGCATCGCGTCATAGTGTGCGCCATACGCGAATTTTGCCCTAAAAGACGCCGTATGATTCATGCCGATGTGCGCGTGAGCATATATCTCTAAAGTTATAGTATCATGATAAGATTCAGTGTAAATTTGGAGTTATTGCATGTAAAAACTTTTAATTTTGTTTTACATGATAAAAAAAATAAAATATAATGGTTACGTTATACAAAGTAATTAAAAGGGCCCCCAAAACTCGGTAGCCTATGGCCCTATGCTCGTGAAAGACGGCTCTGATGATACTGTAGGTTTTCTTGTAATTGTAGTATAATGAACCTGAACAGGGAGGTCTCTTGATGACAACGTGTTTACCATCAATCGCCCCACAGCATCTAGGGAAATTCCAGCGCTGGAGGAATAACTTTTCAATTTCTTTCCAATCTTCAACAGTTTTTGGTACCTGAAAGGAAAAGATTGTTTTTAAGTACTTATTATGTTTTAATGAATAAAACAAAATATACATTATTATTAATTTTTGTTCTTTTTTCAGGACCTAAACCAAAGTCAAAATTCAGAACAAGATGAAGAGGGAGGCGACACCATTGACCCTGCTATGCCTGGCATCGCGAACAACTCCACTGTTGAAACAAACACGGCCCACTCGTCTGGATTTATTAAGCCACCTGAGCCGCCAAGAAAAAGGTTTAGAAAAAATGTAGAAACTAGTAAATCCGACAATGGGGAGATATCCCAAGCAATCAAGAAGTTAGACGACATTGCAAACAATGCTGCTGTGGATAAGCCATATGATCTGTTTGGCAAGTATGTAGCAAGTGAACTCCGTCAGCTACCAAAGCGAGTAGCCATCTTGCTGCAGCAGGATATTCAAAATTGTATAACTCGTGCTAAGTTGGACATATTGGACAATGCATCAGTCCAACAAGAATTTCACAACTTTCCTCTACTCGTGTCTCCTCAATCAATGGCTTCCGCAACTGGTTCTTCAAACGACGAAGAGGACATCTTACAAACAGCGATGATTAATACGTTTTCACAGATTACATGAAATAAATTCTTTGAAATAAATTACAATAAATTATTTACACTTACCTCAATGAATGGTCGAAGAACACAACAAATCGCCGTAAGTACATGGGGTAGGAACCTCGATATTGTTGTTTCTGGAACTCGAAACAGGTACTCCAGAGACTTAAATGAATCACCAGTCGCTAAATAGCGTAATGTTATTTCTAATTTTGTAGTTACTGGGATTGCCATCCTCATTGGTGTGTCCTGTTTTGACAAAATTTCGTCTACCAGTCCCAGTAGTTCATCGAACTGTTTACCTCTAATTCTCAAAATATTTCTGTAAGCCGCAGGATCTTCGTTTTTCAGCTCTTTTAGTAAAGTATTTGATGCACCATAATCAGTACGTCTTCCTATCCACGGTTTCACCCACACGTTTCTCTTATGCACTTTCCGTTTCGCGTTTTGTCGTCTAATTAACTCGTTTTTAATCACTTTAGCTACAACTGCAACTCCCGCTAGAACCAGCTCCTCCGACATCTTCAAGACCAATGCTACTAGCCACTTGTGCACAAGCTACTGTGAGTACACGTTGCTAGTTTACAAGCTAGCTCGCTCAAAAGCCGGCTTGTAGCTTGTAAACTCGCCCCGTGTACTTGAGGCTTACTACATCTACTCTAGGTTTAAACGAAGATTATAATGAAGATATTTTAAATCATGCTATAATAAATTCCAATCTTTTTTCAAATAATAACCCATAATTTGTCTCATTAATTTAAATTTTTTATATTTACATGAAATTTTGTTTCTAAAATTTATCTCAAAAATTACATATTATTTACTACATATTTAGTTTTATATCCTTTTATATATTACCTATTATATTTGTAAAACTATACCTTGATAAATGGTTCCAGGACTTGAGAAATCGCTGTAAGCACTTCGGGTATAAATAATGAGATCGTACATTCAGGAACACGAAAAAGATATTCTAGGGACTTAAATGAATCACCAGTAGCTAAATAACGCAGTGTTACTTCTAGTTTGGTTTTTGGTGGAATAGCCATTCTCATTTGAGTGTCTTCTTTTTTAATTAATCCATAAACCATTTGTAACAAATTATCGAACTGGGCCACGTCCATTCTTAAAAGATTTCGGTAGGCTGCAGTGTCTTCGTCTCTTAATTCTTTTATTAATGTACTGGATACGCCATATTTCTCTCGTCTACCAATCCAATCTCTGATCCAAAATCTTTTCTTCTTTCTAGTTTTCTTTTTTTTCAACCTCTGACGCAATAAAAGAGATATAACAACAACACCCGCGCGAACTACAGCCTCTGACATCTTGCAAGTTGCAACCACTACTAGTCAGTAGTCACTAGTCGCGAGCACAATAGCGATTTTACTAGCCATGTAGATTACACAAAGCTATTTTACTCGCCGGTGTGTAAAATAGCTAACGAGTAGCGAGAAAAGTAGCCCGGCTGTCAACTTTAATCGCGGGCGAACAGCGTCTGTTCAACACGCGGCGAGTAAGCGACTAGGTCTATTGCATTAAGCGAATTTAGTAGCTGCGAGTAAATTCGCAAGCGACTAGCGAGTAAATTCGCCCAATGTAATCGATGCATAAGTATATTTTTGCAAACATTGTTTTAAAAATTAATATGCAAGTTTTTTCGTTTAAAAAATTACCAAGTGTTAAAGCTAAACTTTTTGGCCACCAAACTACAAAAAACCATAATAAAATTACAAAATCAGCCCTAAAATGAAGAACAACCGGCTTTACTATGTAAAAAATACTTTGTAATTTTGTTGTAAAAATTAGCCAAGTAATAACCGATGTTCGACAACTCTATTTTTAAAAAAGCATTTTGCGGTGTTCAGTGTTATGCGAAACCATCAGGTGATCAGAAATTAAGAATTCTAAAAGATTTAGTAAATATCGGGTAGCATCTCGAAGGGGTCGTACAGACACGGATAGTAATTTAGTCTAGTAGCATCAAGTGTTGCTAAGATACTAACCGAAATATGTCTAAATAATCGAAATAATTTGTTAGTATCTTAGCAAGACTTGCTACTAGACTAAATTACTATCCGTGTCTGTACGACCCCTTAAGGCTGGTTCAGACACGGCTAGTATTTTAGTCCAGTAGCGAAGTATTTAGTAACTAAACCGTGCGTAAACGGTACAATGTAGGAGATTGATTTAGGATTTAGGATATTACTTTAGCGACTTAGCAGATCTATTTTTCTGGCGAGTAGCCCCCACCACTTGGTGAACACATGCAGGCACGACAGTTTTATTGTACTTAATAATTAAATTGTAAGCAGTTGTAGAGGTGTGTATTTGTTTTATAAGTTTTGTCGTCAGTTTATTTTTGATAATTGTTATTATTTATTGAATAACAGTCGAAGAAATTGTTTAGCAACCTTCGAGATGGACAGTCGTAAACGTCGCGCTTTATTATTAAATAATGTGATAGCCAATATTGGACAGATTATAGTAGAAAATACCCTTGAACCAATAAATTTCAAAACTTACTAAAAAAATATTTAAGGAAAACGCGACGTTTTACAAGCTGAACTACTAGAAAATACAATTAATTCAAATTAGTTTTATATAAACAGGATACGAAATTGGAGATTTGTTTAAAACGTAACTAAATGGGGACTTCCCGCGTGCAGCTGATATCAGTGATACGATGTCATTCGTATCCGATATCACCGTTAGACAGACAGGCGCCAAAATACAACAAAACTTCAGTACAATTACATCCTTAAAAAATTAATTTTTCTTGCAATTTGGAAACAACAAACATTCTCCTCTGGCATATGCATTTTTATATAATTTAAAATAAACATCTTATAAAGCAGGACACATTCTTCGAAAGCTTCCAAAAATAATTTTGAAAATTTTTTGGGCATTTTATTGCAATGATAAAAATATTCTCAAAAACAAATAAAGGACCAATCAAATATACTAAAACAATCGTTTCCGAACGTCCGAAGTGGTGAAGGAACGCTACTAAACCATAAAAATAGAAAATATTGGATCCACTATGCTACATGCCCCGGACGTATTGTGCTATCTTGGTTCTTTTAGACCTTTTAGACGGCACGCCCTAGTAAAATGCAGACTCAAGTTTTAAATACAGCAATGTCATCCTGTTCGGGGAATCACCGATTAACGAACGCAATCTTATTTCACTTACGACGGAGGTGACATTTACCACTTTTACTTTTATGAAATTATAATTTTTTTCATTGACTTAAAATAATGCTGATTTAATTATTTTATATCAATAGTCCAGCCACAATTGGGAATTGCTATTCTTTACTTACAACTTAATTAAAATCAACTTATTGCAACTAATTGTAAAGCTGCCCACAAACCAGCGTTCAAAAGCGTCACTCAGGTATGTTATAGGTGTTTGCGCACCCATGTATGCTAGTGTGTTGTTAAAAAGTCGCACGTAAGTGCGTCGATTTTGTTTTCTGGTTAGACCGGAAAACAATGGCCTGGTTTACACCGTACACTTGGTACGCGAACTAAAGCCGTACCGAACTATATTTCCGAAGTATATTTTTAGTCCGCGTGGTGTAAACACATCGAACTAAGTTGGTCCTGCTTTAGTTCAGTCCTCTAAAATATGAGTACTGAACTAAAAACGACCAATGGTTCGACGTGTTCGACTACTTTCGACATCACTCGAGTATTTTTAATTCCGAATGACACACATTTTTAATTTTTATAGGTTATAAAATTTGACATATTTAATTTATAGTTTAAATTAAATTATTTAAAAATTATGTAAAGTGTCAAACAACTATTTTTTTTAGGTTATATGACACATTTTGGTCCTCGGTTCTAGTGTACGGTGTAAACACTTGCGAACCACTTGCGAATTATATTTTGTCGCATCGAACTATCCCCTCCCGCTTAGTCCGATCGGACCGAACCAAGCAGTTTACGGTGTAAACATAGCCAATAACGCGCAACTCGACTCGTACATACATAAGTGTCGGTGTGTGGTGAAATATCACGGTCGTTCGCATTCATTATACAGTGTCTCGCGTGGTGTATTTTATTAGAAAATGATTGATATAAAACAATTTTCGAAAGCCTTTACGGCCGATTTCATTGAAGTGTATAAAAGTTATCCGTGTTTGTGGAAAATTAAAAGCACGGATTATAAAGATCGAAAATAAAATCAAGCTGCTTATACAGTTTTATTAAAAAAATTGCAAGAGGTTTAAGTCTTCATAATTTCTACCAGTAGCTAAATAGCGAAGTGTGGCTGTTAATCGCTCATGTGGTGATATAGCATCCCTCATGATCGTATCTTGCTTTTTAATTATTGGAGACACTAGCGTTAATAGCGTGACGTAACTTTCTTCATCCATTCTTAGGTAATTTCGCCAACCATCAGGCTCTACTCGTAATTCTGCTAGAAGATTAATATGGGTATATTCCGAGCGTTTTAAAAGCCATTCCTTCACCCATTTGGTTCGAGTTTGTCGCTGTCGAACTAATTTTTTTTTCTTTTTAATCAAAGCAGCGTACGCCGCTGCTAAGAGAATATAGTCGTCGTCACTGCTCATCGTGCACTTTCAAACTAACTTGTTTGGCAAGATAGTGTGTACGTCTGTAGGCAATCACTATTGTCATACATGTACGTCAATAATAATGTATGACATACCTGAGTGACGCTTTTGAACGCTGGTTTGTGGGCAGCTTAACAGGCAGTAAATAGCAATATTAAGGTAAGATCAGACTAGGCTACTTTTGCTGCGCGCAGCAAAAGTAGCTGTGTGTGAACACCACTGCAACCGATAAAACTGCACACTGCTGCACATGTGGTATACTGCGCACGCTGTTAAAAGCAGCTTAGTGTGAGTGCAAATTTTGTATGTTGCATTCGCAGTAAAAATATTCATTTGGTTTAATATTTTGCTGCGACTACCGGTGCAGCTTTTATCACATTTAAATAAAATATAATTTTTTATTTTTGTATGCACCCTCCGATGTTGCTCGTAGGTTTTATCTTTGATTAAATCATCAATTTTTCCTGACCAATCCAATGTTTTAAATTTTATTTTGATTTTATTTGTTAATTTCATTGTCCAATAAATAATTTCCGTTTTAATTTTTTTCTTAAATTTCTTTGTCCAATCAGCTTGCATTTGGATTTTACGTGTTTTGTCAATTTTTAATACCCAAACATCTTGCTTTTCGTTTTCATTGGTCATTACTCATTACAATTTTATCGCTGTCCAATCCAGTTACTTTTCTTCTTCTTCTTCTTATAGTGCCTTCTCCTATCGGAGGTTGGCGATCATCATTTCAAATTCTTCTCGGTTCTGCGCCACGCGTATCAGTCTTTCGGCCTCGCGGATGTTATACCATTGTCGTAAGTTTTTCAGCCATGAGAAGCGTTTGCGGCCCAGGCCCCTCCTACCTTCGATCTTTCCTTCCATTATCAATTGTAGCAGAGCATACCTTTCACCTCTGAATATGTGACCGAAGTATGCCGCTTTTCGCCTTTTGATGATCGTGTAGAGCTCCCGGTCTTTATTCATTCTTCGTAGCACCTCTTCGTTGGAAACCCTGTCCGTCCACGGGATCCTCAACATCCTGCGGTAGAGCCACATTTCGAAGGCCTCCAGCCTGTTAACTGATGACACTTTTTGTGTCCATCCTTCCACCCCATATAACAAAACTGGCATTACATAGCATCTTACTGTACGCCAACGCGTCTCTATAGATATATCGCGACTGCATATAAGTTGTTTCATCCTTTGGAAGGCGCCTCGTGCCATTTCTATTCTTATTCGGATTTCTTTATCTGGATCCCAATTTTCATTAGGTATCTAAAATTTCGAACTCTCTCTATTTGGCTATTGTTTATGCATATAGGAATGTTCTGCGTTACAGCTTTGCTGATGACCATGATGTTCGTTTTATCTATGTTCATATTGAGTCCATATTCATTACTGATCCTATTGACTTCATTCAGGTGGAACTGAAGATCAGACGGGTTGTCGGACAAAATGATTGTGTCGTCCGCATAACGTATGTTGTTTATCCATTTCCCATTTATTTGAATACCTCTCTCCACGTCCTCTAATGAATTTTTAAAAACATATTCGGAGTAAAGGTTAAACAACAATGGGGACAGAATGCAACCCTGTCTCACACCTTTTTGTATTTTGATGTCATCTGTCGTTTGATTGCCTATTTTTAAATGCGCCATTTGATTCCAGTATAAGTTTTCGATAATTCGTAGGTCTTTACTATCGATTCCTCTTTGCCTAAGAAGTGTCATGAGGATATCATGCTGTACTTTATCAAAAGCTTTCTCGTAATCTATAAAACAAATATGGACTGGTTTTTGTTGGTCTAAACATTTCTGAACAAGGACCCATATGGCAAACAGTGCTTCCCGCGTTCCCATCCCATTTCTAAAACCGAATTGGGTTACACCTATATCTTCATCGATTTTTCTCCATAAGCGATTGTGTATTATTTTAAGAAAGAGTTTTAAGGCATGGCTCATTAGACTGATTAGTCTATAATCATTACAGTGTTTTGCGTTAGACTTCTTTGGTAGAGTGATAAACGTTGATCTTAGCCACTCTTTTGGTATTTTTCCGGTGTTATAGATCTTGTTGAGAAGATTTAATAGCGTATTATTAGTGTCTCTGAGGAGAGAGATGAGGAGATTAGTGTCTAGGTCTATCATTTTAATAAGTTCTGCACTTATTTCATCTGGACCCGTTGCTTTACAATTTTTCGCCTGTTTGATTGCTTTTCTCAGTTCATCCTTTAGTATACTCGGTCCTTCCGCCTGCAAATCCGTGTCATCAAGATCTGTTTGATTATCTTTAAAGAGCTTGGTAATATATATCTTCCAGATTTTTGCTTGGTGCTCTTCTTGTAGTACTATCTTGTTATTTTCACCTACTAGCTTTCTGCTTCTTTGTTGTTGTCGACCGGTGTATGTCATTTCTCTGATTTTTTTGTGCATATTAAAGTTGTCGTGTATACCTTCGAGCTGCTCTATTTCTTTGCATTTCTTCTTTAGCCATGCCTCCTTTGCTTCTTTTATCTTTTTCCGTACTATTTTATTTTTATTATAATACTCTGTTGTGTTCTTGTATTTTCTTCTTTCTTCCATCGAATCCAATATTTCCTCCGTCATCCAATCCTTCTTCTTGCATCTTCTATAGAAACCTAGGTGTTTGACTGCAGTCGCTTTGATGGTGTTTTTAAGTTTCGTCCATGTTTCCTCTGTGTTGTCTGTACATTTAATTTTCTCGATTTCCTTGTTAATACTTTTAGTGTATGCATTCCTAATAGTTTCGTCTTTTAGCTTTTCAACATCTATCTTGCTTATTTCTTTATGTCGGGTTATTCTTTTCAGCTTTAGTCTTATATCGGCAATCACTGGGTTGTGGTCTGAGTTTATGTCAGCGCCTGGGTATGTCTTAACGCTTTTAACCGCATTTCGGAATCAATTGTTTATCATAATAAAATCTATTTGATTTCTGATAATATGATCGGGTTTGTCTTGAGGAGACTTCCAGGTGTACAGACGTCTAGGTGGTAATTGGAACCACGTGTTGGTGATAACTAAATCATTTTCCTGGCAGAATTCTACTAATCTGTCTCCTCATTCATTTCTGTCTCCCAAACCGTATTTTCCAACAATCTTCTCAAATGCACCATGGCCGATTTTAGCATTGATATAGCGTAACTCGAGTCACCACACCAGTCACGTATAAAAGAACGTGTGGCTAAACAAATCAGATAAATAGTACTCCAGATAACGCCTTTATCATGGGAGCGGAGCTTCGGCTAGCTAGAGAGCTCAGGGTGAAGGTAGCTCAAAAAATGGAAAAGTTTATTACCCGGCGCCACACGATTTTTCCCGCTCCCAACTCTTGGTGTTACCTGAATAATCATGAAAGCTTATATTAAAAAACACAAAAGCATAAATGAAGCACTATAATTAATTATAATTTATTTAAAAAAATAAAGTCAATCAGTAAAACAATCAAATCAAAATGTTAAACAGTCAAATATATTGCTATGATCCAAATTGGCAATAAAGAATTAATCACTTAGAGGGTACAAAACGCATGAAAGTTCTTTTGAAAAGGAAAAGGTTTATCGAGGTTACGAGAGCTCATAAAAATATTAGTAAATCGTTTACAAATAAACAAACAGGTCAAAGAATAAAAAGGTACCAGATGAAACAAATTATCTTTTTAAAACATGTTCACAATTTTATAAAATAAAAATGTTAGATTTAAGAATTTGTTAATATAAAATAAACAATTATTAGTTAAGAAGTGATGCGAAAATAAAGAATATTTTACGTGGTTGTTAAATCGGGACGACGTAGTGCAGCGGTACATTTCATCCGAGACTCCGGAGGGAAGCCCAACCAATAGTCCACCGTCGAAATAAGTGCGTAAATCGGAACGTAACTAAAACAATCAAAAGTGCTTCAATCAATTTATAAACATTTAAATAAAGGATAAAATTATCAAAAAGGCGTTTTGAAACTTACCAATAAGGAAATCCAATTCAAATAAAACGAAAAATCAGGATGGCAAAAACGGGATAATTTTGAATAACCCGGGTGATGAAAATAAACAAAGAGTTCTCCCAAAAAAGTGTGATACGGAAACGGACGTATAAATTCCGGGTTCTGTAAAATTTAATTAATTAATGAATATAATTCAAAGGTGGAGACCTAAAAAAGTACAAAGAAAGATTAGAATTTATGATTCGAACACGTGCGTATTGAAAAAGATAATAATTATTAAAAATAAAGGTAAAAATTTGTACTTACCTGTGGAAATATTAGAAGTTATGTGTTATGGAAAATTGGTTCACTATTGGAATACAATTTGATGATAAAACTGGTAATTGGTAAATCAAAAGAAGCACGATTGAACAAGATTAATTTCAAGGTTAACTTGTAACGAAGAACGGCGGAATTATAAATGGTAAACAGAGTAGGCGTATTTGACGACCATAGGTGAGCTCACTCTACATATTAAAAATAAAACTAACAGTGGCGCGTAATTACGAAAACAAATATTTCGCGAATAAATAACAATTGGGGTAAAATTTAAGTTTATTAATGCAATTTGAATTTCTTGTTACATTTCATTGGTTTATTTATTTATTTATGTTCAGAACTGTTATAATAAAATTTATTTATTATTTAATGTTGCATCTGGTATATTTTTTTGAATTCGACGACACCATTAAGTTTATTCAGAGAATAAAAGTGATTAATAAAGGTAAGGCGTCGAAGAATCTACTCCTGGGATAAAGAGATTTGATGCTATATATAAAAAAAAGGACTTACATCGAGCTAGCACGGTATTTATATTATATATAAAAATTTCATTAAAATTTACATGTATCCCGTCTATAATGCTCGTACTAATAGTCGAGAATTGATCTCGATTCCGGAATTAATTCTGCTGTTGCTATGATACGGCATCAATTTCAGTGATCTGATTGGTAGAAACTAGAAGTAATTCCGGAATCGAGATCAATTCTCGACTATTAGTACGGGCATAAGAGGCGCGATACATAGTAATATATAATGGATATCTATAACTTTTGCTATAACGCAAACCAAAGAATTCAAATTATTAAACAAATAATTTCGCACGCGGACAGATCTGTTGGCGTTTCACACTTATCTTACAAGTACGCTATTTCTGCGTACTTATCGATCAAACAAAATTTTAATGTTAGGTTGGAAAAAATATATATGTTGAACTGTCTTCAACAAAATTACACAATTTACAAAAATTTTTCAATAAAAAATAAATTCAAAATTCAATAAAATAATTTTAACAGGTCAATATTATAATTTCGTCACACAAAAATCTTTAATAGTCAAAATTTAACAAATAAAATAATTCTTCAAATTTATTAAATTAAAAGTCTGGAGCTTGTTCCAAAAAGGACTAGATTTGTTTTTTTTTAAATGAATCAAAAATATTGTTTGTATTAAAAATTTTAAATTTAAAATGATGTGTGTAAAGTCATGCGTGAATTAAAAAAAACATAAGTGCGCGAAACGACACTCGCAGAGATTTGCAAAAATTCGATTACGTCCAGTTACCGGACACAGTTTAAAATAATGAGCCAAAATCAACCAAACCAACCAATCAGAGGGCGTAAATCAAAAATCGCGCACGCGTGGAAAAGAAATTTCGGCTTCAAAGGAGAACATGGACGTATTCGTTTCTGGAATGAAAAATCGATCAAGCGGTGATTTTCCAATCAATGTGTGGATTTTTAAACAAGCGGATTTTAAAAGTGATATCCAAAGAAAAGTTTCAAAGTGGATCCTTATATGGTTTTCCGAAGTGGAAACTAAAGAAAATTACTAGTACGAGGAATAAAAAGTGGTCAATCTTAGTGAATTTTGATGGTTGCAAAATTAACCACGAATTATTTGAAAAATTCAACGACTGTGGATTTGGTTCATGAACAATTGGTTTGAAAAATTGGAAATCAACCTACGTATGAAATTGGTATGTTTATCGAGTGTTATAAACAAAATATTAAACAAAAGACAAGGTATTTTGCATTTTTTTAAACATTTAAACAGTGAAAATTATTACTTTTAAAAAACATGCTACAATCGCATATGTTATTTGTAAACTAAATGAATTTTTTTTATCTCTGAACAATTTTATAGAGGTGCTATTATTTCTTTATGTGTAAAAACAATATTTCATTTACTAACCCATATTTTGTATCATAAAAAAAATTTTATTAAACAAAAAAATTGATAAAATTGAAGAATTGAATTATTTCAAAAACAAAAAAAAAGGTTATCACTTATGATAAAAAACTGAATTTTGAGTGTGACGAGAAAATAAAGGTTAAAAATTTAATTTTTCAAAATTTATATCTGTCGTGGCTTCGAATTCTACGAACGGAACACCACAATATATATAACCTTCTTGTTGTTGACCGAAAACAATCGAACAGCGCAAATAGACAGTTTATAAATCAATAAAATAAAACAATGTTCACTTATCTTATTGCGGTGGTTCCGCCTCTATGCTACGCTGCTGCAAATTTTCCACGCCAATGGGTTACCAATGGTTACCAAACAAAACAAAACCTCGAATTGCCGAGTCTTCAAATATAGTCTGCGTTGTGCTTAACAGTTTGGGACTGCTTAAAACCCAGAAAACGAACCAATAACAGTGTGGAGAAGTTCCAATCACTTCCAAATAGTACCCTGATCAAACCAACCAACGATAATTTCCAAACCAACGGATAAACCAACTTTTCTCTGAATAACCAGTTAAATTCGTATTTCCAACCTCCAAAATGTATATTAACCTCCAGAAATAATTTTTTAGTAAACGTTTAGCTTCAGACTAACAGTAAAAAGGAAGCGACGTCGTGGATAACCAATCGGTATAGATATTTCCCAAAGTGACGAACCAGAAAACAAAAGCAGTAAATCTTGATGGGTTCGCAATAATTTCAACAGCTCAAATCGGTGTATCGCAGATTATCCCACTTCAGTGGCTATGGATTATATTGACCAAAAATAACAACAATATAACTCCAAACTCGAACAAATAGTTAACGATCCCAAAATAATGGTACGGAATTATAATTTTCCAAATTTTTAACTAAATTATTCAACTCGACACGAATTTTTGCAGGTCAAAAATTATTCTACCTTTTATCTATCTGATTATATCTCACTTCCTGAAAACTAGGAAATATTTTCAATTCCCCTAGAAAATTATCAAAAGGATGGACAGAGATAATTTTCCCGCCAACTTAAACAAATGTAAATAAGTATGGAATTAAATTAAAACCATTATGAGGTGGAAATATAAATTACCAAACGAACTTGGTCTTATAAATGTACCCTTTCCTCCCTATTATTGAAGGTTACTAATCGGTACCCGTTAAGGTCTGTAATCGAAGGCTACATTGAAGTCACCCATTATTATATTTATATCTTGCTTTTTTACTGTTTTTATGAGCTGATCTACTTCTTGATAGAATTCTTCGACAAGTTACTTTTAATTTTTTTAATAATTGTTTTTCAAAATTTAATTTTTTATTTCATTCGTGATTAAAAAGTAATTTTTTTAATTTACCGATAAAACTGCACATGTGGTGTACTGCGCACGCTGTTAAAAGCAGTTTATTAGTGTGAGTAGGTTTGTATCTTTTGACGCAGCTTTTGCAGCCGTAGTTGCAAAAGCTGCGTGCTGCAGGCTACTTTGACTCTGTGTGTGAGCCTGACATGCAGCTTTTGCAGCCACAGTAAAAAAAGTGCGCAGCAAAAGTAGCCTAGTCTGATCATAGCTTTAGACAGTAAGTGGCAATATTAGGCAGTATTGGCAGTAAATGGCAGTAAGCGGGAGTATTGGCAGTAAGCGGCAGTATTGCCAGCAAATGGCAGTATTGGCAGTAAACGGCAGTAAATGGCAGTAAGCGGCAGTAAATGGCAGTAAGCGGCAGTATTGGGCAGTCAGTTGCAGTATTTAGGCAGTAAGTGGCAGTATGAGGCAGTATTGGCAGTACTTTATTAAATACTGCCAAATGGCAGTATAGTGTACATTTTAAAACTCAGTGATTCACCCCCCGGGTATGTCCATACCATCCCCCTTGACGAGGAGAGCCCTACATCCAATTGAAGTTTATTTATTATATAGAATAAAAAACGGATTAGCATTGCCAATCTAAAACTTAATCCTGCATATTGGCAGGACATTCATGTTGTCATAATAAAAATAAAAATAATTTATCAAAATTAATATTGCTGGTTCAAGTAGGTTTCTGTATGAATTTTCTCCGGGTTTCAAACCGTGTATCGTATTTACTATTGTAACTAACAATTAATCTGCCTGGTTTTTGTGTAGTTTGTGGTTCTAATAATGTTTCTTTTTTAGGTTTCCATATCGGGATTGCGTGGGCATTTTTCCATCGTGACTTGTTTGTTAAGTATAAGTTTTTCATGTATTGGTTTGGTGTCTTTTTTCTCTTTTCATTTAATCACTTTTATCGATTTTTAGGTTACACCCAAACCTTTTTCCTTGTCGGGTTGTTAATTTATATGATTAGATCTTCGTTTTCAGTTATGTTGATGGTCTTGTTCTCGAGGAACTTACACATCAGGTCGGGTGGTGTTTCTTCGTACAGCTCGTCCAGTTGTGCAGGGAGATGGATGCCATGATAGGCCGCCAGCTCCAACTGTTCTTGCATGTACAAATCGCACTCCCGTATCCGATGTGTAGGTTCATCGAGAATATCGCACGCCGGACATAGTCCGTCCACCGATTTCCCCAATCTCTTGAGGTGTCGGCCGAACTCGCCATGTCCGGTTAGCATCTGCGTCATCTGGAAGGAATTGTTCATTATTTTATTACTTACCTTGGGGATGAATTGGTAGGTAATTCTACCTACCAGTCCATCGTCCCATCTTTGTTGCCATTTTTTTTTGGATTATGTCCTCCATTTTTCTTTTGATGTCCACTCTGTATTTGTAATCTTTCGGGTCTATTCTTACCCCCATAAAGGTGGTTACTTTCTTGTTTCTGGCTTCACGCCATGACAGTAATCGTAAGAGTTCTAAGTCGATTGGGTGGATACCTGCCAAAACACCCGCGGCTATGGTCGACACAGTCCTATAACATTTTGCTATCACGCGACAGCAAAATCCATAGCACGATATCAGCCGGGCCAACGTGTGCTTATTCCCTATTCTATGTATCCAGATCTCGCTTCCGTAAGCCAAGATGGGTACTACCGCCCCCTGGTAGATCCTTCGCATAGAGTTCGAGGTGTCCAGGTTCCAACCGCTTTTTGCCATTCGATGCAGCGCATGGACTAGTTTACTGGCTTTGCCGCAAACGTAGTTTACATGCGGTTGCATCGATAGGTTTTCGTCAATAAGGACCCCAAGGTACTTATATTCCCTTACCACCTTTATTTTCTTTCCGTTAAGTCTGACATCTAAATCATAATTATGAACACGCTTCGGATACAAGCACATGATCTTCGTCTTCGTTTCCGAGAGAGCGAGTTTCATGTCCTTGCACCATCCGCTTAATTCGTTGACGCACGTTTGAAGTTTTTCTTGCAGTTGGATTCGGGAATCCGCCGTGACGACGGTCGCGATGTCATCCGCGTACGCGAAGGTATGAGTACCCTCCTGTTTGTCTTTCTTTAGATAATGATCCAGAAGTGAGTTCCAAGACCTACATCCAGCAGTGAAAATTCATCTGAATATTCATGACTTCCTGGTATGTATGTCACAAAAATTTCTGTGAGAAGCATTTCTGCTTCTGACACAATCTTTAATGTGGCGCCATCCCAGGGTTTAAGTTCGACCTCTAGGCCCTTTACCCATTCAGCTGTGGCTGCATTGGTATATGTGATACCAAGCCAACCTAGTCTTTTATGGATTTGTTGGAATTGTGGCTTTTTAGCAGCCAATTTTCCTTTCTCCATTATTTTATCCAATATTGCTTCTTGAATGGCTTTGAGTTGTTCCATAATCAGGAACTCTTTTGCATATAAAGAATGTATAATTCCTATCTTAACCCCGGTTAAGGCTTGGCTGAAGGTAGGTTTAACGCTCTTCTCAGGTGCCGCCTTTTCCTCATCAGTCTTTATCACGGGTTTCCGGAGTACTGCCATCAGATCGGTTTCTCTTGGCAGTTTTCGGATGATATCCTTCAGGGGCAAGTTCCCTGGGTTTATCAGCCGGTTGACCCTTTTAAATGAAATATTTCATCCGTTTGTGAGCAGCTCCGCTAAATCTTTCCCTTTTAGCCTTCAGTTGAAGACTTTGTAAGACTTTGTTTTCCTCATTCACCATCAGATTTTGGAGTGGTATCGCTCCATTTGGACGGATGGAGCGATAGTGTATGGCCAGCTTTATAGAAAATAAAAACCTAATCTAAAATTAGCGTTTACTAAATTTACTTAGTTTATAAACTAGCCAACGTATTTGGCTATATAACGAATTAATTTATAAGAACGAATCTCAGAATCCCTAAATGTTTGCCAATTAGTTGCTACTAAATCGGATACCATATTAATCGAGTTACAAATTTATCTGTAACGCTAAATTCTTCCATTGATGAACTGAGGAGACCCAATGCCGCCTTAACCAAGATATTCTAAAGATTCTTATTGGATGTCTGGGTGAACCACTTTTACATATTTACAATCTCATTCTTTGCCACCAGACGTATCCGTTGTGTTGGAAAACTGCAAAGGTTTGTCCGATCCTAAAGTCAGGGGACAGCAGTAGGCTTGAAAATTACAGACCAATATCGGTGTTGGCAGCTCCCAGCAAACTATTCGAGAATATTATTCACAATCGGATTTATAAACATGTAAAGCTTGCTTTGGATGTTAACCAGCATGGTTTCGTACCCAGGAAATCAACCACAACCAACTTATTTCTATTCACCTAATATGTCTTTGAAAATGTCGATTCGGGTTCTCAAGTTGACGTCATCTATACGGTTGATCATGATATTCTCTTAGCCTAACTGCACAGATTTGGCTTACATCCTATGCTGCCTCTTATGGCATCCTACCTAAAAGATAGAGCGCTTAGGGTTTCTATTGGGGGGCATCTATCTGACAATTTTGGAGTAAACTCCGGTGTACCGCAGGGTAGTAATCTGGGCCCCTTACTATTTCTATTATTTATAAATGACATTGGTCGCTGTTTTGAGTATTCTAATTATTTGCTGTTTGCGGACGATTTAAAGATATTTTTAAAAATTGATACTATCTGTGATTTCAACCTATTACAATCTGATGTCGATAGGGTATTCAATTGGAGTCTCAAAAACAAACTTGAATTTAGTGTGGCAAAATGTTCCGCTTTTACATTCTCAAGGTCTGTAACAATCAAACACAATTATATAATGAATGTATGATCTCTGAATAGACCGGAGCTTGTTAGGGACTTGGGAGTTTGGTTTAATCCCAAATTAACGTTTCGTGACCATATAGCGCGTATTACAGTTAAGGCCAGGAGATTGTTGGGGTTTATTATTAGAAATACAAAGGTATTTAAGAGGCCTGGACTAGTTTTGAACTTGTTCAACAGTATTGTACGTCCTCAGCTTGAGTACTGCAGTGTTATCTGGAATTCTTCGTTTGCGGTTGACAAAATTGGCATTGAGCGCGTACAGAATAGAGCGTTAAGATGCATGCACTACATTGAAACTGGTATTTACCCTGGCTATGATGTGAGGACTAATTCTCTAAGGCTTAAATATGATGTATTGGATTTGAACACTCGGAGGGACTTTGCATCAGCTGTATTTTTATTTAAAATTTTAGAAGGATATATAGATTTCCCAGACGCTCTGAAAATGATTAGCATAAGAGTACCACGGTCACCCGACGCCCGGAATCGGACCACGCTGCATGTCCCTTTTGCTAGGACAGTATATATGAACCATGCTCCGCTGTACTCAGCCTCCTCCAGTTTGAACCAACTTTTTCTATTTGCGGGTGCTGACTTTGGCATTGGACTCCTGGAATTCTACTCCCGTAGTAGGGAGTACTTTCGCTTGACGAGGATGTAACTCGTAATCGTTTGTATTGACCTTTATTGACCTTCATGCTTGGTGTGTTTGGCCCCTTGCTTTTTGTGCTTACTTTTGCGTTTTGCGCGGGATTGCGATGAATTGTATATTTTATATGGCGTAGTTAAATAATCTGTATGTAATTAGGCTTTAGCCTGTATACAGTGTGTAATTGATTATTTGTAAAATAAAATAAAAATAATTACGATTCAGTGCGGCTTTTAAGCCACACATCAAAGTCAGTCAAGTTTGTAATAAAAAAGTTTAATTTTGCATAAACACCCCCCCCCCCGTCAAAATAATTTGATATAATGTTTTTCTAAAATGCACGACATTGTTTGTTGTAAAATCTTTTTATCTACAATAAAATAATAATTGCAGCATTAGCTGTCACCAATGATAGCTGTCACACACATTCTTATCTTATCGGTATTGATATTATGCATTTCTTGCATTTATATTGTTTATAATTATTTCTATTCAAGATATTTTAACAGCACCTAAATTTGATATTTCAATACAACAAAGAGATTCTAAATTTGATGCACTAAAATTTTACAAATTTTGTTTCGCGCATTGTTACAATTTTATAAAGGCACTTTCTGAAAAGAAATCTCAATTGAAAAAAAGTGTATCATGTGGGGACTAAAATTGTATATCACTTCATAATTAAAATGCAATACATACATAGGTGGACATGAATTTATGCTCTAATATTATATCATAAATCAGATTACGGTTTAGTTGTCGATGACATTCATTTTAATGAACTTTTTTTGCATTATTAATCAGAAATGTTTTATTACAAATTTTAAATTGAAAATTTAAGTATAAAATATCGATATGTAGGTACTTTCGATTTCAGATTAAACCGGAAGACAATTACTTTATTAAATAATAGTATCTATGGTGCCTGTGTATATTTTTATTTGAATTCTACGTAAAATTCCCTTTAAATGTCAAAATTATTTATGTCAAAATGTCCACCGAATTTGTATATTTACAAAAGGCAAAAAGAGGAAAACATGAATTAACCATAAGGACCAGTCAAAAAACGCCGCTGAAGGATATTATGTTGGGTGCTGAAATATAAATTTTAATAATTGGTACTTCCAGTTATTAAATTTTCTATCGGCAAAATACGATATGCCTGTGCGTTCCGTGGTGCCCAAAAATAAGTTTTTGTGCAACGTTATTTAATTTTTGTTCTTTAATTCTTTAGGTTTGCCATCAATAGATCTCTGGATCCTAAATATTCAAGTCAGATTGATATGATTTTTCGCACAGTTTAAAACTTTATTTTGCAAAAAATTATCACCATGAAATAATTATTAATGGTTTAGCTAACAATTTGTTAGGCAGTTTTAAATCAATTACAATTTGTAAGGCATTTTTTTGAACCGTTTTATTTTTTTATGGATGATTTCCAGAATTAATTTATTAAATCAATCTAATTAATTACATTTTGAACTTTGAAATTATGACGAGAATTTTTATCGTAACATTAAAAAAATTTGAAGTAGCTTAACATCCGTATCAGTAAAATAACTATCAAATGAACCTACAGTTTTGAATAATCAACAATTAATTCGTTTTATAAAATTGGTCATAACTTTTTTCAATAATTAATAATAAAATGTAATTACCTAATTATTCAATTGTGTATAAGTAATTTAAGCTTATTGTTAAAAAGTGCAATGAAATTTGTTATCACCAAGTGAACAATGAAAAATGTCGTTGGTTTTAGATATATGATCGGCAATCATCGGATCGGGTTGCCGATCTCCACCGTACGAAAGTTTTTCGCCTGCAATGTAATTTTTGTTTTGTCAGTTGTCAAAGTCGTTACTAAATTAATATCTTGTGCCGGTGTTTTAAATTAAAAATATGATATATAGTTATTCTGGATAGTTTATTTCTTTTGTTATTAAAAATATCATTTATGGCGAGCAGTTCTAACAGACGTTATAGTAGTGTGTCCGGAGCATCGACTAAATCCAAGGAAGGGAATAGGAAACTAGTAGTTTTGGATTTGGACAATACTTTATGTGACTTTAGTTACCTTGAAAAATGTCCGACATTAGATTTCCAAAAACTCGATAGCGGAAGACCTTTCCTAAATTATTTTTTAACTATGATTTATAAATATTACGATATTATAATATGGTCTGCAACAGATTATGATTCTATTAGAAAAAAGTTACTCAATCTGGGTATTTCAAGTAGCAAAGAATATACGATAATGAAGTGCATGGATTATTCCGAAATGGAGGTTATACAATCCGATTTTGGTGAAGTCCAAGTAAGTTTTTTAAGATGGTTTATATAAAATAAAATTTAATATTCATAGGTTAAATCTTTGGCGGTTATATGGAAAAATTATCCGTTGTATAATCAAACCAACACTATTATTATCGATGATCAGTATATAAACTTCTTGCAAACGCACCATAATGGCCTTCAAATCAAACCTTATTTCCACTGTATGTGTAAAACCGATAACGAATTAATTTATCTGGCTGAATATTTGAATATGCTAGCAAAGCACTGTCCTGATTTTTCCCAAGAAGACCACAAAAACTGGAAACGATACAAACCACCTAAATAAACTTTTGAGATCACCTACAATTCTAAACTTTGACATTTCTTAATAAAGTAATAAAAACGATGCCTTGTTTTATTTAAACTAAAACCCAAATGGAAAAACTGCACACTAGCGAAACACAAATTTAAATAAGTGTCAAGAAAATATTTTTTACATGCAGAAGTGTCCAAAAAATGGATCGCTAATAGCAAAAATAAGAAGTGAATACCACCGGGTGGTAACATAAAACTTTATCAATCTAGTATTTCCTATTAAATGAGGTTATGTATTTTTGTTCCTTAACACACCGTTATGTTTAATAAAGCAAATTATTCATTACATTGCAAAATATAATGATAATTTTATAGGGTAAGTTTCTGCTCGCAAATCTAGTTGTATCTGTTCTGTGGTTGTCTCCAAGTTCACTAGCACATGCGCATTACCAACCACTACTGACCGCCGCCAAATTTGAAAACTGCATTACTTTTGTCCTAGTTCCTTGCGAATTGCAGGATTACCATTTTACTAGTTAATTTAACCAATTACAAGTAATATCCATCGTGATATTATCTCGTTATATAAAAATAGTTTAAGGGATTTCTTGTGAGGTTTAGTTTAGGGCGTTACCTTGGTAGATGGTTGAGATCTTCAAAATTCGGGGCTGGGCTGAAATTTTGCAAAAAATTAGAAAGCATGAAAAAGTTAAATGGCTTGCATTTAAGAAACCTTTAGCCAAAACTGCTGGACTATTGCAGAATAGTCCATAATAAAAGATCGGTCAGATGTAATCTGTCAGAAATAAATAAAGCTATTTTCTGGAGACTGGGCGGATAGTTGAGGTCTTAAAAAATCGCAACTGCTCTGTAGTTATGTGAATATTATGTAAACAACAATGTGAAAACCTTGCACGGTATGAGTGGGTTGAGTAAAAAAACACGTACAGAATTTAAAGATCAGAATTTCTAAAAAAAAACAATTTTTTCACTCCATTATTTTACAAATTGTTAGAAAAATTTATAAGGTTTAAATAACTAAACTGAAAAAATAAGGCTGCGGTTACATTGGAGCCGTGTCCGCTCCGTTTATATCAAGGGAGTATTCCATTATTTTCACTTCAAAAAATACATTTTTTTGTAATCTAGCAAAAATGCAAGATCAACTTTTTTTTATTTTTGTAATGATAATATACGCGACATTACAAACTTGGGTATTCTCCGAATTACGCAGAATTTGCACGTGTTATCGTTATAACTTACGCCCGTGTCGGGCGCGGAGACGTAACCATTAGCGTTCTAATCACCCTTTCGGGGATAATTACCTATCCACCGCCACTCCAAATTGCCCCAAAATTTTTTTTATAGCAAAAGGAACCTTATTAGAGTGTCCTGTAAAAATTTCGCCCGAGAATGTATAGTCAAAATTTTGAGAAAAATCGATTTGAAAAGTACGGGAAAAGTACGAGAATATGCGGCCGACACAGGTCGATGTACCAACAGTCGCCCGTGCTCCGTCGGAAATGCGTAAAATTTTTTCGCTCCGATTTCAATTTTTCTTTGAAAATCGGATAGCTGGGGGTGTGATTAGTGGATATTAGTAATAAATATAATCCAAAAAATGGAAAATAACCCGTGTAGTGCCGAAAAAGTGAAAAAATTAAATTTTTAATTTTGGGGTAAATAAACATAATAAACGTTGGCTTGGCCAGAACTGCGAGCAACAAAAAACCTACCCTACGCCCCTCCGGGGCTCCGGGCGGTTTTTCATGCTCAGAGCCGCTACGCGGCAGGGCTAAAGAAGCGAGAAGGCGCCACCGATCAAGAACACCGGGATTAAGGCAATCGGGATTCGAGAGACCCTCAAAATAGCATTAAAAAGTATAGTTGCGGTATGGGGCAGTAAACTATTACGTTTCACCCCCTAAAAATCGCCCAAAAACAAAAAATAATCGATGTTGCATGTACGACGGTCGAGCTGCATCTGCCGCTGCGAAATATTCTAAGTGTTAGAGTATATCGGACTGCACGGACTGACCACAGAATGGCTGACGCGCCCCTGAATCTCGTTAATCCATCACTAAAATGGTGAAAATTAGCTAACTTCAAAATCGATTTACTCAAAATTTTGATAATACATTCTCAGAATTTTTTTGCAGGAGGGGCCTATATAAACCTTCAAATTTCCATTAGGAAGGTTACAAGACAGTTCGTTGTGGCGGTGGTTACTACACTCTCACCAAACTTTCTTCTGCAACGCACTAAAGAACAGGCTTATATTTGTCTAATAAAACAAAAATTTTCGAGAATCCGATGAAAAAAACCCAAAAAAACGACTTTTGAAAAGTACGGTAAAGTAGCATCGATTAGTCGCCCGTGCTCCGTCGGAAATGCGTAAAATTTTTTCGCTCCGATTTGAATTTTTCTTTGAAATTCGGATAGATGGGGCTGTGATTAGTGGATATTAGTAATAATTAAAATCAAAAAAATGGAAAATAACCCGTGTATTGCCAAAAAAGTGAAAAAATTAAACCAAAAATATTTTAAGAAGTAGGTCTCTAAATTAACATAATAAACGTTGGCTTGGCCAGAATTATGAGCAACAAAAAACCTACCCTACGCTGCTCCGCAGCTCCGGGCGGTTTTTTATGCTCAGAGCCGCTAATGCGGCAGAGCTAAACATACGAGAAGGCGCCACCGATCAAGAACACCGGGATAAAGGCAACCGGGATCTGAAACCCCCTAAAAATCGCCTAAAAACAAAAAATAATCGATGTTGCATGTACGACGGTCGAGCTGCATCTGCCGCTGCGAAATATTCTAAGTGTTAGACTATATCATAGCACACGTACCGTCAACAAAATGAGTGAGATTCCACCCGCGCGTCAGTGAAACATGTAAAATTAACGATTTTCAAAATCGATTATTTCAGTAATTTGGACCCAATTTGCGGCCTGCGTACTTAGCCCAAGTACCAGTCGACAAAAAGCTAATCAATCCTACGTTGACTTACCTTGCTCTCAACGATTATTGGAAGCGACGCTTCGGCAAGCTCAATTGAAGAGCAATTTATGGGGGGGTCAGGAAGCTAGGAGTGAATACCTAATTCCTCGAACTGAAACCAAATAAAAGGCGCCACACCCTTATCGTCGCTAAAAAAAGATGTTCTACCTGAAAGGGTGAAAGCTAGACTAAATAAAACGCCAGAGCTAAAAGGTAACGTATATTGATAGCAGTGGATTCAATAATAAACAAGCACGGCACTCGCACTGTACAAGTGGTTACCTTAATGTTGTGGATAACCAAAATTATCATAAAAATATAATGCAGCAAAAACCAATCAAATCTATTTTTAAAACAAAATAATTTGATATCAAAAATACTTAATCTAATCCCCAAATTAACATGGGAGATTTACTCCTCTATCTAACAAACAGTTGTAGTTAGGTTGCAATCTTCGCTTCTTCAGAAGCCGAAATAATATCGTCAGCGCACTGCACACCACGAAAATAACGAATACTAGCGGCGGTATCACAAACCCCGTTAAACAATGATAAATATAAAAAAAAAATCGCTCACCCTACCAATCTTGTTACTAGTACGCTGACAGGCAATTCGATGGGTATGTAAAACTGATGTAAAATCTATACCTCGAGCTGACGGATTAGAATTCGAACCTCGTTGATTGAATTATACAGGTGTTCTAATAAACAGTAGCGGTAAACCAGGTTGATAATAAATATCCAAAATGTAACGATCTACTTGATAAAACTCGTAGTAGTAAGGTGTTTTTCCCAAATCGAACAATTATTGATAAAAAAAAATCTTTAACCGCTTTTTAGGTTCCCTTCGGAAAAAAATCGTAATCGGATACGTTGCAACAACACACGTTATTTCCAAATCACAAAATAAGCAGCTTCTATCACTTGATACCGGCTAACCGACTTTTGATAAATTAAAACAATAATTTATATCTCCAAAAAAATAGTGAATAGATGCCTCGGTTGATTTTAAAAATCAATTAACTACTCGAAAATTCAAAACTACTTTTCGCAAAAATGTGCACTCTCGCTCTGGCTATCAACTTGTTCCTCGATAATCGTCGCCCTTGCCAAGTTATCAAAATTTAACAAATTTTGAAATGCAAACAATATACAGGATGGTCTAAGAGGTTAATAATTAAAAACTGAAATACTACTTTAAAATTGTAAATTTTAGGTCGAACAAATATAAAGAAATTTTCTGTAGCTCCAAATGTCCCAAAGAACAATTTGAACGCTACAAATTCCCGAAAATTCTTTTGGCAATTTGCTATATTAACTTTGTTCTTTAGTGTGTAGCAGAAGAAAGTACGATTAGAACGCTAATGGTTAGGTCACTCTACCCCAAGTGTCTCATGTTTCGAGTTATTTTTATGCCGATGTGTCTAATATTTCGTCGTAGTAGAGGTTAAGAGAGCTAAGTCACATATTATAATATAATATAATTATATGACTTAGACTTAGCTCTCTTCACCTCTACTACGACGATTTTTTAAAATAAAATACTAGTTAATTAAACGTAAATGTATTTATTTCTCCAGGATTAGTCCTTGCCGAAAAAAAAAAGGAAAACTGCACCAAAATAATGAAAGAAATATTACGAAATAATTTTGTCACAAAATGATTATTGGAATGAATAATAATATAGTAAGTGTAGCGTCGATTGCTGACACCTTCGCCTCTTAAGTCCGCTGGACAGCTAGCCACACAGTCGGAGAGCGAACTGGGCGTAAGCTCGTTTAGAATTTGCACGACAGTGCTAGAATACAATCCACCTAGGTGACAGAATGAATTGAGATGTTGCGGTTTGGGCGCCGTGGAGGCAATAAAACAAACAAGAGAGGTAAAGGGTGTTTTACTAACCTCCGAAAGATACAGTACAGGAAACTCCTGACTCAAATTCACAATTTTATAAACAAATGGTTCACAAATTCCGGACCAGTGGTCCCAAACAGAAGTCTGCCTGAGGGGCCTAATACCTGAAGGGTAAAAAAATGCTATAATTCGGCAACAGACGTTGCCTATCAAATCGTACTATGGACGGCTGCTCGCAGCTATATCCGGATGCACGACAATGTGGTGAATACGCCAATAGCGTGATAAAAAACCCGGACGCAAATGGAGAGTGGTTCGGCAGACAAAAAAATACAGCTCTGTACTTACCAGCTGCTCCAGATAAAAGGTGGTTTGAACAAAAAAAAGGATATGTTACATACGCAGGTCAGCGTACCCTCCTAAATCACAAGAGCGCTCCTGACGATTCGGCCTGGTTGTCTTCCCTGCTATATCCAAGCTTGAGGTAAAAAGGCTAAAAAAATGCAAAGCTGCATATTATATGTTATCGTACACAAACCAACTCCCCTGCGTGTCTGTTCTATTAAATGAAATTGCTGCCACAATTATCGTGATCCCAATACAGCCACGTCAACACGTCGAGCAAAAAAATTCAGGTGATGGTGTTTTTCCCCAGGACCCACGCGCTGGAAATTGACCCTGCGTATTCCAACTGACTTCCGGATTCGTAGGAGCTCTCGAAATAATATTTCCAAAATTTTACCCGCGACTATGAATTGACTTGCCGGAACCAGATGTAGTCGGCCACACAAAAGGAATATTCGCTACGACTCTCCTTAAATATATTTGAAATTGAAGTTCTCAGTTTTGATCTCCAAAACGGTGAGCAACTTGACGTGCAGGTAGTAATAAAAAAACTAATGAATTATTACTAATAATTGCCGTTAAAAATTAATATTATTTTACGAGTCTTTTACAAAAATCGACCATTTTCTGTCTCGTATCTCACGGCTTATCTCTTTTAGTTTTTGATAACTATTCAAGTTATCGCGTGGAACAGCTATATAGGGTATGTCGCAAATAACGTTCACTTTTGAACGTTACATAAGCTCAGTACAAGCGTGGATGCGATAAAAATGCACTGCGATGTGCTAAACATGAGATAGAAGGAATTGCTGACAGCGCCGTCTGGGTTTACAATAATAATAATTGCAAAATAAACGTGAAAAATAAATAAAGTTGTTAAGTAAACATTGAAATTATTAATAATTATTTAAAAGAGCATTCATTTCTGTATGTTACCGCAAATAAATAAATAATAGTAATTTCAATGTTTAACTCCCAACTGGTATTGTTGGGTCTATGCTGACCCACGGCATTTTTAATCGCGTATATCTAGGTAAGTGGAGGAGATAATTTTCTGCAACTCCATATGTATTCGTCGAGCGTGTTAGGTAGTTCCTTGAACTGTATGAGTGTCTCAGTCTTTGGTCTCAGTTATCGTTCCTAGTTTGGAGAGTAGAGACCGTTTGGGTCAAATTTGACCCAACTATACCAGTTGTGTTGCCACATTCAAAAAGTATCGCTCGTTCAATATGTCTAAATCGAGTACAATAGAAAGTGTACAATAGACAGTAAACACTCGATGTTTTGCATGAAATGTAAAAAGCATTTTGTAAGCAACATTTACACCAACAAAATCATTGTAATGAATGTTATGAAGCTGAATAATTGGTTTACAAAAATGTACGTTTAAAGCCCTTGTTAGAATTTTAGTTTTGAATTCCAATTACGTTTTGTTTACAAATGTGTTTAGTTTCAACCATATTTTAATGTTTTTAAATGTTTAATTTGTTTTTTTAAGTAGAAGTTATTTTTATTTGTGCCAAAAAAGCCGATGGCAATTTTTTTAATGCTCTTTTTTCTGTTGTAGTTTTATTCACGAGTTTTAATAAATTTTTGCAAGTTTTTTCTATAATGTTTTACGTAATTACCTATAGAATACTACACATAGTTCATATAGACCGAACAAAAATTAAACAACTCCCAAAAATAGGGCTGGGTCATCATTGACCCAACGATACCAGTTGTGTGACTCGGAAACCACCATACCAGTTGAGAGTTAATTACCTATTTAAAATTAAAGTGTAATTTATCAAAATTATATACTATACCAGGGGTGGCCAACCTGCGGCTGGCGAGCCACATGCGACTCTTTGAAGGATTATTTGTGGCTCTCGATAAATGTACCCGAGTTCCCTTTTCATTTTTGTGCTATTATATTTTAAAAAATTATCGACTATCAAGGAGCTTGGCCACCCCTGTACTATACAGTACCGAAAGCTTATGCAAAATAAATATTTTTAAAATGTTTTAATTATGTTATATTAAAATTTTTAATGTCTACTTAAAAATCTTATATTTAAATAAAATATGTAAATAATAAATATGCAATCAATTTATAAATAAATTTTTGTTAATTATATTTATTCAAAATATGCAATTTTTTCACTAATAATTTTGTAATTATTGTAATGTATTAAATAAAATCGAAATTTTAAAATTGCGGTTACACCTACTATTCTGTTCCACACATGTTTTCTTTATTTAAAATGTAAGCGTATTATCATATTTCACTCGATAATAATTAATAATGTAATAAAAGATAATAATAGATCATTTTTTCGAATATAATCATCAAATTCAACAGAATATAATTATGAAAAAATTGAATTAAAAATTCATATATTTCTTTGAAAAGTAATGCAATTATTACATGATTTAAGGGTGTGTGCTCACTTTGTGATCCACTGTATATACCAGGGGTGCCCAAGCTCCTTGATAGTCGAGCCATTTTTCAAAATTTGAAATTTTTCGCGCGCTGCGAAAAATTTGAAACACATACGGAACGATAATAATTTTTTTAAATATAATAGCACAAAAATGAAAAGGGAACTCGGGTACATTTATCGAGAGCCACAAATAATCCTTCAAAGAGCCGCATGTGACTCGAGAGCCGCAGTTTGACCACCCCTGGTATATACTATATAACAAGGAACCCCAGAAAAACTTAAATGGAGTACATGAACCTCATTTTGTAATGAAAAAGTGCTAAATTACATTATTTAAACCGTAATTCAATGTTCTTAACACGTTAAGTACGGGTGTGGGAAGGTAAATTTTAGGTCCCTGGGCCCAAAATTTTTTTTGATATATTTTAGGTGCTATTCACCCTATATACAGTTTAGTATTTGCAGTTATCGGAAAATCGCATTTCTTATCGTCTTTTTTGAGTATTTTGTTTGAGACACCACATTGATGTCTCCGCCGTCTAGGGAGATAATTGCATCATAATTATTATGCAAACTTGCATGTAACTGCTTGATATTGACACCTGTAAATATGATTTTTTTAATAGTATTTAATAAATTGTAGTAACAGTTGTTTTAATGTATTTGTGCAGTGAGTAATAATAAAATCTACTTTGAGAGTTCATTTACGTAGTTTACTCCAAAATATACAAATTTGCAATTCAATGCTTTGTATAATCCGAATTAAAAAAAAATTGGGACCCAGCATTATAAGTTAGTTCTCTGAAGGGCTAAGTTGCGTTTTCCATAGATTTAGTTTTAAAAAAAATGACACCCTGCGATATAAACGCCGTTTAAATATACCAACATACTGTGACACACCATCATGTCACGCCGTCCCGCAGACCCCGAAGAGTGTGACACTACGTTGATGTCTCACCGTACTCAACGTGTTAATAATTATCTATATTTTATCGCTTTTCAAATAAATTTTACAATTTTCATGAAAAATATTTAAAGTGCTGTCCTCGCACGAGTACAGGTTTTAGCAAGGATATTGCACGATCGTAGCGCAGCGCAGCGAGTGTCAATCTCCGCAGCTGAAACCTGTACGAGATGAATCTTTGAGTATTGTCCGAATCCGCGTTGCTGTTGCGGTGATAATTCCGTGAAGACACGCCACGACTTAAAAGCACATCACATACGAAAATCGACATTTCAAACGCCATTTTACATTTAATTTAGTATATTGAAATAATATCATAGTAGAATATATATAATTATGTAAATCATTTACACTAACCTTACAAGTATTATTACGAGGGTAGCTTGGTATCCGTACAGAGCAGGCGTTCGGGAGGTCATTGTGAAGTAATCCTTTTTATGAACTTGTAACTTTTAACTAACATTAACTCCCGTAGGGTCTGACTTGACCAAACGCGTATTCCCGGCGTAACTAACTTTTTAGCTCTCTCTACCTATATTCAATATCTCTGATCCTACCTAGCTTCTCTGTACGGGTTTGAACTATTTTGATAACATTGCATTTCCCATGACGTTGTTTCCAAGTAACAGGTCATGAAGTTTCAACTACCTTTCAATCTTGCAATAATGCATTTCCCAGGACTGTATTCCTGTATTGCCACTAAGCGTTTCCCACACACCTAGCTAGACGTCTCGCATCGTAATATTATCTCTCACGTCCTGTTGAACGTGCTATTGAACTTTCAATAATTTATAATATTAAATTTGCGATGTTGTCACGTCTTGTAATAATTAAAGTGAATTTTGATTTTCGAATATTAAATTTTCAATGTGTGACAATAGGAAATTTTCAATTTTTTTGGGGTGGTCAACCTTAGGTTACCGTCCCCGAATACATGTTTATAAGTTTAATTTAATTAAAAACTTAAGCTGGATTTATAGTTTGACGTACTGTAAACGTAGACGCACTGCAAAAAGATCGACTATAGAATTTAGGTACTCTTTTTATAAATAAACGTAGACGTATGACGTAACGTAAGAGAAACGGACTGTAACGTAAGAGTTGGCAACTTTCATCTTTTACAGTGCGTTCCTTACGTCCGACCAATCAAAAGAAAGAATTCTGTGTGTTTAATCTATGTGTATATTTGAATTTAAATTATTTTTTAATTTGAATTTAAATTATTTTACGGTTGCCTATGTTAGTAGAAACTACCAACTGTACATGTAATTTCACGATTTGTATAATTTGTAGGTTATATTGAATCGTTGAATGTCACTCTCTTTATATTGTTATCACCTCAACGCATGCGCGAAAATTCCGTTCCGTCGAATTATAAATTTGAAAATATCTTACAGTACGTTTCTTACGTATCCAGTGCGTCTACGTTTACAGTACGTCAAACTATAAATCCAGCTTTACTAACTTGGATATTATAATCGGCACAAGTTGTAAATTATTCTTTTCTTGACAAGCGTTTCGGCGAAGTCGACTCTTCATCAATGCTAATATATAATGGACATCAGATAGGACACCCTGCAAAAATAATTAATTTTAGACTTCCTTGAATAAATTATAGTTAATTTAAAATTTACCAGGTTTACTTGTGTTTGAAGGGAGGCGGTTTTAATAAACTATTTCTACACCCCATGTGTGTACACATTCATAAAGAGCGATGGAAATTGTAGTGGAGAAAAGTCAGTTTAAGTTAATAGTAATTCGTTCTAAAGCGAACATAATCCATTGTATATTTATTTCGCCACTAGATCTAAACCAAAATTTGTTTCTTTTATCCGAATCGAGGTCCTATTGGCATCACTCTCGAACATCATTCGTTTTGCTCTGATGTTTTCCTAGTGGACAAATGGGAAAATGATCAAATATATCTTCTAAATGAAATGTACAAGTTAAGTTTTCAAACAAGAAGAAATAATATTTTCAACCTGATTTATACAAGAATTAAACATTAATTAATAAAGCATAATTAAATTCCCCGTGTGGAAGGACCGATTGATAAAGAAGCTTTTACTTGGTTTTACAAAACCATTTATTAGAACTTGGATTCTGGTGAAATCTTGGAATAAACAGTGATTACAATCATGCCAATCACCTACACATAAATAAGTTAAAAGTCTATTTAGGTGAAAGTGATTTGCATCATTAAAACCTTATTTTTCTTTACTTCATTTGAATTTCTATCAAATTTTGAAGCTACCTGTTAACAATAAGACAAACAAACTCTGAAACAGATCCAATTTATAATATGATATAATTTCACTAAAAACTACTTGTAATACAAGTTGTTTACGCAAGTTAAAGTTGACTATAAAAGGATAGAATTAGTTAGACAGTTGTACATTATTCTTTTCGTGACAGGCGTTTCGGCGAAGTCGAACTCTTAATCTTTGCTAATATATAATGGACATCAGATAGGACAACCTGCAAAATTAATTAATTTTAGAATTCCTTGAATAAATTATAATTAATTTAATATTTACCAGGTTTTCTTGTGTTCGAAGGGAGGCGGTTTTAATAAACTATTTCTACACCCCATGTGTGTACATATTCATAAAGGGCGATGGAAATGGTAGCAGAGAAAAGTCAGTTTAAGTTAATAGTTATTCGTTCCAAAGCGAACATAATCCATTGTATATTTATTTCGCCACTAGATCTAAACCAAATTCGTATCTTTTATCCGAATGGAGGTCCTATTGGGATCATTCTCGAACCTCATTCGTTTTGCTCTATTGTTTTCCTAGTGGAGAAATGGATAAAATTAACTATATATCTTCTCAAAGAAATATACAAGTTAAGTTTTCAAACACGTAGAAATAATATTTTCAACTTGATTTATACAAGAATTAAACATTAATTAATAAAACAGGGGACTATTTCACTAACTCAGCCACTCGAAAAAAATTTTCGAGTGCTACACACTAAAGAACATGCTTATATTTGTCTATTAAAACAAAAAAAGTGTGAATGGGTTAAAAACAACCCCAATATCGACTTTTGAAAAGTACGGGAAATTAGCATCGAGTATGCGGCAGACCCCGGTCAGACGCTATACAATTGAAAGACGGTCCCTTGAAAATGCGTAAAATTTTTTCGCTTCGATTTGAATTTTTCTTTGAAATTCGGATAGATGGGGGTGTGATTAGTGGATATTAGTAATAAATATAATTAAAAAAATGGAAAATAACCCGTGTATTGCCGAAAAAGTGAAAAAATTAAATATTTTTTTCCTTCGAATTTTGGGGTGTGCATTCGATAAGGAGGGTAATCCATCGTCAAAACCTACCCTTTCGGGGCGCCGCTCCGCTCTGCACCCCTCCAGGGCGGTTTTAACTCTGGTTACTAGGCTAAACATACGAGAAGGCGCCACCCATCAAGAAAACCGGGATAAATGAAACCGGGATGTGAAAGAACCTCGAAATAGCATTAAAAAGTATAGTTGCGGTATGGGGCAGTAAACTATTACGTTTCACCCCCAAAAAATCGCGTAAAAACAAAAAATAATCGATGTTACATGTACGAGAGACGAGCTGCATCTGCCGGTGCGAAATACTCTAGTGTTAGGGCCATTAAAACTGCACGGAGACTGTCAATAGAATGAGCGACGCGCGGGAATCTCGTTAATTTTACCACTGAATCTTGTTAAATTTGCTAAGTTCAAATTCGATTTTTTCAAAAGTTTGAGCCCCATTCACATTTTTTATTATTACAATTTGCTAAAATAAGTGTGTTCTTTAGTGTGTAGCAGAAGAAATTTTGTTTCGAGTGGCTGATTTAGGCCCGGTTTTACCACCTCTAGTCAAGTGCTAGTTGACGCTTGACTAATAGTTGACGATCATTTTGCTGTTTTATCATCTCTAGTCAAAGGACAAAATGGCCGTCGACTAGTAGTTAATTCGACTAGAGGATTTTTTGGTAGTTGAAGTTGACAAGTACTAGTCAGGAGCAACATAACCTAATATAGTCGATACAAGTTGTGTATTTTTCGCTATGTTTTCAAATTTTGATTTCATTTCAAGTGATGAAGAACAAATAGTTGAAGTAGTCGCTCTTCGTAGAAGACCTAAGGTCATAAGGGAAAGGGTCGATCATTTTAATTTATGGAATGAAAATCAGTTTTTTATGAGATTTAGGTTGAGGAAAACTACGGTGATAAGTATTCTGAATGATATTCGACCACACATTGAAACCCTTACAGAGAGGTAGGTTAATCATTTTTAATAAATAAAAGGAACGTTGTTACATTTTCTTTTCAGGAACCATGCTGTATCCCCATTGAACTGTCTTCTTTTGACGCTAAGGTTTTTTGCTACGGGATCATTCCTTATAACGGTTGGAGACTTCCTTGGGATCAGCAAAGCCACGGCATGCCAAATTTTGCAAAAAGTCAGCATCGCAATTGTTTCGCTAAGGAAGCGTTATATAAAAATGCCTCGTACCGAGGAAGAATTGATTGACTTTCGAAGGAAATTTTTCCAGATGAATCGCTTTCCTCGAACAATTGGAGCAATAGACTGCACTCACATAAAGATTCAGTCACCAGGTAGAATAAAAAATTATCCATTACTATCTATTTGTATAATTTTGGAATTTTAGGAGGTCCAACGGCAGAAGTGTATCGGAACCGTAAAAATTATTTTTCCAAAAATGTACAAGTTGTTGGTGGTCCCGATTTACAAATTTTAGACATTGTAACTCGTTGGCCAGGCTCTTCCCATGACCAAACAGTTTTCAATGCATCTCGAATACGACACAGGTTTGAGGAGAGAGAGTTTGGTGACAACATTTTAATTGGCGATTCAGGTTACGAATGCAGGAGTTACATTGTAGTACCCCTAAGAAATCCTGTATTACCAGAAGAAGTGTTGTTTAATGAATCACTAATCAGAACACGGCAATGTGTGGAACGATTGTTTGGAGTGTGGAAACGTAGATTTCCAATTTTGTCTACAGGCATTCGGGTTACAAGACATACAATGCATAAAATTGACAATTATATAGTTGCATGTGCTATTTTACATAACATTGCATGCATTCGTCATGAAGAAGAACCTCCCGTTGATCCTGAAATAGATATTCCACCGAACGATGGTGATTTTTCAATTGAACCCAATAATGCTCATAGAAATGGCAATGCAAGATATGATGTACGGCAGGCTTTAATTAATGATTGGTTTGCTGCTCTGCTATAATCATATTTAAAGAATTTATTATTATAATTGATGTATTTTTATTCATTTAAAATAAACATGAGGAAAACAATAAAAGATTTGTAGATAAATAAAAGATTTATTTTATAACAATATTTTAATTTGCCATTTTTTTGGCATGCTCTTCAGCAGCTTGTTGCCTTCGCCACTCGTGTTCTTCTTCCATGCACTTCATTTTGAACGAGTGTTCTTGTTTTTTCCACTCGTGTTCTTCTTGTAATGTTTTGTCGAGGTTTACAAAATACTTTTTTTGTAGCTGGATTAGTTCTTTCTTTTCGTTGCTAAGATCCTCCGGGATAGACTTGTTTATTGGCCTTTTTTTAGTTGCTAAAGCAACATGCTTTGGTCTTTTCAGCAAAGCTGGCGAATAATTGGCCCAGTCATGGGTATCAAGGACATCAGAATTTTCCTTAAAGAAATAATTAATTTAAACAACTTTTTGCGAATTTATGTTTTTTATAGTACTTACATCTACTTCGCTTTGTGCGGGTGTATGGTTTTCCGATGACGATGTAGATGGTATTACAACCACTATCGGTTCCATCATAGCCGCTCCTCCATCTGGGAATATCTCATCGCAATCTAAAAATATATTTTAAGCATATAAAACAAACAATTTGAATAAATTATTTACGTTCTGTGGTATCGCAGTCAGCGTCGTTAGTGCCTCCACTGATCGACAATTCCGACAAACTGTGGATCTTTATGGCTATATCACTTAATGAAATGGGTTTGTATTCCCCACCCCCAGTCTTGTTTAATTCGCTTTTTAATGCGGCGTATTCCTTCCTAGAATTTCTCTTTAGAATATTATATTTATTCATCAATTGGATATGAGTACGCGGTACTCCAATCCCAGCGGCATTGAAATCATCTGTTGCCTATAATATATTTCATGATAAAAAGTAAAATTTATGCATGTATTGTCAACATAATAAGATTATATTTTACCTTCTTCCACGCTTTTTGTTTCTCTTGCCATGTTTGAGAATCGGATTTTTTATTCTCTAATACGTTCACATATTTTTCAACGATACTTATTAGCAAATCCACTTCTGCTGGCAAAAAAACCTTTCCTCTTTCTTTAAGGCCCTTCGAAGTACTTGGTGTCGACATAACTACAATGAATAACCAGTAAAAACTTACTCAAAAAAATTAATTGAAAAACGTGGTGTAACCTACCTTTAAATTTAAAAAATAAGTAAAAACAACTTTAAACAAATAACTAACAATACAACAAATAACAAATAACACAAATAAATTAATCAAAAATTGTTCGAATTTAAAACTTCTCAAACAAAATATAAGGTTAGGATTACTTCATGAAACTACTGGTAGTGAAAACGTATGATCAAATTGTGCAAAATCTATTATTTTGGTAAATGTTTTTAAGATGTGTAGTACCAACTTAGTACGGTATATGGTTTGCAACTATGATGTGTTGGTTGACGTGACTAGAGGATGTCAAACGATCGTAAAACCGGCCGCGGCCTACAACTACTAGTCGACGTTAACTACTAGTCACGTCAACTAGTAGTCGACGGTAAAATGGTAAAACCGGGCCTTAGTGATAGAGTAACCGAAAATTTAAAAGCTTTCATCTAAGAGACCCCTTAAGAATACATGTTGTTAAAAGTTTAATTTAATTAAAAATTTGAAAAACTTACTAACTTCGATATTATAATCCGCACAAGTTGTAGATTATTCTTCTCTTGACAAGCGTTTCGGCGAAGAAGACTGCATCAATGCTAATATATAATGGACACAAGTTAGGAAAACCTGCAAAAATATATAATTATAGACTTCTTTGAATAAATTATAATTAAATTAAAATTTACCGGTTTTTCTTGAGTTTGGAGGGGGGGAGGGAGCGGTTTTAGTAAACTATCTGTACGCCCCATGTGAGTACATTCTTAAAGGAGGATGCAACTTGTAGTGGAGCAAGGTCAGTTCAAGTTATAGTTATTCGTTCCAAAGGGAACATAATCCATTTTAGATTTATTTCGCCACTAGATCCAAACCAAAAATGTTTCCTTTAACCGAATTGAGGCCCTATTGAGATCACTTTCGAACCTGATTCGATTTGCTCTGATGGTTTTCCTAGTGGCAAAATTGATAAAATTGAAGAAATAATATTTTCAAACTGATTTATACAAGAATTAAACATTAATTAATAAAACATAATTAAATTCCCCGTGTGGAAGGACCGATTGATAAAGAAGCTTCTACTTGGTTTTACAAAACCATTTATTAGAACTAGGATTCTGGTGAATTCTTGGAATAAACAGTGATTACAATCATGCCAATCACCTACACATAAATAAGTTAAAAGTCTATTTAGGTGAAAGTGATTTGCATCATTAAAACCTTATTTTTCTTTACTTCATTTGAATTTCTATCAAATTTTGAAGCTACCTGTTAACACTAAAGAAAACAACATCTGAAACACATTCAATTTGTAAAATGATAAAATTTCACATAAACTACTTGTAAAAGTTCTTTAAGTATGTTAAAGTTGACCATAAAAGGTTTTCATCTGCATAAGAGTAAAACAATCAAATATAATTTTAACCTCAAATGATTCTTCTCATGAGCAACCAATTTGTTCATTTGTTTGTATGAAAATTTAAAAGCTTTCACCCAAAAAATATCTTAAGAATACATGTTTAAAAGTTTAATTTAATTAAAAATTTGGAAAACTTACTAACTTCGGAATTATAATCGGCACAAGTTGTAAATTATTCTTCTCTTGACAAACGTTTTGGCGAAGTCGAACTCTTCATCAATGCTAATATATAATGGACATCAGATAGGACAACCTGCAAAATTAATTAATTTTAGACTTCCTTAAATAAATTATAATTAATTTAAAATTTACCAGGTTTTCTTGTGGTTGAAGGGAGGCGGTTTTAATAAACTATTTTTACACCCCATACGTGTACACATTCATAAAGGGCGATGGAAATTGTAGTGGAGAAAAGTCAAGTTAAGTTAATAGTTTTTCGTTCCAAAGCGAACATAATCCATTTTATTTCGCCACTAGATCTAAACCAAAATTCGTATCTTTTATCCGAATTGAGCTCCTATTGGCATCACTCTCCAACCTCATTCATTTTGCTCCTATGTTTTCCTAGTGGACAAATGGATAAAATTAACTATATAATTATCTTCTCAAAGAAATCTCCAACTTAAGTTTTCAAACATGAAGAAATAATATTTTCAACCTGATTTATACAAAAAATAAACATTAATCAATAAAATATAATTAAATTATTGTTTAATAAGTAAATTATTAAATTAATTAATACCTAAAATCTTGGAATGAACACTGATTACAATCATACAAACCACCACCACCATAAATAAATTAAAATTCTATTTATGGGAAAGTGGTTTGCATCATCAAAACCTTATAATTATTTCATTACTTCATTTGGATTTCTATCAAATTTTGAAGCTGCCTGTTAACAAAAAGAAAAACAACAATCTCTTTATCGAAATATTGACACTAAAAATATACTAAAATCTACCAATTGCACTGCAATTAATTTTTACACAATAGAAACTATTACTACATATAATAAAATTGTCTGTCCCCGAATTGACAAAATCTCTATAGAGATTCGGAAAGCTGAACGTTTTTATAGTGTATATTAAAATGAAAATTTGCGAATAAATAATACTAGTGCATTTGAAAGTGTAGTAAATTACATGGTTTTTCATTAATTCAACAAATCCTTAGGTCGCATTAAATTATCAGGTGATTTACAACATCATTTTGCACTTGTATTTTAAATGTTAGATTCCCCTAAATGTGGTTTTTAAATTTGCAATTGTTTCGTATGTCATCACTTTTCGCGTTCAACTTAAAAAAAATGCGATGGCGCGACAGATTCGAAATTCTTTAAATTTTACATAAACGGATCTAGCTTTTTTGGGTAGTTTTGTTTTTACGAAACAATTGCAAATTTAAAATCCACATTTAGGCGAATCCCACATTATCAGGTAAATCACCTGATAATTTAATGCAAACTTAAGATTGGTTGTGTTAATGAAAAACCATGTATTTGATGACGCTTTTAAATGCTTTTTTAAGGGTCCTAGTATTATTTATCAACAAATTTTCTTTTTTAAATCCACTATACAAACGTTCAGCTTTCCGAATCTCTATAGGGAATTTGTCAAATCCGGGGACCGTTTTACGTGTTCTTCCCCAATATTTCTTAATTTTCAGTGCTAAAAAAGAAAACATATTGTTCAGCTTTTACTTTTACATATTATTATTACAGTTTATTTATACCATTCAAGAAATTATCTGTGACGTCACCACTCAAAAACGCTTTATCAAAAATATTATATTTGTTTTTGGTAATTATAGGTATAATATTCCTATTTAAAAAAAATAATTTGCTGGATGTTACTTTAGCAATAAAGGCTTTATTATAGAATTGTGTTGTGCGTAATAGCATTATATGGTAGTAATATAAGTAGTTTGGATAATTATAATCAATATATTTTGAAATACTATGATATGAAGAAACTAAACTCTTATCAAATACCAATGGAATGTAAGTATATCGTATTTTATTAGCAGACAGTAAACAATAATGTTGAATGCTATAATTGTCATTCCATTGTCTTTAGTTTATAATTATAATATCAAAATGTGTTTTATTATTATTATTATATCAAGGTTATAATGTATGTAGTTTAGTTCGAGGGGTTAATCGCAAGTGAAATTCATGTACTTCCAGACTGCCAAATTAATGTAAAGACTTCCACATAAATGCCACGAAACTTCCAAAGAATGTCACGAGACTTGTACACCAGTCTTCCTCCGTGATTAACCCCTCGGTTTAGTTATATAATATTATTTTTGAAATTATTAAATTATTTGTTAGTGCTTAAAAGCTTAATTTTATAATTCCTATTAAGAGGTATTTAATCAAATTAACATTGGAACCTTAAGAATTTTGATAACATAATCAACCGCTTCGTATTCGTAAATGACTAATTATGATAAAATCCGATATACGTACATACATACCTTAAATAACAATAACAAATTATTATCATATTAATTTACTGAATTTACTATTATGGCTATGACTAACAAATTTACCTATTAAATTAGTAATAAATTAAACTTTAAAAATAAAATAATTAATTAAAAAAAATATTGAAATTATGATCGATTAGGTATACAAAAACCCCTACTGGATTTTTGCGGAATTTTGGGATGAACCGGATGTCGATAAACAAATATTTAACGCCTCAGCTGTTCTCGTACTTATGTTGCTATAAAATCTCGCCAAATAAAGTTACATTATGTTTTACGAAATAATACCTCGCTAAAACAAAATGTAACTTCAAATAGGCGAAATTTCGTTTTCACCTACCAACTGAACTTCAATTCATGTGATAGGGCAGGGGTGAGCAACCTTCGACCCGCCAAACTTTCTCGTCCGGTCCTGATGCCACCATTTCCAAAAATTAAGTATCGGCATTTCTTGGTAGGAAATGTTACGCCGGGTTTTAACACTTTTAAATTTGTAGCTGGCCCGTTGTAAAAAAGGTTGCTCATCCCTGTGATAGGGTATCTCTATCCCCATGAGGAAAATCTTGGCCATATATGCTTTTTCTATCATTATTTCCATTTTTCTTAACTTTTGAAACACCTACTTATAAATAATACATTTTACAATTGCACTCACGGAAAAAAATTAAACAATGGTGTTATCCACCAAAACAGTTTTTTTTCTATATAGTTCGTTGTAGATAAAAAGCATTCGGTAAAAAGAATCTGCACCGACATTCGCGTAGGAAATATTAACTTGAAAGTTAACAGATTTTTTTTACCAAAATCTTCCTATGTTGATTATTTGACGAATTTTTATCGGGTCGCCCCAAATAGTTACAAGAAGGGCACCCTAAAATTTTCAGTTTTCTACCTTTATTATTAACCAATTCCAGAGGGAGTCAACTTTTCCGTTTAAAATACAAAGGGTTTTGTGAATTTTGCAGTTTGTATCTAAATGCAGGACAAGTTATTAATCTAAAAATCTAAAATTTTCAGAAATTGGTGTATGATAATACTATTATATGAAAAAAAAGTCACCCCCTCTCTACTAATTAAAGTATTTTAAAAAAAAAAAATTTTGTAATAAATATCAATTAATATAAATATTGTAAAATTACTTACAGCTCCTTCTATTTCTTCCATCGAAATATTGTTAAATCAAAAGTTGCAAACCCAATCTTTTGTTTAATAAATTTCCATTGTTCTGCTGTTGGAAGATCCATTTCGATTTATTCCATTTATTAAATACCAAGACGAAGAACCGATATTGAAATTTAAGTTAACACTTTTTAATTTACCTACAAAACCATCACAATTATAAAAAAAAATAAAAACTCAAGATTTATAATTATTGAAGATATTTTATGCACCACCACGAAATTTCGCCAATTGGCCCGGCCCGAATGGATTCCTTTGGACTACAAAATAATGGCACCCGTATGCTCACTAGTAGACTCAAAAGTGTTCATAGCTGCGCATGACACCGCATTTACGACGTCTGCGCAAAGCATTCGAGCACAAGTATTTTCAAGGTTAATATTAAATCGTTGCAAAATTGAACTTTACACCTAAAAGTAGTAATTATTGACTATTTTTGTCAAACAAATTGAAAGAAACTATTAGTACAACTTACAATGTTTTTTTCAAAAAAATTCCAATTTTTGAATTCAAATTTTTGATTGTACCTATAGTTGTTGCCATGAAAGAAGAAGCTAACGCAACGTACAAGTTTACGGCATACTTATTTCAGTCTGTCTTTGTAGCACCTAGGTTACTAATAATTAATTTAAAAAACAAATTGTCGGTACGTCATTTAGATGGTTCTGACGTCAGCTTCATCTTTCGTGACGGCAACTATATCTTTGATATTACACTTCTTGTATATGAAACATAATATATTTTCATAGCTGTACTGTAGTCAATGCCGTTTGTTAAGCGGTTTAAAAACATGTGAAATAAATTTCATGTTTTGTTGCACAACTTTATCTTTTCTATAAATTTGTTCTTTTTTAACGCCGCATTAAACTTTCGAGAAAAAGTGCAACATCGTTCAGGAAGACGTGAAACAACGTCTGCGAAAATATGAAACAATTTCTTTGCGAGATTCTGACTTAACTTGATCTCGACCTTATCACAACCTAATCACAAATTTCATTAAAATTATACCACTGTTAATTAGCATTTCAAAATCGGAGAATTCGAGTGTAAAATAAGACGAAACAAGTTCACACAAAATATTTATTTCCAAAATTAATGCCCGCACTATCCCCTCAGGGGCTTAGGCTGAAACAACCCAAGTACGGGTATAGCACACCCGAGGTACCCTAGCTACAGACGTAACACGCCACTCATCTGTTAATACCGTAGGACGTTCGTTCTGCAACAACCAGAAATAGGCGTGGTGCCGATATGCTGCGGAAAGGAACATCGCGGCGGGCTGGGCTTAATCACCTGACTCGCGAGGAGAAATCCTCTATTATAAAAAACCCTAAAGTCAAGGTGGAATAGCATATGCCAAAAACTGTATAGCTAGGAAGGTAATCCTAGTCACTAATATGCGAACTCCAAATGCCCGGCGACATCTTGGTTTAAAATAGCCTTCCTGTGGTATGCATGGCCCTACTACAGGTGACCGATTTTCTCTAGCTTCTCGTGGGAATTACATGGAGAACAAAATTACAAAGGGAGACTCGTCCTTAACAGAGTCAACAACATAGGCCTCTCAAAGCCTCAACCTAATCCAAGAGCCTATGGATCAGGATGAAAATACTGACCAAAAGGTTGAGGAAACAGAACCTACGGTATTAGATGAAAATCCAGACCAAAGGACAGAGGAGACACTTCTAGCGAGCAGCGACGAAGAAGTTCAAAAACACCCTACAAAACCTTCAATTTAAGGCTACAAGGGAGAGACTCAGCGGAGCTGCTCGCAAACGGATAAAATATTTCATCCAACAGGGCCAACCGGCTGAAAAAGCCAGGGAACTTGTCCGTGAAGGATATCATCCTAATAAAACTGCCAAAAGAAATAGATCTGATGGCAGTACCCCGGAAGCCCGTGATAGAAAGCGGACAAGGACTAATGAGGATAGGGTGGCACCTGATGGGGTTGCTAAACTTACCTTTAGCTAAGCCTTAACCGGGTTAAGATAGGAATTATACATTCCTTATATCCAAAAGAGCTCCTGACTACGGAACAACTCGAAACCACTCAGGAAGCAATACTGGATAAGATAATGGAGAAAGAAAAAATGGCTGCTAAAAAGTCACAATTCCAACAAATCCACAAAAGACCAGGCTGGCTAGGCATCACGTGTACCGATGCAGCCACAGATAAATGGGTAAAAGGCCTAGAGGCCAAATTAACCATGGGATGGCGCCACATGAAAGATCGTGTTAGAGGTAGAAATGCCTCACACAGAGATTTTTGTGACATACATACTAGGAAGTTAAGAATATTCGGATGGAAAGATCCTGAGTCTCATAGAAGCCCAAAATGAGGACCTCAATGCTTCAAGTTGGCGGATTATACGCAAAGTTGTAACCGGTCAAACATTAGAAATAACTCTATCAGTTGACACCCAGTCAGCTGAAAATCTAAAAAAGGTGAACTATAGGATCAGCTATAGATTTGGGCAGATTCAGCTCCGTCCGAAAAAGAACAAACAAGAAAAGGCCCAAACCACCACAGGTGCAAATGCTTCAACATCTAATGCATCAAGCACCAGTGTGGGTACACCCCACTCTGCCCAAGAAAAACAACAGAGGTGCTCTAGTAGTCTGATAAGCACTCCAAAGTGCCCAATGCGGGAAATAGGGGAAGCAAGCCGAGCTGCGCCACAAACCCTAAGCCGCCGAAAAAAGCGAGCGATAGGAAAGAACGCCCAAGATCGGAACAGAAAAGTGCGAGAAAAGAACTCGAAAAATGATATGCATCAAATTCATCCAAATAAATTTCCACTAGTCAAAGGCACCCTAGAGTGCCTTGGGAGGCTTACAAGGAAGCAAATCTCCATAGGGCTAATACAAGAGCCCTGGATATATGGAGATAAAATGAAGGGATTCCCTAAAGGACAGCTAATGTCCTTATTGATTACAGGTATGGAAATCCAGACGGAGACGGAGAAGGTACGCATTATTAGAGGAGGATGTGTCTTGTCACCTCTGCTGTTCAACCTCTATTCCGAATATATCTTTAGAGAAGCGCTTGATGTGACTGACGCGGGAATAGTATTGAATGGGGAACAACTAAATAACATTAGGTATGCTGACGATACAGTGATCCTAGCGGATAGTATAATGGGCCTACATCAGCTAATGAACAAGATGAGTGAAAGTAGCAGTCAATATGGGCTGGATATTAACTTGCAAAAGACTAAATTTATGATCATTAGTAAGAATAATATCACAAACTGCCAACTAAAAGTCAACAACCAAATAATAGAAAGAGTCAGTAGATACACATACCTAGGCACCATCATCAATGAACAATGGGACCATTCTCAAGAAATTAAATGTCGCATCGAGAAAACTAGAAGTGTGTTTATTAGAATGTCTGCGCTGTTTAAGAGCCATAACTTGACGATAGCAACAAAGAACAGAATGTTGAGATGCTACGTTTTTCCTGTACTATTCTATGGAGTGGAGGCCTGGACGTTGACGGAAGCCACGACAAAGAAACTCCAGGCGTTCGAGATGTGGCTATACCGAAGAACCCTGAGGGTTTCGTGGGTGGAACGTGTGACAAACCGAGAGATACTTAGAAGAATGGAGAAAGATCTTGAAGTTGTGAACACAGTAAAAAGTAGGAAATTGCAGTATCTCGGTCACATAATGCGAAATGAGAGTAGATATCAACTGCTACAATGCATTCTACAAGGCAAAATAGCTGGAAAAAGAAGCGTCGGCAGAAGAAGAATATCTTGGTTGAGGAACCTGAGAACGTGGTACTCTATGACGACCACGGAACTCTTCCGAGCAGCGGTGAATAAGGTCAAAATAGTCAGGATGATAGCCAACATCCGAAACGGATAGGCACCTGAAGAAGAAGAATGGAAATCCAGGGTCGGGTGCCATAATAAGTAGCCCCGGCCGAAAAAAATTTTCGTGTGCTACACACTTAAGAACATGGTTAATATAGTCTATAGAAAAATTATTTTGCCCGAAAACTTGGAAAATAACCCTTATTTCGAATTTTTAAAGTGCGTAAATTTAGCATTGAAAACTGGCGAATAGGCCACGCCCCCATGCAATTTCACGAATATTGGGGTAATTTCCGGACTTTTTGGGTATGTTTCGGTCCGAATGTGCCTCTGACGCCGTTGCGGACGTGAAGATTAAAAATAATTCGAAAAAAGTGCGAAAATCGGAAACATTCATACCAAGGGCTACAAGTCGCGTAGCGTCAGGCTCGCATACTGGCATCGGGGTCCCCTGTCTGAATGAGTGAAATATTTTCGCTCGGAAATTGATTTTTTCCTTGAGATTCGGATAGCTGGGGGTGTGATTAGAAGATTTATTAAAAAATATTCTACAAAAAATCGAAAATTACCCGTGTATTAACGAGATTATTATTATTAAAGAGATGGTCATAGCTTTGGCAGTTAAGTGCGTCTACTGCTAATGCGAAACGCTCGGATCGAATCCGGGCAGGGTAAGAACTTTATTCTGGCCGTCTCTCCTCGGAAGGCAATGGCAAACCACCGAGGTAATTTGCCAAGAGCGCCCATCTCAACATGAAGTGTATTACACTTCCCGTGGTTCGGAGCCCACGTTAAACAAGTAGGTCCTCTATGTATGTGAAAACATTTGGAACGCACATCACATGCATAGAAAGAGATGGGTCACGACGTTTGGAAACGAACAATACGACTTACAAGAAGAAGAAAATTAACGAAAAAGTGAAAAAATAAATTTTTTTTTCGATTTTTGAGGTGTTTGGGGTGGATTCGAGACTTGTCCGGCTGTGGGTATCGAAAAACCCAAGCCTGCGCTTCTCCGGAGCTCCGGCCGGTTTTTTATCGCCTGGCCGCTACGCGGCAAAAGCTAAACATACTTGAAGGCGCCATCCATCAAGAAAACCGGGATAAAAAAACCGGGATCTTAGAGAACCTTGAAATAGCATTAAAAAGTATAGTTGCGGTATGCGGCAGTTCCCTTTTACGTTTCACCCCCAAAAAATCGAATAAAACAAAAAATAATGACAAAATAGTAACCTTTCGTGCATGTTACGCTTACGAGTGGTGTCGTGCATCTGCCGGAGCGAAAGTTTCTAAGTGTTAGGGTAATCTTTCTGCACGGACTGTCAACAAAATGGGTGAGATTCCACAAATCGCACTCCCGCGCGTCACTGAATAGTGTAAAATTAGCTAAGTTCAAATTCGATTTATTCAAAAGTTTGACCTGCTTTCAGGTAAAATATTTTAACAATTTACTATATTAACCATGTTTTTTAGTGTAGAACACACGAAATTTTTATTTGAGTGGGGCTACTTATGGCACCCTAGCCGAAATCCAAGAGCAGTATTATTGCTCAGGAAAGATATTAACTTTTATCCCGTTCCAGAATAACACCAGGGACCTAGAATCTGCGTGGTTGAACTTCCTACGAGAGGGGGCTAGAGGAGTGTAGTGATAGCCTCAGCCTACTTTCCAGGAGAAGAGATCACGATACCACCAGCGGAAGTACAACGCCTCATAAGCTGGTGTCGAAAGGGGAACAAACACCTAATTCTGGGTTGCGATGCGAATGCACACAATGAGATCTGTGGCAGCACAGATACCAATAACAGAGGTAAGGATTTACTTGAATATATTTGTTCTAACAATCTTGACATTATAAAACAAAGGTAAAAAACTAACTTTTATAAACGTGATTCGTCAAGAGGTTCTTGACTTCACATTGGCCACTCCACTCCGTTTATAAGTCAAATTCTTAAAAATTGGAAAGTGATGGAGGCGGCATCCTTATCAGATCATGCCTCTATTACATTTAATATAGAGAGCACAAAAGTGGAAATAGTGAAATGTAGAGTGCCCAAAAAGACGGACTGGTGCCTTTATAAAGAGGCAGTAAGGACCGAGCTAGAAGGCATCCAATACGAAATAGCTACTACAGAGGACCTAGAAATAGCCTCTAACCACATAAGTCAGTGCATAATGAACTCCTATGGGACCAGTTGTCCACTGAAGAAAAGAACTGTCTCTCGAGACGTACCTTGGTGGAATGCAGAACTGGAGAGACTAAAGGTCTCAGCCAGGAAAGCATTCAATAAGGCCAAAAAAATGGGCCTGTGGGAAGAATATAAAGAAGCCCTAACAAAGTACAACATAGAATTGAGGAAATCTAAAAGACAGTCATGGATGCGAATTATGAAGCGCTACTATTTTGTTAACAATATTTCACACTTTAAATTTCAATTTAATGTTGTACATTTATTTTGCTCCGCCCTATACATACTATTTATTTTTAAAACCAAAGGTTATATATACCAAAGGTGACATTGGCATGAAAAATGTGCGACGCGACGTTAGCCATCTGATAGCCGTTGTCCATTTTGTGTCAAGTTTCAATTTTTCAGTTTCGTTTTAATGTTTTAAAACACTGCAATTTAATTATGGTTCCTAGTTTTTTCATTTGTTATAAGGACCTATTTTATAATTTGCAGGTAAATATGTTTTTTTGTGATTGTATAACGTCTTACAGTGTCGTATTTTAGTTTTTTTGTATATGATAAAATTTGAATGTAAATTAATTATGGAAAACAATCTCGTTGGTGGATGATTTTGTTAAGGGAAAGCTGGGATACGGTAACCTAACCCTGGTCACTCCAAATAAATTGAAAATTTCCTATTGCAAAGAGGAAGGTTTATATAGTATACTGATATAATTTAAACCTGCGAATGTATTATCAAAATTTTGAGTAAATCGAATTTGAAGTTTGCAAATTTACATTTAAAATTAACGAGATTCCCGCGCGTCGCTCATTCTGTTGACAGTCCGTGCAGTTATAATGACCCTAACACTTAATTCGCACCGGCAGATGCAGCTCGTCTCTCGTACATGTAACATCGATTATTTTTTGTTTTTACGCGATTTTTTGGGGGTGAAACGTAATAGTTTACTGCCCCATACCGCAACTATACTTTTTAATGCTATTTCAAGGGTCTCTAAGCTCCCGGTTTCATTTATCCCGGTTTTTCTTATGGGAGGCGCCTTCTCGTATGTTTAGCATAGTAACCAGAGTCAAAACCGCCCTGGAGGGGTGCAGAGCGAAGCGGAGCGCAGCGGCGCCCCGAAAGGGTAGGCTTTGACGATGGATAAACCTCCCTATCGAATGCACACCCCAAAAATCGAAGAAAAATTCGCTAAATTTACGTACTTTCAAATTGATTTTTCTCGAAATTTTATGTATACTTTCGCAAGTGAAATTTTTACAGTATACTCTATAAACCTTCCTCTTTGCTATAGCAAATTTTCAATTTTTTTGGGGTGACCAGGGTTAGGTTACCGTCCCCGAAAGCTGATAGGCATTCCACTGGTTATGGAATCCGCTGATTTTTTTATTAATCAGCCCACCCCGGAGAATTTGAATTTGAGAAGCTTTTTTTGTCTCAAATTATCTGGTTGGAAGATTGTGATCAATTGGTGTAGTCAGAAGCCAAATTTGGGATTTAATTTTGATGACGACGACGACCGACGTTCGGAATTAGTTTTGGTTTCCATGATGGAATCTTACATTCAAGCGAATTGGACTTCAATATTTTTCAGAACATGTGACGGCGTATTTAAATAACTTTTGCTATCACTTTTGTACATACATCTTCAAGGTTAGAGATGGAGTGTTATAGTTGATGAACTTGGTTAGGGTGTAATCAACTTTGTATTTTGTAGCTTGGTTTCGCATGACTACGGATACGAAGGACCACAAATCATATTGAGGACTCTGTTTAGATGTAGGTAAATCGGAACCCGTTTGTTCATTGTGGGTAAGTTCCATTTACAATTTTGTTTGCATTTCTGAGCATTGGAAAATTATTTGTAACTGATTTTTTATTCAAATGTTTCAATTGGGTGTACTCATGCAGAGCTCTCCAATTGTTAATTGCTTTATGTTGATTTGCCTCTTCAAGGAAATTTCAGCTTTCATTTGTATTTCTTTATTATTTTTCTGTGGGGCCAAATTTCTCTTCAAAACTGGCTGTTGGTAAGTCTCCTGTGTGCAATAGATACAGCAAGGGTCGTAGATGTACATAGATGTACATCCATAGATGTACAAGCTTCGCCGCATTTCAATGTCTTTCTGCCATGTAAGACTGCAGAGCCCTGAGGAACGGTTGTGGTAGGTTAGTTTTAATTTTGTAGATTAAGCCATCATGCCAAAACTCATCGAATGCTTGCGATATATCAAGGAATGCAGCAGAACATCGTCTTCCGCTTTTCAGGTCGTCTTTAATTTTTATGGAAATGGGATGAACATGTTAGATGTTCCGTGTTGATGCCTGAATCGAAATTGATAACTGGGTATTAATATTTTTATCTTCTATTACATGTTTTAGTCGAGTTAGAAGTAGTTTCCCAAACACTTTGGAAAGTATGGGTAGGAAGACTTTGTTGAAAATATGAAGCTTCGGTATGTACGATATAAATGAACACTATTATAAATATAACTTTATTAAGTAACAACGGTTAATAATAATATACATGTGCTTCGACTATAAAGCTTGGTTAACAACTTACACACTACATATGGATAGATGTCGCTATTACTACCTTATGTTATGTACATGGTTTGATATAATTTTAACAGACTTATGGGAAGATATAATGTTATTTTTGAAGAATCTTTGCCAGGTTTTTGTATCACGATAATCTGTGCAACCTTCTAACACGATGGAGAATACCCAGCTTTTGATATTGCGTTGAAGATATTAGTAAGTAGCCTAGATCTTCTTTGCTATAGTTCTTTTAAGAGTTTACCTGTTATTAGATCAAATCCTGCAGCTTTTCTGGTATTGGCATTCCTGGATAAAACTTCTTTTATCTCGGTTATCTTGAATTTCGTGATGTATTCTTCTTTTGCCAAGGACTCTTTCATTGGAAATGGATGGAAAACATTTCAAAGATGTTCAGCGGAAACAGTTGCCGTTTACCATGGAAATGATGTGCTTACATTCAAAATTGGTTTTAACAGCGCTAACACAGTGATGAGATGAATTTGTTACTTTATCAACACGAATCAGCGTAACTAGTTTGTGGAATAAACCTATGCACTGAATGGAAATATTACAATTTATTGTTTAATATAGTGGAACCTACACCGACGATACGAATTTGTTTTGATTTCTTTTCGCCAGTGTGAGTTCTACCATGGAAACATTTTTCGGCGATTATCTTAGTAAATATGGTTAAAACATTTGTGTCACTTTTATAATCACTTACAAATTAATGTGTTTTTAAAAGTTTATTTTAAATTTTAAATTTGTTTGTAATCTTTTGCAGGATAGAGTCACGTTAAAAGGTATTTAATATTAAAAGAAGATCATCATGAAAAAATCTAAATTACCTATTGCAATATGCAATCAAAGAAAGATAGAAAAAAATGTATTCAAAAATTTAAAATTTCTTATACAGAATATTTCCAGAAGAAACGGTACAATTTTAACTTGTGAAATGAAATACTTAAATAAAATTTTAAAAAATAGGTGATAGCATAATTTGTTTCTTCCGATTGGAGGGGAGGGGGACTTAAATCAATTTAATTTCGTAAATCTACTGCCTTGAGGGGAATTCTTTAACTAACCTACTCATCAACGGCAACCCGTGGTTAGCTATAATTGGGGGGGGGTGAACATTAAATTTTAACGATTTAACGAATTAAAACGACGTTTCGTAACATTTAACAAACCTTCGCGAATTTAGTGACAATCATCTTACATGTATATTGAATTAATCATACACATTGTATATTTTTGTTGTATATTTCCTGGTATTGGGAATTACCTGTTTTGAAATAAATTATTATTATTATTGAAATCATATAGACCGATAAGTTTACTACCAACCTTATCCAAAAGTTTTGTTCTAAAGCGATTAAAACCTATCCTGCAAGAAAGGTCACTCATTCCGGGTCACCACTTTGGTTTTAGAAGCCAGCACAGTACCATCGAACAGGTGCACAGAATAGTAAAAAAGATTAGTACCGATTTGAAGAGTAAAAGATATTGCTCAGCAGTATTTTTAGATGTGAGTCAGGCCTTTGATAAGGTATGGCATGAGGGCTTGTTTTGCAAGCTTAAGACGAGTTTGCCATGCCATTACTACCAAATACTTAAGTTATACCTACAAGACAGACACTTCTTGGTGAAGCACGGGGAAGAATACACCAAACTTTATCCAATCCATGCATGTGTACCGCAGGGTAGTGTTCTGGGACCCGTGCTTTATTTGCTATACACCGGTGACCTTCCAACTACTAGATTAACAACAGTAGCAACCTTCGCCGACTTGCGTCTTGCGTACTTGCGTCACATATCAATCCTGCAACAGCTTCTAAAAACCTCCAAACTAATCTAACCAAAATTGAAACTTTGCCTAATAAATGAAGGATTAGAATAAATGAAACCAAGTCTTCATATATTATGTCACATTTACGATGAAACGTGATACCTGTCCACCAGTGACTCTGAATAACTGTACCCTACCACAAGTGGTAGCAACTAAGTACTTGGGCATGCACCTGGATAGGAGGCTTACATGGCGCAAACACATTTTTACCAAGCGAAAACAGTTAGGAATGAAACTCAGACAGATGTATTGGTTGTTGGGAAAAAATTCACAAGTGACAATGGAAAATAAAATATTGATATACAAAATTGTATTGAAACCCATTTGGACATACGGCATTCAACTTTTGGGTGCGGCTAGTGTATCAAACATCGAAATTTTACAAAAATACCAAAACAAGGTGCTTCGAGTTATAGCTAATGCCCCATGGTATGTGCCAAATGATGTGATTCAACGAGACCTACAAGTGACTCCAGTGAGTGAGGAAATTAAAAACTTTTTTCATAAATATAAAAAGAGAATAGAAACGCTTCCAAATGAACTGGTAGGTGGGCTGCTGGATCGTACTCGCGATGTTGGAAGACTGAAGCGATGCAGAACTGCAGACTTAGCGACACGATTTAAATGAGCTTCAATTATTATTGACATAAGACATATTATTTCTTCTTCTTCTTTATCTTAAATTAAGCCTACGGCTTGTTTTTCCAGCATCAGTGTTTTATTGGGTTGGGCTGTCTTGGGATATCGACTGCCAACTATCTCGCCATCTTGTGCGCGGTCTACCTGGAGGCCTCCGACCATCCACTTTTCCATCCCTCGCTATTCGAGCCAATCGGTTTCGGTCCATCCTACCGACATGAGCGTTCCATTCCCTCCTTCGTTGCCTGCCCCACCTCACAATGTCTGTACCCGACAGTTCTCTCGTATGGTTTTATCTTTTACTTGGTCGCGTTTTACCCACTATGGACCTTAGCACCTTCATCTCCGTTGTTCTGATTGCTTGCTTTGTTTTGCTGTTATCCGGTCTTGCCTCTATTGCGTAGGTCATTATTGGTCGAACGCAAGTCTTATAGATTCTTACCTTGCTGTTGATGTCAAGAAATTCATTGCGCTATATGACCTCTCGCAAGCTTCCCTTGATCATATAATCACAAAAGATCAAAACCGCTTGTGGGCTGCAAAGACTCTCTCTGGAGATAGTAGTGATAAGGGGCACGAGGGCATTGGCTTAATCGCCTGTGTCGCGTGGACGAGGACCGCTATAAAAACCTCCCCACTCCTACGGTACTGCGACGCCTAAGGGATGCAAGGCTGAGGGGTAGCTCAGTCAGAAGTTGCAGAAACCTCGAGACGTGGCGTATCTCGTTGTACTCATACCACCCATTGCATATGGGGCGCTGTGCGATGGGGTCATAATACTTCCCCTTTACTCGTGGGACCAGATATGGAAGCAACACAAGAAAAAAACAAACCGGGAGGAGATTCCGAAAGGAATGAGACTCCCAAAAAACCTTCGGAGGCAGGGACTTCATTGATACCTGCCCTCAAACAACAACTAAAAAGTAACCCGATCGGGGGGCAAAAGCGAAACCGGTCGGACGGTAGCACACCGAAAGAAGCGGCCAGACAAAGGAAGAAAAGCAGGGGCACTGAACCAGCCGTATCCTATAAGTCGGTCTTGACGGATGCTCGGGTAGCAATCTTTCCGGAGGGCTATCCAAACATCCAGCTCAGCATCGAACAGAACGACCTTGTAAAAGGGATGATTCTATACCTTTTACAGTATTATTTGGAGAAAATGAAAACAAATTTGGTGCAAATGAAAACAGATTTTGAGCAAATGAAAACAGATTTTGTCCAAATGAAAACAGATTTTGAGCAAATGAAAACAAATTTGGTGCAAATGAAAACAGATTTTGTGCAAATGAAAACAGATTTTGAGCAAATGAAAACAGATTTGGTGCAAGTGAAAACAAATTTGGAGCATATGAAAACAGATTCGAAACAAGTGTAAACAAATTAGGAACATTTGAACTACATTTGGAACAAAATGAGAACAGATTTGAAAACATGAAAACTGATTTGAAGTAAATGAAAACAAATTTTCTACAAACTAATATTATGAACTTAAATATTTATTTTTATGAAATTTCAACAATGTCTTGACAATAAAGATTAAAATTTGTTTCATCAATCCAAATTAATGTACGGCCATTTGCTCTGCTGTGTAAAATTTTGTCGACATAATCTTTTCGCTTTCTCTTGTTTTCACCGTTGTTCATATTTCCAATATGCGGTCTAAAAGCTTTAACTGAAAATAATTTTCCATCAAACCAATTTTTTACATATATTGTTTTCAATGTTAATGTGCTATCTTCCTCAATCTACCTTACCAATGCCTATTCTATTATAGGAGTCTTTTTTGATAGATGCATAACCGCCTTTGTGTTTAGGAAACTCTTGTCCTTTTTTTAACCATTTGTATGCTGTGCTTATGTTCACATTTAAAGCTTTCACTGTTGGTCTCCAATCTCTGTCTTCCTGATGTGCTTTAAAAATCCTGACTCTATCATTAAGCGAAATTGTATTATATTTTTTGTATTTTGATTGACGAAATTTTACTTACATAATAAAAAATTAAGCTGTTCAGTAGATAATCCAAATTCGTTTTCATTTAAACCAAATCGGTTTTCATGTTTTCAAATCTGTTCTCATTTTGTTCCAAATGTAGTTCAAATGTTCCAAATTTGTTTTCACTTGTTTCAAATCTGTTTTCATATGCTCCAAATCTGTTTTCACTTGCACCAAATCTGTTTTCATTTGTTCAAAATCTGTTTTCATTTGCACAAAATCTGTTTTCATTTGCACCAAATTTGTTTTCATTTGCTCAAAATCTGTTTTCATTTGGACAAAATCTGTTTTCATTTGCTCAAAATCTGTTTTCATTTGCACCAAATTTGTTTTCATTTTCTCCAAATAATACTGTAAAAGGTATAGATGCCCTTGACAAAATCAAGGAAGGGGGACCTTCTCCAAGGTTCTCAAAAGTAAAATCAAAGGGGGGGCTCTTGGTTTCCTCCTGTGTCGATCAGGCCACCAAGTAATGGTTAGCTCGAGTGGTAGCCGAGGGCGCACCCTGGGAGGGGGCGAAACTTGGCGTAATGGACGCCAAGGACATCCCTAAATAAAAAAGGGTAATGACCTGGATCCCGGGACCCACAGAGGAACCGGAAAAAATCCTTAACAGGCTAAAGGTCCAAAACCCAGGGCTCAGAACTGAGAACTGGAATGTTTTGGATAACAAGCCAGACAACAAAGTCCAACAGCTAATTATGTTGGCGATGAACTGTCCTGGAATAAAATCCTGGAAGTTCAATGTAAACCCTTCCTGAACTTCTCCAGGATCACTTTCAAAGAACTGGGGCAGAAAAAGGAAAAGGAAGCAGTGAAGGCTAGGGAGACTGTTGAGGGGGAACGAAGTTCACTCTTGCCACCTCCTAGTCCTCCCGCACCTCCAGCTGAGTACAGCGGAGAGGGGACATCGGGAGTAGTGGTGCTCCCGTCGGAACCATCGGCACAATGATCCGATTTGTTCAGGTAAACATTCACCACTGCAAGGAAGCTTCGGCTGCTTTGCAGAGGTACAAACGAGAGTTGAATGGGCAATAAGAACCTTCAAACCATACAAATCTCCGGGCGAGGATGATATTTTTCCCGCATTACTACAACAGGGGCAGGAGATACTAGCTACTCCCCTGTGTGCCATATTCAGAGCTAGTTTAGCTCTCAACTATGTGCCTCAAAGTTGGCGGAAAGTCAGAGTGGTATTTATACCCAAGCCAGGGCGAGATTCCTACGCCCAAGCAAAGGCATTCCGACCAATCAGTTTAATGTCATTTCTGCTGAAGACCTTGGAGAAACTGATGGATAGGCATATTAGGGACGATGTACTGGCTAGTTCACCTCTACACGGATACCAGTATGCCTACCAGTCGGGGAAATCATGTGAGTTAAGCATACATGAATTAACTCACAGGATTGAAAGGGCTCTTGAGAATCAAGAAATTGCTCTGGGAACCTTTCTAGACATAGAGGGAGCGTTAGATAATACCTCTTTTGAGTCTATTGAAAAAGCTGTCAATGATCGTGGAGTTGACCCGACCATTACGGGATGGATCGGCTCCACCTTAAGAGACAAAATAATTAGAGCCAATCTGGGTCAGATAACTGTGGAGGTGTCCGCCGCATGTGGGTGTCCGCAGGGGGGCCCTCTCACCCCTGCTGTGGTGTCTGGTGGTGGATAGCCTTCTGCAGGAACTGGAACAGGATGGGGTTCATGGGCAGGGATTTGCTGACGATGTCACAATCCTTGTCATTGGGAAATTTGGGGAAGTTGTGTCATCACTGATGCAAAAAGCCCTGAGAATTGTCGAAAGATGGTGCACAAGAGAGGCACTGTCGGTTAATCCGGGAAAAACCTCTGTTGTTGCGTTCACGAGACGCACAAAAATAGAAGATGTGGGAACTCTGAGGATGTGGGAGGAGGAGCTGCCTCTGAAGAGGGAGGTCAAGTACCTGGGTGTACCTCTAGACAACAGGCTAACCTTCACACAACACATAAAGAACGCTACAATCAAAACGACTAAGGCCCTATGAGCTTGTAGGAGCATGATTGGTAAAACGTGGGGACTAAAACCTAGAATGGTGCTTTGGCTGTACACCAAAGTAGTGATACCCACGATAACATATTCGGCCCTAATCTGGTGGCACAAAGCCAGGAAAAGGAATAGCATAAACAGGCTGAACAAGCTAAACAAGCTACAAAGACTTGCGTGCCTAGGTATCACGGGGGCAATGACATCTACGCCAACCGCTTCTATGGAGGCTCTTCTGGGACTACGGCCTCTGCACATAGTTGTAGAGACTGAGGCTCTACTAACAGCTTATAGAATGACAATTAATGGCCATGGCAATGTGAATCCAAGAAGTGGATCTCACACCATGATCCTGAACTCAAACAAGAGTAACATCAGCACGCTTAGCATGAAATCGGATAAACTAGCACCGTGAGGGACTTCCGAAAACCTTTCAGGATTATTATACCTGACAGAGGAGAGGCAGGAAACTCACAGGGGCTGAGTCTACGATATGACACCATCTGTTACACAGATGGTGTCTAAAACAGAGATAAGTACTGGAGCAGGAGTGCACGGCAGAAGACCAGGTGAAGCTCTTAGCATAAATCTGGGATCCCTCGCCACTGTATTCCAGGCACAAATAATGGCAATATTGGTCTGTGCAGAAGAAATGATGTGGAGAAACTATGAAAATAGGAAGATCTGCATCATGACTGACAGCCAGGCAGCACTACGGGCCTTGGAAGGAGTTGAATCACACTCCAAGGTCGTTAAACAATGCGCGGATGCACTGGTAAGACTGGCTAACCACAACAGACTTGCGCTGATGTGGGTGCCGGGACACCAAGGCATCAAGGGAAACGAAGAAGCAGACTCACTTGCGAGAGAGGCTGCTAATAAACACCTAATAGGCCCTGAGCCTTCCTGCGGGATCTCATATACGACCGCAAAGAAAAGCATCAGGGAAAAACTAGCAGAACAACACCTTGCGCACTGGATGGAAGTCCTTGGACTGAGGCAATCGCGGATGTTCATAAGGGGCCCGTTGAGTGAGCCTAGAAGGAAAGAAATACTCAAGCTGAGTAGGAAACAACTGAGAAGGATAGTAGGACCATTTACTGGACACTGCTGCCTTAACAGACACCTCAACATCATGGGGCTGGTTGAAAATCCCATTTGTAGGATGTGTGGTGAAGATGACAAAACACCCCACCATATCCTATGCAAATGCCCGGCCTTGGCTGGGAGCAGGCTACGTCACCTTGGTTTCCCATACCCGGAAACTGAGGAGATTGCATAAGCACCCTTCAACTGCATACTTGACTTTGTTGAGGAAACGCAGTTGATGGAGTAAAAACTTGGATCGTGGGGCACAATAGGTTTAAGCTTCAGTGCAGTGGGGGTCAGAACCACAACCCGTTAATAATAATAATAATAATAAAAGCTTCCCGCTATTGACGCCGCTTTAGTAGTTTGGGCGTATACTTCTCTTGCTAGGTCTCCATTTATAGATAAGTTGATACCCAAGTAATTAAAGGTCATCACTTGCTCTACAATGTGACTAGACATTTTGTTTTATTTTCCGATACTATCATATTGTATTTTTCTGCTGACCTAGTAAAACTGTGCACCATCCTCTGTAGGTCGTCTTCACTTTCAGCAATTATAACTGCGTCGTCCGCGTAGCAGATTATTTTAATTACACCGTTGTTAAAGTGATATCCTTTGCCAGTCTTTTTTGTATCTTCTATTATTTTATCCATCACCAGATGGAATAATATTGGGCTGACGCTATCTCCTTGTTTTATGCCCGATTTTATTAATATGTATTCTGTTGCTATGTTGTTCACCCGCAGAGTTGTTTTGTTCTCAGTATTTAGAGCTTTTATTATTTTTATTATGTTTTTAGATACCTTTTTCTCTTGGAGTATATTCAGAATGTCGCACAGTGGAGTATTTGGCCTCAAAAGGTGGCATAAAATACAAAAATCAAATGCTACATGCATATTCCCTATTATGATTTTTTCTTTTGTACTGCGTGACTTGTCCTATATATTGTAATTTAACAGGATTGAATATATATTATTATTATTATTATTTATTTTAAAACTCACATACAATGTGGTGGAAGATATAGAATGGGGGATTTTGCTCCAACCATTCTATATTTAAAATTGTGTTAGTATTTTATATATACAATATATCTTAATTAATAAATTTATATATACAATAATATCTTTTGAGCAAATTTTACATATAATTTTCAATAATTTTCAAAATATTTAAAAGTTTCGATTATTATTAATGATTAGCATTTAAAAATTTTCTAACTATGTGGCATGTTTCCAAAATAACTGCTTTTTGCATTTCTGGGAATAATTTTTGAAGAAAGGTCTAAACGGGAAAGATGGGTTTTAAATTTAGAAGATACCACACCAGTAGCCGATATTACTATTGGTATTATAGTAATTTTTGTTAGGCCCCATATACTCATCATTTCCATTGCTAGTGCCTCATACTTGCGAATTTTTTCTTTTTCCGTATTTAATACGTTTTTCGACAAAGGCACAGCAACATCTATGATGACTACATTTCGATCGCGTTGGTTTATTAAAACGATGTCAGGTTTATTATGACTAATTTCTCTGTCTGTTAATATTAACCTGTCCCAGTATAAAAGGAAAGAATCATCTTCAAGGACAGGTTCAGGAATATAGTCATAATATGGTTTAAACTGGTCCAACAAACCTACTTTCTTTGCGATTTGCTGGTGCAATATTTTGCAAACTTGGTTATGTCTCCGGAGGTAGTCAGTAGGAGCCAGATACGAGCAACCGGCAATTATGTGTTCAATGGTTTCGTTGAGGACATTACATTTACGGCAATGATCTATAACCTCAAAATTCATGATGTGCTTTTTGTAGTTGTTAGTTGCTATTACGCCATCTTGAATAGCACACATGAATCCTTCAGTTTCAAGATGCAATAATCCTCTTTTAAGCCATTCTACTGACATCTCCTTATCAATTCCTATAGAGTCTAAGATTGTCGGATGTTTGCCATGCAGCACTTTATTTTTCCAGTTTATCTCTAAATCATGTTTTAGTTCACAATTCAAATTTTTATTTTTTAAATTTAGACCGCTAAAGTGTTTGTCAAAATTAATGATTTCTTGAATTAAAGAGGTGTTTAACGAATAGAAATAATCACGTAATAATTTTGTTAAAGATTTGCATAGATTAAATAAATTTATAAGACCTCGTCCTCCTTTCTTTCTTTTGAGGTATAGTCTTTCAACTGCTGATTTTGGATGTAAATATCTATATTTGAACAACATTTTCCTAGTTAGAGTGTCCATGGAATTAAGGTCTGTATCCGACCATTGTAAAACTCCAAAGGAATATGATAAGACCGGAACCGCCCACGAATTTATAGCTGATATCATGTTCCGAGAATTTAATTTTGACTTAAGTAAAATTTTTAGTTTTTTTATGTATTTTTGTCTAAATTCGCTTTTAAGAGATGTTTGGTTTATAACAAAATTTTGTTGCATTCCTAAATATTTGTAAAATTTATCTGGAAGGAGTTGGGGAATTTCGTTCAAAATATTTGAATTTGTGACTGGGATACCAGATTTTATATTAATTTTTGCACATTTGTCAAAACCAAATTCCATACAAATATCCCGGCTGAATAATTTAGTAGATTCTATTAAATTTTCAAGCTGGTCTTCTGTCCTGGAGTATAATTTTAAGTCGTCCATGTAGAGTAAATGCGTTATGGTACAATTGCTTCCAAAATTAAGCCTAAATCCAGATGTAGAATCATTCAATAATGTCGAAAGAGGGTTCACAGCCAAACAAAACCAAAGTGCACTCAAGGAATCACCTTGAAAAATTCCACGTTTGATTTTAATTGGTTCCAATTTGGTTCCATTATTCAAGATGAGTGTGTTCCACTGTGACATCATTGAAGATAATAATCTTATGATTTTGGGGTCAATTTTGTAAATAATTAATATATCAATAAGCCAATCATGAGGAACCGAATCATAGGCCTTTTTATAATCGATATAACACATGTGCAGGTTTCTTTTGTTATTCTTTGCTAGCTTTGTAATTACAGTATCAATGATTAGCAGTTCTCGACATCCTTGTGAACCTTTGACACAACCTTTTTGTTCCATACACATAATGCTATTTGCCTTACAGTGATTTTCAATTTTATAAGCCAAAATAGATGTAAAAATTTTGTAAATAGTCGGTAAACAAGCGATAGGTCTATAATTTTGTGGTTCTAAAGGATTGCCATTTTTGTAAAGCATATACGTAACACCTGTACATAAAAATTCTGGAATTACTGAAGGATCATTCAATGCTTCGTTATACCAAAAAAGTAATGGCAAGTGAACTGATTTAAATCTTTTTAACCAATAATTTTGAATACCATCTAATCCCGGTGATTTCCAGTTGGAAGTAAACTTTATAGCATTAGTGATTTCTTCTAATGTTATAAAGTCATCTTCGCGCCACTTTAATGCAGTTGAATTATCCTTCAATTTTTTTATCCAAGATGCTTGCTTGTTATATTTACTATTTTGACTCCAGAGATTTGACCAAAAGTTTAACATACTATCCTGCTGTGGAAATTTTTGAGTTTTAGGTGTAGGTTCTAAATATCTAAAAAATTTGTTTGCATTTTCTAAGTATATCTTGTTCTCAAATTTTCTTTGAGTGCAATTAGTATAACGTTTTAATCTATGTGCAGTAACTTTTAATTTTTGTTTTAAATAGTCTAAAATGTCATTAAATTTAGTTTCAAAACTTACTATATCATACTCGTTTAATTTATATTTGTTGAAAATTTGATTGATTTTTCTAGAGCTAACATTGTTAGAATTATTTTTAAATGCTGTAAGAATTCCGATATCTTTTCTTAAATTATTCACTTTTTTCTTAAGACGAGTTTTCCAAATAGGTTCCGGAGCTTCTTTATTTTTATGAGGGACATTAGTTGTTATTAACGTTTGACCATTTTTTTCGATAATTATCGCCGCAGCACAATATAATGACAGGTGTATATAATTAATTGACGTATGACTTTCTAAAAACAAACTAATTATTTTATCCAAAATATCGAAAATATCTTTGACTTTATAGTAATTCGAAAATTTTAAATTGGGAATTTTTGGTCTAGTTAGAGGGTTTGTATCTTCAAAAAGTTGAATTTTAGATAAAAAGTCTGCTTCTATAATTTTATAAATTTGATCCGAATTTATTATTATTATTATTATTATTATTATTATTTTCGTAAACTACACTATCTTGGGCACCATTATGTGAATTTATAGGAACATTACTCGTTCCAACTTTCCACTACATCGTCAAAAGATGGTAAGAATTTGCTGAGGGGGGTGGTTAACACATTCTTTTCAAAGATTATTTTTGCTAGAAATCGTTATAAATTGTAACTTTTACTTATGGAAACAAGAAGTTCAAATATCTTAGATAAAGTCTGTAATAATTGATCTTTAAATAAATATGGTTACAATCATATAATGCATTGTATTAATTTTTATAAAAGATTATCAGAAAAAAAAGATATGAATATGAATGAAGGTCGATAAAGTTACTATTTTTCTACGGATAATACTGATACTTGAGACTTTAAAATAAATTTTTTGGCTGCGGAGCTTGGCAAGATTCTTTTTAATTCGCGTTTTACTTGGAGAACTCAAAAATTTCTAAGTCACCCTGTATATAGTTTTTATCAAATTATTTATCAATTTTACATGACTGGATTCGTTTTTTTGAATGTTTACTCCATATGGCATATAAGTTACTTATCAAAAAATGGCAAGCTCGCGGTAGTGTAGTGATAAAGATATAGTAGCCGAAACCAAGACTCGGATTCAAAAAGAATTTAAAGAACGCTGTGGTTTAATTATCGATAAACCTAAACCTAAATCTCTTGTTGGTTATTATGGGTTCTTCTTTCAGTCGAAATAGTATATTGCATATTAAAAGCGGAAAGTGAATCTTTTGAATCGCCTATGGCTCGCGCTGTAAATTTCGCCTCCGAGCACAAAAGTCACTTTACGCTTGAAGCATGCATACTATTTTTCCTCCGCCCGCTTCAAAAATGATCAAAACCTAGATAAAGATTTACATTCAATCTCTGTAGTGAATTATTTTTATTTCTATCATATTAGCCTTGCTACATCGTTTCTAAGGAAATTTTGCGTTCCATTTGTTTTATCAATAAATATTGTATAAATAGTAAACACGTAAATTTGCAAGATAATAAAATTTTTTGAAACTATGGATAGCAGTTATGAAAATGAAATAGATTCCACTCCGCCACACATCGTAGAAGCCGCGGAGAGTGTAATTTTAAATTTATTACCAGAAAAATCTAAAAAAAGGTATGAAAGAGAATATGACTTGTTCGTTAAATGGTGCAAAATGAATAAAGTTGGATCATCTTATTCAGAAAATGTCATGCTTGCTTATATATCCGAAATTGTCAAGACCAAGAAATCATCAACGGCGTGGTATATATATTCGATGCTCAAAACCACTAGATCCACTAAACATAATATTGACATTTCAAAATATAACCGATTGATTGCCTTTTTAAAAAAGCAATCAAAAGGTTATAAACCCAAAAAATCAAAGATCCTCAAAAGAGAAGAAATTAATAGGTTCCTGTTAGATGCTCATGATAAATCTTACTTGATGTTGAAGGTATTATTATTTATAAATAAGATAAAATATTATAAATTATTCTGAAATTTTTAGGTTGCTTTAGTGTTTGATATTTCTGGAGCTTGTCGTCGGGACGAACTAATTAAAATGACAATAGATGACATAGAAGACAATGGAACAATCCTAATAGTTAAAATCCCCAATACCAAAACCGAAGTTCAGCGTACATTTATTGTGTCGAACGGCGGAGCACGAGATCTCGATTATTTAAGCTTTTACCGTAAATATGTGGCTCTTCGCCCGTTAAACTCGAAGACAAGACGATTTTTTTTGAAATGTGAAAATGACAAATGCACAAATCGTATCGTGGGAATAAACACATTTGGGAATATGCCAAAACGTATAGCAGAATATTTAAATTTGCCTGATTCCGCTTTATACACTGGGCACTGCTTTGGAAGATCCTCGGCAACTTTACTAACAGATTCTGGGGCCGACATAACTTGCCTAAAACGTCATGGCGGTTGGAAGTCTACTGCAGTAGTAGAAGGATATACCTATTGAAGAATCACTAGAAAATAAAGCTTCAGTATCTCATACAATTCTTGGAAAAAAGCAACAACCGGAGATTAGCAGTAATAACCATAGCGTTACAAGTACGTTAGCTAGCAACAAAATAGATTCTCTAATTAAAATTGAAAATTGTCAAAACTGTCCAATAACGTTTAATATTATTCATAATAAATCATTTTTTTACTGTTTATGTAGTATAAATTTACTTTCAGCTCGGCGAGCGGCAATGAAACATTGCCGCTCGCCATCAAGCGGCAAATGCCAACTTTCAACCATCAACTGACAGCTTGAAAATCCTACTTTCACTATCGGACGTAGAAAATTAAAATTATACGACTTGATCTACTATTTGATGTTGATTTTATTATATATTGTACTCTACAACCCCTAAATTTCAATTCAAAAGCCCCACGTTGGCTAGCGTCAAATAAATGTAGTGATCTGGACCCTTAAAATGCCCCACGTGACGGGAAGCCATTTAAATGTCGTGATAACCACCCTTAAAAGATTCTTTATACCTACAGTCACTCTGCTCCGTTCTAGCTCAGCCCAACGACAAACAATTAGAGTGCAAAACCTTTGAGATGCTCTCAAAAACAACTCATCAAAACTTTTAAATGATAAAAATTTTAACTGTGGATCTCTCCCAAAACTCTCACTTTCAAGCGACGAATAAAATGTAATTACAAAGAAAATCTTTATATTCAAATTTATAAGTATCATAGATTTTATAGAAATTTACCCTGGTACCAGTTTTGAATACAAAACTTAATATTATACAAATTTTCATTGGGAAATTCCCTTACAAAGAAATAAATTCGTTGAAATTTTGCTGGATTGTCTTCTTTCTTCTTTTTTGAGTTGACGTACTGTCAACGCAAACGTAAAATGTTCTCTTTAAAATTCGCGTAAAATTATTTGCTAACAGTCTTTGTTGCTGATTAAATGAATGAAGTTAATTAAATGTTGATTGGTAGTCACTAATTTTACCCTTGAGTTAATTGTGACGCCGTAGAGTTCAAAAATTTGTTTCAAAAATTAAATAATAAATTTTGTTCGAAATACCTTTTCATCTACAAGTGCACCTGTTGTTAAGCGATGACTCACGCTGGACATCTGCGCAGGATCGGGGTTTGATAAATTTTCTCCCTCATTTAGTTGAGTGTTGTTCTCGTAGGTTCATGCCATCCATTAAACTTGTCCACATTCTTTTGGTGTTGTAACCTCCACAATTAATGAAGTGCTAAATTTTAAAATAGCCAAATAACAAAATAATTAGCGACGTGTCTTCAAAGATGTCTAATTGCATCTACTTCACCAAAACAATGCATTTAGCAAAAGGATAAATTTACAGTGAAAGGCATCTCAAACTTAAGAGCTGCACCTGCTTTCCATCTATGAAGTTTTGTTACCATCGGCGAGGTACAAGGTTTCTAACCTCCAAATTAATGATCCAAAAGTTAATATTGGTTGAGTTCGATTGCACGCAACCTCATCGATCGAGTGCACAATGCATACTGAAATTCTAGTGATTTTGTCAAAATTTCGTAAAATTTTGTGTCTATTGTACCGCTTTCACTTCTTAATTCCATCCAAATTTTCCCAATGTCATGTTATGAAGTTAAATAGACGTCTGTAGGTAAGTTTTTATGTAATTTTATCGCTCTTAGACTATTTTAAAATGTTTTGTATTGCAGAATTCATCATTTCCGTTGAGATGCAACGTCGAGACTGGAGTCACTTCCATTTTTTTGAACACACAAGACCTTTTTTTAACTCTGTTACTAAACCGCACAAAACCAGCTCCTGAATACACTTAAACAACACTATGAAGAAATTCATGAAGAATGCTATATCTCACAAGATACAAGATTTGTTATTTCTTACAAAATTTTACATTTAAAGAACCCATGTGATTCTAGGTTAAAGATAATAGAATTTTTACAAAATTTTTGATTTTCATTGCAATTACCTTACATTTTTGAAATCTGAAGTGACAAATTTCTTCCCGAGATTGACCAGTGAGCTTACAACACATTAAAAAGATATCCACAGCCTTATCTCTTTCTTTATTAGAAATCGTGTGAAGTCAGGAATTTTGATTTTTGAGTTATACCCCTTGAGACCCCTCTTGTTTCGCTGCTAGATCATGTTACCATAGTGCTGCTTAATTGCTGAGCTCAGCCACCCGTGAACAAAGCTCCTGCTTGTACAAAACATAAATGTCATTGCATGAGAGAAAAACTTTTTTAGCTTGTCAGGCTTTTCACCCATATGAATTTCAAAGGACCCAGCAAAATACGACAATATATTACAAATTCTTAATACGTCTTCACCGAGGGGTTGCTCACTTCAATAATCTTGTGCACAAAATATCAATAATTTATTACTAACCTCAAATAATCACCCATAATATTTAATAATCATTAGTAGTTATTTGAAAATTCTTCACATGAATTATAATTGTGGCATCTCAGTAGGCTATCGAAAATTGTCGACTATGTTTGTTTTATGTCAAAAAAAGACAGATCAAATTTTTGGGGAGCTTTTACGTGCATTTATAGCAATTTTATTGTGTGAAAACTGCTGTTGGTGTTGAAAATTAAATTTATAGTAAGTTTTTTTAATTTTATCATACATCGTAAACCTATTTCTAGCAATGAAATTATTAATTCCTATGATTTTTGAACAAATTAAATAGTTTTTTCATCAATTAGTAGTTATTTGAAAATTCTTCACGTGAATTATAATTGCGGCATCTCAGTAGGCTATCGAAAATTGTCGACTATGTTTGTTTTATGTCAAAAAAAGACAGATCAAATTTTTGGGGAGCTTTTACGTGCATTTATAGCAATTTTATTGTGTGAAAACTGCTGTTGGTGTTGAAAATTAAATTTATAGTAAGTTTTTTTAATTTTATCATACATCGTAAACCTATTTCTAGCAATGAAATTATTAATTCCTATGATTTTTGAACAAATTAAATAGTTTTTTCATCAATTAGTAGTTATTTGAAAATTCTTCACGTGAATTATAATTGCGGCATCTCAGTAGGCTATCGAAAATTGTCGACTATGTTTGTTTTATGTCAAAAAAAGACAGATCAAATTTTTGGGGAGCTTTTACGTGCATTTATAGCAATTTTATTGTGTGAAAACTGCTGTTGGTGTTGAAAATTAAATTTATAGTAAGTTTTTTTAATTTTATCATACATCGTAAACCTATTTCTAGCAATGAAATTATTAATTCCTATGATTTTTGAACAAATTAAATAGTTTTTTCATCAATTAGTAGTTATTTGAAAATTCTTCACGTGAATTATAATTGCGGCATCTCAGTAGGCTATCGAAAATTGTCGACTATGTTTGTTTTATGTCAAAAAAAGACAGATCAAATTTTTGGGGAGCTTTTACGTGCATTTATAGCAATTTTATTGTGTGAAAACTGCTGTTGGTGTTGAAAATTAAATTTATAGTAAGTTTTTTTAATTTTATCATACATCGTAAACCTATTTCTAGCAATGAAATTATTAATTCCTATGATTTTTGAACAAATTAAATAGTTTTTTCATCAATTAGTAGTTATTTGAAAATTCTTCACGTGAATTATAATTGCGGCATCTCAGTAGGCTATCGAAAATTGTCGACTATGTTTGTTTTATGTCAAAAAAAGACAGATCAAATTTTTGGGGAGCTTTTACGTGCATTTATAGCAATTTTATTGTGTGAAAACTGCTGTTGGTGTTGAAAATTAAATTTATAGTAAGTTTTTTTAATTTTATCATACATCGTAAACCTATTTCTAGCAATGAAATTATTAATTCCTATGATTTTTGAACAAATTAAATAGTTTTTTCATCAATTAGTAGTTATTTGAAAATTCTTCACGTGAATTATAATTGCGGCATCTCAGTAGGCTATCGAAAATTGTCGACTATGTTTGTTTTATGTCAAAAAAAGACAGATCAAATTTTTGGGGAGCTTTTACGTGCATTTATAGCAATTTTATTGTGTGAAAACTGCTGTTGGTGTTGAAAATTAAATTTATAGTAAGTTTTTTTAATTTTATCATACATCGTAAACCTATTTCTAGCAATGAAATTATTAATTCCTATGATTTTTGAACAAATTAAATAGTTTTTTCATCAATTAGTAGTTATTTGAAAATTCTTCACGTGAATTATAATTGCGGCATCTCAGTAGGCTATCGAAAATTGTCGACTATGTTTGTTTTATGTCAAAAAAAGACAGATCAAATTTTTGGGGAGCTTTTACGTGCATTTATAGCAATTTTATTGTGTGAAAACTGCTGTTGGTGTTGAAAATTAAATTTATAGTAAGTTTTTTTAATTTTATCATACATCGTAAACCTATTTCTAGCAATGAAATTATTAATTCCTATGATTTTTGAACAAATTAAATAGTTTTTTCATCAATTAGTAGTTATTTGAAAATTCTTCACGTGAATTATAATTGCGGCATCTCAGTAGGCTATCGAAAATTGTCGACTATGTTTGTTTTATGTCAAAAAAAGACAGATCAAATTTTTGGGGAGCTTTTACGTGCATTTATAGCAATTTTATTGTGTGAAAACTGCTGTTGGTGTTGAAAATTAAATTTATAGTAAGTTTTTTTAATTTTATCATACATCGTAAACCTATTTCTAGCAATGAAATTATTAATTCCTATGATTTTTGAACAAATTAAATAGTTTTTTCATCAATTAGTAGTTATTTGAAAATTCTTCACGTGAATTATAATTGCGGCATCTCAGTAGGCTATCGAAAATTGTCGACTATGTTTGTTTTATGTCAAAAAAAGACAGATCAAATTTTTGGGGAGCTTTTACGTGCATTTATAGCAATTTTATTGTGTGAAAACTGCTGTTGGTGTTGAAAATTAAATTTATAGTAAGTTTTTTTAATTTTATCATACATCGTAAACCTATTTCTAGCAATGAAATTATTAATTCCTATGATTTTTGAACAAATTAAATAGTTTTTTCATCAATTAGTAGTTATTTGAAAATTCTTCACGTGAATTATAATTGCGGCATCTCAGTAGGCTATCGAAAATTGTCGACTATGTTTGTTTTATGTCAAAAAAAGACAGATCAAATTTTTGGGGAGCTTTTACGTGCATTTATAGCAATTTTATTGTGTGAAAACTGCTGTTGGTGTTGAAAATTAAATTTATAGTAAGTTTTTTTAATTTTATCATACATCGTAAACCTATTTCTAGCAATGAAATTATTAATTCCTATGATTTTTGAACAAATTAAATAGTTTTTTCATCAATTAGTAGTTATTTGAAAATTCTTCACGTGAATTATAATTGCGGCATCTCAGTAGGCTATCGAAAATTGTCGACTATGTTTGTTTTATGTCAAAAAAAGACAGATCAAATTTTTGGGGAGCTTTTACGTGCATTTATAGCAATTTTATTGTGTGAAAACTGCTGTTGGTGTTGAAAATTAAATTTATAGTAAGTTTTTTTAATTTTATCATACATCGTAAACCTATTTCTAGCAATGAAATTATTAATTCCTATGATTTTTGAACAAATTAAATAGTTTTTTCATCAATTAGTAGTTATTTGAAAATTCTTCACGTGAATTATAATTGCGGCATCTCAGTAGGCTATCGAAAATTGTCGACTATGTTTGTTTTATGTCAAAAAAAGACAGATCAAATTTTTGGGGAGCTTTTACGTGCATTTATAGCAATTTTATTGTGTGAAAGCTGCTGTTGGTGTTGAAAATTAAATTTATAGTAAGTTTTTTTAATTTTATCATACATCGTAAACCTATTTCTAGCAATGAAATTATTAATTCCTATGATTTTTGAACAAATTAAATAGTTTTTTCATCAATTAGTAGTTATTTGAAAATTCTTCACGTGAATTATAATTGCGGCATCTCAGTAGGCTATCGAAAATTGTCGACTATGTTTGTTTTATGTCAAAAAAAGACAGATCAAATTTTTGGGGAGCTTTTACGTGCATTTATAGCAATTTAGGAAGACAAATTAATTTTCTAATTTTACAATCCCGTGCAGTTTTTCGTGATCTTGGCAATTATGCAACACAATATAAAACTTTTAATTTTTAGGGCACTTTAGAAAGACAAATTAAATATTCTAATTTCACTATTCCATGGAATTTTTCGTGATCTTGACCATTATGCAACAAAATATAAAACTTTCAATTTTTAGGGCACTTAGGAAGACTAATTAATTTTCTAATTTTACAATCCCCTGCAGTTTTTCGTGATCTTGGCAATTATGCAACACAATATAAAACTTTCAATTTTTAGGGCACTTTAGAAAGACAAATTAAATATTCTAATTTCACTATTCCATGGAATTTTTCGTGATCTTGACCATTATGCAACAAAATATAAAACTTTCAATTTTTAGGGCACTTAGGAAGACAAATTAAATATTCTAATTTTACTATCCCATGGAATTTTTCGTGATCTTGACCATTATGCAACAAAATATAAAACTTTCAATTTTTAGGGTACTTAGGAAGACAAATTAAATATTCTAATTTCACTATCCCATGCAGTTTTTCGTGAACTTGACAATTATGCAACAAAATATAAAACTTTCAATTTTTAGGGCACTTTGGTAAGACAAATTAAATATTCTAATATCACTATCCCATGCAATTTTTCGTGAACTTCACAATTATGCAACAAAATATAAAACTTTCAATTTTTAGGGCACTTAGGAAGACAAATTAAATATTCTAATTTTACTATCCCATGGAATTTTTCGTGATCTTGACCATTATGCAACAAAATATAAAACTTTCAATTTTTAGGGCACTTTAGAAAGACTAATTAAATATTCTAATTTCACTATCCCATGCAGTTTTTCGTGAACTTGACAATTATGCAACAAAATATAAAACTTTCAATTTTTAGGGCACTTAGGAAGACTAATTAATTTTCTAATTTTACAATCCCGTGCAGTTTTTCGTGATCTTGGCAATTATGCAACACAATATAAAACTTTTAATTTTTAGGGCACTTTAGAAAGACAAATTAAATATTCTAATTTCACTATTCCATGGAATTTTTCGTGATCTTGACCATTATGCAACAAAATATAAAACTTTCAATTTTTAGGGCACTTAGGAAGACTAATTAATTTTCTAATTTTACAATCCCCTGCAGTTTTTCGTGATCTTGGCAATTATGCAACACAATATAAAACTTTCAATTTTTAGGGCACTTTAGAAAGACAAATTAAATATTCTAATTTCACTATTCCATGGAATTTTTCGTGATCTTGACCATTATGCAACAAAATATAAAACTTTCAATTTTTAGGGCACTTAGGAAGACTAATTAATTTTCTAATTTTACAATCCCCTGCAGTTTTTCGTGATCTTGGCAATTATGCAACACAATATAAAACTTTCAATTTTTAGGGCACTTTAGAAAGACAAATTAAATATTCTAATTTCACTATTCCATGGAATTTTTCGTGATCTTGACCATTATGCAACAAAATATAAAACTTTCAATTTTTAGGGCACTTTGGTAAGACAAATTAAATATTCTAATATCACTATCCCATGCAATTTTTCGTGAACTTCACAATTATGCAACAAAATATAAAACTTTCAATTTTTAGGGCACTTAGGAAGACAAATTAAATATTCTAATTTTACTATCCCATGGAATTTTTCGTGATCTTGACCATTATGCAACAAAATATAAAACTTTCAATTTTTAGGGCACTTTAGAAAGACTAATTAAATATTCTAATTTCACTATCCCATGCAGTTTTTCGTGAACTTGACAATTATGCAACAAAATATAAAACTTTCAATTTTTAGGGCACTTAGGAAGACAAATTAAATATTCTAATTTCACTATTCCATGGAATTTTTCGTGATCTTGACCATTATGCAACAAAATATAAAACTTTCAATTTTTAGCGCACTTAGGAAGACAAATTAATTTTCTAATTTTACAATCCCGTGCAGTTTTTCGTGATTTTGGCAATTATGCAACAAAATATAAAACTTTCAATTTTTAGGGCACTTTAGAAAGACTAATTAAATATTCTAATTTCACTATCCCATGCAGTTTTTCGTGAACTTGACAATTATGCAACAAAATATAAAACTTTCAATTTTTAGGGCACTTAGGAAGACAAATTAAATATTCTAATTTTACTATCCCATGGAATTTTTCGTGATCTTGACCATTATGCAACAAAATATAAAACTTTCAATTTTTAGCGCACTTAGGAAGACAAATTAATTTTCTAATTTTACAATCCCGTGCAGTTTTTCGTGATCTTGGCAATTATGCAACAAAATATAAAACTTTCAATTTTTAGGGCACTTAGGAAGACAAATTAAATATTCTAATTTCACTATTCCATGGAATTTTTCGTGATCTTGACCATTATGCAACAAAATATAAAACTTTCAATTTTTAGGGCATTTAGGGAGACAAATTAATTTTCTAATTTTACAATCCCGTGCAGTTTTCGGTGATCTTGGCAATTATGCTACAAAATATAAAACTTTCAATTTTTAGGGCACTTAGGAAGACTAATTAATTTTCTAATTTTACAATCCCGTGCAGTTTTTGGTGATCTTGGCAATTATGCAACAAAATATAAAACTTTCAATTTTTAGGGCACTTTAGAAAGACAAATTAAATATTCTAATTTCACTATCCCATGCAATTTTTCGTGAACTTCACAATTATGCAACAAAATATAAAACTTTCAATTTTTAGGGCACTTAGGAAGACAAATTAAATATTCTAATTTTACTATCCCATGGAATTTTTCGTGATCTTGACCATTATGCAACAAAATATAAAACTTTCAATTTTTAGCGCACTTAGGAAGACAAATTAATTTTCTAATTTTACAATCCCGTGCAGTTTTTCGTGATTTTGGCAATTATGCAACAAAATATAAAACTTTCAATTTTTAGGGCACTTTAGAAAGACTAATTAAATATTCTAATTTCACTATCCCATGCAGTTTTTCGTGAACTTGACAATTATGCAACAAAATATAAAACTTTCAATTTTTAGGGCACTTAGGAAGACAAATTAAATATTCTAATTTTACTATCCCATGGAATTTTTCGTGATCTTGACCATTATGCAACAAAATATAAAACTTTCAATTTTTAGCGCACTTAGGAAGACAAATTAATTTTCTAATTTTACAATCCCGTGCAGTTTTTCGTGATCTTGGCAATTATGCAACAAAATATAAAACTTTCAATTTTTAGGGCACTTAGGAAGACAAATTAAATATTCTAATTTCACTATTCCATGGAATTTTTCGTGATCTTGACCATTATGCAACAAAATATAAAACTTTCAATTTTTAGGGCATTTAGGGAGACAAATTAATTTTCTAATTTTACAATCCCGTGCAGTTTTCGGTGATCTTGGCAATTATGCTACAAAATATAAAACTTTCAATTTTTAGGGCACTTAGGAAGACTAATTAATTTTCTAATTTTACAATCCCGTGCAGTTTTTGGTGATCTTGGCAATTATGCAACAAAATATAAAACTTTCAATTTTTAGGGCACTTTAGAAAGACAAATTAAATATTCTAATTTCACTATCCCATGCAATTTTTCGTGAACTTCACAATTATGCAACAAAATATAAAACTTTCAATTTTTAGGGCACTTAGGAAGACAAATTAAATATTCTAATTTTACTATCCCATGGAATTTTTCGTGATCTTGACCATTATGCAACAAAATATAAAACTTTCAATTTTTAGGGCCCTTAGGAAGACAAATTTAATATTCTAATTTCACTATTCCATGGAATTTTTCGTGATCTTGACCATTATGCAACAAAATATAAAACTTTCAATTTTTAGCGCACTTAGGAAGACAAATTAATTTTCTAATTTTACAATCCCGTGCAGTTTTTCGTGATCTTGGCAATTATGCAACAAAATATAAAACTTTCAATTTTTAGGACACTTTAGAAAGACAAATTAAATATTCTAATTTCACTATCCCATGCAGTTTTTCGTGAACTTGACAATTATGCAACAAAATATAAAACTTTCAATTTTTAGGGCACTTAGGAAGACAAATTAAATATTCTAATTTTACTATCCCATGGAATTTTTCGTGATCTTGGCCATTATGCAACAAAATATAAAACTTTCAATTTTTAGGGCACTTAGGAAGACTAATTAATTTTCTAATTTTACAATCCCGTGCAGTTTTTCGTGATCTTGGCAATTATGCAACACAATATAAAACTTTCAATTTTTAGGGCACTTTAGAAAGACAAATTAAATATTCTAATTTCACTATTCCATGGAATTTTTCGTGATCTTGACCATTATGCAACAAAATATAAAACTTTCAATTTTTAGGGCATTTAGGGAGACAAATTAATTTTCTAATTTTACAATCCCGTGCAGTTTTCGGTGATCTTGGCAATTATGCTACAAAATATAAAACTTTCAATTTTTAGGGCATTTAGGGAGACAAATTAATTTTCTAATTTTACAATCCCGTGCAGTTTTTGGTGATCTTGGCAATTATGCAACAAAATATAAAACTTTCAAATTTTAGGGCACTTTAGAAAGACAAATTAAATATTCTAATTTCACTATCCCATGCAATTTTTCGTGAACTTCACAATTATGCAACAAAATATAAAACTTTCAATTTTTAGGGCACTTAGGAAGACAAATTAAATATTCTAATTTTACTATCCCATGGAATTTTTCGTGATCTTGACCATTATGCAACAAAATATAAAACTTTCAATTTTTAGGGCCCTTAGGAAGACAAATTAAATATTCTAATTTCACTATTCCATGGAATTTTTCGTGATCTTGACCATTATGCAACAAAATATAAAACTTTCAATTTTTAGCGCACTTAGGAAGACAAATTAATTTTCTAATTTTACAATCCCGTGCAGTTTTTCGTGATCTTGGCAATTATGCAACAAAATATAAAACTTTCAATTTTTAGGGCACTTTAGAAAGACTAATTAAATATTCTAATTTCACTATCCCATGCAGTTTCTCGTGAACTTGACCATTATGCAACAAAATATAAAACTTTCAATTTTTAGCGCACTTAGGAAGACAAATTAATTTTCTAATTTTACAATCCCGTGCAGTTTTTCGTGATCTTGGCAATTATGCAACAAAATATAAAACTTTCAATTTTTAGGGCACTTAGGAAGACAAATTAAATATTCTAATTTCACTATTCCATGGAATTTTTCGTGATCTTGACCATTATGCAACAAAATATAAAACTTTCAATTTTTAGCGCACTTAGGAAGACAAATTAATTTTCTAATTTTACAATCCCGTGCAGTGTTTCGTGATCTTGGCAATTATGCAACAAAATATAAAACTTTCAATTTTTAGGGCACTTTAGAAAGACTAATTAAATATTCTAATTTCACTATCCCATGCAGTTTTTCGTGAACTTGACAATTATGCAACAAAATATAAAACTTTCAATTTTTAGGGCACTTAGGAAGACAAATTACATATTCTAATTTTACGATCCCATGGAATTTTTCGTGATCTTGGCCAATATGCAACAAAATATAAAACTTTCAATTTTTAGGGCACTTAGGAAGACAAATTAATTTTCTAATTTTACAATCCCGTGCAGTTTTTCGTGATCTTGGCAATTATGCAACAAAATATAAAACTTTCAATTTTTAGGGCACTTTAGAAAGACTAATTAAATATTCTAATTTCACTATCCCATGCAGTTTTTCGTGAACTTGACAATTATGCAACAAAATATAAAACTTTCAATTTTTAGGGCACTTAGGAAGACAAATTAAATATTCTAATTTTACGATCCCATGGAATTTTTCGTGATCTTGGCCATTATGCAACAAAATATAAAACTTTCAATTTTTAGGGCACTTAGGAAGACTAATTAATTTTCTAATTTTACAATCCCGTGCAGTTTTTCGTGATCTTGGCAATTATGCAACACAATATAAAACTTTCAATTTTTAGGGCACTTAGGAAGATAAATTAAATATTTTAAATTTACTATCCCATGGAATTTTTCGTGATCTTGACAATTATGCAACAAAATATAAAACTTTCAATTTTTAGCGCACTTAGGAAGACAAATTAATTTTCTAATTTTACAATCCCGTGCAGTTTTTGGTGATCTTGGCAATTATGCTACAAAATATAAAACTTTCAATTTTTAGGGCACTTAGGAAGACTAATTAATTTTCTAATTTTACAATCCCGTGCAGTTTTTCGTGATCTTGGCAATTATGCAACACAATATAAAACTTTCAATTTTTAGGGCACTTTAGAAAGACAAATTAAATATTCTAATTTCACTATTCCATGGAATTTTTCGTGATCTTGACCATTATGCAACAAAATATAAAACTTTCAATTTTTAGGGCATTTAGGGAGACAAATTAATTTTCTAATTTTACAATCCCGTGCAGTTTTCGGTGATCTTGGCAATTATGCTACAAAATATAAAACTTTCAATTTTTAGGGCATTTAGGGAGACAAATTAATTTTCTAATTTTACAATCCCGTGCAGTTTTTGGTGATCTTGGCAATTATGCAACAAAATATAAAACTTTCAATTTTTAGGGCACTTTAGAAAGACAAATTAAATATTCTAATTTCACTATCCCATGCAATTTTTCGTGAACTTCACAATTATGCAACAAAATATAAAACTTTCAATTTTTAGGGCACTTAGGAAGACAAATTAAATATTCTAATTTTACTATCCCATGGAATTTTTCGTGATCTTGACCATTATGCAACAAAATATAAAACTTTCAATTTTTAGGGCCCTTAGGAAGACAAATTAAATATTCTAATTTCACTATTCCATGGAATTTTTCGTGATCTTGACCATTATGCAACAAAATATAAAACTTTCAATTTTTAGCGCACTTAGGAAGACAAATTAATTTTCTAATTTTACAATCCCGTGCAGTTTTTCGTGATCTTGGCAATTATGCAACAAAATATAAAACTTTCAATTTTTAGGGCACTTTAGAAAGACTAATTAAATATTCTAATTTCACTATCCCATGCAGTTTTTCGTGAACTTGACAATTATGCAACAAAATATAAAACTTTCAATTTTTAGGGCACTTAGGAAGACAAATTAAATATTCTAATTTCACTATTCCATGGAATTTTTCGTGATCTTGACCATTATGCAACAAAATATAAAACTTTCAATTTTTAGGGCACTTAGGAAGATAAATTAAATATTTTAAATTTACTATCCCATGGAATTTTTCGTGATCTTGACAATTATGCAACAAAATATAAAACTTTCAATTTTTAGGGCACTTTAGAAAGACTAATTAAATATTCTAATTTCACTATCCCATGCAGTTTTTCGTGAACTTGACAATTATGCAACAAAATATAAAACTTTCAATTTTTAGGGCACTTAGGAAGACTAATTAATTTTCTAATTTTACAATCCCGTGCAGTTTTTCGTGATCTTGGCAATTATGCAACACAATATAAAACTTTCAATTTTTAGGGCACTTAGGAAGATAAATTAAATATTTTAAATTTACTATCCCATGGAATTTTTCGTGATCTTGACAATTATGCAACAAAATATAAAACTTTCAATTTTTAGGGCACTTTAGAAAGACTAATTAAATATTCTAATTTCACTATCCCATGCAGTTTTTCGTGAACTTGACAATTATGCAACAAAATATAAAACTTTCAATTTTTAGGGCACTTAGGAAGACTAATTAATTTTCTAATTTTACAATCCCGTGCAGTTTTTCGTGATCTTGGCAATTATGCAACACAATATAAAACTTTCAATTTTTAGGGCACTTAGGAAGATAAATTAAATATTTTAAATTTACTATCCCATGGAATTTTTCGTGATCTTGACAATTATGCAACAAAATATAAAACTTTCAATTTTTAGCGCACTTAGGAAGACAAATTAATTTTCTAATTTTACAATCCCGTGCAGTTTTTCGTGATCTTGGCAATTATGCAACAAAATATAAAACTTTCAATTTTTAGGGCACTTAGGAAGACAAATTAAATATTCTAATTTCACTATTCCATGGAATTTTTCGTGATCTTGACCATTATGCAACAAAATATAAAACTTTCAATTTTTAGCGCACTTAGGAAGACAAATTAATTTTCTAATTTTACAATCCCGTGCAGTTTTTCGTGATCTTGGCAATTATGCAACAAAATATAAAACTTTCAATTTTTAGGGCACTTTAGAAAGACTAATTAAATATTCTAATTTCACTATCCCATGCAGTTTTTCGTGAACTTGACAATTATGCAACAAAATATAAAACTTTCAATTTTTAGGGCACTTAGGAAGACTAATTAATTTTCTAATTTTACAATCCCGTGCAGTTTTTCGTGATCTTGGCAATTATGCAACAAAATATAAAACTTTCAATTTTTAGGGCACTTAGGAAGATAAATTAAATATTTTAAATTTACTATCCCATGGAATTTTTCGTGATCTTGACAATTATGCAACAAAATATAAAACTTTCAATTTTTAGGGCACTTTAGAAAGACTAATTAAATATTCTAATTTCACTATCCCATGCAGTTTTTCGTGAACTTGACAATTATGCAACAAAATATAAAACTTTCAATTTTTAGGGCACTTAGGAAGACTAATTAATTTTCTAATTTTACAATCCCGTGCAGTTTTTCGTGATCTTGGCAATTATGCAACACAATATAAAACTTTCAATTTTTAGGGCACTTAGGAAGATAAATTAAATATTTTAAATTTACTATCCCATGGAATTTTTCGTGATCTTGACAATTATGCAACAAAATATAAAACTTTCAATTTTTAGCGCACTTAGGAAGACAAATTAATTTTCTAATTTTACAATCCCGTGCAGTTTTTGGTGATCTTGGCAATTATGCTACAAAATATAAAACTTTCAATTTTTAGGGCATTTAGGGAGACAAATTAATTTTCTAATTTTACAATCCCGTGCAGTTTTTGGTGATCTTGGCAATTATGCAACAAAATATAAAACTTTCAATTTTTAGGGCACTTTGGTAAGACAAATTAAATATTCTAATTTCACTATCCCATGCAATTTTTCGTGAACTTCACAATTATGCAACAAAATATAAAACTTTCAATTTTTAGGGCACTTAGGAAGACAAATTAAATATTCTAATTTCACTATTCCATGGAATTTTTCGTGATCTTGACCATAATGCAACAAAATATAAAACTTTCAATTTTTAGCGCACTTAGGAAGACAAATTAATTTTCTAATTTTACAATCCCGTGCAGGTTTTCGTGATCTTGGCAATTATGCAACAAAATATAAAACTTTCAATTTTTAGGGCACTTTAGAAAGACAAATTAAATATTCTAATTTCACTATCCCATGCAATTTTTCGTGAACTTCACAATTATGCAACAAAATATAAAACTTTCAATTTTTAGGGCACTTTGGTAAGACAAATTAAATATTCTAATTTCACTATCCCATGCAATTTTTCGTGAACTTCACAATTATGCAACAAAATATAAAACTTTCAATTTTTAGGGCACTTAGGAAGACAAATTAAATATTGTAATTTTACTATCCCATGGAATTTTTCGTGATCTTGGCCATTATGCAACAAAATATAAAACTTTCAATTTTTAGGGCACTTAGGAAGACAAATTAAATATTCTAATTTCACTATTCCATGGAATTTTTCGTGATCTTGACCATTATGCAACAAAATATAAAACTTTCAATTTTTAGGGCACTTAGGAAGACAAATTAATTTTCTAATTTTACAATCCCGTGCAGTTTTTCGTGATCTTGGCAATTATGCAACAAAATATAAAACTTTCAATTTTTAGGGCACTTTAGAAAGACTAATTAAATATTCTAATTTCACTATCCCATGCAGTTTTTCGTGAACTTGACAATTATGCAACAAAATATAAAACTTTCAATTTTTAGGGCACTTAGGAAGACAAATTAAATATTCTAATTTCACTATTCCATGGAATTTTTCGTGATCTTGACCATTATGCAACAAAATATAAAACTTTCAATTTTTAGCGCACTTAGGAAGACAAATTAATTTTCTAATTTTACAATCCCGTGCAGTTTTTCGTGATCTTGGCAATTATGAAACAAAATATAAAACTTTCAATTTTTAGGGCACTTTAGAAAGACTAATTAAATATTCTAATTTCACTATCCCATGCAGTTTTTCGTGAACTTGACAATTATGCAACAAAATATAAAACTTTCAATTTTTAGGGCACTTAGGAAGACAAATTAAATATTCTAATTTCACTATTCCATGGAATTTTTCGTGATCTTGACCATAATGCAACAAAATATAAAACTTTCAATTTTTAGCGCACTTAGGAAGACAAATTAATTTTCTAATTTTACAATCCCGTGCAGTTTTTCGTGATCTTGGCAATTATGCAACAAAATATAAAACTTTCAATTTTTAGGGCACTTAGGAAGACAAATTAAATATTCTAATTTCACTATCCCATGCAGTTTTTCGTGAACTTGACAATTATGCAACAAAATATAAAACTTTCAATTTTTAGGGCACTTAGGAAGACAAATTAAATATTCTAATTTTACGATCCCATGGAATTTTTCGTGATCTTGGCCATTATGCAACAAAATATAAAACTTTCAATTTTTAGGGCACTTAGGAAGACTAATTAATTTTCTAATTTTACAATCCCGTGCAGTTTTTCGTGATCTTGGCAATTATGCAACACAATATAAAACTTTCAATTTTTAGGGCACTTAGGAAGATAAATTAAATATTTTAAATTTACTATCCCATGGAATTTTTCGTGATCTTGACAATTATGCAACAAAATATAAAACTTTCAATTTTTAGCGCACTTAGGAAGACAAATTAATTTTCTAATTTTACAATCCCGTGCAGTTTTTGGTGATCTTGGCAATTATGCTACAAAATATAAACCTTTCAATTTTTAGGGCACTTAGGAAGACTAATTAATTTTCTAATTTTACAATCCCGTGCAGTTTTTCGTGATCTTGGCAATTATGCAACACAATATAAAACTTTCAATTTTTAGGGCACTTTAGAAAGACAAATTAAATATTCTAATTTCACTATTCCATGGAATTTTTCGTGATCTTGACCATTATGCAACAAAATATAAAACTTTCAATTTTTAGGGCATTTAGGGAGACAAATTAATTTTCTAATTTTACAATCCCGTGCAGTTTTCGGTGATCTTGGCAATTATGCTACAAAATATAAAACTTTCAATTTTTAGGGCATTTAGGGAGACAAATTAATTTTCTAATTTTACAATCCCGTGCAGTTTTTGGTGATCTTGGCAATTATGCAACAAAATATAAAACTTTCAATTTTTAGGGCACTTTAGAAAGACAAATTAAATATTCTAATTTCACTATCCCATGCAATTTTTCGTGAACTTCACAATTATGCAACAAAATATAAAACTTTCAATTTTTAGGGCACTTAGGAAGACAAATTAAATATTCTAATTTTACTATCCCATGGAATTTTTCGTGATCTTGACCATTATGCAACAAAATATAAAACTTTCAATTTTTAGGGCCCTTAGGAAGACAAATTAAATATTCTAATTTCACTATTCCATGGAATTTTTCGTGATCTTGACCATTATGCAACAAAATATAAAACTTTCAATTTTTAGCGCACTTAGGAAGACAAATTAATTTTCTAATTTTACAATCCCGTGCAGTTTTTCGTGATCTTGGCAATTATGCAACAAAATATAAAACTTTCAATTTTTAGGGCACTTTAGAAAGACTAATTAAATATTCTAATTTCACTATCCCATGCAGTTTTTCGTGAACTTGACAATTATGCAACAAAATATAAAACTTTCAATTTTTAGGGCACTTAGGAAGACAAATTAAATATTCTAATTTCACTATTCCATGGAATTTTTCGTGATCTTGACCATTATGCAACAAAATATAAAACTTTCAATTTTTAGGGCACTTAGGAAGATAAATTAAATATTTTAAATTTACTATCCCATGGAATTTTTCGTGATCTTGACAATTATGCAACAAAATATAAAACTTTCAATTTTTAGGGCACTTTAGAAAGACTAATTAAATATTCTAATTTCACTATCCCATGCAGTTTTTCGTGAACTTGACAATTATGCAACAAAATATAAAACTTTCAATTTTTAGGGCACTTAGGAAGACTAATTAATTTTCTAATTTTACAATCCCGTGCAGTTTTTCGTGATCTTGGCAATTATGCAACACAATATAAAACTTTCAATTTTTAGGGCACTTAGGAAGATAAATTAAATATTTTAAATTTACTATCCCATGGAATTTTTCGTGATCTTGACAATTATGCAACAAAATATAAAACTTTCAATTTTTAGGGCACTTTAGAAAGACTAATTAAATATTCTAATTTCACTATCCCATGCAGTTTTTCGTGAACTTGACAATTATGCAACAAAATATAAAACTTTCAATTTTTAGGGCACTTAGGAAGACTAATTAATTTTCTAATTTTACAATCCCGTGCAGTTTTTCGTGATCTTGGCAATTATGCAACACAATATAAAACTTTCAATTTTTAGGGCACTTAGGAAGATAAATTAAATATTTTAAATTTACTATCCCATGGAATTTTTCGTGATCTTGACAATTATGCAACAAAATATAAAACTTTCAATTTTTAGGGCACTTAGGAAGACAAATTAATTTTCTAATTTTACAATCCCGTGCAGTTTTTCGTGATCTTGGCAATTATGCAACAAAATATAAAACTTTCAATTTTTAGGGCACTTAGGAAGACAAATTAAATATTCTAATTTCACTATTCCATGGAATTTTTCGTGATCTTGACCATTATGCAACAAAATATAAAACTTTCAATTTTTAGCGCACTTAGGAAGACAAATTAATTTTCTAATTTTACAATCCCGTGCAGTTTTTCGTGATCTTGGCAATTATGCAACAAAATATAAAACTTTCAATTTTTAGGGCACTTTAGAAAGACTAATTAAATATTCTAATTTCACTATCCCATGCAGTTTTTCGTGAACTTGACAATTATGCAACAAAATATAAAACTTTCAATTTTTAGGGCACTTAGGAAGACTAATTAATTTTCTAATTTTACAATCCCGTGCAGTTTTTCGTGATCTTGGCAATTATGCAACACAATATAAAACTTTCAATTTTTAGGGCACTTAGGAAGATAAATTAAATATTTTAAATTTACTATCCCATGGAATTTTTCGTGATCTTGACAATTATGCAACAAAATATAAAACTTTCAATTTTTAGGGCACTTTAGAAAGACTAATTAAATATTCTAATTTCACTATCCCATGCAGTTTTTCGTGAACTTGACAATTATGCAACAAAATATAAAACTTTCAATTTTTAGGGCACTTAGGAAGACTAATTAATTTTCTAATTTTACAATCCCGTGCAGTTTTTCGTGATCTTGGCAATTATGCAACACAATATAAAACTTTCAATTTTTAGGGCACTTAGGAAGATAAATTAAATATTTTAAATTTACTATCCCATGGAATTTTTCGTGATCTTGACAATTATGCAACAAAATATAAAACTTTCAATTTTTAGCGCACTTAGGAAGACAAATTAATTTTCTAATTTTACAATCCCGTGCAGTTTTTGGTGATCTTGGCAATTATGCTACAAAATATAAAACTTTCAATTTTTAGGGCATTTAGGGAGACAAATTAATTTTCTAATTTTACAATCCCGTGCAGTTTTTGGTGATCTTGGCAATTATGCAACAAAATATAAAACTTTCAATTTTTAGGGCACTTTGGTAAGACAAATTAAATATTCTAATTTCACTATCCCATGCAATTTTTCGTGAACTTCACAATTATGCAACAAAATATAAAACTTTCAATTTTTAGGGCACTTAGGAAGACAAATTAAATATTCTAATTTCACTATTCCATGGAATTTTTCGTGATCTTGACCATAATGCAACAAAATATAAAACTTTCAATTTTTAGCGCACTTAGGAAGACAAATTAATTTTCTAATTTTACAATCCCGTGCAGGTTTTCGTGATCTTGGCAATTATGCAACAAAATATAAAACTTTCAATTTTTAGGGCACTTTAGAAAGACAAATTAAATATTCTAATTTCACTATCCCATGCAATTTTTCGTGAACTTCACAATTATGCAACAAAATATAAAACTTTCAATTTTTAGGGCACTTTGGTAAGACAAATTAAATATTCTAATTTCACTATCCCATGCAATTTTTCGTGAACTTCACAATTATGCAACAAAATATAAAACTTTCAATTTTTAGGGCACTTAGGAAGACAAATTAAATATTGTAATTTTACTATCCCATGGAATTTTTCGTGATCTTGGCCATTATGCAACAAAATATAAAACTTTCAATTTTTAGGGCACTTAGGAAGACAAATTAAATATTCTAATTTCACTATTCCATGGAATTTTTCGTGATCTTGACCATTATGCAACAAAATATAAAACTTTCAATTTTTAGGGCACTTAGGAAGACAAATTAATTTTCTAATTTTACAATCCCGTGCAGTTTTTCGTGATCTTGGCAATTATGCAACAAAATATAAAACTTTCAATTTTTAGGGCACTTTAGAAAGACTAATTAAATATTCTAATTTCACTATCCCATGCAGTTTTTCGTGAACTTGACAATTATGCAACAAAATATAAAACTTTCAATTTTTAGGGCACTTAGGAAGACAAATTAAATATTCTAATTTCACTATTCCATGGAATTTTTCGTGATCTTGACCATTATGCAACAAAATATAAAACTTTCAATTTTTAGCGCACTTAGGAAGACAAATTAATTTTCTAATTTTACAATCCCGTGCAGTTTTTCGTGATCTTGGCAATTATGAAACAAAATATAAAACTTTCAATTTTTAGGGCACTTTAGAAAGACTAATTAAATATTCTAATTTCACTATCCCATGCAGTTTTTCGTGAACTTGACAATTATGCAACAAAATATAAAACTTTCAATTTTTAGGGCACTTAGGAAGACAAATTAAATATTCTAATTTCACTATTCCATGGAATTTTTCGTGATCTTGACCATTATGCAACAAAATATAAAACTTTCAATTTTTAGCGCACTTAGGAAGACAAATTAATTTTCTAATTTTACAATCCCGTGCAGTTTTTCGTGATCTTGGCAATTATGCAACAAAATATAAAACTTTCAATTTTTAGGGCACTTAGGAAGACAAATTAAATATTCTAATTTCACTATTCCATGGAATTTTTCGTGATCTTGACCATTATGCAACAAAATATAAAACTTTCAATTTTTAGCGCACTTAGGAAGACAAATTAATTTTCTAATTTTACAATCCCGTGCAGTTTTTCGTGATCTTGGCAATTATGCAACAAAATATAAAACTTTCAATTTTTAGGGCACTTTAGAAAGACTAATTAAATATTCTAATTTCACTATCCCATGCAGTTTTTCGTGAACTTGACAATTATGCAACAAAATATAAAACTTTCAATTTTTAGGGCACTTAGGAAGACAAATTAAATATTCTAATTTTACGATCCCATGGAATTTTTCGTGATCTTGGCCATTATGCAACAAAATATAAAACTTTCAATTTTTAGGGCACTTAGGAAGACAAATTAATTTTCTAATTTTATAATCCCGTGCAGTTTTTCGTGATCTTGGCAATTATGCAATAAAATATAAAACTTTCAATTTTTAGGGCACTTTAGAAAGACTAATTAAATATTCTAATTTCACTATCCCATGCAGTTTTTCGTGAACTTGACAATTATGCAACAAAATATAAAACTTTCAATTTTTAGGGCACTTAGGAAGACAAATTAAATATTCTAATTTTACGATCCCATGGAATTTTTCGTGATCTTGGCCATTATGCAACAAAATATAAAACTTTCAATTTTTAGGGCACTTAGGAAGACTAATTAATTTTCTAATTTTACAATCCCGTGCAGTTTTTCGTGATCTTGGCAATTATGCAACACAATATAAAACTTTCAAATTTTAGGGCACTTAGGAAGATAAATTAATTTTCTAATTTTACAATCCCGTGCAGTTTTTGGTGATCTTGGCAATTATGCTACAAAATATAAAACTTTCAATTTTTAGGGCACTTAGGAAGACTAATTAATTTTCTAATTTTACAATCCCGTGCAGTTTTTCGTGATCTTGGCAATTATGCAACACAATATAAAACTTTCAATTTTTAGGGCACTTAGGAAGATAAATTAATTTTCTAATTTTACAATCCCGTGCAGTTTTTGGTGATCTTGGCAATTATGCTACAAAATATAAAACTTTCAATTTTTAGGGCACTTAGGAAGACTAATTAATTTTCTAATTTTACAATCCCGTGCAGTTTTTGGTGATCTTGGCAATTATGCTACAAAATATAAAACTTTCAATTTTTAGGGCACTTAGGAAGACTAATTAATTTTCTAATTTTACAATCCCGTGCAGTTTTTCGTGATCTTGGCAATTATGCAACACAATATAAAACTTTCAATTTTTAGGGCACTTAGGAAGATAAATTAATTTTCTAATTTTACAATCCCGTGCAGTTTTTGGTGATCTTGGCAATTATGCTACAAAATATAAAACTTTCAATTTTTAGGGCACTTAGGAAGACTAATTAATTTTCTAATTTTACAATCCCGTGCAGTTTTTGGTGATCTTGGCACTTATGCTACAAAATATAAAACTTTTAATTTTTAGGGCACTTAGGAAGACTAATTAATTTTCTAATTTTACAATCCCGTGCAGTTTTTCGTGAACTTGACAATTATGCAACAAAATATAAAACTTTCAATTTTTAGGGCACTTAGGAAGACAAATTAAATATTCTAATTTCACTATTCCATGGAATTTTTCGTGATCTTGACCATTATGCAACAAAATATAAAACTTTCAATTTTTAGCGCACTTAGGAAGACAAATTAATTTTCTAATTTTACAATCCCGTGCAGTTTTTCGTGATCTTGGCAATTATGCAACAAAATATAAAACTTTCAATTTTTAGGGCACTTAGGAAGACTAATTAATTTTCTAATTTTACAATCCCGTGCAGTTTTTCGTGATCTTGGCAATTATGCAACACAATATAAAACTTTCAATTTTTAGGGCACTTTAGAAAGACAAATTAAATATTCTAATTTCACTATTCCATGGAATTTTTCGTGATCTTGACCATTATGCAACAAAATATAAAACTTTCAATTTTTAGGGCACTTAGGAAGACTAATTAATTTTCTAATTTTACAATCCCGTGCAGGTTTTCGTGATCTTGGCAATTATGCAACACAATATAAAACTTTCAATTTTTAGGGCACTTTAGAAAGACAAATTAAATATTCTAATTTCACTATTCCATGGAATTTTTCGTGATCTTGACCACTATGCAACAAAATATAAAACTTTCAATTTTTAGGGCACTTAGGAAGACTAATTAATTTTCTAATTTTACAATCCCCTGCAGTTTATTGTGATCTTGGCAATTATGCAACACAATATAAAACTTTCAATTTTTAGGGCACTTTAGAAAGACAAATTAAATATTCTAATTTCACTATTCCATGGAATTTTTCGTGATCTTGACCATTATGCAACAAAATATAAAACTTTCAATTTTTAGGGCACTTAGGAAGACAAATTAAATATTCTAATTTTACTATCCCATGGAATTTTTCGTGATCTTGACCATAATGCAACAAAATATAAAACTTTCAATTTTTAGGGCACTTAGGAAGACAAATTAAATATTCTAATTTCACTATTCCATGGAATTTTTCGTGATCTTGACCATAATGCAACAAAATATAAAACTTTCAATTTTTAGCGCACTTAGGAAGACAAATTAATTTTCTAATTTTGCAATCCCGTGCAGGTTTTCGTGATCTTGGCAATTATGCAACAAAATATAAAACTTTCAATTTTTAGGGCACTTTAGAAAGACAAATTAAATATTCTAATTTCACTATCCCATGCAGTTTTTCGTGAACTTGACAATTATGCAACAAAATATAAAACTTTCAATTTTTAGGGCACTTTGGTAAGACAAATTAAATATTCTAATTTCACTATCCCATGCAATTTTTCGTGAACTTCACAATTATGCAACAAAATATAAAACTTTCAATTTTTAGGGCACTTAGGAAGACAAATTAAATATTCTAATTTTACTATCCCATGGAATTTTTCGTGATCTTGACCATTATGCAACAAAATATAAAACTTTCAATTTTTAGTGCACTTAGGAAGACAAATTAAATATTCTAATTTTACTATCCCATGGAATTTTTCGTGATCTTGGCCATTATGCAACAAAATATAAAACTTTCAATTTTTAGGGCACTTAGGAAGACAAATTAATTTTCTAATTTTACAATCCCGTGCAGTTTTTCGTGATCTTGGCAATTATGCAACAAAATATAAAACTTTCAATTTTTAGGGCACTTTAGAAAGACAAATTAAATATTCTAATTTCACTATCCCATGCAGTTTTTCGTGAACTTGACAATTATGCAACAAAATATAAAACTTTCAATTTTTAGGGCACTTAGGAAGACTAATTAATTTCCTAATTTTACAATCCCGTGCAGTTTTTCGTGATCTTGGCAATTATGCAACACAATATAAAACTTTTAATTTTTAGGGCACTTTAGAAAGACAAATTAAATATTCTAATTTCACTATTCCATGGAATTTTTCGTGATCTTGACCATTATGCAACAAAATATAAAACTTTCAATTTTTAGGGCACTTAGGAAGACTAATTAATTTTCTAATTTTACAATCCCGTGCAGTTTTTCGTGATCTTGGCAATTATGCAACACAATATAAAACTTTCAATTTTTAGGGCACTTTAGAAAGACAAATTAAATATTCTAATTTCACTATTCCATAGAATTTTTCGTGATCTTGACCATTATGCAACAAAATATAAAACTTTCAATTTTTAGGGCACTTAGGAAGACTAATTAATTTTCTAAATTTACAATCCCGAGCAGTTTTTCGTGATCTTGGCAATTATGCAACACAATATAAAACTTTCAATTTTTAGGGCACTTTAGAAAGACAAATTAAATATTCTAATTTCACTATTCCATGGAATTTTTCGTGATCTTGACCATTATGCAACAAAATATAAAACTTTCAATTTTTAGGGCACTTAGGAAGACTAATTAATTTTCTAATTTTACAATCCCGTGCAGTTTTTCGTGATCTTGGCAATTATGCAACACAATATAAAACTTTCAATTTTTAAGGCACTTTAGAAAGACAAATTAAATATTCTAATTTCACTATTCCATGGAATTTTTCGTGATCTTGACCATTATGCAACAAAATATAAAACTTTCAATTTTTAGGGCACTTAGGAAGACTAATTAATTTTCTAATTTTACAATCCCGTGCGGTTTTTCGTGATCTTGGCAATTATGCAACACAATATAAAACTTTCAATTTTTAGGGCACTTTAGAAAGACAAATTAAATATTCTAATTTCACTATTCCATGGAATTTTTCGTGATCTTGACCATTATGCAACAAAATATAAAACTTTCAATTTTTAGGGCACTTAGGAAGACAAATTAATTTTTTAAATTTACAATCCCGTGCAGTTTTTCGTGATCTTGGCAATTATGCAACACAATATAAAACTTTCAATTTTTAGGGCACTTTAGAAAGACAAATTAAATATTCTAATTTCACTATTCCATGGAATTTTTCGTGATCTTGACCGTTATGCAACAAAATATAAAACTTTCAATTTTTAGGGCACTTAGGAAGACTAATTAATTTTCTAATTTTACAATCCCGTGCAGTTTTTCGTGATCTTGGCAATTATGCAACACAATATAAAACTTTCAATTTTTAGGGCACTTTAGAAAGACAAATTAAATATTCTAATTTCACTATTCCATGGAATTTTTCGTGATCTTGACCATTATGGAACAAAATATAAAACTTTCAATTTTTAGGGCACTTAGGAAGACTAATTAATTTTCTAATTTTACAATCCCGTGCAGTTTTTCGTGATCTTGGCAATTATGCAACACAATATAAAACTTTCAATTTTTAGGGCACTTTAGAAAGACAAATTAATATTCTAATTTCACTATTCCATGGAATTTTTCGTGATCTTGACCATTATGCAACAAATTATAAAACTTTCAATTTTTAGGGCACTTAGGAAGACTAATTAATTTTCTAATTTTACAATCCCCTGCAGTTTTTCGTGATCTTGGCAATTATGCAACACAATATAAAACTTTCAATTTTTAGGGCACTTTAGAAAGACAAATTAAATATTCTAATTTCACTATTCCATGGAATTTTTCGTGATCTTGACCATTATGCAACAAAATATAAAACTTTCAATTGTTAGGGCACTTAGGAAGACAAATTAAATATTCTAATTTTACTATCCCATGGAATTTTTCGTGATCTTGACCATTATGCAACAAAATATAAAACTTTCAATTTTTAGGGCACTTAGGAAGACAAATTAAATATTCTAATTTCACTATTCCATGGAATTTTTCGTGATCTTGACCATAATGCAACAAAATATAAAACTTTCAATTTTTAGCGCACTTAGGAAGACAAATTAATTTTCTAATTTTACAATCCCGTGCAGTTTTTCGTGATCTTGGCAATTATACAACACAATATAAAACTTTCAATTTTTAGGGCACTTTAGAAAGACAAATTAAATATTCTAATTTCACTATTCCATGGAATTTTTCGTGATCTTGACCATTATGAAACAAAATATAAAACTTTCAATTTTTAGGGCACTTAGGAAGACAAATTAAATATTCTAATTTCACTATTCCATGGAATTTTTCGTGATCTTGACCATTATGCAACAAAATATAAAACTTTCAATTTTTAGGGCACTTAGGAAGACTAATTAATATTCTAATTTTACAATCCCCTGCAGTTTTTCGTGATCTTGGCAATTATGCAACACAATATAAAACTTTCAATTTTTAGGGCACTTTAGAAAGACAAATTAAATATTCTAATTTCACTATTCCATGGAATTTTTCGTGATCTTGACCATTATGCAACAAAATATAAAACTTTCAATTTTTAGGGCACTTAGGAAGACAAATTAAATATTCTAATTTCACTATTCCATGGAATTTTTCGTGATCTTGACCATTATGCAACAAAATATAAAACTTTCAATTTTTAGGGCACTTAGGAAGACTAATTAATATTCTAATTTTACAATCCCCTGCAGTTTTTCGTGATCTTGGCAATTATGCAACACAATATAAAACTTTCAATTTTTAGGGCACCTTAGAAAGACAAATTACATATTCTAATTTCACTATTCCATGGAATTTTTCGTGATCTTGACCATTATGCAACAAAATATAAAACTTTCAATTTTTAGGGCACTTAGGAAGACAAATTAAATATTCTAATTTCACTATTCCATGGAATTTTTCGTGATCTTGACCATTATGCAACAAAATATAAAACTTTCAATTTTTAGCGCACTTAGGAAGACAAATTAATTTTCTAATTTTACAATCCCGTGCGGTTTTTCGTGATCTTGGCAATTATGCAACAAAATATAAAACTTTCAATTTTTAGGGCACTTTAGAAAGACAAATTAAATATTCTAATTTCACTATCCCATGCAGTTTTTCGTGAACTTGACAATTATGCAACAAAATATAAAACTTTCAATTTTTAGGGCACTTAGGAAGACTAATTAATTTTCTAATTTTACAATCCCGTGCAGTTTTTCGTGATCTTGGCAATTATGCAACACAATATAAAACTTTTAATTTTTAGGGCACTTTAGAAAGACAAATTAAATATTCTAATTTCACTATTCCATGGAATTTTTCGTGATCTTGACCATTATGCAACAAAATATAAAACTTTCAATTTTTAGGGCACTTAGGAAGACAAATTAAATATTCTAATTTTACTATCCCATGGAATTTTTCGTGATCTTGACCATTATGCAACAAAATATAAAACTTTCAATTTTTAGGGCACTTAGGAAGACAAATTAAATATTCTAATTTCACTATTCCATGGAATTTTTCGTGATCTTGACCATTATGCAACAAAATATAAAATTTTCAATTTTTAGCGCACTTAGGAAGACAAATTAATTTTCTAATTTTACAATCCCGTGCAGTTTTTCGTGATCTTGGCAATTATGCAACAAAATATAAAACTTTCAATTTTTAGGGCACTTTAGAAAGACAAATTAAATATTCTAATTTCACTATCCCATGCAGTTTTTCGTGAACTTGACAATTATGCAACAAAATATAAAACTTTCAATTTTTAGGGCACTTTGGTAAGACAAATTAAATATTCTAATTTCACTATTCCATGCAATTTTTCGTGAACTTCACAATTATGCAACAAAATATAAAACTTTCAATTTTTAGGGCACTTAGGAAGACAAATTAAATATTCTAATTTTACTATCCCATGGAATTTTTCGTGATCTTGACCATTATGCAACAAAATATAAATCTTTCAATTTTTAGGGCCCTTAGGAAGACAAATTAAATATTCTAATTTCACTATTCCATGGAATTTTTCGTGATCTTGACCATTATGCAACAAAATATAAAACTTTCAATTTTTAGCGCACTTAGGAAGACAAATTAATTTTCTAATTTTACAATCCCGTGCAGTTTTTCGTGATCTTGGCAATTATGCAACAAAATATAAAACTTTCAATTTTTAGGGCACTTTCGAAAGACTAATTAAATATTCTAATTTCACTATCCCATGCAGTTTTTCGTGAACTTGACAATTATGCAACAAAATATAAAACTTTCAATTTTTAGCGCACTTAGGAAGACAAATTAATTTTCTAATTTTACAATCCCGTGCAGTTTTTCGTGATCTTGGCAATTATGCAACAAAATATAAAACTTTCAATTTTTAGGGCACTTTCGAAAGACTAATTAAATATTCTAATTTCACTATCCCATGCAGTTTTTCGTGAACTTGACAATTATGCAACAAAATATAAAACTTTCAATTTTTAGGGCACTTAGGAAGACAAATTAAATATTCTAATTTCACTATTCCATGGAATTTTTCGTGATCTTGACCATTATGCAACAAAATATAAAACTTTCAATTTTTAGCGCACTTAGGAAGACAAATTAATTTTCTAATTTTACAATCCCGTGCAGTTTTTCGTGATCTTGGCAATTATGCAACAAAATATAAAACTTTCAATTTTTAGGGCACTTTAGAAAGACTAATTAAATATTCTAATTTCACTATCCCATGCAGTTTTTCGTGAACTTGACAATTATGCAACAAAATATAAAACTTTCAATTTTTAGGGCACTTAGGAAGACAAATTAAATATTCTAATTTCACTATTCCATGGAATTTTTCGTGATCTTGACCATTATGCAACAAAATATAAAACTTTCAATTTTTAGCGCACTTAGGAAGACAAATTAATTTTCTAATTTTACAATCCCGTGCAGTTTTTCGTGATCTTGGCAATTATGCAACAAAATATAAAACTTTCAATTTTTAGGGCACTTTAGAAAGACTAATTAAATATTCTAATTTCACTATCCCATGCAGTTTTTCGTGAACTTGACAATTATGCAACAAAATATAAAACTTTCAATTTTTAGGGCACTTAGGAAGACAAATTAAATATTCTAATTTCACTATTCCATGGAATTTTTCGTGATCTTGACCATTATGCAACAAAATATAAAACTTTCAATTTTTAGCGCACTTAGGGAGACAAATTAATTTTCTAATTTTACAATCCCGTGCAGTTTTTCGTGATCTTGGCAATTATGCAACACAATATAAAACTTTCAATTTTTAGGGCACTTTAGAAAGACAAATTAAATATTCTAATTTCACTATTCCATGGAATTTTTCGTGATCTTGACCATTATGCAACAAAATATAAAACTTTCAATTTTTAGGGCACTTAGGAAGACTAATTAATTTTCTAAATTTACAATCCCGTGCAGTTTTTCGTGATCTTGGCAATTATGCAACACAATATAAAACTTTCAATTTTTAGGGCACTTTAGAAAGACAAATTAAATATTCTAATTTCACTATTCCATGGAATTTTTCGTGATCTTGACCATTATGCAACAAAATATAAAACTTTCAATTTTTAGGGCACTTAGGAAGACTAATTAATTTTCTAATTTTACAATCCCGTGCAGTTTTTCGTGATCTTGGCAATTATGCAACACAATATAAAACTTTCAATTTTTAGGGCACTTTAGAAAGACAAATTAAATATTCTAATTTCACTATTCCATGGAATTTTTCGTGATCTTGACCATTATGCAACAAAATATAAAACTTTCAATTTTTAGGGCACTTAGGAAGACTAATTAATTTTCTAATTTTACAATCCCGTGCGGTTTTTCGTGATCTTGGCAATTATGCAACACAATATAAAACTTTCAATTTTTAGGGCACTTTAGAAAGACAAATTAAATATTCTAATTTCACTATTCCATGGAATTTTTCGTGATCTTGACCATTATGCAACAAAATATAAAACTTTCAATTTTTAGGGCACTTAGGAAGACTAATTAATTTTTTAAATTTACAATCCCGTGCAGTTTTTCGTGATCTTGGCAATTATGCAACACAATATAAAACTTTCAATTTTTAGGGCACTTTAGAAAGACAAATTAAATATTCTAATTTCACTATTCCATGGAATTTTTCGTGATCTTGACCATTATGCAACAAAATATAAAACTTTCAATTTTTAGGGCACTTAGGAAGACTAATTACTTTTCTAATTTGACAATCCCGTGCAGTTTTTCGTGATCTTGGCAATTATGCAACACAATATAAAACTTTCAATTTTTAGGGCACTTTAGAAAGACAAATTAAATATTCTAATTTCACTATTCCATGGAATTTTTCGTGATCTTGACCATTATGCAACAAAATATAAAACTTTCAATTTTTAGGGCACTTAGGAAGACTAATTAATTTTCTAATTTTACAATCCCGTGCGGTTTTTCGTGATCTTGGCAATTATGCAACACAATATAAAACTTTCAATTTTTAGGGCACTTTAGAAAGACAAATTAAATATTCTAATTTCACTATTCCATGGAATTTTTCGTGATCTTGACCATTATGCAACACAATATAAAACTTTCAATTTTTAGGGCACTTAGGAAGACTAATTAATTTTTTAAATTTACAATCCCGTGCAGTTTTTCGTGATCTTGGCAATTATGCAACACAATATAAAACTTTCAATTTTTAGGGCACTTTAGAAAGACAAATTAAATATTCTAATTTCACTATTCCATGGAGTTTTTCGTGATCTTGACCATTATGCAACAAAATATAAAACTTTCAATTTTTAGGGCACTTAGGAAGACTAATTAATTTTCTAATTTTACAATCCCGTGCAGTTTTTCGTGATCTTGGCAATTATGCAACACAATATAAAACTTTCAATTTTTAGGGCACTTTAGAAAGACAAATTACATATTCTAATTTCATTATTCCATGGAATTTTTCGTGATCTTGACCATTATGCAACAAAATATAAAACTTTCAATTTTTAGGGCACTTAGGAAGACAAATTAAATATTCTAATTTCACTATTCCATGGAATTTTTCGTGATCTTGACCATAATGCAACAAAATATAAAACTTTCAATTTTTAGCGCACTTAGGAAGACAAATTAATTTTCTAATTTTACAATCCCGTGCAGTTTTTCGTGATCTTGGCAATTATGCAACACAATATAAAACTTTCAATTTTTAGGGCACTTTAGAAAGACAAATTAAATATTCTAATTTCACTATTCCATGGAATTTTTCGTGATCTTGACCATTATGCAACAAAATATAAAACTTTCAATTTTTAGGGCACTTAGGAAGACAAATTAAATATTCTAATTTCACTATTCCATGGAATTTTTCGTGATCTTGACCATTATGCAACAAAATATAAAACTTTCAATTTTTAGGGCACTTAGGAAGACTAATTAATATTCTAATTTTACAATCCCCTGCAGTTTTTCGTGATCTTGGCAATTATGCAACACAATATAAAACTTTCAATTTTTAGGGCACTTTAGAAAGACAAATTAAATATTCTAATTTCACTATTCCATGGAATTTTTCGTGATCTTGACCATTATGCAACAAAATATAAAACTTTCAATTTTTAGGGCACTTAGGAAGACAAATTAAATATTCTAATTTCACTATTCCATGGAATTTTTCGTGATCTTGACCATTATGCAACAAAATATAAAACTTTCAATTTTTAGGGCACTTAGGAAGACTAATTAATATTCTAATTTTACAATCCCCTGCAGTTTTTCGTGATCTTGGCAATTATGCAACACAATATAAAACTTTCAATTTTTAGGGCACCTTAGAAAGACAAATTACATATTCTAATTTCACTATTCCATGGAATTTTTCGTGATCTTGACCATTATGCAACAAAATATAAAACTTTCAATTTTTAGGGCACTTAGGAAGACAAATTAAATATTCTAATTTCACTATTCCATGGAATTTTTCGTGATCTTGACCATTAGGCAACAAAATATAAAACTTTCAATTTTTAGCGCACTTAGGAAGACAAATTAATTTTCTAATTTTACAATCCCGTGCAGTTTTTCGTGATCTTGGCAATTATGCAACAAAATATAAAACTTTCAATTTTTAGGGCACTTTAGAAAGACAAATTAAATATTCTAATTTCACTATCCCATGCAGTTTTTCGTGAACTTGACAATTATGCAACAAAATATAAAACTTTCAATTTTTAGGGCACTTAGGAAGACTAATTAATTTTCTAATTTTACAATCCCGTGCAGTTTTTCGTGATCTTGGCAATTATGCAACACAATATAAAACTTTTAATTTTTAGGGCACTTTAGAAAGACAAATTAAATATTCTAATTTCACTATTCCATGGAATTTTTCGTGATCTTGACCATTATGCAACAAAATATAAAACTTTCAATTTTTAGGGCACTTAGGAAGACTAATTAATTTTCTAATTTTACAATCCCCTGCAGTTTTTCGTGATCTTGGCAATTATGCAACACAATATAAAACTTTCAATTTTTAGGGCACTTTAGAAAGACAAATTAAATATTCTAATTTCACTATTCCATGGAATTTTTCGTGATCTTGACCATTATGCAACAAAATATAAAACTTTCAATTTTTAGGGCACTTAGGAGGACAAATTAAATATTCTAATTTTACTATCCCATGGAATTTTTCGTGATCTTGACCATTATGCAACAAAATATAAAACTTTCAATTTTTAGGGCACTTAGGAAGACAAATTAAATATTCTAATTTCTCTATCCCATGCAGTTTTTCGTGAACTTGACAATTATGCAACAAAATATAAAACTTTCAATTTTTAGGGCACTTTGGTAAGACAAATTAAATATTCTAATATCACTATCCCATGCAATTTTTCGTGAACTTCACAATTATGCAACAAAATATAAAACTTTCAATTTTTAGGGCACTTAGGAAGACAAATTAAATATTCTAATTTTACTATCCCATGGAATTTTTCGTGATCTTGACCATTATGCAACAAAATATAAAACTTTCAATTTTTAGGGCACTTTAGAAAGACTAATTAAATATTCTAATTTCACTATCCCATGCAGTTTTTCGTGAACTTGACAATTATGCAACAAAATATAAAACTTTCAATTTTTAGGGCACTTAGGAAGACAAATTAAATATTCTAATTTCACTATTCCATGGAATTTTTCGTGATCTTGACCATTATGCAACAAAATATAAAACTTTCAATTTTTAGCGCACTTAGGAAGACAAATTAATTTTCTAATTTTACAATCCCGTGCAGTTTTTCGTGATCTTGGCAATTATGCAACAAAATATAAAACTTTCAATTTTTAGGGCACTTTAGAAAGACTAATTAAATATTCTAATTTCACTATCCCATGCAGTTTTTCGTGAACTTGACAATTATGCAACAAAATATAAAACTTTCAATTTTTAGGGCACTTAGGAAGACAAATTAAATGTTCTAATTTCACTATTCCATGGAATTTTTCGTGATCTTGACCATTATGCAACAAAATATAAAACTTTCAATTTTTAGCGCACTTAGGAAGACAAATTAATTTTCTAATTTTACAATCCCGTGCAGTTTTTCGTGATCTTGGCAATTATGCAACAAAATATAAAACTTTCAATTTTTAGGGCACTTTAGAAAGACAAATTAAATATTCTAATTTCACTATCCCATGCAGTTTTTCGTGAACTTGACAATTATGCAACAAAATATAAAACTTTCAATTTTTAGGGCACTTAGGAAGACAAATTAAATATTCTAATTTCACTATTCCATGGAATTTTTCGTGATCTTGACCATTATGCAACAAAATATAAAACTTTCAATTTTTAGCGCACTTAGGAAGACAAATTAATTTTCTAATTTTACAATCCCGTGCAGTTTTTCGTGATCTTGGCAATTATGCAACAAAATATAAAACTTTCAATTTTTAGGGCACTTTAGAAAGACTAATTAAATATTCTAATTTCACTATCCCATGCAGTTTTTCGTGAACTTGACAATTATGCAACAAAATATAAAACTTTCAATTTTTAGGGCACTTAGGAAGACAAATTAAATATTCTAATTTTACGATCCCATGGAATTTTTCGTGATCTTGGCCATTATGCAACAAAATATAAAACTTTCAATTTTTAGGGCACTTAGGAAGACAAATTAATTTTCTAATTTTATAATCCCGTGCAGTTTTTCGTGATCTTGGCAATTATGCAATAAAATATAAAACTTTCAATTTTTAGGGCACTTTAGAAAGACTAATTAAATATTCTGATTTCACTATCCCATGCAGTTTTTCGTGAACTTGACAATTATGCAACAAAATATAAAACTTTCAATTTTTAGGGCACTTAGGAAGACAAATTAAATATTCTAATTTTACGATCCTATGGAATTTTTCGTGATCTTGGCCATTATGCAACAAAATATAAAACTTTCAATTTTTAGGGCACTTAGGAAGACTAATTAATTTTCTAATTTTACAATCCCGTGCAGTTTTTCGTGATCTTGGCAATTATGCAACACAATATAAAACTTTCAATTTTTAGGGCACTTAGGAAGATAAATTAAATATTTTAAATTTACTATCCCATGGAATTTTTCGTGATTTTGACAATTATGCAACAAAATATAAAACTTTCAATTTTTAGCGCACTTAGGAAGACAAATTAATTTTCTAATTTTACAATCCCGTGCAGTTTTTGGTGATCTTGGCAATTATGCTACAAAATATAAAACTTTCAATTTTTAGGGCACTTAGGAAGACTAATTAATTTTCTAATTTTACAATCCCGTGCAGTTTTTCGTGATCTTGGCAATTATGCAACACAATATAAAACTTTCAATTTTTAGGGCACTTAGGAAGATAAATTAATTTTCTAATTTTACAATCCCGTGCAGTTTTTGGTGATCTTGGCAATTATGCTACAAAATATAAAACTTTCAATTTTTAGGGCACTTAGGAAGACTAATTAATTTTCTAATTTTACAATCCCGTGCAGTTTTTGGTGATCTTGGCAATTATGCTACAAAATATAAAACATTCAATTTTTAGGGCACTTAGGAAGACTAATTAATTTTCTAATTTTACAATCCCGTGCAGTTTTTCGTGAACTTGACAATTATGCAACAAAATATAAAACTTTCAATTTTTAGGGCACTTAGGAAGACAAATTAAATATTCTAATTTCACTATTCCATGGAATTTTTCGTGATCTTGACCATTATGCAACAAAATATAAAACTTTCAATTTTTAGCGCACTTAGGAAGACAAATTAATTTTCTAATTTTACAATCCCGTGCAGTTTTTCGTGATCTTGGCAATTATGCAACAAAATATAAAACTTTCAATTTTTAGGGCACTTAGGAAGACTAATTAATTTTCTAATTTTACAATCCCGTGCAGTTTTTCGTGATCTTGGCAATTATGCAACACAATATAAAACTTTCAATTTTTAGGGCACTTTAGAAAGACAAATTAAATATTCTAATTTCACTATTCCATGGAATTTTTCGTGATCTTGACCATTATGCAACAAAATATAAAACTTTCAATTTTTAGGGCACTTAGGAAGACTAATTAATTTTCTAATTTTACAATCCCGTGCAGTTTTTCGTGATCTTGGCAATTATGCAACACAATATAAAACTTTCAATTTTTAGGGCACTTTAGAAAGACAAATTAAATATTCTAATTTCACTATTCCATGGAATTTTTCGTGATCTTGACCATTATGCAACAAAATATAAAACTTTCAATTTTTAGGGCACTTAGGAAGACTAATTAATTTTCTAATTTTACAATCCCCTGCAGTTTATTGTGATCTTGGCAATTATGCAACACAATATAAAACTTTCAATTTTTAGGGCACTTTAGAAAGACAAATTAAATATTCTAATTTCACTATTCCATGGAATTTTTCGTGATCTTGACCATTATGCAACAAAATATAAAACTTTCAATTTTTAGGGCACTTAGGAAGACAAATTAAATATTCTAATTTTACTATCCCATGGAATTTTTCGTGATCTTGACCATTATGCAACAAAATATAAAACTTTCAATTTTTAGGGCACTTAGGAAGACAAATTAAATATTCTAATTTCACTATTCCATGGAATTTTTCGTGATCTTGACCATAATGCAACAAAATATAAAACTTTCAATTTTTAGCGCACTTAGGAAGACAAATTAATTTTCTAATTTTGCAATCCCGTGCAGGTTTTCGTGATCTTGGCAATTATGCAACAAAATATAAAACTTTCAATTTTTAGGGCACTTTAGAAAGACAAATTAAATATTCTAATTTCACTATCCCATGCAGTTTTTCGTGAACTTGACAATTATGCAACAAAATATAAAACTTTCAATTTTTAGGGCACTTTGGTAAGACAAATTAAATATTCTAATTTCACTATCCCATGCAATTTTTCGTGAACTTCACAATTATGCAACAAAATATAAAACTTTCAATTTTTAGGGCACTTAGGAAGACAAATTAAATATTCTAATTTTACTATCCCATGGAATTTTTCGTGATCTTGACCATTATGCAACAAAATATAAAACTTTCAATTTTTAGTGCACTTAGGAAGACAAATTAAATATTCTAATTTTACTATCCCATAAAATTTTTCGTGATCTTGGCCATTATGCAACAAAATATAAAACTTTCAATTTTTAGGGCACTTAGGAAGACAAATTAATTTTCTAATTTTACAATCCCGTGCAGTTTTTCGTGATCTTGGCAATTATGCAACAAAATATAAAACTTTCAATTTTTAGGGCACTTTAGAAAGACAAATTAAATATTCTAATTTCACTATCCCATGCAGTTTTTCGTGAACTTGACAATTATGCAACAAAATATAAAACTTTCAATTTTTAGGGCACTTAGGAAGACTAATTAATTTCCTAATTTTACAATCCCGTGCAGTTTTTCGTGATCTTGGCAATTATGCAACACAATATAAAACTTTTAATTTTTAGGGCACTTTAGAAAGACAAATTAAATATTCTAATTTCACTATTCCATGGAATTTTTCGTGATCTTGACCATTATGCAACAAAATATAAAACTTTCAATTTTTAGGGCACTTAGGAAGACTAATTAATTTTCTAATTTTACAATCCCGTGCAGTTTTTCGTGATCTTGGCAATTATGCAACACAATATAAAACTTTCAATTTTTAAGGCACTTTAGAAAGACAAATTAAATATTCTAATTTCACTATTCCATGGAATTTTTAGTGATCTTGACCATTATGCAACAAAATATAAAACTTTCAATTTTTAGGGCACTTAGGAAGACTAATTAATTTTCTAATTTTACAATCCCGTGCGGTTTTTCGTGATCTTGGCAATTATGCAACACAATATAAAACTTTCAATTTTTAGGGCACTTTAGAAAGACAAATTAAATATTCTAATTTCACTATTCCATGGAATTTTTCGTGATCTTGACCATTATGCAACAAAATATAAAACTTTCAATTTTTAGGGCACTTAGGAAGACAAATTAATTTTTTAAATTTACAATCCCGTGCAGTTTTTCGTGATCTTGGCAATTATGCAACACAATATAAAACTTTCAATTTTTAGGGCACTTTAGAAAGACAAATTAAATATTCTAATTTCACTATTCCATGGAATTTTTCGTGATCTTGACCGTTATGCAACAAAATATAAAACTTTCAATTTTTAGGGCACTTAGGAAGACTAATTAATTTTCTAATTTTACAATCCCGTGCAGTTTTTCGTGATCTTGGCAATTATGCAACACAATATAAAACTTTCAATTTTTAGGGCACTTTAGAAAGACAAATTAAATATTCTAATTTCACTATTCCATGGAATTTTTCGTGATCTTGACCATTATGGAACAAAATATAAAACTTTCAATTTTTAGGGCACTTAGGAAGACTAATTAATTTTCTAATTTTACAATCCCGTGCAGTTTTTCGTGATCTTGGCAATTATGCAACACAATATAAAACTTTCAATTTTTAGGGCACTTTAGAAAGACAAATTAATATTCTAATTTCACTATTCCATGGAATTTTTCGTGATCTTGACCATTATGCAACAAAATATAAAACTTTCAATTTTTAGGGCACTTAGGAAGACTAATTAATTTTCTAATTTTACAATCCCCTGCAGTTTTTCGTGATCTTGGCAATTATGCAACACAATATAAAACTTTCAATTTTTAGGGCACTTTAGAAAGACAAATTAAATATTCTAATTTCACTATTCCATGGAATTTTTCGTGATCTTGACCATTATGCAACAAAATATAAAACTTTCAATTGTTAGGGCACTTAGGAAGACAAATTAAATATTCTAATTTTACTATCCCATGGAATTTTTCGTGATCTTGACCATTATGCAACAAAATATAAAACTTTCAATTTTTAGGGCACTTAGGAAGACAAATTAAATATTCTAATTTCACTATTCCATGGAATTTTTCGTGATCTTGACCATAATGCAACAAAATATAAAACTTTCAATTTTTAGCGCACTTAGGAAGACAAATTAATTTTCTAATTTTACAATCCCGTGCAGTTTTTCGTGATCTTGGCAATTATACAACACAATATAAAACTTTCAATTTTTAGGGCACTTTAGAAAGACAAATTAAATATTCTAATTTCACTATTCCATGGAATTTTTCGTGATCTTGACCATTATGAAACAAAATATAAAACTTTCAATTTTTAGGGCACTTAGGAAGACAAATTAAATATTCTAATTTCACTATTCCATGGAATTTTTCGTGATCTTGACCATTATGCAACAAAATATAAAACTTTCAATTTTTAGGGCACTTAGGAAGACTAATTAATATTCTAATTTTACAATCCCCTGCAGTTTTTCGTGATCTTGGCAATTATGCAACACAATATAAAACTTTCAATTTTTAGGGCACTTTAGAAAGACAAATTAAATATTCTAATTTCACTATTCCATGGAATTTTTCGTGATCTTGACCATTATGCAACAAAATATAAAACTTTCAATTTTTAGGGCACTTAGGAAGACAAATTAAATATTCTAATTTCACTATTCCATGGAATTTTTCGTGATCTTGACCATTATGCAACAAAATATAAAACTTTCAATTTTTAGGGCACTTTAGAAAGACAAATTAAATATTCTAATTTCACTATCCCATGCAGTTTTTCGTGAACTTGACAATTATGCAACAAAATATAAAACTTTCAATTTTTAGGGCACTTAGGAAGACAAATTAAATATTCTAATTTCACTATTCCATGGAATTTTTCGTGATCTTGACCATTATGCAACAAAATATAAAACTTTCAATTTTTAGCGCACTTAGGAAGACAAATTAATTTTCTAATTTTACAATCCCGTGCAGTTTTTCGTGATCTTGGCAATTATGCAACAAAATATAAAACTTTCAATTTTTAGGGCACTTTAGAAAGACTAATTAAATATTCTAATTTCACTATCCCATGCAGTTTTTCGTGAACTTGACAATTATGCAACAAAATATAAAACTTTCAATTTTTAGGGCACTTAGGAAGACAAATTAAATATTCTAATTTTACGATCCCATGGAATTTTTCGTGATCTTGGCCATTATGCAACAAAATATAAAACTTTCAATTTTTAGGGCACTTAGGAAGACAAATTAATTTTCTAATTTTATAATCCCGTGCAGTTTTTCGTGATCTTGGCAATTATGCAATAAAATATAAAACTTTCAATTTTTAGGGCACTTTAGAAAGACTAATTAAATATTCTGATTTCACTATCCCATGCAGTTTTTCGTGAACTTGACAATTATGCAACAAAATATAAAACTTTCAATTTTTAGGGCACTTAGGAAGACAAATTAAATATTCTAATTTTACGATCCCATGGAATTTTTCGTGATCTTGGCCATTATGCAACAAAATATAAAACTTTCAATTTTTAGGGCACTTAGGAAGACTAATTAATTTTCTAATTTTACAATCCCGTGCAGTTTTTCGTGATCTTGGCAATTATGCAACACAATATAAAACTTTCAATTTTTAGGGCACTTAGGAAGATAAATTAAATATTTTAAATTTACTATCCCATGGAATTTTTCGTGATTTTGACAATTATGCAACAAAATATAAAACTTTCAATTTTTAGCGCACTTAGGAAGACAAATTAATTTTCTAATTTTACAATCCCGTGCAGTTTTTGGTGATCTTGGCAATTATGCTACAAAATATAAAACTTTCAATTTTTAGGGCACTTAGGAAGACTAATTAATTTTCTAATTTTACAATCCCGTGCAGTTTTTCGTGATCTTGACCATTATGCAACACAATATAAAACTTTCAATTTTTAGGGCACTTAGGAAGATAAATTAATTTTCTAATTTTACAATCCCGTGCAGTTTTTGGTGATCTTGGCAATTATGCTACAAAATATAAAACTTTCAATTTTTAGGGCACTTAGGAAGACTAATTAATTTTCTAATTTTACAATCCCGTGCAGTTTTTGGTGATCTTGGCAATTATGCTACAAAATATAAAACTTTCAATTTTTAGGGCACCTAGGAAGACTAATTAATTTTCTAATTTTACAATCCCGTGCAGTTTTTCGTGAACTTGACAATTATGCAACAAAATATAAAACTTTCAATTTTTAGGGCACTTAGGAAGACAAATTAAATATTCTAATTTCACTATTCCATGGAATTTTTCGTGATCTTGACCATTATGCAACAAAATATAAAACTTTCAATTTTTAGCGCACTTAGGAAGACAAATTAATTTTCTAATTTTACAATCCCGTGCAGTTTTTCGTGATCTTGGCAATTATGCAACAAAATATAAAACTTTCAATTTTTAGGGCACTTAGGAAGACTAATTAATTTTCTAATTTTACAATCCCGTGCAGTTTTTCGTGATCTTGGCAATTATGCAACACAATATAAAACTTTCAATTTTTAGGGCACTTTAGAAAGACAAATTAAATATTCTAATTTCACTATTCCATGGAATTTTTCGTGATCTTGACCATTATGCAACAAAATATAAAACTTTCAATTTTTAGGGCACTTAGGAAGACTAATTAATTTTCTAATTTTACAATCCCGTGCAGTTTTTCGTGATCTTGGCAATTATGCAACACAATATAAAACTTTCAATTTTTAGGGCACTTTAGAAAGACAAATTAAATATTCTAATTTCACTATTCCATGGAATTTTTCGTGATCTTGACCATTATGCAACAAAATATAAAACTTTCAATTTTTAGGGCACTTAGGAAGACTAATTAATTTTCTAATTTTACAATCCCCTGCAGTTTATTGTGATCTTGGCAATTATGCAACACAATATAAAACTTTCAATTTTTAGGGCACTTTAGAAAGACAAATTAAATATTCTAATTTCACTATTCCATGGAATTTTTCGTGATCTTGACCATTATGCAACAAAATATAAAACTTTCAATTTTTAGGGCACTTAGGAAGACAAATTAAATATTCTAATTTTACTATCCCATGGAATTTTTCGTGATCTTGACCATTATGCAACAAAATATAAAACTTTCAATTTTTAGGGCACTTAGGAAGACAAATTAAATATTCTAATTTCACTATTCCATGGAATTTTTCGTGATCTTGACCATAATGCAACAAAATATAAAACTTTCAATTTTTAGCGCACTTAGGAAGACAAATTAATTTTCTAATTTTGCAATCCCGTGCAGGTTTTCGTGATCTTGGCAATTATGCAACAAAATATAAAACTTTCAATTTTTAGGGCACTTTAGAAAGACAAATTAAATATTCTAATTTCACTATCCCATGCAGTTTTTCGTGAACTTGACAATTATGCAACAAAATATAAAACTTTCAATTTTTAGGGCACTTTGGTAAGACAAATTAAATATTCTAATTTCACTATCCCATGCAATTTTTCGTGAACTTCACAATTATGCAACAAAATATAAAACTTTCAATTTTTAGGGCACTTAGGAAGACAAATTAAATATTCTAATTTTACTATCCCATGGAATTTTTCGTGATCTTGACCATTATGCAACAAAATATAAAACTTTCAATTTTTAGTGCACTTAGGAAGACAAATTAAATATTCTAATTTTACTATCCCATAAAATTTTTCGTGATCTTGGCCATTATGCAACAAAATATAAAACTTTCAATTTTTAGGGCACTTAGGAAGACAAATTAATTTTCTAATTTTACAATCCCGTGCAGTTTTTCGTGATCTTGGCAATTATGCAACAAAATATAAAACTTTCAATTTTTAGGGCACTTTAGAAAGACAAATTAAATATTCTAATTTCACTATCCCATGCAGTTTTTCGTGAACTTGACAATTATGCAACAAAATATAAAACTTTCAATTTTTAGGGCACTTAGGAAGACTAATTAATTTCCTAATTTTACAATCCCGTGCAGTTTTTCGTGATCTTGGCAATTATGCAACACAATATAAAACTTTTAATTTTTAGGGCACTTTAGAAAGACAAATTAAATATTCTAATTTCACTATTCCATGGAATTTTTCGTGATCTTGACCATTATGCAACAAAATATAAAACTTTCAATTTTTAGGGCACTTAGGAAGACTAATTAATTTTCTAATTTTACAATCCCGTGCAGTTTTTCGTGATCTTGGCAATTATGCAACACAATATAAAACTTTCAATTTTTAAGGCACTTTAGAAAGACAAATTAAATATTCTAATTTCACTATTCCATGGAATTTTTAGTGATCTTGACCATTATGCAACAAAATATAAAACTTTCAATTTTTAGGGCACTTAGGAAGACTAATTAATTTTCTAATTTTACAATCCCGTGCGGTTTTTCGTGATCTTGGCAATTATGCAACACAATATAAAACTTTCAATTTTTAGGGCACTTTAGAAAGACAAATTAAATATTCTAATTTCACTATTCCATGGAATTTTTCGTGATCTTGACCATTATGCAACAAAATATAAAACTTTCAATTTTTAGGGCACTTAGGAAGACAAATTAATTTTTTAAATTTACAATCCCGTGCAGTTTTTCGTGATCTTGGCAATTATGCAACACAATATAAAACTTTCAATTTTTAGGGCACTTTAGAAAGACAAATTAAATATTCTAATTTCACTATTCCATGGAATTTTTCGTGATCTTGACCGTTATGCAACAAAATATAAAACTTTCAATTTTTAGGGCACTTAGGAAGACTAATTAATTTTCTAATTTTACAATCCCGTGCAGTTTTTCGTGATCTTGGCAATTATGCAACACAATATAAAACTTTCAATTTTTAGGGCACTTTAGAAAGACAAATTAAATATTCTAATTTCACTATTCCATGGAATTTTTCGTGATCTTGACCATTATGGAACAAAATATAAAACTTTCAATTTTTAGGGCACTTAGGAAGACTAATTAATTTTCTAATTTTACAATCCCGTGCAGTTTTTCGTGATCTTGGCAATTATGCAACACAATATAAAACTTTCAATTTTTAGGGCACTTTAGAAAGACAAATTAAATATTCTAATTTCACTATTCCATGGAATTTTTCGTGATCTTGACCATTATGAAACAAAATATAAAACTTTCAATTTTTAGGGCACTTAGGAAGACAAATTAAATATTCTAATTTCACTATTCCATGGAATTTTTCGTGATCTTGACCATTATGCAACAAAATATAAAACTTTCAATTTTTAGGGCACTTAGGAAGACTAATTAATATTCTAATTTTACAATCCCCTGCAGTTTTTCGTGATCTTGGCAATTATGCAACACAATATAAAACTTTCAATTTTTAGGGCACTTTAGAAAGACAAATTAAATATTCTAATTTCACTATTCCATGGAATTTTTCGTGATCTTGACCATTATGCAACAAAATATAAAACTTTCAATTTTTAGGGCACTTAGGAAGACAAATTAAATATTCTAATTTCACTATTCCATGGAATTTTTCGTGATCTTGACCATTATGCAACAAAATATAAAACTTTCAATTTTTAGGGCACTTAGGAAGACTAATTAATATTCTAATTTTACAATCCCCTGCAGTTTTTCGTGATCTTGGCAATTATGCAACACAATATAAAACTTTCAATTTTTAGGGCACCTTAGAAAGACAAATTACATATTCTAATTTCACTATTCCATGGAATTTTTCGTGATCTTGACCATTATGCAACAAAATATAAAACTTTCAATTTTTAGCGCACTTAGGAAGACAAATTAATTTTCTAATTTTACAATCCCGTGCAGTTTTTCGTGATCTTGGCAATTATGCAACAAAATATAAAACTTTCAATTTTTAGGGCACTTTAGAAAGACAAATTAAATATTCTAATTTCACTATCCCATGCAGTTTTTCGTGAACTTGACAATTATGCAACAAAATATAAAACTTTCAATTTTTAGGGCACTTAGGAAGACTAATTAATTTTCTAATTTTACAATCCCGTGCAGTTTTTCGTGATCTTGGCAATTATGCAACAAAATATAAAACTTTCAATTTTTAGGGCACTTAGGAAGACAAATTAAATATTCTAATTTCACTATTCCATGGAATTTTTCGTGATCTTGACCATAATGCAACAAAATATAAAACTTTCAATTTTTAGCGCACTTAGGAAGACAAATTAATTTTCTAATTTTGCAATCCCATGGAATTTTTCGTGATCTTGACCATTATGCAACAAAATATAAAACTTTCAATTTTTAGGGCACTTAGGAAGACAAATTAAATATTCTAATTTCACTATTCCATGGAATTTTTCGTGATCTTGACCATTATGCAACAAAATATAAAACTTTCAATTTTTAGGGCACTTAGGAAGACAAATTAAATATTCTAATTTCACTATTCCATGGAATTTTTCGTGATCTTGACCATTATGCAACAAAATATAAAACTTTCAATTTTTAGCGCACTTAGGAAGACAAATTAATTTTCTAATTTTACAATCCCGTGCAGTTTTTCGTGATCTTGGCAATTATGCAACAAAATATAAAACTTTCAATTTTTAGGGCACTTTAGAAAGACAAATTAAATATTCTAATTTCACTATCCCATGCAGTTTTTCGTGAACTTGACAATTATGCAACAAAATATAAAACTTTCAATTTTTAGGGCACTTAGGAAGACTAATTAATTTTCTAATTTTACAATCCCGTGCAGTTTTTCGTGATCTTGGCAATTATGCAACAAAATATAAAACTTTCAATTTTTAGGGCACTTAGGAAGACAAATTAAATATTCTAATTTCACTATTCCATGGAATTTTTCGTGATCTTGACCATAATGCAACAAAATATAAAACTTTCAATTTTTAGCGCACTTAGGAAGACAAATTAATTTTCTAATTTTGCAATCCCATGGAATTTTTCGTGATCTTGACCATTATGCAACAAAATATAAAACTTTCAATTTTTAGGGCACTTAGGAAGACAAATTAAATATTCTAATTTCACTATTCCATGGAATTTTTCGTGATCTTGACCATAATGCAACTAAATATAAAACTTTCAATTTTTAGCGCACTTAGGAAGACTAATTAATTTTCTAATTTTACTATCCCATGGAATTTTTCGTGATCTTGACCATTATGCAACAAAATATAAAACTTTCAATTTTTAGGGCACTTAGGAAGACAAATTAAATATTCTAATTTCACTATTCCATGGAATTTTTCGTGATCTTGACCATTATGCAACAAAATATAAAACTTTCAATTTTTAGCGCACTTAGGGAGACAAATTAATTTTCTAATTTTACAATCCCGTGCAGTTTTTCGTGATCTTGGCAATTATGCAACACAATATAAAACTTTCAATTTTTAGGGCACTTTAGAAAGACAAATTAAATATTCTAATTTCACTATTCCATGGAATTTTTCGTGATCTTGACCATTATGCAACAAAATATAAAACTTTCAATTTTTAGGGCACTTAGGAAGACTAATTAATTTTCTAAATTTACAATCCCGTGCAGTTTTTCGTGATCTTGGCAATTATGCAACACAATATAAAACTTTCAATTTTTAGGGCACTTTAGAAAGACAAATTAAATATTCTAATTTCACTATTCCATGGAGTTTTTCGTGATCTTGACCATTATGCAACAAAATATAAAACTTTCAATTTTTAGGGCACTTAGGAAGACTAATTAATTTTCTAATTTTACAATCCCGTGCAGTTTTTCGTGATCTTGGCAATTATGCAACACAATATAAAACTTTCAATTTTTAGGGCACTTTAGAAAGACAAATTAAATATTCTAATTTCACTATTCCATGGAATTTTTCGTGATCTTGACCATTATGCAACAAAATATAAAACTTTCAATTTTTAGGGCACTTAGGAAGACTAATTAATTTTCTAATTTTACAATCCCGTGCAGTTTTTCGTGATCTTGGCAATTATGCAACACAATATAAAACTTTCAATTTTTAGGGCACTTTAGAAAGACAAATTACATATTCTAATTTCATTATTCCATGGAATTTTTCGTGATCTTGACCATTATGCAACAAAATATAAAACTTTCAATTTTTAGGGCACTTAGGAAGACAAATTAAATATTCTAATTTCACTATTCCATGGAATTTTTCGTGATCTTGACCATAATGCAACAAAATATAAAACTTTCAATTTTTAGCGCACTTAGGAAGACAAATTAATTTTCTAATTTTACAATCCCGTGCAGTTTTTCGTGATCTTGGCAATTATGCAACACAATATAAAACTTTCAATTTTTAGGGCACTTTAGAAAGACAAATTAAATATTCTAATTTCACTATTCCATGGAATTTTTCGTGATCTTGACCATTATGCAACAAAATATAAAACTTTCAATTTTTAGGGCACTTAGGAAGACAAATTAAATATTCTAATTTCACTATTCCATGGAATTTTTCGTGATCTTGACCATTATGCAACAAAATATAAAACTTTCAATTTTTAGGGCACTTAGGAAGACTAATTAATATTCTAATTTTACAATCCCCTGCAGTTTTTCGTGATCTTGGCAATTATGCAACACAATATAAAACTTTCAATTTTTAGGGCACTTTAGAAAAACAAATTAAATATTCTAATTTCACTATTCCATGGAATTTTTCGTGATCTTGACCATTATGCAACAAAATATAAAACTTTCAATTTTTAGGGCACTTAGGAAGACAAATTAAATATTCTAATTTCACTATTCCATGGAATTTTTCGTGATCTTGACCATTATGCAACAAAATATAAAACTTTCAATTTTTAGGGCACTTAGGAAGACTAATTAATATTCTAATTTTACAATCCCCTGCAGTTTTTCGTGATCTTGGCAATTATGCAACACAATATAAAACTTTCAATTTTTAGGGCACCTTAGAAAGACAAATTACATATTCTAATTTCACTATTCCATGGAATTTTTCGTGATCTTGACCATTATGCAACAAAATATAAAACTTTCAATTTTTAGGGCACTTAGGAAGACTAATTAATTTTCTAATTTTACAATCCCGTGCAGTTTTTCGTGATCTTGGCAATTATGCAACACAATATAAAACTTTTAATTTTTAGGGCACTTTAGAAAGACAAATTAAATATTCTAATTTCACTATTCCATGGAATTTTTCGTGATCTTGACCATTATGCAACAAAATATAAAACTTTCAATTTTTAGGGCACTTAGGAAGACTAATTAATTTTCTAATTTTACAATCCCCTGCAGTTTTTCGTGATCTTGGCAATTATGCAACACAATATAAAACTTTCAATTTTTAGGGCACTTTAGAAAGACAAATTAAATATTCTAATTTCACTATTCCATGGAATTTTTCGTGATCTTGACCATTATGCAACAAAATATAAAACTTTCAATTTTTAGGGCACTTAGGAAGACAAATTAAATATTCTAATTTCACTATTCCATGGAATTTTTCGTGATCTTGACCATTATGCAACAAAATATAAAACTTTCAATTTTTAGGGCACTTTAGAAAGACAAATTAAATATTCTAATTTCACTATCCCATGCAGTTTTTCGTGAACTTGACAATTATGCAACAAAATATAAAACTTTCAATTTTTAGGGCACTTAGGAAGACAAATTAAATATTCTAATTTCACTATTCCATGGAATTTTTCGTGATCTTGACCATTATGCAACAAAATATAAAACTTTCAATTTTTAGCGCACTTAGGAAGACAAATTAATTTTCTAATTTTACAATCCCGTGCAGTTTTTCGTGATCTTGGCAATTATGCAACAAAATATAAAACTTTCAATTTTTAGGGCACTTTAGAAAGACTAATTAAATATTCTAATTTCACTATCCCATGCAGTTTTTCGTGAACTTGACAATTATGCAACAAAATATAAAACTTTCAATTTTTAGGGCACTTAGGAAGACAAATTAAATATTCTAATTTTACGATCCCATGGAATTTTTCGTGATCTTGGCCATTATGCAACAAAATATAAAACTTTCAATTTTTAGGGCACTTAGGAAGACAAATTAATTTTCTAATTTTATAATCCCGTGCAGTTTTTCGTGATCTTGGCAATTATGCAATAAAATATAAAACTTTCAATTTTTAGGGCACTTTAGAAAGACTAATTAAATATTCTGATTTCACTATCCCATGCAGTTTTTCGTGAACTTGACAATTATGCAACAAAATATAAAACTTTCAATTTTTAGGGCACTTAGGAAGACAAATTAAATATTCTAATTTTACGATCCCATGGAATTTTTCGTGATCTTGGCCATTATGCAACAAAATATAAAACTTTCAATTTTTAGGGCACTTAGGAAGATAAATTAAATATTTTAAATTTACTATCCCATGGAATTTTTCGTGATTTTGACAATTATGCAACAAAATATAAAACTTTCAATTTTTAGCGCACTTAGGAAGACAAATTAATTTTCTAATTTTACAATCCCGTGCAGTTTTTGGTGATCTTGGCAATTATGCTACAAAATATAAAACTTTCAATTTTTAGGGCACTTAGGAAGACTAATTAATTTTCTAATTTTACAATCCCGTGCAGTTTTTCGTGATCTTGGCAATTATGCAACACAATATAAAACTTTCAATTTTTAGGGCACTTAGGAAGATAAATTAATTTTCTAATTTTACAATCCCGTGCAGTTTTTGGTGATCTTGGCAATTATGCTACAAAATATAAAACTTTCAATTTTTAGGGCACTTAGGAAGACTAATTAATTTTCTAATTTTACAATACCGTGCAGTTTTTGGTGATCTTGGCAATTATGCTACAAAATATAAAACTTTCAATTTTTAGGGCACTTAGGAAGACTAATTAATTTTCTAATTTTACAATCCCGTGCAGTTTTTCGTGAACTTGACAATTATGCAACAAAATATAAAACTTTCAATTTTTAGGGCACTTAGGAAGACAAATTAAATATTCTAATTTCACTATTCCATGGAATTTTTCGTGATCTTGACCATTATGCAACAAAATATAAACCTTTCAATTTTTAGCGCACTTAGGAAGACAAATTAATTTTCTAATTTTACAATCCCGTGCAGTTTTTCGTGATCTTGGCAATTATGCAACAAAATATAAAACTTTCAATTTTTAGGGCACTTAGGAAGACTAATTAATTTTCTAATTTTACAATCCCGTGCAGTTTTTCGTGATCTTGGCAATTATGCAACACAATATAAAACTTTCAATTTTTAGGGCACTTTAGAAAGACAAATTAAATATTCTAATTTCACTATTCCATGGAATTTTTCGTGATCTTGACCATTATGCAACAAAATATAAAACTTTCAATTTTTAGGGCACTTAGGAAGACTAATTAATTTTCTAATTTTACAATCCCGTGCAGTTTTTCGTGATCTTGGCAATTATGCAACACAATATAAAACTTTCAATTTTTAGGGCACTTTAGAAAGACAAATTAAATATTCTAATTTCACTATTCCATGGAATTTTTCGTGATCTTGACCATTATGCAACAAAATATAAAACTTTCAATTTTTAGGGCACTTAGGAAGACTAATTAATTTTCTAATTTTACAATCCCCTGCAGTTTATTGTGATCTTGGCAATTATGCAACACAATATAAAACTTTCAATTTTTAGGGCACTTTAGAAAGACAAATTAAATATTCTAATTTCACTATTCCATGGAATTTTTCGTGATCTTGACCATTATGCAACAAAATATAAAACTTTCAATTTTTAGGGCACTTAGGAAGACAAATTAAATATTCTAATTTTACTATCCCATGGAATTTTTCGTGATCTTGACCATTATGCAACAAAATATAAAACTTTCAATTTTTAGGGCACTTAGGAAGACAAATTAAATATTCTAATTTCACTATTCCATGGAATTTTTCGTGATCTTGACCATAATGCAACAAAATATAAAACTTTCAATTTTTAGCGCACTTAGGAAGACAAATTAATTTTCTAATTTTGCAATCCCGTGCAGGTTTTCGTGATCTTGGCAATTATGCAACAAAATATAAAACTTTCAATTTTTAGGGCACTTTAGAAAGACAAATTAAATATTCTAATTTCACTATCCCATGCAGTTTTTCGTGAACTTGACAATTATGCAACAAAATATAAAACTTTCAATTTTTAGGGCACTTTGGTAAGACAAATTAAATATTCTAATTTCACTATCCCATGCAATTTTTCGTGAACTTCACAATTATGCAACAAAATATAAAACTTTCAATTTTTAGGGCACTTAGGAAGACAAATTAAATATTCTAATTTTACTATCCCATGGAATTTTTCGTGATCTTGACCATTATGCAACAAAATATAAAACTTTCAATTTTTAGTGCACTTAGGAAGACAAATTAAATATTCTAATTTTACTATCCCATGGAATTTTTCGTGATCTTGGCCATTATGCAACAAAATATAAAACTTTCAATTTTTAGGGCACTTAGGAAGACAAATTAATTTTCTAATTTTACAATCCCGTGCAGTTTTTCGTGATCTTGGCAATTATGCAACAAAATATAAAACTTTCAATTTTTAGGGCACTTTAGAAAGACAAATTAAATATTCTAATTTCACTATCCCATGCAGTTTTTCGTGAACTTGACAATTATGCAACAAAATATAAAACTTTCAATTTTTAGGGCACTTAGGAAGACTAATTAATTTCCTAATTTTACAATCCCGTGCAGTTTTTCGTGATCTTGGCAATTATGCAACACAATATAAAACTTTTAATTTTTAGGGCACTTTAGAAAGACAAATTAAATATTCTAATTTCACTATTCCATGGAATTTTTCGTGATCTTGACCATTATGCAACAAAATATAAAACTTTCAATTTTTAGGGCACTTAGGAAGACTAATTAATTTTCTAATTTTACAATCCCGTGCAGTTTTTCGTGATCTTGGCAATTATGCAACACAATATAAAACTTTCAATTTTTAGGGCACTTTAGAAAGACAAATTAAATATTCTAATTTCACTATTCCATAGAATTTTTCGTGATCTTGACCATTATGCAACAAAATATAAAACTTTCAATTTTTAGGGCACTTAGGAAGACTAATTAATTTTCTAAATTTACAATCCCGTGCAGTTTTTCGTGATCTTGGCAATTATGCAACACAATATAAAACTTTCAATTTTTAGGGCACTTTAGAAAGACAAATTAAATATTCTAATTTCACTATTCCATGGAATTTTTCGTGATCTTGACCATTATGCAACAAAATATAAAACTTTCAATTTTTAGGGCACTTAGGAAGACTAATTAATTTTCTAATTTTACAATCCCGTGCAGTTTTTCGTGATCTTGGCAATTATGCAACACAATATAAAACTTTCAATTTTTAAGGCACTTTAGAAAGACAAATTAAATATTCTAATTTCACTATTCCATGGAATTTTTAGTGATCTTGACCATTATGCAACAAAATATAAAACTTTCAATTTTTAGGGCACTTAGGAAGACTAATTAATTTTCTAATTTTACAATCCCGTGCAGTTTTTCGTGATCTTGGCAATTATGCAACACAATATAAAACTTTCAATTTTTAGGGCACTTTAGAAAGACAAATTAAATATTCTAATTTCACTATTCCATGGAATTTTTCGTGATCTTGACCATTATGGAACAAAATATAAAACTTTCAATTTTTAGGGCACTTAGGAAGACTAATTAATTTTCTAATTTTACAATCCCGTGCAGTTTTTCGTGATCTTGGCAATTATGCATCACAATATAAAACTTTCAATTTTTAGGGCACTTTAGAAAGACAAATTAATATTCTAATTTCACTATTCCATGGAATTTTTCGTGATCTTGACCATTATGCAACAAAATATAAAACTTTCAATTTTTAGGGCACTTAGGAAGACTAATTAATTTTCTAATTTTACAATCCCCTGCAGTTTTTCGTGATCTTGGCAATTATGCAACACAATATAAAACTTTCAATTTTTAGGGCACTTTAGAAAGACAAATTAAATATTCTAATTTCACTATTCCATGGAATTTTTCGTGATCTTGACCATTATGCAACAAAATATAAAACTTTCAATTGTTAGGGCACTTAGGAAGACAAATTAAATATTCTAATTTTACTATCCCATGGAATTTTTCGTGATCTTGACCATTATGCAACAAAATATAAAACTTTCAATTTTTAGGGCACTTAGGAAGACAAATTAAATATTCTAATTTCACTATTCCATGGAATTTTTCGTGATCTTGACCATAATGCAACAAAATATAAAACTTTCAATTTTTAGCGCACTTAGGAAGACAAATTAATTTTCTAATTTTACAATCCCGTGCAGTTTTTCGTGATCTTGGCAATTATACAACACAATATAAAACTTTCAATTTTTAGGGCACTTTAGAAAGACAAATTAAATATTCTAATTTCACTATTCCATGGAATTTTTCGTGATCTTGACCATTATGAAACAAAATATAAAACTTTCAATTTTTAGGGCACTTAGGAAGACAAATTAAATATTCTAATTTCACTATTCCATGGAATTTTTCGTGATCTTGACCATTATGCAACAAAATATAAAACTTTCAATTTTTAGGGCACTTAGGAAGACTAATTAATATTCTAATTTTACAATCCCCTGCAGTTTTTCGTGATCTTGGCAATTATGCAACACAATATAAAACTTTCAATTTTTAGGGCACTTTAGAAAGACAAATTAAATATTCTAATTTCACTATTCCATGGAATTTTTCGTGATCTTGACCATTATGCAACAAAATATAAAACTTTCAATTTTTAGGGCACTTAGGAAGACAAATTAAATATTCTAATTTCACTATTCCATGGAATTTTTCGTGATCTTGACCATTATGCAACAAAATATAAAACTTTCAATTTTTAGGGCACTTAGGAAGACTAATTAATATTCTAATTTTACAATCCCCTGCAGTTTTTCGTGATCTTGGCAATTATGCAACACAATATAAAACTTTCAATTTTTAGGGCACCTTAGAAAGACAAATTACATATTCTAATTTCACTATTCCATGGAATTTTTCGTGATCTTGACCATTATGCAACAAAATATAAAACTTTCAATTTTTAGGGCACTTAGGAAGACAAATTAAATATTCTAATTTCACTATTCCATGGAATTTTTCGTGATCTTGACCATTATGCAACAAAATATAAAACTTTCAATTTTTAGCGCACTTAGGAAGACAAATTAATTTTCTAATTTTACAATCCCGTGCAGTTTTTCGTGATCTTGGCAATTATGCAACAAAATATAAAACTTTCAATTTTTAGGGCACTTTAGAAAGACAAATTAAATATTCTAATTTCACTATCCCATGCAGTTTTTCGTGATCTTGACAATTATGCAACAAAATATAAAACTTTCAATTTTTAGGGCACTTAGGAAGACTAATTAATTTTCTAATTTTACAATCCCGTGCAGTTTTTCGTGATCTTGGCAATTATGCAACAAAATATAAAACTTTCAATTTTTAGGGCACTTAGGAAGACAAATTAAATATTCTAATTTCACTATTCCATGGAATTTTTCGTGATCTTGACCATAATGCAACAAAATATAAAACTTTCAATTTTTAGCGCACTTAGGAAGACAAATTAATTTTCTAATTTTGCAATCCCATGGAATTTTTCGTGATCTTGACCATTATGCAACAAAATATAAAACTTTCAATTTTTAGGGCACTTAGGAAGACAAATTAAATATTCTAATTTCACTATTCCATGGAATTTTTCGTGATCTTGACCATTATGCAACAAAATATAAAACTTTCAATTTTTAGGGCACTTAGGAAGACAAATTAAATATTCTAATTTCACTATTCCATGGAATTTTTCGTGATCTTGACCATTATGCAACAAAATATAAAACTTTCAATTTTTAGCGCACTTAGGAAGACAAATTAATTTTCTAATTTTACAATCCCGTGCAGTTTTTCGTGATCTTGGCAATTATGCAACAAAATATAAAACTTTCAATTTTTAGGGCACTTTAGAAAGACTAATTAAATATTCTAATTTCACTATCCCATGCAGTTTTTCGTGAACTTGACAATTATGCAACAAAATATAAAACTTTCAATTTTTAGGGCACTTAGGAAGACTAATTAATTTTCTAATTTTACAATCCCGTGCAGTTTTTCGTGAACTTGACAATTATGCAACAAAATATAAAACTTTCAATTTTTAGGGCACTTAGGAAGACAAATTAAATATTCTAATTTCACTATTCCATGGAATTTTTCGTGATCTTGACCATAATGCAACAAAATATAAAACTTTCAATTTTTAGCGCACTTAGGAAGACAAATTAATTTTCTAATTTTGCAATCCCATGGAATTTTTCGTGATCTTGACCATTATGCAACAAAATATAAAACTTTCAATTTTTAGGGCACTTAGGAAGACAAATTAAATATTCTAATTTCACTATTCCATGGAATTTTTCGTGATCTTGACCATAATGCAACAAAATATAAAACTTTCAATTTTTAGCGCACTTAGGAAGACTAATTAATTTTCTAATTTTACTATCCCATGGAATTTTTCGTGATCTTGACCATTATGCAACAAAATATAAAACTTTCAATTTTTAGGGCACTTAGGAAGACAAATTAAATATTCTAATTTCACTATTCCATGGAATTTTTCGTGATCTTGACCATAATGCAACAAAATATAAAACTTTCAATTTTTAGCGCACTTAGGAAGACAAATTAATTTTCTAATTTTGCAATCCCGTGCAGGTTTTCGTGATCTTGGCAATTATGCAACAAAATATAAAACTTTCAATTTTTAGGGCACTTTAGAAAGACAAATTAAATATTCTAATTTCACTATCCCATGCAGTTTTTCGTGAACTTGACAATTATGCAACAAAATATAAAACTTTCAATTTTTCGGGCACTTTGGTAAGACAAATTAAATATTCTAATTTCACTATCCCATGCAATTTTTCGTGAACTTCACAATTATGCAACAAAATATAAAACTTTCAATTTTTAGGGCACTTAGGAAGACAAATTAAATATTCTAATTTTACTATCCCATGGAATTTTTCGTGATCTTGACCATTATGCAACAAAATATAAAACTTTCAATTTTTAGTGCACTTAGGAAGACAAATTAAATATTCTAATTTTACTATCCCATGGAATTTTTCGTGATCTTGGCCATTATGCAACAAAATATAAAACTTTCAATTTTTAGGGCACTTAGGAAGACAAATTAATTTTCTAATTTTACAATCCCGTGCAGTTTTTCGTGATCTTGGCAATTATGCAACAAAATATAAAACTTTCAATTTTTAGGGCACTTTAGAAAGACAAATTAAATATTCTAATTTCACTATCCCATGCAGTTTTTCGTGAACTTGACAATTATGCAACAAAATATAAAACTTTCAATTTTTAGGGCACTTAGGAAGACTAATTAATTTCCTAATTTTACAATCCCGTGCAGTTTTTCGTGATCTTGGCAATTATGCAACACAATATAAAACTTTTAATTTTTAGGGCACTTTAGAAAGACAAATTAAATATTCTAATTTCACTATTCCATGGAATTTTTCGTGATCTTGACCATTATGCAACAAAATATAAAACTTTCAATTTTTAGGGCACTTAGGAAGACTAATTAATTTTCTAATTTTACAATCCCGTGCAGTTTTTCGTGATCTTGGCAATTATGCAACACAATATAAAACTTTCAATTTTTAGGGCACTTTAGAAAGACAAATTAAATATTCTAATTTCACTATTCCATAGAATTTTTCGTGATCTTGACCATTATGCAACAAAATATAAAACTTTCAATTTTTAGGGCACTTAGGAAGACTAATTAATTTTCTAAATTTACAATCCCGTGCAGTTTTTCGTGATCTTGGCAATTATGCAACACAATATAAAACTTTCAATTTTTAGGGCACTTTAGAAAGACAAATTAAATATTCTAATTTCACTATTCCATGGAATTTTTCGTGATCTTGACCATTATGCAACAAAATATAAAACTTTCAATTTTTAGGGCACTTAGGAAGACTAATTAATTTTCTAATTTTACAATCCCGTGCAGTTTTTCGTGATCTTGGCAATTATGCAACACAATATAAAACTTTCAATTTTTAAGGCACTTTAGAAAGACAAATTAAATATTCTAATTTCACTATTCCATGGAATTTTTCGTGATCTTGACCATTATGCAACAAAATATAAAACTTTCAATTTTTAGGGCACTTAGGAAGACTAATTAATTTTCTAATTTTACAATCCCGTGCGGTTTTTCGTGATCTTGGCAATTATGCAACACAATATAAAACTTTCAATTTTTAGGGCACTTTAGAAAGACAAATTAAATATTCTAATTTCACTATTCCATGGAATTTTTCGTGATCTTGACCATTATGCAACAAAATATAAAACTTTCAATTTTTAGGGCACTTAGGAAGACATATTAATTTTTTAAATTTACAATCCCGTGCAGTTTTTCGTGATCTTGGCAATTATGCAACACAATATAAAACTTTCAATTTTTAGGGCACTTTAGAAAGACAAATTAAATTTTCTAATTTCACTATTCCATGGAATTTTTCGTGATCTTGACCGTTATGCAACAAAATATAAAACTTTCAATTTTTAGGGCACTTAGGAAGACTAATTAATTTTCTAATTTTACAATCCCGTGCAGTTTTTCGTGATCTTGGCAATTATGCAACACAATATAAAACTTTCAATTTTTAGGGCACTTTAGAAAGACAAATTAAATATTCTAATTTCACTATTCCATGGAATTTTTCGTGATCTTGACCATTATGGAACAAAATATAAAACTTTCAATTTTTAGGGCACTTAGGAAGACTAATTAATTTTCTAATTTTACAATCCCGTGCAGATTTTCGTGATCTTGGCAATTATGCAACACAATATAAAACTTTCAATTTTTTGGGCACTTTAGAAAGACAAATTAATATTCTAATTTCACTATTCCATGGAATTTTTCGTGATCTTGACCATTATGCAACAAAATATAAAACTTTCAATTTTTAGGGCACTTAGGAAGACTAATTAATTTTCTAATTTTACAATCCCCTGCAGTTTTTCGTGATCTTGGCAATTATGCAACACAATATAAAACTTTCAATTTTTAGGGCACTTTAGAAAGACAAATTAAATATTCTAATTTCACTATTCCATGGAATTTTTCGTGATCTTGACCATTATGCAACAAAATATAAAACTTTCAATTGTTAGGGCACTTAGGAAGACAAATTAAATATTCTAATTTTACTATCCCATGGAATTTTTCGTGATCTTGACCATTATGCAACAAAATATAAAACTTTCAATTTTTAGGGCACTTAGGAAGACAAATTAAATATTCTAATTTCACTATTCCATGGAATTTTTCGTGATCTTGACCATAATGCAACAAAATATAAAACTTTCAATTTTTAGCGCACTTAGGAAGACAAATTAATTTTCTAATTTTACAATCCCGTGCAGTTTTTCGTGATCTTGGCAATTATACAACACAATATAAAACTTTCAATTTTTAGGGCACTTTAGAAAGACAAATTAAATATTCTAATTTCACTATTCCATGGAATTTTTCGTGATCTTGACCATTATGAAACAAAATATAAAACTTTAAATTTTTAGGGCACTTAGGAAGACAAATTAAATATTCTAATTTCACTATTCCATGGAATTTTTCGTGATCTTGACCATTATGCAACAAAATATAAAACTTTCAATTTTTAGGGCACTTAGGAAGACAAATTAATATTCTAATTTTACAATCCCCTGCAGTTTTTCGTGATCTTGGCAATTATGCAACACAATATAAAACTTTCAATTTTTAGGGCACTTTAGAAAGACAAATTAAATATTCTAATTTCACTATTCCATGGAATTTTTCGTGATCTTGACCATTATGCAACAAAATATAAAACTTTCAATTTTTAGGGCACTTAGGAAGACAAATTAAATATTCTAATTTCACTATTCCATGGAATTTTTCGTGATCTTGACCATTATGCAACAAAATATAAAACTTTCAATTTTTAGGGCACTTAGGAAGACTAATTAATATTCTAATTTTACAATCCCCTGCAGTTTTTCGTGATCTTGGCAATTATGCAACACAATATAAAACTTTCAATTTTTAGGGCACCTTAGAAAGACAAATTACATATTCTAATTTCACTATTCCATGGAATTTTTCGTGATCTTGACCATTATGCAACAAAATATAAAACTTTCAATTTTTAGGGCACTTAGGAAGACAAATTAAATATTCTAATTTCACTATTCCATGGAATTTTTCGTGATACTGACCATTATGCAACAAAATATAAAACTTTCAATTTTTAGCGCACTTAGGAAGACAAATTAATTTTCTAATTTTACAATCCCGTGCAGTTTTTCGTGATCTTGGCAATTATGCAACAAAATATAAAACTTTCAATTTTTAGGGCACTTTAGAAAGACAAATTAAATATTCTAATTTCACTATCCCATGCAGTTTTTCGTGAACTTGACAATTATGCAACAAAATATAAAACTTTCAATTTTTAGGGCACTTAGGAAGACTAATTAATTTTCTAATTTTACAATCCCGTGCAGTTTTTCGTGATCTTGGCAATTATGCAACAAAATATAAAACTTTCAATTTTTAGGGCACTTAGGAAGACAAATTAAATATTCTAATTTCACTATTCCATGGAATTTTTCGTGATCTTGACCATAATGCAACAAAATATAAAACTTTCAATTTTTAGCGCACTTAGGAAGACAAATTAATTTTCTAATTTTACAATCCCGTGCAGTTTTTCGTGATCTTGGCAATTATACAACACAATATAAAACTTTCAATTTTTAGGGCACTTTAGAAAGACAAATTAAATATTCTAATTTCACTATTCCATGGAATTTTTCGTGATCTTGACCATTATGAAACAAAATATAAAACTTTCAATTTTTAGGGCACTTAGGAAGACAAATTAAATATTCTAATTTCACTATTCCATGGAATTTTTCGTGATCTTGACCATTATGCAACAAAATATAAAACTTTCAATTTTTAGGGCACTTAGGAAGACTAATTAATATTCTAATTTTACAATCCCCTGCAGTTTTTCGTGATCTTGGCAATTATGCAACACAATATAAAACTTTCAATTTTTAGGGCACTTTAGAAAGACAAATTAAATATTCTAATTTCACTATTCCATGGAATTTTTCGTGATCTTGACCATTATGCAACAAAATATAAAACTTTCAATTTTTAGGGCACTTAGGAAGACAAATTAAATATTCTAATTTCACTATTCCATGGAATTTTTCGTGATCTTGACCATTATGCAACAAAATATAAAACTTTCAATTTTTAGGGCACTTAGGAAGACTAATTAATATTCTAATTTTACAATCCCCTGCAGTTTTTCGTGATCTTGGCAATTATGCAACACAATATAAAACTTTCAATTTTTAGGGCACCTTAGAAAGACAAATTACATATTCTAATTTCACTATTCCATGGAATTTTTCGTGATCTTGACCATTATGCAACAAAATATAAAACTTTCAATTTTTAGGGCACTTAGGAAGACAAATTAAATATTCTAATTTCACTATTCCATGGAATTTTTCGTGATCTTGACCATTATGCAACAAAATATAAAACTTTCAATTTTTAGCGCACTTAGGAAGACAAATTAATTTTCTAATTTTACAATCCCGTGCAGTTTTTCGTGATCTTGGCAATTATGCAACAAAATATAAAACTTTCAATTTTTAGGGCACTTTAGAAAGACAAATTAAATATTCTAATTTCACTATCCCATGCAGTTTTTCGTGAACTTGACAATTATGCAACAAAATATAAAACTTTCAATTTTTAGGGCACTTAGGAAGACTAATTAATTTTCTAATTTTACAATCCCGTGCAGTTTTTCGTGATCTTGGCAATTATGCAACAAAATATAAAACTTTCAATTTTTAGGGCACTTAGGAAGACAAATTAAATATTCTAATTTCACTATTCCATGGAATTTTTCGTGATCTTGACCATAATGCAACAAAATATAAAACTTTCAATTTTTAGCGCACTTAGGAAGACAAATTAATTTTCTAATTTTGCAATCCCATGGAATTTTTCGTGATCTTGACCATTATGCAACAAAATATAAAACTTTCAATTTTTAGGGCACTTAGGAAGACAAATTAAATATTCTAATTTCACTATTCCATGGAATTTTTCGTGATCTTGACCATAATGCAACAAAATATAAAACTTTCAATTTTTAGCGCACTTAGGAAGACTAATTAATTTTCTAATTTTACTATCCCATGGAATTTTTCGTGATCTTGACCATTATGCAACAAAATATAAAACTTTCAATTTTTAGGGCACTTAGGAAGACAAATTAAATATTCTAATTTCACTATTCCATGGAATTTTTCGTGATCTTGACCATAATGCAACAAAATATAAAACTTTCAATTTTTAGCGCACTTAGGAAGACAAATTAATTTTCTAATTTTGCAATCCCGTGCAGGTTTTCGTGATCTTGGCAATTATGCAACAAAATATAAAACTTTCAATTTTTAGGGCACTTTAGAAAGACAAATTAAATATTCTAATTTCACTATCCCATGCAGTTTTTCGTGAACTTGACAATTATGCAACAAAATATAAAACTTTCAATTTTTAGGGCACTTTGGTAAGACAAATTAAATATTCTAATTTCACTATCCCATGCAATTTTTCGTGAACTTCACAATTATGCAACAAAATATAAAACTTTCAATTTTTAGGGCACTTAGGAAGACAAATTAAATATTCTAATTTTACTATCCCATGGAATTTTTCGTGATCTTGGCCATTATGCAACAAAATATAAAACTTTCAATTTTTAGGGCACTTAGGAAGACAAATTAATTTTCTAATTTTACAATCCCGTGCAGTTTTTCGTGATCTTGGCAATTATGCAACAAAATATAAAACTTTCAATTTTTAGGGCACTTTAGAAAGACAAATTAAATATTCTAATTTCACTATCCCATGCAGTTTTTCGTGAACTTGACAATTATGCAACAAAATATAAAACTTTCAATTTTTAGGGCACTTAGGAAGACTAATTAATTTCCTAATTTTACAATCCCGTGCAGTTTTTCGTGATCTTGGCAATTATGCAACACAATATAAAACTTTTAATTTTTAGGGCACTTTAGAAAGACAAATTAAATATTCTAATTTCACTATTCCATGGAATTTTTCGTGATCTTGACCATAATGCAACAAAATATAAAACTTTCAATTTTTAGCGCACTTAGGAAGACTAATTAATTTTCTAATTTTACTATCCCATGGAATTTTTCGTGATCTTGACCATTATGCAACAAAATATAAAACTTTCAATTTTTAGGGCACTTAGGAAGACAAATTAAATATTCTAATTTCACTATTCCATGGAATTTTTCGTGATCTTGACCATAATGCAACAAAATATAAAACTTTCAATTTTTAGCGCACTTAGGAAGACAAATTAATTTTCTAATTTTGCAATCCCGTGCAGGTTTTCGTGATCTTGGCAATTATGCAACAAAATATAAAACTTTCAATTTTTAGGGCACTTTAGAAAGACAAATTAAATATTCTAATTTCACTATCCCATGCAGTTTTTCGTGAACTTGACAATTATGCAACAAAATATAAAACTTTCAATTTTTAGGGCACTTTGGTAAGACAAATTAAATATTCTAATTTCACTATCCCATGCAATTTTTCGTGAACTTCACAATTATGCAACAAAATATAAAACTTTCAATTTTTAGGGCACTTAGGAAGACAAATTAAATATTCTAATTTTACTATCCCATGGAATTTTTCGTGATCTTGGCCATTATGCAACAAAATATAAAACTTTCAATTTTTAGGGCACTTAGGAAGACAAATTAATTTTCTAATTTTACAATCCCGTGCAGTTTTTCGTGATCTTGGCAATTATGCAACAAAATATAAAACTTTCAATTTTTAGGGCACTTTAGAAAGACAAATTAAATATTCTAATTTCACTATCCCATGCAGTTTTTCGTGAACTTGACAATTATGCAACAAAATATAAAACTTTCAATTTTTAGGGCACTTAGGAAGACTAATTAATTTCCTAATTTTACAATCCCGTGCAGTTTTTCGTGATCTTGGCAATTATGCAACACAATATAAAACTTTTAATTTTTAGGGCACTTTAGAAAGACAAACTAATTATTCTAATTTCACTATTCCATGGAATTTTTCGTGATCTTGACCATTATGCAACAAAATATAAAACTTTCAATTTTTAGGGCACTTAGGAAGACTAATTAATTTTCTAATTTTACAATCCCGTGCAGTTTTTCGTGATCTTGGCAATTATGCAACACAATATAAAACTTTCAATTTTTAGGGCACTTTAGAAAGACAAATTAAATATTCTAATTTCACTATTCCATAGAATTTTTCGTGATCTTGACCATTATGCAACAAAATATAAAACTTTCAATTTTTAGGGCACTTAGGAAGACTAATTAATTTTCTAAATTTACAATCCCGTGCAGTTTTTCGTGATCTTGGCAATTATGCAACACAATATAAAACTTTCAATTTTTAGGGCACTTTAGAAAGACAAATTAAATATTCTAATTTCACTATTCCATGGAATTTTTCGTGATCTTGACCATTATGCAACAAAATATAAAACTTTCAATTTTTAGGGCACTTAGGAAGACTAATTAATTTTCTAATTTTACAATCCCGTGCAGTTTTTCGTGATCTTGGCAATTATGCAACACAATATAAAACTTTCAATTTTTAAGGCACTTTAGAAAGACAAATTAAATATTCTAATTTCACTATTCCATGGAATTTTTCGTGATCTTGACCATTATGCAACAAAATATAAAACTTTCAATTTTTAGGGCACTTAGGAAGACTAATTAATTTTCTAATTTTACAATCCCGTGCGGTTTTTCGTGATCTTGGCAATTATGCAACACAATATAAAACTTTCAATTTTTAGGGCACTTTAGAAAGACAAATTAAATATTCTAATTTCACTATTCCATGGAATTTTTCGTGATCTTGACCATTATGCAACAAAATATAAAACTTTCAATTTTTAGGGCACTTAGGAAGACAAATTAATTTTTTAAATTTACAATCCCGTGCAGTTTTTCGTGATCTTGGCAATTATGCAACACAATATAAAACTTTCAATTTTTAGGGCACTTTAGAAAGACAAATTAAATATTCTAATTTCACTATTCCATGGAATTTTTCGTGATCTTGACCGTTATGCAACAAAATATAAAACCTTCAATTTTTAGGGCACTTAGGAAGACTAATTAATTTTCTAATTTTACAATCCCGTGCAGTTTTTCGTGATCTTGGCAATTATGCAACACAATATAAAACTTTCAATTTTTAGGGCACTTTAGAAAGACAAATTAAATATTCTAATTTCACTATTCCATGGAATTTTTCGTGATCTTGACCATTATGGAACAAAATATAAAACTTTCAATTTTTAGGGCACTTAGGAAGACTAATTAATTTTCTAATTTTACAATCCCGTGCAGTTTTTCGTGATCTTGGCAATTATGCAACACAATATAAAACTTTCAATTTTTAGGGCACTTTAGAAAGACAAATTAATATTCTAATTTCACTATTCCATGGAATTTTTCGTGATCTTGACCATTATGCAACAAAATATAAAACTTTCAATTTTTAGGGCACTTAGGAAGACTAATTAATTTTCTAATTTTACAATCCCCTGCAGTTTTTCGTGATCTTGGCAATTATGCAACACAATATAAAACTTTCAATTTTTAGGGCACTTTAGAAAGACAAATTAAATATTCTAATTTCACTATTCCATGGAATTTTTCGTGATCTTGACCATTATGCAACAAAATATAAAACTTTCAATTTTTAGGGCACTTAGGAAGACAAATTAAATATTCTAATTTTACTATCCCATGGAATTTTTCGTGATCTTGACCATTATGCAACAAAATATAAAACTTTCAATTTTTAGGGCACTTAGGAAGACAAATTAAATATTCTAATTTCACTATTCCATGGAATTTTTCGTGATCTTGACCATAATGCAACAAAATATAAAACTTTCAATTTTTAGCGCACTTAGGAAGACAAATTAATTTTCTAATTTTACAATCCCGTGCAGTTTTTCGTGATCTTGGCAATTATACAACACAATATAAAACTTTCAATTTTTAGGGCACTTTAGAAAGACAAATTAAATATTCTAATTTCACTATTCCATGGAATTTTTCGTGATCTTGACCATTATGAAACAAAATATAAAACTTTCAATTTTTAGGGCACTTAGGAAGACAAATTAAATATTCTAATTTCACTATTCCATGGAATTTTTCGTGATCTTGACCATTATGCAACAAAATATAAAACTTTCAATTTTTAGGGCACTTAGGAAGACTAATTAATATTCTAATTTTACAATCCCCTGCAGTTTTTCGTGATCTTGGCAATTATGCAACACAATATAAAACTTTCAATTTTTAGGGCACTTTAGAAAGACAAATTAAATATTCTAATTTCACTATTCCATGGAATTTTTCGTGATCTTGACCATTATGCAACAAAATATAAAACTTTCAATTTTTAGGGCACTTAGGAAGACAAATTAAATATTCTAATTTCACTATTCCATGGAATTTTTCGTGATCTTGACCATTATGCAACAAAATATAAAACTTTCAATTTTTAGGGCACTTAGGAAGACTAATTAATATTCTAATTTTACAATCCCCTGCAGTTTTTCGTGATCTTGGCAATTATGCAACACAATATAAAACTTTCAATTTTTAGGGCACCTTAGAAAGACAAATTACATATTCTAATTTCACTATTCCATGGAATTTTTCGTGATCTTGACCATTATGCAACAAAATATAAAACTTTCAATTTTTAGGGCACTTAGGAAGACAAATTAAATATTCTAATTTCACTATTCCATGGAATTTTTCGTGATCTTGACCATTATGCAACAAAATATAAAACTTTCAATTTTTAGCGCACTTAGGAAGACAAATTAATTTTCTAATTTTACAATCCCGTGCAGTTTTTCGTGATCTTGGCAATTATGCAACAAAATATAAAACTTTCAATTTTTAGGGCACTTTAGAAAGACAAATTAAATATTCTAATTTCACTATCCCATGCAGTTTTTCGTGAACTTGACAATTATGCAACAAAATATAAAACTTTCAATTTTTAGGGCACTTTGGTAAGACAAATTAAATATTCTAATTTCACTATTCCATGCAATTTTTCGTGAACTTCACAATTATGCAACAAAATATAAAACTTTCAATTTTTAGGGCACTTAGGAAGACAAATTAAATATTCTAATTTCACTATTCCATGGAATTTTTCGTGATCTTGACCATTATGCAACAAAATATAAAACTTTCAATTTTTAGCGCACTTAGGAAGACAAATTAATTTTCTAATTTTACAATCCCGTGCAGTTTTTCGTGATCTTGGCAATTATGCAACAAAATATAAAACTTTCAATTTTTAGGGCACTTAGGAAGACTAATTAATATTCTAATTTTACAATCCCCTGCAGTTTTTCGTGATCTTGGCAATTATGCAACACAATATAAAACTTTCAATTTTTAGGGCACCTTAGAAAGACAAATTACATATTCTAATTTCACTATTCCATGGAATTTTTCGTGATCTTGACCATTATGCAACAAAATATAAAACTTTCAATTTTTAGGGCACTTAGGAAGACAAATTAAATATTCTAATTTCACTATTCCATGGAATTTTTCGTGATCTTGACCATTATGCAACAAAATATAAAACTTTCAATTTTTAGCGCACTTAGGAAGACAAATTAATTTTCTAATTTTACAATCCCGTGCAGTTTTTCGTGATCTTGGCAATTATGCAACAAAATATAAAACTTTCAATTTTTAGGGCACTTTAGAAAGACAAATTAAATATTCTAATTTCACTATCCCATGCAGTTTTTCGTGAACTTGACAATTATGCAACAAAATATAAAACTTTCAATTTTTAGGGCACTTTGGTAAGACAAATTAAATATTCTAATTTCACTATTCCATGCAATTTTTCGTGAACTTCACAATTATGCAACAAAATATAAAACTTTCAATTTTTAGGGCACTTAGGAAGACAAATTAAATATTCTAATTTCACTATTCCATGGAATTTTTCGTGATCTTGACCATTATGCAACAAAATATAAAACTTTCAATTTTTAGCGCACTTAGGAAGACAAATTAATTTTCTAATTTTACAATCCCGTGCAGTTTTTCGTGATCTTGGCAATTATGCAACAAAATATAAAACTTTCAATTTTTACGGCACTTTAGAAAGACAAATTAAATATTCTAATTTCACTATCCCATGCAGTTTTTCGTGAACTTGACAATTATGCAACAAAATATAAAACTTTCAATTTTTAGGGCACTTTGGTAAGACAAATTAAATATTCTAATTTCACTATTCCATGCAATTTTTCGTGAACTTCACAATTATGCAACAAAATATAAAACTTTCAATTTTTAGGGCACTTAGGAAGACAAATTAAATATTCTAATTTCACTATTCCATGGAATTTTTCGTGATCTTGACCATTATGCAACAAAATATAAAACTTTCAATTTTTAGCGCACTTAGGAAGACAAATTAATTTTCTAATTTTACAATCCCGTGCAGTTTTTCGTGATCTTGGCAATTATGCAACAAAATATAAAACTTTCAATTTTTAGGGCACTTTAGAAAGACTAATTAAATATTCTAATTTCACTATCCCATGCAGTTTTTCGTGAACTTGACAATTATGCAACAAAATATAAAACTTTCAATTTTTAGGGCACTTAGGAAGACAAATTAAATATTCTAATTTCACTATTCCATGGAATTTTTCGTGATCTTGACCATTATGCAACAAAATATAAAACTTTCAATTTTTAGCGCACTTAGGAAGACAAATTAATTTTCTAATTTTACAATCCCGTGCAGTTTTTCGTGATCTTGGCAATTATGCAACAAAATATAAAACTTTCAATTTTTAGGGCACTTTAGAAAGACTAATTAAATATTCTAATTTCACTATCCCATGCAGTTTTTCGTGAACTTGACAATTATGCAACAAAATATAAAACTTTCAATTTTTAGGGCACTTAGGAAGACAAATTAAATATTCTAATTTCACTATTCCATGGAATTTTTCGTGATCTTGACCATTATGCAACAAAATATAAAACTTTCAATTTTTAGCGCACTTAGGAAGACAAATTAATTTTCTAATTTTACAATCCCGTGCAGTTTTTCGTGATCTTGGCAATTATGCAACAAAATATAAAACTTTCAATTTTTAGGGCACTTTAGAAAGACTAATTAAATATTCTAATTTCACTATCCCATGCAGTTTTTCGTGAACTTGACAATTATGCAACAAAATATAAAACTTTCAATTTTTAGGGCACTTAGGAAGACAAATTAAATATTCTAATTTCACTATTCCATGGAATTTTTCGTGATCTTGACCATTATGCAACAAAATATAAAACTTTCAATTTTTAGGGCACTTAGGAAGACTAATTAATTTTCTAATTTTACAATCCCCTGCAGTTTTTCGTGATCTTGGCAATTATGCAACACAATATAAAACTTTCAATTTTTAGGGCACTTTAGAAAGACAAATGAAATATTCTAATTTCACTATTCCATGGAATTTTTCGTGATCTTGACCATTATGCAACAAAATATAAAACTTTCAATTTTTAGGGCACTTAGGAAGACAAATTAAATATTCTAATTTTACTATCCCATGGAATTTTTCGTGATCTTGACCATTATGCAACAAAATATAAAACTTTCAATTTTTAGGGCACTTAGGAAGACAAATTAAATATTCTAATTTCACTATTCCATGGAATTTTTCGTGATCTTGACCATTATGCAACAAAATATAAAATTTTCAATTTTTAGCGCACTTAGGAAGACAAATTAATTTTCTAATTTTACAATCCCGTGCAGTTTTTCGTGATCTTGGCAATTATGCAACAAAATATAAAACTTTCAATTTTTAGGGCACTTTAGAAAGACAAATTAAATATTCTAATTTCACTATCCCATGCAGTTTTTCGTGAACTTGACAATTATGCAACAAAATATAAAACTTTCAATTTTTAGGGCACTTTGGTAAGACAAATTAAATATTCTAATTTCACTATTCCATGCAATTTTTCGTGAACTTCACAATTATGCAACAAAATATAAAACTTTCAATTTTTAGGGCACTTAGGAAGACAAATTAAATATTCTAATTTCACTATTCCATGGAATTTTTCGTGATCTTGACCATTATGCAACAAAATATAAAACTTTCAATTTTTAGGGCACTTAGGAAGACTAATTAATTTTCTAATTTTACAATCCCCTGCAGTTTTTCGTGATCTTGGCAATTATGCAACACAATATAAAACTTTCAATTTTTAGGGCACTTTAGAAAGACAAATGAAATATTCTAATTTCACTATTCCATGGAATTTTTCGTGATCTTGACCATTATGCAACAAAATATAAAACTTTCAATTTTTAGGGCACTTAGGAAGACAAATTAAATATTCTAATTTTACTATCCCATGGAATTTTTCGTGATCTTGACCATTATGCAACAAAATATAAAACTTTCAATTTTTAGGGCACTTTAGAAAGACAAATTAAATATTCTAATTTCACTATCCCATGCAGTTTTTCGTGAACTTGACAATTATGCAACAAAATATAAAACTTTCAATTTTTAGGGCACTTAGGAAGACAAATTAAATATTCTAATTTCACTATTCCATGGAATTTTTCGTGATCTTGACCATTATGCAACAAAATATAAAACTTTCAATTTTTAGCGCACTTAGGAAGACAAATTAATTTTCTAATTTTACAATCCCGTGCAGTTTTTCGTGATCTTGGCAATTATGCAACAAAATATAAAACTTTCAATTTTTAGGGCACTTTAGAAAGACTAATTAAATATTCTAATTTCACTATCCCATGCAGTTTTTCGTGAACTTGACAATTATGCAACAAAATATAAAACTTTCAATTTTTAGGGCACTTAGGAAGACAAATTAAATATTCTAATTTCACTATTCCATGTAATTTTTCGTGATCTTGACCATTATGCAACAAAATATAAAACTTTCAATTTTTAGCGCACTTAGGAAGACAAATTAATTTTCTAATTTTACAATCCCGTGCAGTTTTTCGTGATCTTGGCAATTATGCAACAAAATATAAAACTTTCAATTTTTAGGGCACTTTAGAAAGACTAATTAAATATTCTAATTTCACTATCCCATGCAGTTTTTCGTGAACTTGACAATTATGCAACAAAATATAAAACTTTCAATTTTTAGGGCACTTAGGAAGACAAATTAAATATTCTAATTTCACTATTCCATGGAATTTTTCGTGATCTTGACCATTATGCAACAAAATATAAAACTTTCAATTTTTAGGGCACTTAGGAAGACTAATTAATTTTCTAATTTTACAATCCCCTGCAGTTTTTCGTGATCTTGGCAATTATGCAACACAATATAAAACTTTCAATTTTTAGGGCACTTTAGAAAGACAAATGAAATATTCTAATTTCACTATTCCATGGAATTTTTCGTGATCTTGACCATTATGCAACAAAATATAAAACTTTCAATTTTTAGGGCACTTAGGAAGACAAATTAAATATTCTAATTTTACTATCCCATGGAATTTTTCGTGATCTTGACCATTATGCAACAAAATATAAAACTTTCAATTTTTAGGGCACTTAGGAAGACAAATTAAATATTCTAATTTCACTATTCCATGGAATTTTTCGTGATCTTGACCATTATGCAACAAAATATAAAATTTTCAATTTTTAGCGCACTTAGGAAGACAAATTAATTTTCTAATTTTACAATCCCGTGCAGTTTTTCGTGATCTTGGCAATTATGCAACAAAATATAAAACTTTCAATTTTTAGGGCACTTTAGAAAGACAAATTAAATATTCTAATTTCACTATCCCATGCAGTTTTTCGTGATCTTGACAATTATGCAACAAAATATAAAACTTTCAATTTTTAGGGCACTTTGGTAAGACAAATTAAATATTCTAATTTCACTATTCCATGCAATTTTTCGTGAACTTCACAATTATGCAACAAAATATAAAACTTTCAATTTTTAGGGCACTTAGGAAGACAAATTAAATATTCTAATTTCACTATTCCATGGAATTTTTCGTGATCTTGACCATTATGCAACAAAATATAAAACTTTCAATTTTTAGGGCACTTAGGAAGACTAATTAATTTTCTAATTTTACAATCCCCTGCAGTTTTTCGTGATCTTGGCAATTATGCAACACAATATAAAACTTTCAATTTTTAGGGCACTTTAGAAAGACAAATGAAATATTCTAATTTCACTATTCCATGGAATTTTTCGTGATCTTGACCATTATGCAACAAAATATAAAACTTTCAATTTTTAGGGCACTTAGGAAGACAAATTAAATATTCTAATTTTACTATCCCATGGAATTTTTCGTGATCTTGACCATTATGCAACAAAATATAAAACTTTCAATTTTTAGGGCACTTTAGAAAGACAAATTAAATATTCTAATTTCACTATCCCATGCAGTTTTTCGTGAACTTGACAATTATGCAACAAAATATAAAACTTTCAATTTTTAGGGCACTTTGGTAAGACAAATTAAATATTCTAATTTCACTATTCCATGCAATTTTTCGTGAACTTCACAATTATGCAACAAAATATAAAACTTTCAATTTTTAGGGCACTTAGGAAGACAAATTAAATATTCTAATTTCACTATTCCATGGAATTTTTCGTGATCTTGACCATTATGCAACAAAATATAAAACTTTCAATTTTTAGCGCACTTAGGAAGACAAATTAATTTTCTAATTTTACAATCCCGTGCAGTTTTTCGTGATCTTGGCAATTATGCAACAAAATATAAAACTTTCAATTTTTAGGGCACTTTAGAAAGACTAATTAAATATTCTAATTTCACTATCCCATGCAGTTTTTCGTGAACTTGACAATTATGCAACAAAATATAAAACTTTCAATTTTTAGGGCACTTAGGAAGACAAATTAAATATTCTAATTTCACTATTCCATGGAATTTTTCGTGATCTTGACCATTATGCAACAAAATATAAAACTTTCAATTTTTAGCGCACTTAGGAAGACAAATTAATTTTCTAATTTTACAATCCCGTGCAGTTTTTCGTGATCTTGGCAATTATGCAACAAAATATAAAACTTTCAATTTTTAGGGCACTTTAGAAAGACTAATTAAATATTCTAATTTCACTATCCCATGCAGTTTTTCGTGAACTTGACAATTATGCAACAAAATATAAAACTTTCAATTTTTAGGGCACTTAGGAAGACAAATTAAATATTCTAATTTCACTATTCCATGGAATTTTTCGTGATCTTGACCATTATGCAACAAAATATAAAACTTTCAATTTTTAGCGCACTTAGGAAGACAAATTAATTTTCTAATTTTACAATCCCGTGCAGTTTTTCGTGATCTTGGCAATTATGCAACAAAATATAAAACTTTCAATTTTTAGGGCACTTTAGAAAGACTAATTAAATATTCTAATTTCACTATCCCATGCAGTTTTTCGTGAACTTGACAATTATGCAACAAAATATAAAACTTTCAATTTTTAGGGCACTTAGGAAGACAAATTAAATATTCTAATTTCACTATTCCATGGAATTTTTCGTGATCTTGGCCATTATGCAACAAAATATAAAACTTTCAATTTTTAGCGCACTTAGGAAGACAAATTAATTTTCTAATTTTACAATCCCGTGCAGTTTTTCGTGATCTTGGCAATTATGCAACAAAATATAAAACTTTCAATTTTTAGGGCACTTTAGAAAGACTAATTAAATATTCTAATTTCACTATCCCATGCAGTTTTTCGTGAACTTGACAATTATGCAACAAAATATAAAACTTTCAATTTTTAGGGCACTTAGGAAGACAAATTAAATATTCTAATTTCACTATTCCATGGAATTTTTCGTGATCTTGACCATTATGCAACAAAATATAAAACTTTCAATTTTTAGCGCACTTAGGGAGACAAATTAATTTTCTAATTTTACAATCCCGTGCAGTTTTTCGTGATCTTGGCAATTATGCAACAAAATATAAAACTTTCAATTTTTAGGGCACTTTAGAGAGACAAATTAAATATTCTAATTTCACTATCCCATGCAGTTTTTCGTGAACTTGACAATTATGCAACAAAATATAAAACTTTCAATTTTTAGGGCACTTTAGAAAGACAAATTAAATATTCTAATTTCACTATTCCATGGAATTTTTCGTGATCTTGACCATTATGGAACAAAATATAAAACTTTCAATTTTTAGGGCACTTAGGAAGACTAATTAATTTTCTAATTTTACAATCCCGTGCAGTTTTTCGTGATCTTGGCAATTATGCAACACAATATAAAACTTTCAATTTTTAGGGCACTTTAGAAAGACAAATTAAATATTCTAATTTCACTATTCCATGGAATTTTTCGTGATCTTGACCATTATGCAACAAAATATAAAACTTTCAATTTTTAGGGCACTTAGGAAGACTAATTAATTTTCTAAATTTACAATCCCGTGCAGTTTTTCGTGATCTTGGCAATTATGCAACACAATATAAAACTTTCAATTTTTAGGGCACTTTAGAAAGACAAATTAAATATTCTAATTTCACTATTCCATGGAATTTTTCGTGATCTTGACCATTATGCAACAAAATATAAAACTTTCAATTTTTAGGGCACTTAGGAAGACTAATTAATTTTCTAATTTTACAATCCCGTGCAGTTTTTCGTGATCTTGGCAATTATGCAACACAATATAAAACTTTCAATTTTTAGGGCACTTTAGAAAGACAAATTAAATATTCTAATTTCACTATTCCATGGAATTTTTCGTGATCTTGACCATTATGCAACAAAATATAAAACTTTCAATTTTTAGGGCACTTAGGAAGACTAATTAATTTTCTAAATTTACAATCCCGTGCAGTTTTTCGTGATCTTGGCAATTATGCAACACAATATAAAACTTTCAATTTTTAGGGCACTTTAGAAAGACAAATTAAATATTCTAATTTCACTATTCCATGGAATTTTTCGTGATCTTGACCATTATGCAACAAAATATAAAACTTTCAATTTTTAGGGCACTTAGGAAGACTAATTAATTTTCTAATTTTACAATCCCGTGCAGTTTTTCGTGATCTTGGCAATTATGCAACACAATATAAAACTTTCAATTTTTAGGGCACTTTAGAAAGACAAATTAAATATTCTAATTTCACTATTCCATGGAATTTTTCGTGATCTTGACCATTATGCAACAAAATATAAAACTTTCAATTTTTAGGGCACTTAGGAAGACTAATTAATTTTCTAATTTTACAATCCCGTGCGGTTTTTCGTGATCTTGGCAATTATGCAACACAATATAAAACTTTCAATTTTTAGGGCACTTTAGAAAGACAAATTAAATATTCTAATTTCACTATTCCATGGAATTTTTCGTGATCTTGACCATTATGCAACAAAATATAAAACTTTCAATTTTTAGGGCACTTAGGAAGACTAATTAATTTTTTAAATTTACAATCCCGTGCAGTTTTTCGTGATCTTGGCAATTATGCAACACAATATAAAACTTTCAATTTTTAGGGCACTTTAGAAAGACAAATTAAATATTCTAATTTCACTATTCCATGGAATTTTTCGTGATCTTGACCATTATGCAACAAAATATAAAACTTTCAATTTTTAGGGCACTTAGGAAGACTAATTAATTTTCTAATTTTACAATCCCGTGCAGTTTTTCGTGATCTTGGCAATTATGCAACACAATATAAAACTTTTAATTTTTAGGGCACTTTAGAAAGACAAATTAAATATTCTAATTTCACTATTCCATGGAATTTTTCGTGATCTTGACCATTATGCAACAAAATATAAAACTTTCAATTTTTAGGGCACTTAGGAAGACTAATTAATTTTCTAATTTTACAATCCCCTGCAGTTTTTCGTGATCTTGGCAATTATGCAACACAATATAAAACTTTCAATTTTTAGGGCAGTTTAGAAAGACAAATTAAATATTCTAATTTCACTATTCCATGGAATTTTTCGTGATCTTGACCATTATGCAACAAAATATAAAACTTTCAATTTTTAGGGCACTTAGGAAGACAAATTAAATATTCTAATTTTACTATCCCATGGAATTTTTCGTGATCTTGACCATTATGCAACAAAATATAAAACTTTCAATTTTTAGGGCACTTAGGAAGACAAATTAAATATTCTAATTTCTCTATCCCATGCAGTTTTTCGTGAACTTGACAATTATGCAACAAAATATAAAACTTTCAATTTTTAGGGCACTTTGGTAAGACAAATTAAATATTCTAATATCACTATCCCATGCAATTTTTCGTGAACTTCACAATTATGCAACAAAATATAAAACTTTCAATTTTTAGGGCACTTAGGAAGACAAATTAAATATTCTAATTTTACTATCCCATGGAATTTTTCGTGATCTTGACCATTATGCAACAAAATATAAAACTTTCAATTTTTAGGGCACTTTAGAAAGACTAATTAAATATTCTAATTTCACTATCCCATGCAGTTTTTCGTGAACTTGACAATTATGCAACAAAATATAAAACTTTCAATTTTTAGGGCACTTAGGAAGACAAATTAAATATTCTAATTTCACTATTCCATGGAATTTTTCGTGATCTTGACCATTATGCAACAAAATATAAAACTTTCAATTTTTAGCGCACTTAGGAAGACAAATTAATTTTCTAATTTTACAATCCCGTGCAGTTTTTCGTGATCTTGGCAATTATGCAACAAAATATAAAACTTTCAATTTTTAGGGCACTTTAGAAAGACTAATTAAATATTCTAATTTCACTATCCCATGCAGTTTTTCGTGAACTTGACAATTATGCAACAAAATATAAAACTTTCAATTTTTAGGGCACTTAGGAAGACAAATTAAATGTTCTAATTTCACTATTCCATGGAATTTTTCGTGATCTTGACCATTATGCAACAAAATATAAAACTTTCAATTTTTAGCGCACTTAGGAAGACAAATTAATTTTCTAATTTTACAATCCCGTGCAGTTTTTCGTGATCTTGGCAATTATGCAACAAAATATAAAACTTTCAATTTTTAGGGCACTTTAGAAAGACAAATTAAATATTCTAATTTCACTATCCCATGCAGTTTTTCGTGAACTTGACAATTATGCAACAAAATATAAAACTTTCAATTTTTAGGGCACTTAGGAAGACAAATTAAATATTCTAATTTTACTATCCCATGGAATTTTTCGTGATCTTGGCCATTATGCAACAAAATATAAAACTTTCAATTTTTAGGGCACTTAGGAAGACTAATTAATTTTCTAATTTTACAATCCCGTGCAGTTTTTCGTGATCTTGGCAATTATGCAACAAAATATAAAACTTTCAATTTTTAGGGCACTTTAGAAAGACAAATTAAATATTCTAATTTCACTATCCCATGAATTTTTTCGTGATTTTTTTTTTTTTTTTTTTTTTTTTTTTTTCGTTTTTTTTTTTTTTTTCGTTTTTCGTGAAAAAAGGTCCACAATCGACCTCATACTAGCTAAAAACATGACTAACGTGACAAGACCGAAAACTAAAGCAAAACTATCGTCGGATCACAATATTGTCCAATTCCGTATTGAAGGAATTGAAAAAAACGTTAATAATAGACGATTCACAAGCTTTAAAGACACAGACTGGACTAAATTTCGGCGAAGGCTTGATGAACTAATTGAAATAAACAATAACATAGACAGCACAGACGAAATAGACATTGAAGTTCAAAAACTGACCAGAAACGTGACAATAGCTAAAATCGAAAATTCCACCACCATAACAGCAAATAACACCAAATATCTGTTTCCAGAAGACATTCAATTATTAATTCAGGACAGAAACTGGAATCGTAAACGATGGCAACAAACAGCTGACATACAGTACAAAAACATAATGATCGACTTAAATAAACAAGTACAGGACAAAATAATACAATACAAGAACAACACCTGGAACAACTTACTAACATCGTTAAAACCAAACGACAATACTCTTTGGAAATTGACGAAAAACTTAAGAAAAACGTACGAGCCAATTCCAGCTTTACGTAACAATAACTTGATTGCAATGACGGATCTTGAAAAAGCCGAACTTTTAACGCACACTTTTCAGAAAGTACATACACTAGATGGGAATGATACCGCTGAACAAACCCAAATTAAAACCGATGTACTTGACTTTACAAGCAAACAGTATGACATTAGCCAACGACAATACGAAAAACTAATTACAAGCCCAACTGAACTTCGACTACACATTAAAACGCTACCAAATAACAAAACTCCAGGACCTGATAAAATTGAAAACAAAATTATTAAAAACTTTTCAATGAAAGCTGTTGTGCAGCTGACTTACATTATAAATGCCATTTTTAAGCAGCAATACTTTCCTCAGGCCTGGAAAGAAGGACTGACAGTACCAATTAAAAAACCAAACAAAAACGCCACTGATCCAACCAGCTACCGACCAATAACACTACTGAATACTATGGCTAAACTGACCGAGAAAATTATACTTAACAGACTAATAACTGAAGAATCGAAATTAAAAATTACAAACCCTTATCAGTTCGGGTTCACTCCTGGCCATAACACGACTTTACAAGTGGCCAGAATTGTTAATGATATAATAACAAATTACAACAAGGATAACGTTACGGTATTGACACTGCTCGACATTGAAAAAGCCTTCGATCGAACTTGGACTGACGGATTAATTTACAAAATGATACATTACAAATTCACTAAACATCTTACGAAACTCATATATTCTTACTTGACTGGCAGAACCATGAAAGTGAAAGTGAACGAAACTATTTCGACAGCCAAGACTATTCAGGTTGGAGTACCCCAGGGTTCGGTACTAGCACCTAAAATATTCAACCTTTACGTAAACGATATACCAACATTTACAAAGACAAAGCTGGCCCTGTACGCGGATGACACAGCTATTTATGCCCACTCATTTAGCGCCCAGGTAGCTAGCAAACAAACTCAAATTCACTTAGACATAATCAGACGATACTTCGACAGATGGAAGATTCGACTGAACGCTGGAAAGACAGAAACCATTGTTTTTGCCAGAAAACGAACAAATCATAGAGTCTTCCAACCTTTGATCATTGACGGGCGACAAACTAAACCAACAACGACAGTGAAATATCTTGGGGTGACTATGGACTCAAGACTAAATTTCGACGCCCACTTACAAAGACGAAGGCAACTGGCTTATGCCGCAATGCGAAAGATCTATCCTCTGATGAAGGGGAGGGAAATGAGCTCAGCGAATAAATTGATTATTTACAAAAGTCTACTAAGACCAATAATAACATACGCGTGCCCTGCATGGGCTGGTGTGTCAAAGACCAGACTACGACCACTGCAGGTTTACCAAAATCGCTGCCTCCGGCTTATCACAGGATTAGATCGATTCACGAGACTGACAACACTGCACGAAGAGACCAACATAGAATTTTTAAAAGACCATATAACGAGACTGTCTGACAAGTTTTACGCTAAACAAATTAAAACTAACGACATCACCAGAGACATTACCAAAGACAACACAAGACGTAAATACAAATTACAATTTCAAAACTTACCGACATTTAACAGGTGACAACAAAATAATAACGACAACCAATAGCTGCAACGCCTTTGTAAATACATAGGACCCAATGATTAACAAAATCGCAAACACAAGCAGAAATTATTATTATTATTTTTTTTTTTTCCACAAGATTATTTTTAGTTAGTATGTGTCGTCATTAATTCTTTTATTTATTTGTCTGTTTATTTATTAATTCTGTTATTTTGAATTTTTAAGATCCATTAAATATTTTAAGTTGGTTTTTAAATGCTTTTCCAACAAATATAAAAAACGCTAAATATACCAATTGAACGACAATTTAAAATATAAAATAAATTCATTATGCCGAATTTTTTATAAACCAACAGGTTAAAATATCTAAACTGGAGATATGTGTAAACATGAGGGGCTCCAAACAAAAGACAATTATAAAATGTGGGATAAACAACTGCATTGTGTTAGTGTTTTATCTTGCATCAATTGTAAAATTGATAATTTTGAATAAAATTGTTTTTGATTTGATTTGAAATATTCTAATTTTACTATCCCATGGAATTTTTCGTGATCTTGACCATTATGCAACAAAATATAAAACTTTCAATTTTTAGCGCACTTAGGAAGACAAATTAATTTTCTAATTTTACAATCCCGTGCAGTTATTCGTGATCTTGGCAATTATGCAACAAAATATAAAACTTTCAATTTTTAGGGCACTTTAGAAAGACTAATTAAATATTCTAATTTCACTATCCCATGCAGTTTTTCGTGAACTTGACAATTATGCAACAAAATATAAAACTTTCAATTTTTAGGGCACTTAGGAAGACAAATTAAATATTCTAATTTCACTATTCCATGGAATTTTTCGTGATCTTGACCATTATGCAACAAAATATAAAACTTTCAATTTTTAGCGCACTTAGGAAGACAAATTAATTTTCTAATTTTACAATCCCGTGCAGTTTTTCGTGATCTTGGCAATTATGCAACAAAATATAAAACTTTCAATTTTTAGGGCACTTTAGAAAGACTAATTAAATATTCTAATTTCACTATCCCATGCAGTTTTTCGTGAACTTGACAATTATGCAACAAAATATAAAACTTTCAATTTTTAGGGCACTTAGGAAGACAAATTAAATATTCTAATTTTACGATCCCATGGAATTTTTCGTGATCTTGGCCATTATGCAACAAAATATAAAACTTTCAATTTTTAGGGCACTTAGGAAGACTAATTAATTTTCTAATTTTACAATCCCGTGCAGTTTTTCGTGATCTTGGCAATTATGCAACACAATATAAAACTTTCAAATTTTAGGGCACTTAGGAAGATAAATTAAATATTTTAAATTTACTATCCCATGGAATTTTTCGTGATCTTGACAATTATGCAACAAAATATAAAACTTTCAATTTTTAGCGCACTTAGGAAGACAAATTAATTTTCTAATTTTACAATCCCGTGCAGTTTTTGGTGATCTTGGCAATTATGCTACAAAATATAAAACTTTCAATTTTTAGGGCACTTAGGAAGACTAATTAATTTTCTAATTTTACAATCCCGTGCAGTTTTTCGTGATCTTGGCAATTATGCAACACAATATAAAACTTTCAATTTTTAGGGCACTTTAGAAAGACAAATTAAATATTCTAATTTCACTATTCCATGGAATTTTTCGTGATCTTGACCATTATGCAACAAAATATAAAACTTTCAATTTTTAGGGCATTTAGGGAGACAAATTAATTTTCTAATTTTACAATCCCGTGCAGTTTTCGGTGATCTTGGCAATTATGCTACAAAATATAAAACTTTCAATTTTTAGGGCATTTAGGGAGACAAATTAATTTTCTAATTTTACAATCCCGTGCAGTTTTTGGTGATCTTGGCAATTATGCAACAAAATATAAAACTTTCAATTTTTAGGGCACTTTAGAAAGACAAATTAAATATTCTAATTTCACTATCCCATGCAATTTTTCGTGAACTTCACAATTATGCAACAAAATATAAAACTTTCAATTTTTAGGGCACTTAGGAAGACAAATTAAATATTCTAATTTTACTATCCCATGGAATTTTTCGTGATCTTGACCATTATGCAACAAAATATAAAACTTTCAATTTTTAGGGCCCTTAGGAAGACAAATTAAATATTCTAATTTCACTATTCCATGGAATTTTTCGTGATCTTGACCATTATGCAACAAAATATAAAACTTTCAATTTTTAGCGCACTTAGGAAGACAAATTAATTTTCTAATTTTACAATCCCGTGCAGTTTTTCGTGATCTTGGCAATTATGCAACAAAATATAAAACTTTCAATTTTTAGGGCACTTTAGAAAGACTAATTAAATATTCTAATTTCACTATCCCATGCAGTTTTTCGTGATCTTGACAATTATGCAACAAAATATAAAACTTTCAATTTTTAGGGCACTTAGGAAGACAAATTAAATATTCTAATTTCACTATTCCATGGAATTTTTCGTGATCTTGACCATTATGCAACAAAATATAAAACTTTCAATTTTTAGCGCACTTAGGAAGACAAATTAATTTTCTAATTTTACAATCCCGTGCAGTTTTTCGTGATCTTGGCAATTATGCAACAAAATATAAAACTTTCAATTTTTAGGGCACTTTAGAAAGACAAATTAAATATTCTAATTTCACTATCCCATGCAATTTTTCGTGAACTTCACAATTATGCAACAAAATATAAAACTTTCAATTTTTAGGGCACTTAGGAAGACAAATTAAATATTCTAATTTTACTATCCCATGGAATTTTTCGTGATCTTGACCATTATGCAACAAAATATAAAACTTTCAATTTTTAGGGCACTTTAGAAAGACTAATTAAATATTCTAATTTCACTATCCCATGCAGTTTTTCGTGAACTTGACAATTATGCAACAAAATATAAAACTTTCAATTTTTAGGGCACTTAGGAAGACAAATTAAATATTCTAATTTCACTATTCCATGGAATTTTTCGTGATCTTGACCATTATGCAACAAAATATAAAACTTTCAATTTTTAGCGCACTTAGGAAGACAAATTAATTTTCTAATTTTACAATCCCGTGCAGTTTTTCGTGATCTTGGCAATTATGCAACAAAATATAAAACTTTCAATTTTTAGGGCACTTTAGAAAGACAAATTAAATATTCTAATTTCACTATCCCATGCAGTTTTTCGTGAACTTGACAATTATGCAACAAAATATAAAACTTTCAATTTTTAGGGCACTTAGGAAGACAAACTAAATATTCTAATTTTACTATCCCATGGAATTTTTCGTGATCTTGGCCATTATGCAACAAAATATAATACTTTCAATTTTTAGGGCACTTAGGAAGACTAATTAATTTTCTAATTTTACAATCCCGTGCAGTTTTTCGTGATCTTGGCAATTATGCAACAAAATATAAAACTTTCAATTTTTAGGGCACTTTAGAAAGACAAATTAAATATTCTAATTTCACTATCCCATGCAGTTTTTCGTGATCTTGACAATTATGCAACAAAATATAAAACTTTCAATTTTTAGGGCACTTAGGAAGACAAATTAAATATTCTAATTTTACTATCCCATGGAATTTTTCGTGATCTTGGCCATTATGCAACAAAATATAAAACTTTCAATTTTTAGGGCACTTAGGAAGACTAATTAATTTTCTAATTTTACAATCCCGTGCAGTTTTTCGTGATCTTGGCAATTATGCAACACAATATAAAACTTTCAATTTTTAGGGCACTTTAGAAAGACAAATTAAATATTCTAATTTCACTATTCCATGGAATTTTTCGTGATCTTGACCATTATGCAACAAAATATAAAACTTTCAATTTTTAGGGCATTTAGGGAGACAAATTAATTTTCTAATTTTACAATCCCGTGCAGTTTTCGGTGATCTTGGCAATTATGCTACAAAATATAAAACTTTCAATTTTTAGGGCATTTAGGGAGACAAATTAATTTTCTAATTTTACAATCCCGTGCAGTTTTTGGTGATCTTGGCAATTATGCAACAAAATATAAAACTTTCAATTTTTAGGGCACTTTAGAAAGACAAATTAAATATTCTAATTTCACTATCCCATGCAATTTTTCGTGAACTTCACAATTATGCAACAAAATATAAAACTTTCAATTTTTAGGGCACTTAGGAAGACAAATTAAATATTCTAATTTTACTATCCCATGGAATTTTTCGTGATCTTGACCATTATGCAACAAAATATAAAACTTTCAATTTTTAGCGCACTTAGGAAGACAAATTAATTTTCTAATTTTACAATCCCGTGCAGTTATTCGTGATCTTGGCAATTATGCAACAAAATATAAAACTTTCAATTTTTAGGGCACTTTAGAAAGACTAATTAAATATTCTAATTTCACTATCCCATGCAGTTTTTCGTGAACTTGACAATTATGCAACAAAATATAAAACTTTCAATTTTTAGGGCACTTAGGAAGACAAATTAAATATTCTAATTTCACTATTCCATGGAATTTTTCGTGATCTTGACCATTATGCAACAAAATATAAAACTTTCAATTTTTAGCGCACTTAGGAAGACAAATTAATTTTCTAATTTTACAATCCCGTGCAGTTTTTCGTGATCTTGGCAATTATGCAACAAAATATAAAACTTTCAATTTTTAGGGCACTTTAGAAAGACTAATTAAATATTCTAATTTCACTATCCCATGCAGTTTTTCGTGAACTTGACAATTATGCAACAAAATATAAAACTTTCAATTTTTAGGGCACTTAGGAAGATAAATTAAATATTTTAAATTTACTATCCCATGGAATTTTTCGTGATCTTGACAATTATGCAACAAAATATAAAACTTTCAATTTTTAGCGCACTTAGGAAGACAAATTAATTTTCTAATTTTACAATCCCGTGCAGTTTTTGGTGATCTTGGCAATTATGCTACAAAATATAAAACTTTCAATTTTTAGGGCATTTAGGGAGACAAATTAATTTTCTAATTTTACAATCCCGTGCAGTTTTTGGTGATCTTGGCAATTATGCAACAAAATATAAAACTTTCAATTTTTAGGGCACTTTAGAAAGACAAATTAAATATTCTAATTTCACTATCCCATGCAATTTTTCGTGAACTTCACAATTATGCAACAAAATATAAAACTTTCAATTTTTAGGGCACTTAGGAAGACAAATTAAATATTCTAATTTTACTATCCCATGGAATTTTTCGTGATCTTGACCATTATGCAACAAAATATAAAACTTTCAATTTTTAGGGCCCTTAGGAAGACAAATTAAATATTCTAATTTCACTATTCCATGGAATTTTTCGTGATCTTGACCATTATGCAACAAAATATAAAACTTTCAATTTTTAGCGCACTTAGGAAGACAAATTAATTTTCTAATTTTACAATCCCGTGCAGTTTTTCGTGATCTTGGCAATTATGCAACAAAATATAAAACTTTCAATTTTTAGGGCACTTTAGAAAGACTAATTAAATATTCTAATTTCACTATCCCATGCAGTTTTTCGTGATCTTGGCAATTATGCAACAAAATATAAAACTTTCAATTTTTAGGGCACTTAGGAAGACTAATTAATTATTCTAATTTCACTATCCCATGCAGTTTTTCGTGATCTTGACAATTATGCAACAAAATATAAAACTTTCAATTTTTAGGGCACTTAGGAAGACAAATTAAATATTCTAATTTCACTATTCCATGGAATTTTTCGTGATCTTGACCATTATGCAACAAAATATAAAACTTTCAATTTTTAGCGCACTTAGGAAGACAAATTAATTTTCTAATTTTACAATCCCGTGCAGTTTTTCGTGATCTTGGCAATTATGCAACACAATATAAAACTTTCAATTTTTAGGGCACTTTAGAAAGACTAATTAAATATTCTAATTTCACTATCCCATGCAGTTTTTTGTGATCTTGACAATTATGCAACAAAATATAAAACTTTCAATTTTTAGGGCACTTAGGAAGACAAATTAAATATTCTAATTTCACTATTCCATGGAATTTTTCGTGATCTTGGCAATTATGCAACAAAATATAAAACTTTCAATTTTTAGGGCACTTTAGAAAGACAAATTAAATATTCTAATTTCACTATCCCATGCAATTTTTCGTGAACTTCACAATTATGCAACAAAATATAAAACTTTCAATTTTTAGGGCACTTAGGAAGACAAATTAAATATTCTAATTTTACTATCCCATGGAATTTTTCGTGATCTTGACCATTATGCAACAAAATATAAAACTTTCAATTTTTAGGGCCCTTAGGAAGACAAATTAAATATTCTAATTTCACTATTCCATGGAATTTTTCGTGATCTTGACCATTATGCAACAAAATATAAAACTTTCAATTTTTAGCGCACTTAGGAAGACAAATTAATTTTCTAATTTTACAATCCCGTGCAGTTTTTCGTGATCTTGGCAATTATGCAACAAAATATAAAACTTTCAATTTTTAGGGCACTTTAGAAAGACTAATTAAATATTCTAATTTCACTATCCCATGCAGTTTTTCGTGATCTTGACAATTATGCAACAAAATATAAAACTTTCAATTTTTAGGGCACTTAGGAAGTCAAATTAAATATTCTAATTTCACTATTCCATGGAATTTTTCGTGATCTTGACCATTATGCAACAAAATATAAAACTTTCAATTTTTAGCGCACTTAGGAAGACAAATTAATTTTCTAATTTTACAATCCCGTGCAGTTTTTCGTGATCTTGGCAATTATGCAACACAATATAAAACTTTCAATTTTTAGGGCACTTAGGAAGACTAATTAATTTTCTAATTTTACAATCCCGTGCAGTTTTTCGTGATCTTGGCAATTATGCAACACAATATAAAACTTTCAATTTTTAGGGCACTTTAGAAAGACAAATTAAATATTCTAATTTCACTATTCCATGGAATTTTTCGTGATCTTGACCATTATGCAACAAAATATAAAACTTTCAATTTTTAGGGCATTTAGGGAGACAAATTAATTTTCTAATTTTACAATCCCGTGCAGTTTTCGGTGATCTTGGCAATTATGCTACAAAATATAAAACTTTCAATTTTTAGGGCATTTAGGGAGACAAATTAATTTTCTAATTTTACAATCCCGTGCAGTTTTTGGTGAACTTGGCAATTATGCAACAAAATATAAAACTTTCAATTTTTAGGGCACTTTAGAAAGACAAATTAAATATTCTAATTTCACTATCCCATGCAATTTTTCGTGAACTTCACAATTATGCAACAAAATATAAAACTTTCAATTTTTAGGGCACTTAGGAAGACAAATTAAATATTCTAATTTTACTATCCCATGGAATTTTTCGTGATCTTGACCATTATGCAACAAAATATAAATCTTTCAATTTTTAGGGCCCTTAGGAAGACAAATTAAATATTCTAATTTCACTATTCCATGGAATTTTTCGTGATCTTGACCATTATGCAACAAAATATAAAACTTTCAATTTTTAGCGCACTTAGGAAGACAAATTAATTTTCTAATTTTACAATCCCGTGCAGTTTTTCGTGATCTTGGCAATTATGCAACAAAATATAAAACTTTCAATTTTTAGGGCACTTTAGAAAGACTAATTAAATATTCTAATTTCACTATCCCATGCAGTTTTTCGTGAACTTGACAATTATGCAACAAAATATAAAACTTTCAATTTTTAGGGCAATTAGGAAGACAAATTAAATATTCTAATTTCACTATTCCATGGAATTTTTCGTGATCTTGACCATTATGCAACAAAATATAAAACTTTCAATTTTTAGCGCACTTAGGAAGACAAATTAATTTTCTAATTTTACAATCCCGTGCAGTTTTTCGTGATCTTGGCAATTATGCAACACAATATAAAACTTTCAATTTTTAGGGCACTTAGGAAGACTAATTAATTTTCTAATTTTACAATCCCGTGCAGTTTTTCGTGATCTTGGCAATTATGCAACACAATATAAAACTTTCAATTTTTAGGGCACTTTAGAAAGACAAATTAAATATTCTAATTTCACTATTCCATGGAATTTTTCGTGATCTTGACCATTATGCAACAAAATATAAAACTTTCAATTTTTAGGGCATTTAGGGAGACAAATTAATTTTCTAATTTTACAATCCCGTGCAGTTTTCGGTGATCTTGGCAATTATGCTACAAAATATAAAACTTTCAATTTTTAGGGCATTTAGGGAGACAAATTAATTTTCTAATTTTACAATCCCGTGCAGTTTTTGGTGTTCTTGGCAATTATGCAACAAAATATAAAACTTTCAATTTTTAGGGCACTTTAGAAAGACAAATTAAATATTCTAATTTCACTATCCCATGCAATTTTTCGTGAACTTCACAATTATGCAACAAAATATAAAACTTTCAATTTTTAGGGCACTTAGGAAGACAAATTAAATATTCTAATTTTACTATCCCATGGAATTTTTCGTGATCTTGACCATTATGCAACAAAATATAAAACTTTCAATTTTTAGGGCCCTTAGGAAGACAAATTAAATATTCTAATTTCACTATTCCATGGAATTTTTCGTGATCTTGACCATTATGCAACAAAATATAAAACTTTCAATTTTTAGCGCACTTAGGAAGACAAATTAATTTTCTAATTTTACAATCCCGTGCAGTTTTTCGTGATCTTGGCAATTATGCAACAAATTATAAAACTTTCAATTTTTAGGGCACTTTAGAAAGACTAATTAAATATTCTAATTTCACTATCCCATGCAGTTTTTCGTGAACTTGACAATTATGCAACAAAATATAAAACTTTCAATTTTTAGGGCACTTAGGAAGACAAATTAAATATTCTAATTTCACTATTCCATGGAATTTTTCGTGATCTTGACCATTATGCAACAAAATATAAAACTTTCAATTTTTAGCGCACTTAGGAAGACAAATTAATTTTCTAATTTTACAATCCCGTGCAGTTTTTCGTGATCTTGGCAATTATGCAACAAAATATAAAACTTTCAATTTTTAGGGCACTTTAGAAAGACTAATTAAATATTCTAATTTCACTATCCCATGCAGTTTTTCGTGAACTTGACAATTATGCAACAAAATATAAAACTTTCAATTTTTAGGGCACTTAGGAAGACAAATTAAATATTCTAATTTTACGATCCCATGGAATTTTTCGTGATCTTGGCCATTATGCAACAAAATATAAAACTTTCAATTTTTAGGGCACTTTAGAAAGACAAATTAAATATTCTAATTTCACTATCCCATGCAATTTTTCGTGAACTTGACAATTATGCAACAAAATATAAAACTTTCAATTTTTAGGGCACTTTAGAAAGACAAATTAAATATTCTAATTTCACTATCCCATGCAATTTTTCGTGAACTTGACAATTATGTAACAAAATATAAAACTTTCAATTTTTAGGGCACTTTAGAAAGACAAATTAAATATTCTAATTTTACTATCCCATGGAATTTTTCGTGATCTTGACCATTATGCAACAAAATATAAAACTTTCAATTTTTAGGGCACTTTAGAAAGACTAATTAAATATTCTAATTTCACTATCCCATGCAGTTTTTCGTGAACTTGACAATTATGCAACAAAATATAAAACTTTCAATTTTTAGGGCACTTAGGAAGACAAATTAAATATTCTAATTTTACTATCCCATGGAATTTTTCGTGATCTTGACCATTATGCAACAAAATATAAAACTTTCAATTTTTAGGGCACTTTAGAAAGACTAATTAAATATTCTAATTTCACTATCCCATGCAGTTTTTCGTGAACTTGACAATTATGCAACAAAATATAAAACTTTCAATTTTTAGGGCACTTAGGAAGACAAATTAAATATTCTAATTTTACTATCCCATGGAATTTTTCGTGATCTTGACCATTATGCAACAAAATATAAAACTTTCAATTTTTAGGGCACTTTAGAAAGACTAATTAAATATTCTAATTTCACTATCCCATGCAGTTTTTCGTGAACTTGACAATTATGCAACAAAATATAAAACTTTCAATTTTTAGGGCACTTAGGAAGACAAATTAAATATTCTAATTTCACAATTCCATGGAATTTTTCGTGATCTTGACCATTATGCAACAAAATATAAAACTTTCAATTTTTAGCGCACTTAGGAAGACAAATTAATTTTCTAATTTTACAATCCCGTGCAGTTTTTCGTGATCTTGGCAATTATGCAACAAAATATAAAACTTTCAATTTTTAGGGCACTTTAGAAAGACAAATTAAATATTCTAATTTCACTATCCCATGCAGTTTTTCGTGAACTTGACAATTATGCAACAAAATATAAAACTTTCAATTTTTAGGGCACTTAGGAAGACAAACTAAATATTCTAATTATACTATCCCATGGAATTTTTCGTGATCTTGGCCATTATGCAACAAAATATAAAACTTTCAATTTTTAGGGCACTTAGGAAGGCTAATTAATTTTCTAATTTTACAATCCCGTGCAGTTTTTCGTGATCTTGGCAATTATGCAACAAAATATAAAACTTTCAATTTTTAGGGCACTTTAGAAAGACAAATTAAATATTCTAATTTCACTATCCCATGCAGTTTTTCGTGATCTTGACAATTATGCAACAAAATATAAAACTTTCAATTGTTAGGGCACTTAGGAAGACTAATTAATTTTCTAATTTTACAATCCCGTGCAGTTTTTCGTGATCTTGGCAATTATGCAACACAATATAAAACTTTCAATTTTTAGGGCACTTTAGAAAGACAAATTAAATATTCTAATTTCACTATTCCATGGAATTTTTCGTGATCTTGACCATTATGCAACAAAATATAAAACTTTCAATTTTTAGGGCATTTAGGGAGACAAATTAATTTTCTAATTTTACAATCCCGTGCAGTTTTCGGTGATCTTGGCAATTATGCTACAAAATATAAAACTTTCAATTTTTAGGGCATTTAGGGAGACAAATTAATTTTCTAATTTTACAATCCCGTGCAGTTTTTGGTGATCTTGGCAATTATGCAACAAAATATAAAACTTTCAATTTTTAGGGCACTTTAGAAAGACAAATTAAATATTCTAATTTCACTATCCCATGCAATTTTTCGTGAACTTCACAATTATGCAACAAAATATAAAACTTTCAATTTTTAGGGCACTTAGGAAGACAAATTAATTTTCTAATTTTACAATCCCGTGCAGTTATTCGTGATCTTGGCAATTATGCAACAAAATATAAAACTTTCAATTTTTAGCGCACTTAGGAAGACAAATTAATTTTCTAATTTTACAATCCCGTGCAGTTATTCGTGATCTTGGCAATTATGCAACAAAATATAAAACTTTCAATTTTTAGGGCACTTTAGAAAGACTAATTAAATATTCTAATTTCACTATCCCATGCAGTTTTTCGTGAACTTGACAATTATGCAACAAAATATAAAACTTTCAATTTTTAGGGCACTTAGGAAGACAAATTAAATATTCTAATTTCACTATTCCATGGAATTTTTCGTGATCTTGACCATTATGCAACAAAATATAAAACTTTCAATTTTTAGCGCACTTAGGAAGACAAATTAATTTTCTAATTTTACAATCCCGTGCAGTTTTTCGTGATCTTGGCAATTATGCAACAAAATATAAAACTTTCAATTTTTAGGGCACTTTAGAAAGACTAATTAAATATTCTAATTTCACTATCCCATGCAGTTTTTCGTGAACTTGACAATTATGCAACAAAATATAAAACTTTCAATTTTTAGGGCACTTAGGAAGACAAATTAAATATTCTAATTTTACGATCCCATGGAATTTTTCGTGATCTTGGCCATTATGCAACAAAATATAAAACTTTCAATTTTTAGGGCACTTAGGAAGACTAATTAATTTTCTAATTTTACAATCCCGTGCAGTTTTTCGTGATCTTGGCAATTATGCAACACAATATAAAACTTTCAAATTTTAGGGCACTTAGGAAGATAAATTAAATATTTTAAATTTACTATCCCATGGAATTTTTCGTGATCTTGACAATTATGCAACAAAATATAAAACTTTCAATTTTTAGCGCACTTAGGAAGACAAATTAATTTTCTAATTTTACAATCCCGTGCAGTTTTTGGTGATCTTGGCAATTATGCTACAAAATATAAAACTTTCAATTTTTAGGGCACTTAGGAAGACTAATTAATTTTCTAATTTTACAATCCCGTGCAGTTTTTCGTGATCTTGGCAATTATGCAACACAATATAAAACTTTCAATTTTTAGGGCACTTTAGAAAGACAAATTAAATATTCTAATTTCACTATTCCATGGAATTTTTCGTGATCTTGACCATTATGCAACAAAATATAAAACTTTCAATTTTTAGGGCATTTAGGGAGACAAATTAATTTTCTAATTTTACAATCCCGTGCAGTTTTCGGTGATCTTGGCAATTATGCTACAAAATATAAAACTTTCAATTTTTAGGGCATTTAGGGAGACAAATTAATTTTCTAATTTTACAATCCCGTGCAGTTTTTGGTGATCTTGGCAATTATGCAACAAAATATAAAACTTTCAATTTTTAGGGCACTTTAGAAAGACAAATTAAATATTCTAATTTCACTATCCCATGCAATTTTTCGTGAACTTCACAATTATGCAACAAAATATAAAACTTTCAATTTTTAGGGCACTTAGGAAGACAAATTAAATATTCTAATTTTACTATCCCATGGAATTTTTCGTGATCTTGACCATTATGCAACAAAATATAAAACTTTCAATTTTTAGGGCACTTTAGAAAGACTAATTAAATATTCTAATTTCACTATCCCATGCAGTTTTTCGTGAACTTGACAATTATGCAACAAAATATAAAACTTTCAATTTTTAGGGCACTTAGGAAGACAAATTAAATATTCTAATTTTACTATTCAATGGAATTTTTCGTGATCTTGACCATTATGCAACAAAATATAAAACTTTCAATTTTTAGCGCACTTAGGAAGACAAATTAATTTTCTAATTTTACAATCCCGTGCAGTTTTTCGTGATCTTGGCAATTATGCAACAAAATATAAAACTTTCAATTTTTAGGGCACTTTAGAAAGACTAATTAAATATTCTAATTTCACTATCCCATGCAGTTTTTCGTGATCTTGACAATTATGCAACAAAATATAAAACTTTCAATTTTTAGGGCACTTAGGAAGACAAATTAAATATTCTAATTTCACTATTCCATGGAATTTTTCGTGATCTTGACCATTATGCAACAAAATATAAAACTTTCAATTTTTAGCGCACTTAGGAAGACAAATTAATTTTCTAATTTTACAATCCCGTGCAGTTTTTCGTGATCTTGGCAATTATGCAACACTATATAAAACTTTCAATTTTTAGGGCACTTAGGAAGACTAATTAATTTTCTAATTTTACAATCCCGTGCAGTTTTTCGTGATCTTGGCAATTATGCAACACAATATAAAACTTTCAATTTTTAGGGCACTTTAGAAAGACAAATTAAATATTCTAATTTCACTATTCCATGGAATTTTTCGTGATCTTGACCATTATGCAACAAAATATAAAACTTTCAATTTTTAGGGCATTTAGGGAGACAAATTAATTTTCTAATTTTACAATCCCGTGCAGTTTTCGGTGATCTTGGCAATTATGCTACAAAATATAAAACTTTCAATTTTTAGGGCATTTAGGGAGACAAATTAATTTTCTAATTTTACAATCCCGTGCAGTTTTTGGTGGTCTTGGCAATTATGCGACAAAATATAAAACTTTCAATTTTTAGGGCACTTTAGAAAGACAAATTAAATATTCTAATTTTCACTATCCCATGCAATTTTTCGTGAACTTCACAATTATGCAACAAAATATAAAACTTTCAATTTTTAGGGCACTTAGGAAGACAAATTAAATATTCTAATTTTACTATCCCATGGAATTTTTCGTGATCTTGACCATTATGCAACAAAATATAAAACTTTCAATTTTTAGGGCACTTTAGAAAGACTAATTAAATATTCTAATTTCACTATCCCATGCAGTTTTTCGTGAACTTGACAATTATGCAACAAAATATAAAACTTTCAATTTTTAGGGCACTTAGGAAGACAAATTAAATATTCTAATTTTACTATCCCATGGAATTTTTCGTGATCTTGGCCATTATGCAACAAAATATAAAACTTTCAATTTTTAGGGCACTTAGGAAGACTAATTAATTTTCTAATTTTACAATCCCGTGCAGTTTTTTCGTGATCTTGGCAATTATGCAACACAATATAAAACTTTCAATTTTTAGGGCACTTTAGAAAGACAAATTAAATATTCTAATTTCACTATTCCATGGAATTTTTCGTGATCTTGACCATTATGCAACAAAATATAAAACTTTCAATTTTTAGGGCATTTAGGGAGACAAATTAATTTTCTAATTTTACAATCCCGTGCAGTTTTCGGTGATCTTGGCAATTATGCTACAAAATATAAAACTTTCAATTTTTAGGGCATTTAGGGAGACAAATTAATTTTCTAATTTTACAATCCCGTGCAGTTTTTGGTGATCTTGGCAATTATGCAACAAAATATAAAACTTTCAATTTTTAGGGCACTTTAGAAAGACAAATTAAATATTCTAATTTCACTATCCCATGCAATTTTTCGTGAACTTCACAATTATGCAACAAAATATAAAACTTTCAATTTTTAGGGCACTTAGGAAGACAAATTAAATATTCTAATTTTACTATCCCATGGAATTTTTCGTGATCTTGACCATTATGCAACAAAATATAAAACTTTCAATTTTTAGGGCACTTTAGAAAGACTAATTAAATATTCTAATTTCACTATCCCATGCAGTTTTTCGTGAACTTGACAATTATGCAACAAAATATAAAACTTTCAATTTTTAGGGCACTTAGGAAGACAAATTAAATATTCTAATTTTACTATCCCATGGAATTTTTCGTGATCTTGACCATTATGCAACAAAATATAAAACTTTCAATTTTTAGCGCACTTAGGAAGACTAATTAAATATTCTAATTTCACTATCCCATGCAGTTTTTCGTGAACTTGACAATTATGCAACAAAATATAAAACTTTCAATTTTTAGGGCACTTAGGAAGACAAATTAAATATTCTAATTTCACTATTCCATGGAATTTTTCGTGATCTTGACCATTATGCAACAAAATATAAAACTTTCAATTTTTAGCGCACTTAGGAAGACAAATTAATTTTCTAATTTTACAATCCCGTGCAGTTTTTCGTGATCTTGGCAATTATGCAACAAAATATAAAACTTTCAATTTTTAGGGCACTTTAGAAAGACAAATTAAATATTCTAATTTCACTATCCCATGCAGTTTTTCGTGAACTTGACAATTATGCAACAAAATATAAAACTTTCAATTTTTAGGGCACTTAGGAAGACAAACTAAATATTCTAATTTTACTATCCCATGGAATTTTTCGTGATCTTGGCCATTATGCAACAAAATATAAAACTTTCAATTTTTAGGGCACTTAGGAAGACTAATTAATTTTCTAATTTTACAATCCCGTGCAGTTTTTCGTGATCTTGGCAATTATGCAACAAAATATAAAACTTTCAATTTTTAGGGCACTTTAGAAAGACAAATTAAATATTCTAATTTCACTATCCCATGCAGTTTTTCGTGATCTTGACAATTATGCAACAAAATATAAAACTTTCAATTTTTAGGGCACTTAGGAAGACAAATTAAATATTCTAATTTTACTATCCCATGGAATTTTTCGTGATCTTGGCCATTATGCAACAAAATATAAAACTTTCAATTTTTAGGGCACTTAGGAAGACTAATTAATTTTCTAATTTTACAATCCCGTGCAGTTTTTCGTGATCTTGGCAATTATGCAACACAATATAAAACTTTCAATTTTTAGGGCACTTTAGAAAGACAAATTAAATATTCTAATTTCACTATTCCATGGAATTTTTCGTGATCTTGACCATTATGCAACAAAATATAAAACTTTCAATTTTTAGGGCATTTAGGGAGTCAAATTAATTTTCTAATTTTACAATCCCGTGCAGTTTTCGGTGATCTTGGCAATCATGCTACAAAATATAAAACTTTCAATTTTTAGGGCATTTAGGGAGACAAATTAATTTTCTAATTTTACAATCCCGTGCAGTTTTTGGTGATCTTGGCAATTATGCAACAAAATATAAAACTTTCAATTTTTAGGGCACTTTAGAAAGACAAATTAAATATTCTAATTTCACTATCCCATGCAATTTTTCGTGAACTTCACAATTATGCAACAAAATATAAAACTTTCAATTTTTAGGGCACTTAGGAAGACAAATTAAATATTCTAATTTTACTATCCCATGGAATTTTTCGTGATCTTGACCATTATGCAACAAAATATAAAACTTTCAATTTTTAGCGCACTTAGGAAGACAAATTAATTTTCTAATTTTACAATCCCGTGCAGTTATTCGTGATCTTGGCAATTATGCAACAAAATATAAAACTTTCAATTTTTAGGGCACTTTAGAAAGACTAATTAAATATTCTAATTTCACTATCCCATGCAGTTTTTCGTGAACTTGACAATTATGCAACAAAATATAAAACTTTCAATTTTTAGGGCACTTAGGAAGACAAATTAAATATTCTAATTTTACTATCCCATGGAATTTTTCGTGATCATGACCATTATGCAACAAAATATAAAACTTTCAATTTTTAGGGCACTTTAGAAAGACAAATTAAATATTCTAATTTCACTATCCCATGCAGTTTTTCGTGAACTTGACAATTATGCAACAAAATATAAAACTTTCAATTTTTAGGGCACTTAGGAACCCAAATTAAATATTCTAATTTTACTATCCCATGGAATTTTTCGTGATCTTGACCATTATGCAACAAAATATAAAACTTTCAATTTTTAGGGCACTTTAGAAAGACTAATTAAATATTCTAATTTCACTATCCCATGCAGTTTTTCGTGAACTTGACAATTATGCAACAAAATATAAAACTTTCAATTTTTAGGGCACTTAGGAAGACAAATTAAATATTCTAATTTCACTATTCCATGGAATTTTTCGTGATCTTGACCATTATGCAACAAAATATAAAACTTTCAATTTTTAGCGCACTTAGGAAGACAAATTAATTTTCTAATTTTACAATCCCGTGCAGTTTTTCGTGATCTTGGCAATTATGCAACAAAATATAAAACTTTCAATTTTTAGGGCACTTTAGAAAGACAAATTAAATATTCTAATTTCACTATCCCATGCAGTTTTTCGTGAACTTGACAATTATGCAACAAAATATAAAACTTTCAATTTTTAGGGCACTTAGGAAGACAAACTAAATATTCTAATTTTACTATCCCATGGAATTTTTCGTGATCTTGGCCATTATGCAACAAAATATAAAACTTTCAATTTTTAGGGCACTTAGGAAGACTAATTAATTTTCTAATTTTACAATCCCGTGCAGTTTTTCGTGATCTTGGCAATTATGCAACAAAATATAAAACTTTCAATTTTTAGGGCACTTTAGAAAGACAAATTAAATATTCTAATTTCACTATCCCATGCAGTTTTTCGTGATCTTGACAATTATGCAACAAAATATAAAACTTTCAATTTTTAGGGCACTTAGGAAGACAAATTAAATATTCTAATTTTACTATCCCATGGAATTTTTCGTGATCTTGGCCATTATGCAACAAAATATAAAACTTTCAATTTTTAGGGCACTTAGGAAGACTAATTAATTTTCTAATTTTACAATCCCGTGCAGTTTTTCGTGATCTTGGCAATTATGCAACACAATATAAAACTTTCAATTTTTAGGGCACTTTAGAAAGACAAATTAAATATTCTAATTTCACTATTCCATGGAATTTTTCGTGATCTTGACCATTATGCAACAAAATATAAAACTTTCAATTTTTAGGGCATTTAGGGAGACAAATTAATTTTCTAATTTTACAATCCCGTGCAGTTTTCGGTGATCTTGGCAATTATGCTACAAAATATAAAACTTTCAATTTTTAGGGCATTTAGGGAGACAAATTAATTTTCTAATTTTACAATCCCGTGCAGTTTTTGGTGATCTTGGCAATTATGCAACAAAATATAAAACTTTCAATTTTTAGGGCACTTTAGAAAGACAAATTAAATATTCTAATTTCACTATCCCACGCAATTTTTCGTGAACTTCACAATTATGCAACAAAATATAAAACTTTCAATTTTTAGGGCACTTAGGAAGACAAATTAAATATTCTAATTTTACTATCCCATGGAATTTTTCGTGATCTTGACCATTATGCAACAAAATATAAAACTTTCAATTTTTAGCGCACTTAGGAAGACAAATTAATTTTCTAATTTTACAATCCCGTGCAGTTATTCGTGATCTTGGCAATTATGCAACAAAATATAAAACTTTCAATTTTTAGGGCACTTTAGAAAGACTAATTAAATATTCTAATTTCACTATCCCATGCAGTTTTTCGTGAACTTGACAATTATGCAACAAAATATAAAACTTTCAATTTTTAGGGCACTTAGGAAGACAAATTAAATATTCTAATTTCACTATTCCATGGAATTTTTCGTGATCTTGACCATTATGCAACAAAATATAAAACTTTCAATTTTTAGCGCACTTAGGAAGACAAATTAATTTTCTAATTTTACAATCCCGTGCAGTTTTTCGTGATCTTGGCAATTATGCAACAAAATATAAAACTTTCAATTTTTAGGGCACTTTAGAAAGACTAATTAAATATTCTAATTTCACTATCCCATGCAGTTTTTCGTGAACTTGACAATTATGCAACAAAATATAAAACTTTCAATTTTTAGGGCGATTAGGAAGACAAATTAAATATTCTAATTTCACTATTCCATGGAATTTTTCGTGATCTTGACCATTATGCAACAAAATATAAAACTTTCAATTTTTAGCGCACTTAGGAAGACAAATTAATTTTCTAATTTTACAATCCCGTGCAGTTTTTCGTGATCTTGGCAATTATGCAACAAAATATAAAACTTTCAATTTTTAGGGCACTTTAGAAAGACTAATTAAATATTCTAATTTCACTATCCCATGCAGTTTTTCGTGATCTTGACAATTATGCAACAAAATATAAAACTTTCAATTTTTAGGGCACTTAGGAAGACAAATTAAATATTCTAATTTCACTATTCCATGGAATTTTTCGTGATCTTGACCATTATGCAACAAAATATAAAACTTTCAATTTTTAGGGCGATTAGGAAGACAAATTAAATATTCTAATTTCACTATTCCATGGAATTTTTCGTGATCTTGACCATTATGCAACAAAATATAAAACTTTCAATTTTTAGCGCACTTAGGAAGACAAATTAATTTTCTAATTTTACAATCCCGTGCAGTTTTTCGTGATCTTGGCAATTATGCAACAAAATATAAAACTTTCAATTTTTAGGGCACTTTAGAAAGACTAATTAAATATTCTAATTTCACTATCCCATGCAGTTTTTCGTGATCTTGACAATTATGCAACAAAATATAAAACTTTCAATTTTTAGGGCACTTAGGAAGACAAATTAAATATTCTAATTTCACTATTCCATGGAATTTTTCGTGATCTTGACCATTATGCAACAAAATATAAAACTTTCAATTTTTAGCGCACTTAGGAAGACAAATTAATTTTCTAATTTTACAATCCCGTGCAGTTTTTCGTGATCTTGGCAATTATGCAACACAATATAAAACTTTCAATTTTTAGGGCACTTAGGAAGACTAATTAATTTTCTAATTTTACAATCCCGTGCAGTTTTTCGTGATCTTGGCAATTATGCAACACAATATAAAACTTTCAATTTTTAGGGCACTTTAGAAAGACAAATTAAATATTCTAATTTCACTATTCCATGGAATTTTTCGTGATCTTGACCATTATGCAACAAAATATAAAACTTTCAATTTTTAGCGCACTTAGGAAGACAAATTAATTTTCTAATTTTACAATCCCGTGCAGTTTTCGGTGATCTTGGCAATTATGCTACAAAATATAAAACTTTCAATTTTTAGGGCATTTAGGGAGACAAATTAATTTTCTAATTTTACAATCCCGTGCAGTTTTTGGTGATCTTGGCAATTATGCAACAAAATATAAAACTTTCAATTTTTAGGGCACTTTAGAAAGACAAATTAAATATTCTAATTTCACTATCCCATGCAATTTTTCGTGAACTTCACAATTATGCAACAAAATATAAAACTTTCAATTTTTAGGGCACTTAGGAAGACAAATTAAATATTCTAATTTTACTATCCTATGGAATTTTTCGTGATCTTGACCATTATGCAACAAAATATAAAACTTTCAATTTTTAGGGCCCTTAGGAAGACAAATTAAATATTCTAATTTCACTATTCCATGGAATTTTTCGTGATCTTGACCATTATGCAACAAAATATAAAACTTTCAATTTTTAGCGCACTTAGGAAGACAAATTAATTTTCTAATTTTACAATCCCGTGCAGTTTTTCGTGATCTTGGCAATTATGCAACAAAATATAAAACTTTCAATTTTTAGGGCACTTTAGAAAGACTAATTAAATATTCTAATTTCACTATCCCATGCAGTTTTTCGTGAACTTGACAATTATGCAACAAAATATAAAACTTTCAATTTTTAGGGCACTTAGGAAGACAAATTAAATATTCTAATTTCACTATTCCATGGAATTTTTCGTGATCTTGACCATTATGCAACAAAATATAAAACTTTCAATTTTTAGCGCACTTAGGAAGACAAATTAATTTTCTAATTTTACAATCCCGTGCAGTTTTTCGTGATCTTGGCAATTATGCAACACAATATAAAACTTTCAATTTTTAGGGCACTTAGGAAGACTAATTAATTTTCTAATTTTACAATCCCGTGCAGTTTTTCGTGATCTTGGCAATTATGCAACACAATATAAAACTTTCAATTTTTAGGGCACTTTAGAAAGACAAATTAAATATTCTAATTTCACTATTCCATGGAATTTTTCGTGATCTTGACCATTATGCAACAAAATATAAAACTTTCAATTTTTAGGGCATTTAGGGAGACAAATTAATTTTCTAATTTTACAATCCCGTGCAGTTTTCGGTGATCTTGGCAATTATGCTACAAAATATAAAACTTTCAATTTTTAGGGCATTTAGGGAGACAAATTAATTTTCTAATTTTACAATCCCGTGCAGTTTTTGGTGATCTTGGCAATTATGCAACAAAATATAAAACTTTCAATTTTTAGGGCACTTTAGAAAGACAAATTAAATATTCTAATTTCACTATTCCATGGAATTTTTCGTGATCTTGACCATTATGCAACAAAATATAAAACTTTCAATTTTTAGCGCACTTAGGGAGACAAATTAATTTTCTAATTTTACAATCCCGTGCAGTTTTCGGTGATCTTGGCAATTATGCTACAAAATATAAAACTTTCAATTTTTAGGGCATTTAGGGAGACAAATTAATTTTCTAATTTTACAATCCCGTGCAGTTTTTCGTGAACTTGACAATTATGCAACAAAATATAAAACTTTCAATTTTTAGGGCACTTAGGAAGACAAACTAAATATTCTAATTTTACTATCCCATGGAATTTTTCGTGATCTTGGCCATTATGCAACAAAATATAAAACTTTCAATTTTTAGGGCACTTAGGAAGACTAATTAATTTTCTAATTTTACAATCCCGTGCAGTTTTTCGTGATCTTGGCAATTATGCAACAAAATATAAAACTTTCAATTTTTAGGGCACTTTAGAAAGACAAATTAAATATTCTAATTTCACTATCCCATGCAGTTTTTCGTGATCTTGACAATTATGCAACAAAATATAAAACTTTCAATTTTTAGGGCACTTAGGAAGACAAATTAAATATTCTAATTTTACTATCCCATGGAATTTTTCGTGATCTTGGCCATTATGCAACAAAATATAAAACTTTCAATTTTTAGGGCACTTAGGAAGACTAATTAATTTTCTAATTTTACAATCCCGTGCAGTTTTTCGTGATCTTGGCAATTATGCAACACAATATAAAACTTTCAATTTTTAGGGCACTTTAGAAAGACAAATTAAATATTCTAATTTCACTATTCCATGGAATTTTTCGTGATCTTGACCATTATGCAACAAAATATAAAACTTTCAATTTTTAGGGCATTTAGGGAGACAAATTAATTTTCTAATTTTACAATCCCGTGCAGTTTTCGGTGATCTTGGCAATTATGCTACAAAATATAAAACTTTCAATTTTTAGGGCATTTAGGGAGACAAATTAATTTTCTAATTTTACAATCCCGTGCAGTTTTTGGTGATCTTGGCAATTATGCAACAAAATATAAAACTTTCAATTTTTAGGGCACTTTAGAAAGACAAATTAAATATTCTAATTTCACTATCCCACGCAATTTTTCGTGAACTTCACAATTATGCAACAAAATATAAAACTTTCAATTTTTAGGGCACTTAGGAAGACAAATTAAATATTCTAATTTTACTATCCCATGGAATTTTTCGTGATCTTGACCATTATGCAACAAAATATAAAACTTTCAATTTTTAGCGCACTTAGGAAGACAAATTAATTTTCTAATTTTACAATCCCGTGCAGTTATTCGTGATCTTGGCAATTATGCAACAAAATATAAAACTTTCAATTTTTAGGGCACTTTAGAAAGACTAATTAAATATTCTAATTTCACTATCCCATGCAGTTTTTCGTGAACTTGACAATTATGCAACAAAATATAAAACTTTCAATTTTTAGGGCACTTAGGAAGACAAATTAAATATTCTAATTTCACTATTCCATGGAATTTTTCGTGATCTTGACCATTATGCAACAAAATATAAAACTTTCAATTTTTAGCGCACTTAGGAAGACAAATTAATTTTCTAATTTTACAATCCCGTGCAGTTTTTCGTGATCTTGGCAATTATGCAACAAAATATAAAACTTTCAATTTTTAGGGCACTTTAGAAAGACAAATTAAATATTCTAATTTCACTATCCCATGCAGTTTTTCGTGAACTTGACAATTATGCAACAAAATATAAAACTTTCAATTTTTAGGGCACTTAGGAAGACAAATTAAATATTCTAATTTTACGATCCCATGGAATTTTTCGTGATCTTGGCCATTATGCAACAAAATATAAAACTTTCAATTTTTAGGGCACTTAGGAAGACTAATTAATTTTCTAATTTTACAATCCCGTGCAGTTTTTCGTGATCTTGGCAATTATGCAACACAATATAAAACTTTCAAATTTTAGGGCACTTAGGAAGATAAATTAAATATTTTAATTTTACTATCCCATGGAATTTTTCGTGATCTTGACAATTATGCAACAAAATATAAAACTTTCAATTTTTAGCGCACTTAGGAAGACAAATTAATTTTCTAATTTTACAATCCCGTGCAGTTTTTGGTGATCTTGGCAATTATGCTACAAAATATAAAACTTTCAATTTTTAGGGCACTTAGGAAGACTAATTAATTTTCTAATTTTACAATCCCGTGCAGTTTTTCGTGATCTTGGCAATTATGCAACACAATATAAAACTTTCAATTTTTAGGGCACTTTAGAAAGACAAATTAAATATTCTAATTTCACTATTCCATGGAATTTTTCGTGATCTTGACCATTATGCAACAAAATATAAAACTTTCAATTTTTAGGGCATTTAGGGAGACAAATTAATTTTCTAATTTTACAATCCCGTGCAGTTTTTGGTGATCTTGGCAATTATGCAACAAAATATAAAACTTTCAATTTTTAGGGCACTTTAGAAAGACAAATTAAATATTCTAATTTCACTATCCCATGCAATTTTTCGTGAACTTCACAATTATGCAACAAAATATAAAACTTTCAATTTTTAGGGCACTTAGGAAGACAAATTAAATATTCTAATTTTACTATCCCATGGAATTTTTCGTGATCTTGACCATTATGCAACAAAATATAAAACTTTCAATTTTTAGCGCACTTAGGAAGACAAATTAATTTTCTAATTTTACAATCCCGTGCAGTTATTCGTGATCTTGGCAATTATGCAACAAAATATAAAACTTTCAATTTTTAGGGCACTTTAGAAAGACAAATTAAATATTCTAATTTCACTATCCCATGCAGTTTTTCGTGAACTTGACAATTATGCAACAAAATATAAAACTTTCAATTTTTAGGGCACTTAGGAAGACAAATTAAATATTCTAATTTCACTATTCCATGGAATTTTTCGTGATCTTGACCATTATGCAACAAAATATAAAACTTTCAATTTTTAGCGCACTTAGGAAGACAAATTAATTTTCTAATTTTACAATCCCGTGCAGTTATTCGTGATCTTGGCAATTATGCAACAAAATATAAAACTTTCAATTTTTAGGGCACTTTAGAAAGACTAATTAAATATTCTAATTTCACTATCCCATGCAGTTTTTCGTGAACTTGACAATTATGCAACAAAATATAAAACTTTCAATTTTTAGGGCACTTAGGAAGACAAATTAAATATTCTAATTTCACTATTCCATGGAATTTTTCGTGATCTTGACCATTATGCAACAAAATATAAAACTTTCAATTTTTAGCGCACTTAGGGAGACAAATTAATTTTCTAATTTTACAATCCCGTGCAGTTTTCGGTGATCTTGGCAATTATGCTACAAAATATAAAACTTTCAATTTTTAGGGCATTTAGGGAGACAAATTAATTTTCTAATTTTACAATCCCGTGCAGTTTTTCGTGAACTTGACAATTATGCAACAAAATATAAAACTTTCAATTTTTAGGGCACTTAGGAAGACAAATTAAATATTCTAATTTTACGATCCCATGGAATTTTTCGTGATCTTGGCCATTATGCAACAAAATATAAAACTTTCAATTTTTAGGGCACTTAGGAAGACTAATTAATTTTCTAATTTTACAATCCCGTGCAGTTTTTCGTGATCTTGGCAATTATGCAACACAATATAAAACTTTCAAATTTTAGGGCACTTAGGAAGATAAATTAAATATTTTAAATTTACTATCCCATGGAATTTTTCGTGATCTTGACAATTATGCAACAAAATATAAAACTTTCAATTTTTAGCGCACTTAGGAAGACAAATTAATTTTCTAATTTTACAATCCCGTGCAGTTTTTGGTGATCTTGGCAATTATGCTACAAAATATAAAACTTTCAATTTTTAGGGCACTTAGGAAGACTAATTAATTTTCTAATTTTACAATCCCGTGCAGTTTTTCGTGATCTTGGCAATTATGCAACAAAATATAAAACTTTCAATTTTTAGGGCACTTTAGAAAGACAAATTAAATATTCTAATTTCACTATTCCATGGAATTTTTCGTGATCTTGACCATTATGCAACAAAATATAAAACTTTCAATTTTTAGGGCATTTAGGGAGACAAATTAATTTTCTAATTTTACAATCCCGTGCAGTTTTTGGTGATCTTGGCAATTATGCAACAAAATATAAAACTTTCAATTTTTAGGGCACTTTAGAAAGACAAATTAAATATTCTAATTTCACTATCCCATGCAATTTTTCGTGAACTTCACAATTATGCAACAAAATATAAAACTTTCAATTTTTAGGGCACTTAGGAAGACAAATTAAATATTCTAATTTTACTATCCCATGGAATTTTTCGTGATCTTGACCATTATGCAACAAAATATAAAACTTTCAATTTTTAGGGCACTTAGGAAGACAAATTAAATATTCTAATTTCACTATTCCATGGAATTTTTCGTGATCTTGACCATTATGCAACAAAATATAAAACTTTCAATTTTTAGCGCACTTAGGAAGACAAATTAATTTTCTAATTTTACAATCCCGTGCAGTTTTTCGTGATCTTGGCAATTATGCAACAAAATATAAAACTTTCAATTTTTAGGGCACTTTAGAAAGACTAATTAAATATTCTAATTTCACTATCCCATGCAGTTTTTCGTGATCTTGACAATTATGCAACAAAATATAAAACTTTCAATTTTTAGGGCACTTAGGAAGACAAATTAAATATTCTAATTTCACTATTCCATGGAATTTTTCGTGATCTTGACCATTATGCAACAAAATATAAAACTTTCAATTTTTAGCGCACTTAGGAAGACAAATTAATTTTCTAATTTTACAATCCCGTGCAGTTTTTCGTGATCTTGGCAATTATGCAACACAATATAAAACTTTCAATTTTTAGGGCACTTTAGAAAGACAAATTAAATATTCTAATTTCACTATTCCATGGAATTTTTCGTGATCTTGACCATTATGCAACAAAATATAAAACTTTCAATTTTTAGCGCACTTAGGAAGACAAATTAATTTTCTAATTTTACAATCCCGTGCAGTTTTTCGTGATCTTGGCAATTATGCAACACAATATAAAACTTTCAATTTTTAGGGCACTTTAGAAAGACAAATTAAATATTCTAATTTCACTATTCCATGGAATTTTTCGTGATCTTGACCATTATGCAACAAAATATAAAACTTTCAATTTTTAGCGCACTTAGGGAGACAAATTAATTTTCTAATTTTACAATCCCGTGCAGTTTTCGGTGATCTTGGCAATTATGCTACAAAATATAAAACTTTCAATTTTTAGGGCATTTAGGGAGACAAATTAATTTTCTAATTTTACAATCCCGTGCAGTTTTTGGTGATCTTGGCAATTATGCAACAAAATATAAAACTTTCAATTTTTAGGGCACTTTAGAAAGACAAATTAAATATTCTAATTTCACTATCCCATGCAATTTTTCGTGAACTTCACAATTATGCAACAAAATATAAAACTTTCAATTTTTAGGGCACTTAGGAAGACAAATTAAATATTCTAATTTTACTATCCTATGGAATTTTTCGTGATCTTGACCATTATGCAACAAAATATAAAACTTTCAATTTTTAGGGCCCTTAGGAAGACAAATTAAATATTCTAATTTCACTATTCCATGGAATTTTTCGTGATCTTGACCATTATGCAACAAAATATAAAACTTTCAATTTTTAGCGCACTTAGGAAGACAAATTAATTTTCTAATTTTACAATCCCGTGCAGTTTTTCGTGATCTTGGCAATTATGCAACAAAATATAAAACTTTCAATTTTTAGGGCACTTTAGAAAGACAAATTAAATATTCTAATTTCACTATCCCATGCAATTTTTCGTGAACTTCACAATTATGCAACAAAATATAAAACTTTCAATTTTTAGGGCACTTAGGAAGACAAATTAAATATTCTAATTTTACTATCCCATGGAATTTTTCGTGATCTTGACCATTATGCAACAAAATATAAAACTTTCAATTTTTAGGGCCCTTAGGAAGACAAATTAAATATTCTAATTTCACTATTCCATGGAATTTTTCGTGATCTTGACCATTATGCAACAAAATATAAAACTTTCAATTTTTAGCGCACTTAGGAAGACAAATTAATTTTCTAATTTTACAATCCCGTGCAGTTTTTCGTGATCTTGGCAATTATGCAACAAATTATAAAACTTTCAATTTTTAGGGCACTTTAGAAAGACTAATTAAATATTCTAATTTCACTATCCCATGCAGTTTTTCGTGAACTTGACAATTATGCAACAAAATATAAAACTTTCAATTTTTAGGGCACTTAGGAAGACAAATTAAATATTCTAATTTCACTATTCCATGGAATTTTTCGTGATCTTGACCATTATGCAACAAAATATAAAACTTTCAATTTTTAGCGCACTTAGGAAGACAAATTAATTTTCTAATTTTACAAACCCGTGCAGTTTTTCGTGATCTTGGCAATTATGCAACAAAATATAAAACTTTCAATTTTTAGGGCACTTTAGAAAGACTAATTAAATATTCTAATTTCACTATCCCATGCAGTTTTTCGTGAACTTGACAATTATGCAACAAAATATAAAACTTTCAATTTTTAGGGCACTTAGGAAGACAAATTAAATATTCTAATTTTACGATCCCATGGAATTTTTCGTGATCTTGGCCATTATGCAACAAAATATAAAACTTTCAATTTTTAAGGCACTTAGGAAGACTAATTAATTTTCTAATTTTACAATCCCGTGCAGTTTTTCGTGATCTTGGCAATTATGCAACACAATATAAAACTTTCAATTTTTAGGGCACTTAGGAAGATAAATTAAATATTTTAAATTTACTATCCCATGGAATTTTTCGTGATCTTGACAATTATGCAACAAAATATAAAACTTTCAATTTTTAGCGCACTTAGGAAGACAAATTAATTTTCTAATTTTACAATCCCGTGCAGTTTTTGGTGATCTTGGCAATTATGCTACAAAATATAAAACTTTCAATTTTTAGGGCATTTAGGGAGACAAATTAATTTTCTAATTTTACAATGCCGTGCAGTTTTTGGTGATCTTGGCAATTATGCAACAAAATATAAAACTTTCAATTTTTAGGGCACTTTAGAAAGACAAATTAAATATTCTAATTTCACTATCCCATGCAATTTTTCGTGAACTTGACAATTATGTAACAAAATATAAAACTTTCAATTTTTAGGGCACTTTAGAAAGACAAATTAAATATTCTAATTTCACTATCCCATGCAGTTTTTCGTGAACTTGACAATTATGCAACAAAATATAAAACTTTCAATTTTTAGGGCACTTTAGAAAGACAAATTAAATATTCTAATTTCACTATCCCATGCAATTTTTCGTGAACTTGACAATTATGTAACAAAATATAAAACTTTCAATTTTTAGGGCACTTTAGAAAGACAAATTAAATATTCTAATTTCACTATCCCATGCAATTTTTCGTGAACTTGACAATTATGCAACAAAATATAAAACTTTCAATTTTTAGGGCACTTTAGAAAGACAAATTAAATATTCTAATTTCACTATCCCATGCAATTTTTCGTGAACTTGACAATTATGTAACAAAATATAAAACTTTCAATTTTTAGGGCACTTTAGAAAGACAAATTAAATATTCTAATTTCACTATCCCATGCAATTTTTCGTGAACTTGACAATTATGCAACAAAATATAAAACTTTCAATTTTTAGGGCACTTTAGAAAGACAAATTAAATATTCTAATTTCACTATCCCATGCAATTTTTCGTGAACTTGACAATTATGTAACAAAATATAAAACTTTCAATTTTTAGGGCACTTTAGAAAGACAAATTAAATATTCTAATTTCACTATCCCATGCAATTTTTCGTGAACTTGACAATTATGCAACAAAATATAAAACTTTCAATTTTTAGCGCACTTAGGAAGACAAATTAATTTTCTAATTTTACAATCCCGTGCAGTTTTTCGTGATCTTGGCTATTATGCAACAAAATATAAAACTTTCAATTTTTAGGGCACTTTAGAAAGACAAATTAAATATTCTAATTTTACTATCCCATGGAATTTTTCGTGATCTTGACAATTATGCAACAAAATATAAAACTTTCAATTTTTAGGGCACTTAGGAAGACAAATTAAATATTCTAATTTTACAATCCCATGGAATTTTTCGTGATCTTGACCGTTATGCAACAAAATATAAAACTTTTAATTTTTAGAGCACTTAGTAGTATTACAATAAAAAAAAATTAGTAATTAACAAAAAACTATATTTAAAAGGACATCATCATCTGCTGTGTATTTGTTATGTGAAAAATTTTAAAATCTTTTATTTGTTTAAATGGTTTCTGATTTTCTGCTCGCCCAATCTTTCTTCCTGATTGTTATCCTGATGGTTTATATCTCAAAGCTTCATAAGTTTTATAAATTTTCATGGAATAATCATTAATCAAATTTCGACTTTTCTTTTTTTTCTACTTTTTTAATTACTTTTGATTTTTATTTTCATAACTTTGAAACTGAAAATACGTCAATTTTCAGGTTATTTGTCAAAACCTTTTTTTTTTCTTTTTTTTCTAATTTAACGCACTTCGTATCTCTTAAGATAACCGAAATCCCCATGGTAAAGATCGAAAATTAAACACCCTATACAAATTGGAAAATTATTCGCGAAGCATCACGGCAGCCTTGGAAAAATTTCGGACAGTTTTTGTTTTACGCACAAAGTGACAGATCTTGTTTGTCGGTAGCTGTTAACGAGTGTTTCAGTTAATTGTGTTTGTGAAAATTGTTGTTTCACCGTTTGGAAGAGAAATTTTAGTAAGGTTTTTCAATTTTACCCTACATCGAAGTCAATTCTAATAGAGTAATTATTAATATTGAATGATGATTTTCAAACAAACAAACAAACAAGCAAATTTATTTATTAGTTCTTGCCAAATTGTTTAAACCTATAGGGGTAACCGCATAATTCATATTTGAGTTCGTTATAATCATGTAAACTAGTAATTAAATCGATTTCCTGGTAACTCCTGAAGATTTCAATTTGATTGAATTGGTATCTTGTTGTTCAAGGGTTGCCTAAAACTTCCTCTTTGGCATAAAAGGGGAGCATCTTGTCGTTTTTCCCTATCCCGCCCAGCTGTTTTTATCGATAATAATAAAATTTGGTGGAAGGTTGAACCCATTTGAAACGAGGTGGAACCAATTTTTGATTTTACGCAGGCTCTAAAATTTAAATTGTTTTTGCCGACCAAATTTCGGTTTTTTAGTTTTAGTTTTGATGATTTTGTATGTGATTATGCGCTTCATCGATCTAAGATGAACGTTAGTTGTTTTTGCCTTCAAAGTGTAGTATGTGGTATCAAAAGTGGGGTACAAAAATACTTCACATAATATGTGAGGAGGTGGTCTACTTTTTTGCGACAAAATATGACGATGGAACGGGGAGATAAAAAAGTTTTTAAAATTGCGTGACGTAATTTATGAACTACCCCCAAACATTTTAGTTGGCTGTGGAAAATCTTGGTCAAATTAATTTCGATTGCTTTGTTTTATACAAAACAAAAAGTGTGACAGTTTTGTTGCATGTAACGTACATTTAAGGGTAAATATAACTATTTTATATGGTTTTATAATGGTTCTAAAAGTGAATTATTATCGAGAAATTATAATTAAGCTTTTTATAAATTGTCTAGTTCTGTCTCTTCTTGCTGTACATTCCGCAAATTCTGAAAATGTATTATTTTAGCCTTATTAAATTAAACCTTCCTACGGTTGGGAGTTTATATTTTCACAATATTTTGATGAAATTTTGAACATTTCTCTATCACCATGACGCTCTAGCTATTTATGCCTATTATGCTTATTTAAATTACAAGAAGACCACTGTCGAAAGCTTATGAGTAAAATTGAACTTTTTTTTATGATGTTATGTTTGTAAATTTTTAAATTAATAATTTTCACAAGGTAATAGTTTATTTAACTTGGATATTTTTACTATAGACTTTCAAAAATATACATATAATGGCTTCTTCAAGTGAAAGTTTTGGGTCAACGAGAAGAGCCATAGAATATATTGAAGACTATGACGCTTTAAATCTTCAAGATTTAAATAAATATGAAATATTAAAAATAATTGGACAAGGATCATTTGGGTTAGTATACTTTTTTACTAGTGGTGCATTTAATTTTATTTTTTATATTTTATCAATAATCTATAGAGTGGTATCTAAGGCGTGCGAAAAGACCAATCGTCTAAACATTGTGGCAATAAAAGAATTAATGATAAGTGATATAAATAAAGGAGTAAGATTTATACGCCAAAAGAAAATTATTACAACAGATTTTATTAAATTTAAATTTTTAGTTTTCTAAAATAGTTCTAAGGGAGATCGATATTCTCCAACAGATGAATCACCAAAATATAATTCGATTGGTGGAATTGTGCAAGAGGACCACGGATACTCGTCCATCAATTTGTCTAATTCTGGAATACTGTAAATACGACCTATCTGGTCTGCTTAGAAATCTGCATTTCCAAATTCGTGTGCCCGAAGTAAAATACATAATGACCGAATTATTACAAGGCATTAGTTTTTTACATTCCAATCACGTTTTACACAGAGATTTGAAGCCATCCAATATTTTAGTGACAACGACTGGAGATGTGAAAATAGGCGACTTTGGGTTATCGAGATATGCTTCCTCTAATTCGTAAGTTATGGTGATTTTTACAATGAGGGACATCGCTTAAGCACAAATTCCTGAGATCAAAATAAGACTATTTATCCCATTTTACCTGCATATGTATATTTTATCCGAATGTGCTTCATGAAGTTAGTCTTTAGCTTCGAAGTTTAAAAAAATTAACAATTTTGCTTATAAGAAGGGAACGCTGAGATCGAGGGGATCCCCGAACGCTGGAAGAATGCCGCCGTAACGAAGCACATTTGGATAAAGGTAGATTAGCTAGGCGGTCATAGCTTGGCAGTTAAGTGCGTCTACTGCTAATGCGAAACGCTCGGATCGAATCCGGACAGGGTAAGAACTTTATTCTGACCGTCTCTCCTCGGCAGGCAATGGCAAACCACCGAGGTAAACTGTCAAGAAAATCCATCTCGAAATGAAGTGTAGTACACTTCCCGTGGTTCGGAGCCCACGTTAAACAAGTAGGTCCTCTATGTATGTGAAAACAATTTGAACGCACATCATATGCATGGAAAGAAATAGAACGAGATGGGTCACCAAACCTCCTTAGGGTAAAAAGACTGAGAAGGAAGGAGATTAGCTTAAATCGTATTATTTTAATCTCAGGAATCTGTGGTTAAGCGATGTCCTCACATTTGTGGGACACCTTGTACATATGTAATTATAAACTTTCTTCAGTAATTGCAGTATGTCCTACAAGGTGATCACCCTATGGTATAGGCCTCCTGAACTATTGTTTGGAAAACGTAACTACTCATTTGAAGTAGATATTTGGAGTATAGGATGTATATTCGCCGAGTTATATACTAGGATTCCTATACTTAGAGCAACTACAGTACACGATCAATTGGTTGAAATATATAAGTTATGCGGCTCAATCACCCCAAGGGTGTGGCCCGACGTTGAAACTTTACCCCTATACGGAATATTTAAATTGGCATCAGTCAATATGCCATGCCAGGTACTATACAAGCTGTATTTTAATAACAATACAGCATACTAATGCGACATTTTCCTACAAACAGCTTATGGCTACTTTTCCAATGATAGATATAACTGGTTTAGAATTGCTAAAACATTTACTAAAGCTCGATCCATCGAGAAGAATTGCAGCAGAAGACGCCCTGCACAAATTATATTTTCGGGCAGACCCAGTGGCGAGCAATATAAGAAATAGGTTGGAGAGATTAAATTAATGTAAATAGATTTATGAATGTATCTAACGTTTAATTTTAATATTAATTTTGTACATATTATTGTGTTAGTGTTTAATATAATAAATTTATTATCATTATATAACTTTCATTGATATATATAGGCCAGTCATATTAGAATTCTAAATGAAAAAAAATTTTGCCAGCGACAAGAGTTCAAAACGCTGCGACAACGGTAAGGAATAGCAAGATTTGTACAGGAACAATTAAATTTTCTACAAAAAGTTCCTTACAACATATTGTCGTATTTTGCTGGCCTCTCAGAAATTTCATATAAGTGAAAAGCTTCACACTTTTCTTTGGTCTCTAAAAGGGTTTCTCTCTCATGCGATAGAATTTGTATTCTATGCAAGCAAGCGTTTTGTTTTTGGGTGGCTGAGCTCAGTTATTCAACATAACCATGTTAACATGATTTAGTAGCAGGATGCGGGGATTTCTAGTAGGAATAACTTATCTATGGTAAATTTCACTTTCCCACGATTAGTGCTAGGAAACCAGATAAAGCTGTGGAACTCTGAAAAATGTATTTTAGGCTCACTACTTGATCTCATGAAGGAATCTGTCATATCAGATTCAAAGGAAACAATGTTGTTGCAATGAAAATTAAAATTTTGTAAGAAGGTTTTATTATCTTTAACCTAAAATTGTATGGGTTCTAAAAAGGTGAATTATTGTAAAAATAACAAACTTTGTATGTTGTGAGATATTGTATTCTTTCTGAAAATATTTACAGTCATTTTAATGTATTAAGAGTCTTGGTTTGTGTAATCTAGTGATAAAGACCATAATTCAGTGGGTTAAGCTATCAACATGGAAGTGACTCGGGTCTCGACAGAATATTTCAACAAAACCAGTGAATTCTGAAACATAAAACATTTTAAAATAGTTTAAAAACTCTAAAATTAAATAAAAACTTACCTTCGGACGTTTGATAAATTTAATAACTTGAAATTGGGAAAATTTGGATATAATTAAGATTTAGAAGTGGTACATTAGACACAAAATTTCGAAAATTTAACAGATAAAGGTGGGAAATTTAGTTTGCCTTGGGCGCTCGACCGATGAAGTTCAGTAACGGTTAAACTTTAACCAATATTGATTTTGGATCCTTATGTTTGGAGGTTATTGATTTTGGATCCTTAGGAAATTTAGTTTGCCTTGGGCGCTCGACCGATGAACTTTAGTAACGATAAAATTTTAACCAATATTGATTTTGGATCCTTATGTTTAGAGGTTATGAAACTTTTGACCGCACGTTTTGTTATGAAGCTTCGTAGATGAAATGCAAAGGCAACACTCACGTTTGAGATACCTTGCCACTTTAATTGATATCCTTTTTTGAATGCATTGTTTTGGTGAAGTAGATGTAATTAGCATCTTTAAAGACAAGTCGCTAGTAAATTTATCAGTTGGCTATTTTAAATAGTAGCACTTCGTTTAATTGGAGGTGATAACACCGAGGAATGTTGAGAATTTTGGTCGATGTGAGAAATTAAAGTATACACTACTCGAGACACTGAAGAAAGAAATTTTGAATGGATTGTCAATCCTTGATCTTGCGCAGATGCTGAGCATGAGTTATAGTAAAACATCAGGTGAACGAGTTTTAAAAGCGATAAGGTATTTTAAACATTATTATTTGACTTTTTTTAAAAACCATTTTTTTGAACTTTACGGCGTTGCATCTAACTTACGGGTACTGATAGCAACTACCATTAAAAATTTAAACAAAATTTCATTATTTTCATTTAATAATAAAGACATTTAGTCAAGAAAATTAACGCGAATTTAACAAGAACATTTCATATCTGTGTTGGTATTACATCAACACAGCCAAAGGAGTTAAAGAAGAGGAAGCTGCAACTAATTCAACAATTTTATTGTTTTGTAAGGGAATTTTCCCAGTAGAAAATTTTGTACAACATTTATTTTGTAATTTTGACTGGTACCAGGGTAATTTTGAAATTTGCTAAACTGAATATAAAAATTTTCAATGCAACTATATTTTATTTGTCACATAAAAGTGAGGAATTTAACAGAGATCCACAGCTATTGATAAGGAACCATTTGAGCAATTTGGTGAGTTATTTGTATGAACATTTTCTGAGTTTTGCACTTCTGTTGTTTTGCGGAGCTGAGCTAGGACCGGAGCAAATAGGTTGTTGGTATTATTCTATAAAAGTGCTTAGTCAATTTAGAGGCTCGAGATCACGACAATATATTTTGTTTAATAGTTTAGGAGTGGGAGGCATTCCAAGCCGCAGATCTTGAAAATCACTTTTATGCAATCCTTGCGTGTTTATCAAGGATTTATGACTACTTCTGCAGTTCGTAGTGACCTTTTTCAGTCCCACGTGGCGTTTATTATTAAGTTTACTCCCACGGGGTCATTAATTTGATCCCAAAGGATCATAGTATGACCTCATAATTATTGACTCAACAAAAGTCTACATGCTATATTTTATCTTATGTTAGAATTATTTATCGCTTTCTTCAAAGGAATGCGCTATCACATTGCAATGAGATATTCTTTTGACGTGTAGCCGTTGTATGCCGCTAAAGCTTCATATAATTATGCGCTCTTTCTTTTAATCGTGACAAAAGCGCCATTAAATCTCTGGTGCTAACTGGGATCCTTTGGTAGAGGGGATCTGGTGGATTTGGTGGAGGGGATACCGCAGGATCCCAATTCGTACGCGAGATTAAATGGCCTTCTTTTGCCACTTGGTGTGTAATATACTATTAACTACTTTACCCAGCATACTTCACAATTATAAAATTCAATATTGGTACTTTTGAGTTATTAAATGAAATTAGAAAGTGTGAAAAATTTTTATGGTGTAAAACAATTTTTTCACCGAAAATTGCTAATTTGACACTAACGTCAAAAAATATTCGTTATGGCTTAAGTTTAAATTTCTTGAAACACAAAATTATTTCATGGATAATTTCATGTTCTATTAAATAGATTTAGGGGTCGTCCATAAATTACGTCACGAAATTTTAAGCAATTTTTACCCCCCCCCCCCATTGTCACACAAACCTATAGTCTATCTGGTTTTGGATTGCAGTAGAGGTCGGCTTGAACGGCAGGTCAGATTTACACTGGGAAACGTCAAATAATTAAAGTGTATGAGCGACAAAAAACAAATGTCACTTATTTGATACTTAAATAAATCTAGTTAAATGTATTTTTTTATCAAATAGCAATTATCTTGTACAAATTTTTTAAATTTGCCAGAAACTTTTAGAAAAATATTCGTGAGTCATCAATCACAAACGAAATTTCGACACTGTAATTCACGTTCCGAGTTCACAATTTTAGTACAATCTAGTTCTGCATTCTTAAAACGGATGGACTATAGACCCCCTCCAAGTATTACGTCACATATTTTTAAACATTACAACCCCCCCCCCCCAATTTTTCAAATTTCTTTCTTTTTTTTTAGGGGTAGCACCCCAGAGGAAACATCTATGAAGGGCGATCCGCCCCCCCCCTAGCTACACCACTGGCTTCAGTGGCGTAGCCACTCAAAAAATAGTTTCTTGTAAATACTTATAATAACATATTTAATCTATTGTTGTGTCCATCAATATTTGGCTGTTGCGATATTAAATTGTTTGTCGTGCAGTCAGAGAAAATATGGCATGAGAAAAGTTTGTCAAAAACAATTTAAAAAAAGATGTATTATTGTAATTATAAAAATGTTAGTAGGCAAATTTAGAAATGATAAAAAAAAAGGTAACCATAGAAATAAGGTAGATAAACAACGGTGGATAAAAAGGCAAGACGTTATCAGACGCAGGACCGATAAAACGTTTTAAAATCCATCTATAAAAATCTTGAGAAACAAGGATTTAAGTCGCACTCAAAAGAAAAGCAAAGGTTAAATCAACCAGATTTAATTGTTAGTTACCAATTTTTGCAATTTAGTATATTCAAACCAAAAATTGGTTTAATTCAAACTATTTGCAATTGTTGATTCAACCAACCCAGAATTGTTAAGTATACTTTATGTATTGTTACTATAGAAATTAGAGATTGAACATTTTATTGGTTGGTTATACTAGTTTTCGTTGTTGTTTAACACTTATATTGTGGTGACCTCATATGTAGTAACATTGCAATAATAATAATTATTTTTATATTATTTATTTTTATATAATTTATAATATAATAATTATTGGTACTTGTTACTACTTTTCAGTTACAATGGAATTCAGTTACAATACGTTATAACGAATAATTAAATTAAATACTTGATGTACTAACATTTCAATAGTTAATTTTACCAAAAATCTTGATATTTTTCAACTGACGCAGTTTGTTATAACATTCAAAACTGTTACTTATCACAAACTTGGTAGATTCAATCTATACTTTAGTTGCATTTTACTAATAACTTTGATTTATTAAACAATTTTTTGTACAATAATATAATAATAATACAAATACAATAAAATGTTTTTTCATAAATTTAGTCAAGTGTCACACAAAAATTTAATTGAAAATATACATACAACCAAATTATTTAGAAATAAGCCTGGGCCAAATTACTGGGGCACCCTTTCAGTGCAATATTTAAGCGGTCTATTGTTAGCAGGTAGTCCGAAATGGTATTGGGATTATAGTACAAAGAAATTTTTGTCCGTTATTATATTTTGGGGGCCATAAAATTTAAAACTTTGAAAAATGTATAAAATTGTTAGTTTAAAGAAAGCGGTCATTCAGTTAGTTTCGAATTTTGTGCTCTACATTTGTGTTCAAATTATTTTAAGATTATTTCTAAGGCATATAAATAATTTAATATGGTAAAATATAGTGATTTAAGTGAAAGCAAAAGGGCACAGATAATGCTCTTACATTCTCAAGGCGTAAACCAAACTGCTATTAGTAAGCAACTAAAATGTTCACGGCATGCGGTTCAAAATACCATAAAAAGATGCGAGGAACTAAATTCGTTCAAATCCAGAACAAGAAGTGGTAGAAAACGCATAACAACCCCCTCTGAAGATCGGATGTTGCGACGCGTGAGTACTCGAAATCGCAAAATGACGTCGAAAGCGCTCGCTAATCAAATGCGTGAAGACGATGGGCCATCGATTTCGGCACGAACAGCTAGAAGACGGCTTACAGAAGCAGGGCTGAGGGGTTGTAAAGCTAGGCGTAAGCCATGGCTTTCGGAAAAAAATATATAAAAAAGCGACTGGAGTGGGCTCGTGAACACCGCAATTGGACCACTGCGGATTGGGAGCGAGTAGTTTGGTCAGATGAATCAAACTTTGAGGTAAGTTAAATCAACCCTTTATTTTGCAAATTCAATGATAAAAATTTAACTTTAAACTAATTTAAAAAAAAAAATTGATTTTGACTTTATTATTATTATTTTTTTACATAGGTTTTCGGCACCCCAGGGGCTGTGTACGTACGTCGTAGACCAGGGGAAGAATACCGTCCAGACTACATCGTACCTACGGTTAAACATGGCGGAGGGGGTCATGATTTGGGCGTGCAGGGATCAGCAGGGGTAGGAAAGATGTTCGTGTGCGAACCATGGGCATCAAAATTTTGTAAATTGCGTTAAAAATAATCTTAAAAAACAAAATATTTGCGAAAAAAACTATTATTCAAAATTAAATTTCGACGCAGTTGAACTTATTGAAAAAAACAATATTATGATATTTAGCAATGATATTAAATATAAGGGTACACAATATGATATAGGCTTCTACTTGTTATCTAAAGAGTGACAATTATATCAAGTTAAAAGATTTTTTTTGACAGTAGAGAAAATGTGTTCTTTGTATGTTTACTATATTCTCCGGGCAAATTCTGTGCCCATTTTCAATCGTATAACCTAGAATCTACTGAAAAATATTTTGTATTTTCGCCTTTGAATTTTAATTATTATTCCCCTATACATAATTATGTACATATACATTACCAAATGGTAAAAAATATATTCGCCCTAAATATTATTAATGTGTTATTTAAATTGTTACTTAATTGTTTATATATAAATGTTTTGTATTTGATTTAGCTATATTTAATTAAAAAAAACGAAAATTTAAGCTATTTTGTTTATTTTACCTTATATAGTTAAATAACAATTAATATTGTTCAATGACCACGAAATGGCTATATGCCATAATGGTTGATAATCAACAAATAAAGTAGTACAAGAACCATATAAATAGTAAAAGACCAACTAAATTAGGTAACCAACTATTCTTGGTGGTACTAAACTATATAAATAGTAAAGAATCAAGTAAATTAGTTAACCAACTATTATTGTTGGTACCGCACTATATAAATAGTAAAGGGTCAACTAAATTAGTTAACCAACCATTATTGTTGGTACTGAACTATATAAATAGTAAAAGACCAACTAATTTAGTTAAGCAACTATTCTTGTTGGTACTTTAACAATTAACTTGGTTGAATTAAACATGTATGAACTTACCAATCTTTTAACCATTTCAACTTGGTTATTTGAACCCGGTTTACCCTTTGGGTACATTTTCATATGTCCTTTTTGGTTGATTTTACCAATCTTTTTCTTTGAGTGCGCGGGCTAGTGAACGAGAAAGTGCGTCATTGGAATAAATAAAGGCGTTGATAAAACGGCAAACCGTTTACCAACCAAGATAACCAAGAATATATAGGCCTGAATTAAGTAATGCCGAGTGGAGTGGATATTTAAAATAGGGGAGGAAGACAAGAGCTGTTTATTGGTCAAGATAAGCGCTGTTTATCTGGATAAAGAAAGAAGGTGTAAGGCGAGGGGTGACTAAACCCTGCATCAAGACGTAAATAGGAAATTAGGATTGTGTGGTGCGTCCGCGAGAAAGTGCGTGTGCGTACAAGAAGAAAAGAAAAGGTAACTTTAAATCTTTGTTTATTGTTTATGTTTGTCTAGTTGCTATATTGTTTCTGTAAATTGTTTATGTTAATCATATGTTAGTTGTTCATTAAATGTTCTTAAAAATTCGATTTGCGTATTTTCTTTGACTGTGTGATTAAAGTAATTCCATCGTAAAAGTCCAAAGAACCTGCCATCCTGAGATAAAGAGTAAGTCGTGTTAACGGTTCACGGTGGACATAGCGAGTTGACAGCCCAACGCGAGGCAAAGGTCAAAACAAGTTGACAGCCCAACGCGAGGCGAAGGTCATAGCACTATATATTTTGTGACGTCACAATTTTTGAAACCCCCCGGCCCTCAACCTCGCACATCGTCACAAGGGCCGAACCCCCCCCCCCTAGGAGCGTGACGTAATTTATGGACGACCCCTTATTGATATTTTGTCGAAAGTACTGTGTAAAATTCTTAGCACACCTAATTAATTTTTAATTGCTGTTTAATTTTAATTTTATTAAACACAAAATATTGAAATGCGTATATAATTTCGATAAAGTATTCCTGTTAGGCAATACGTGAGTGGGATTGTAGATTTACGTGTTAGTTTTGAATTTAAATCGGTGAGGATTGAAGATTTGGAGCTGATATTGAAATCAATGAACAATAAGAGAGACATGAATTTTGCCAGTGCTGGTATATTTAGAAATATCATTGACCTAATAGGTGAGAATTTTTTGTCTATTATTAATGAGTCGCTGGAGTCTGGAGTTTTTCCTGATTCGTGGAAAGAATCTATGGTAGTTCCTATCGAAAAAGTAAAGAATTCGATTAAATGTGAGGAGTTCCGGCCAGTTAATATGGTATCGGTTCAGTCAAAGATTCTGGAAAAGCTAGTTAACAATCAGTTGATTGATTACTTGGACAATCATGGTGTCATTTCTGAATACCAATCAGGCTTCAGGAAGGGTCACAACTGTGAGTCATTGGTTACGTTTGTGGTGGGAGATTGGAAGATGGCTCTTCATGATGATAAGAAGGTATTGGCGGTTTTCTTGGACCTCCGTAGAGCTTTCGAGACAGTGGATAGAGAAATTTTGTTGGAAAAACTTAAAAGTTATGAAATTCGGGGTAATGAATGGAATTGGTTTAAATCATATTTATTTAATAGAAAACAGAGAACTAGAGTTAATGGAGAGGTTTCGGAGGCTTTGGATGTTTCTTTGGGAGTTCCTCAGGGAACGGTTCTTGGTGTAGTATTATTTCTGTTGTACGTAAATGATATGCATAATGTAATTAATAGGGCAAAATTAGTTCTTTTTGCGGATGACGCGCTCTTGTATTTTTGTGGTGATGATGTGGATGACTGCGTTGGGGTTATTAATCAAGAGTTAGAGAAACTTAGTGTATGGTTTCAAATGAATGAACTAAAACTTAATTTGTGTAAGTCAATATGTATTACTGTAAATGACAGTAGCGGTAGAACTGGTGATGTTATGATGGAGGGTACTCGGATTGAGGTGGTTAGTCAGATGAAATACTTGGGTGTAGTTGTTGACGATAAATTGAACTTTAAGAGTCACTTTGATTATGTATGTAAAAAAGTAGCGAAGAAATTGCATTTTTTTTGAAAATTAAGAAGAATATATCGGTTTTGAGCGCAATTAGGATTTTTAATGTGATGATAAAGCCTCATTTTGAGTACTGTTCGTCTGTTCTGTTTATGGGCAATGGTGGCATGTTGGATAGGTTACAAAAGCTACAGAATAGGGGTATGAGAACAATTTTAAGAGTAGGTCGTTTTATATCCAAAAGTATGTTGCTAGACACATTACAATGGCAGAGTGTTTATCAAAGAATTGTGGTTAATGTTTTGATGTTTGTTTTCAAATTGAAGAATAAGATGCTTCCGTCGTATTTGTGCGACAATATTACTTATGTGGCAGATTTAAATAAGTACCAGTGCGTAATGCCCAGGATTTTCGTTTGAATCTGTTTAGGAATAATAGAACACAAAATATGTTGTTATATAGTGGTTTAAAATTATTTAATGACTTGCCGTTATCTCTTAAGATGGAGAAAAGAGTTGAAATTTTTAAGAGGAATGTTAAGAATTACGTTAGTTTGCATTTTACTTAGAAGGGGTTAATGATTTAATGTTTATTCTTTATTGTTTAGGATGGATTTTTTTTTGTAAACTGATTTTTTTATTTTTTGGGAGTTTGTATGGATTTGTTTGTGATGTAAATAGTGGTAGTAAATTACCAAATAAAGTATTATTATTATATTATATTATTATTATAAAGGGATACAATTTGGTTGAACCATTTGAATGTTGATAAGAAATTTAACGCAAACAAAATTTTTACCACGTTTAAAATTTTGGTAAAAATTTTGTTTGCGTTAAATTTCTTGTCAACATTCAAGTGGTTCAACCAAATTGTATCAATTAAGTAGTTTTATTATTGTTGCTTACACTTTAACCTCAATTAGTCTAGCCATGCATCTGGGATATTTAACCACTCGAACTGTCACAAAATATTACTTAAAAATTTTTCTCTTATTTCTTATCTTATTTAGAATCAATAAATTAACAAATAAAAATTAATAACCCATGTAATTGCATGAACTCATTTCATTGCAATGTAATTGCATAACCTCTCTAGGTTAAGCGAGGAAAATGGAATTAACTTGATAAACAAATCTGAGTTCTGAATACTGCGTCAGATTTGGTTCATTAGTCAGTCTTTTCTCGATTTTAACTCGGTTATGTAGTTACGGACAGTCAGATTTTTGAATTCAACATAAATTTTTCTAAGTGTAAAAATAAAAATTAATTTATTTCATAAACTATCAAAGTCGCGCCTTCGACAAGTAAAATATCTTGTGTACATAATATTAAACATTAGGTAAGAAAATTGATCTCATTTCAAATTTTATATTGTTTAATTAAATCTCTTTAACCATATAAAATCTTGTTTATAATCAATAAATTGTAGACGTCTGAAATTTTTATGCTTTTCTTAATTTGTGCTTCTTTTGTGATTATTTATTCAAATTTTAATGAATTCATTTTTATTATATTTTGTTATGAATCTGCAAGCCAATTTATTATAATTAGGCTATCTCTAACTTACACCACATAACGACTATAATATTCAGTTTTATTTAAAATTAATTTTAAAGATCAATACTATCAAAATGAAATTATATTTTAGTTTCTTATAATTTGATAAAATCGAATAATTTTAAGTTTGTTCAAAAAGCAACATAATATGTCCTTTATTAACTTTTGTTTAGAGTTCGTTAGTATCACACATAAATTGATCCGATTTATCGAAAATATACCAAAGAGCATTTTGTGCTTCTGTATTTAACTCTGCACATTTTCAGTAAATATTTTATTATCTTTTACCTATTCTTTCTTAAAGTGTAAATCACAATAATTATGTCATTTCCTAATGCAAATTTTTTAATAACCAACTTAAAAAAGTCACAGAGCGGTCTTTAGGCTGCGCAACCATGTCAAACACCCACTAGAAGCTTTTTAGAATTCCAGTTAATAAAATGAATTACCGGTTCTGTGTATCTATTTGTTAAAAGTTTTAGTGCGGCCTTCAGGCCGCACAATTACATTGAAATCATATTAAACATTTCAAAATTGTTTTAAAGTGGTTTAGGATGACACTATATGATTTAGCCTCCTCATATATAAAAAATCCACAAGCCGTCACTGCCTCTAGCTTTATTAATATAAAATTATTGTAATTGAAGCTCAAACAAAACTATCGATTAACATCGGTTTCATATAAAAATTCAAAAGAATGTAAATAGTAAAACCCTTTCACGAATAATTTAGCAACAGTCAAGACTGAAATGATGGAAGTTCATTGAGGCTCAAACGGTGCACTTTTCCTCGAAAACTTTGACATGGAGGGGGCATTGTACTCCAAAATTTTAAGTAAAAACTCTATGACCCATGCGGCTTAAATCATGAAAATTGGGCACTATTGAGGTTCAAACGTTTGAGGGTTATTTGACACCAATATTACCCAAAACTTGGTTTTTGGGGACTGCATAGCGACATGAGCCTAACTTTTTATACCTTCAAAGCATTAATACTGATATTACCATATTTTATTACAAAACAATATAAAGGGTGATTCAATTGGAGGTAACAAATTAAATTTGAAAGAAAACACAATCTGGAACGAAATGTGTATACCAATGACCTCGAAATGATTCCAAAGTTAAGGGACGAGATGTGATCAAATTTAGATTTAATGAAAAATGCAAAATTATCAAAAACCAATGTGTTTAATTTCAAATTTAAATTGGTACCTCCTATTGAATCACCCTTTATATGTAACGATTAATAACCATTATACTTAGAAACGGATTCTTCCCCTAATTTGAATCTCTTGGTTGATCTTCTACTACAACGTACTCTGCTCGTGTTTGCTTCAAAGAGCGAAAATTAAAGTTTCCATCTATGAAAAATTGAGTTTTGGATAGTTGTATAAAACCAGGAACTAGTAAGAATTTAAAAAATTAAGCGGCATGTTTTCAAACAAAATTCTGACGGTTTTAAAAAATTTATTTTTGATCTTTTAATATTCTCAAGGTATAATACTTTTAAGAATATGCCTTACATAATGTTAAAAATCTTAAAATTTACGAAGTAGTCCAGTCAGTATAGACTTTGACCCGTAAATAATTATTTAGTGAATTTTTTTTTCACAGCTGTCTCGGGGGGGTCACTGGGAGTGTAAATTCAAAATGGCGACCAAATCATGCTTATGCGTATATTCGAAAAATGGTTTTTTAGGTGAAAAACGGTTTTTCTTGAATAACTCGGCCGGTTTTGATTTTACAGAAAAACCGTGAGAACAAAAGTTGTATAAATTTTGATTCTCTACAAGTTTAGTCGTCACAGTTTTTCTTCTAGGATCAAGATTTTTTGAATTAAACCTGAAAAAAGCGACAAATTCGAAATATTTCCATTATCTCGTTTATTTTCAACTTTACGGCACAAATGAAGAGGACCAAACATGTAGAGAATCAAATTCTGAACAACTTTGGTTCCCATCTTTTTTTCCAAAAATCGACATTTAAGGTTGTACGCCAACCATGAAGAAACAGAGCGTAAACTCTTTTCCGCACCACCAAAGAGAGAAATAAAGGAGATAATGCGAATATTTCGAAATGGGTAGGTACATATTTTCGGGTTAAATTCCGAAATAATGTCTTGGTGACATGCAACAAATGTGCTATAGGTTTACTCAAGAAGTCCACGAGTAGAAGTACAAAACATAAAATGAATAAACATTGACATTGCTTAACGATTGGTTAAATAATTTTTAATATTGTTTTCAATTTTTTATAAAATAAATTATTGATGACCTTAGGTCTTGGTTGCCCCGGACGTATTGTGCTTATCTTGGTTCTTTAAGACGGCACGCCCTAGTAAAATGCAGACTCAGTTTTAATATACAGCAATGTCAGCCTGTTCGGGGAATCACCGATTAACGAACGCAATCTTATTTCACTTATTAGACGGAGATGACATTTACCACTTTTACTTTTATAAAATTTTAATTTTTTTCATTGCCTATTAAAATAATACTGATTTAATTATTTTATATCAACAGTCCAGCCAAAGTTGGGAATTGCTATTCTTCACTTATAACTTAATTAAAATCAACTTATTGCAACTAATTGTCATTCTAGCTCTAACAAGTCCATCATTAGGCAAGGTTTTAAAAATGATAACTTTTGAAAATTTTCTGCCACTTTCACATTTTTGCAAATAGCTCAATTTCAATAGAAGTGCAAATTGAACATAAGCCTTATTACTGATATAAAGATTCTACTAATATAAGCATATACATAATGTCGTGATATTTTTTGAGGTCCGAATTGACCAAGACAAAATTCAAACTTATTCGGATTCATAAAAGAAAAGTTTAGTCATAAAATACAGAAAAATAAGAATAAATAGTTACTGTACGGCAATAATTTTTGATATGTGTAAATTTGCATAAAGAAAATATCTAGAAGCTTTAAAGATCTAAAGATTTGCAAGATATCAAAGAAATAGAATTAATAAATTTCTATAAGTAAAGCATTAGAAACCAAATGAAAGCAATAACATAAAATTTTCACTGTCATAATTGTAAAATGATATTTGTAAAGGGTAATAATTGAATAATGTATAATTTATTTGTAAAATTTGATTTATAATTTTGTTATACACTGTATATTTGTAATATAGAAGATAAAAAAATTTGATTTGTCTGTAAAGGTAATAATAATCCAAGTTTGCGGTTTTTGTGAACCTAAACCATAAAACAAGTGCATTTATAACTAAAAAGTGAATTTTAAAACTACACTTACCTATTGAAGAAGAGATTAAAATTCGTTGATAATAAAATCAATAGAAAATTGATTAAATTGGATCGACAATTGACTTTAGTTTCCGTAATTCTGAAGTTGCGCGAACTAACGAAAGTGTGGACATTGTTTTCTGATCATTCAAAGTAGAAAGACGTGTCAAGACAATCAAAACAGAAAAATGTGTTTAAGCGGGTTTTAGAGGTTAATTTTCCAACAATTTGGAAAATATGGAATCAGTCATAATTGATGAGAATTAATGGAAAAATAAATGTTTGAAGATGAAATGGAATTACCGATCTGGATCCTAAACTGGAAACTGAGTAATTTGGTAATATTTATCACATTGGATGATTTGGATATGTAAATCGAGTCGTAAGAACACAAAATTTGGAAAACTGATAATTAAGAACAAGAAGCTCAAATCAACTATATGGAAACAACTATCATTACAAAATAATAGTAAGAAACTGTTAAGATTTAAATTTATGTGCTACAAATTTTCGCGAATAACATTGCGTCGTCAAACTTGGGTTTTATTTTGATAAAATTAGTGTAAATTTTTGGTATATTTAAAATAAGAAAATGTATTCTTATTGAAATGATAATTTTTGTACATGAAAATGATTAATAGCTATTTGAAATTAAATGTATTTGCGATCATTTGGTTTCCTTTGATTTTTCACGACGCAAGAGAATTTTGAAAGTTTCAGGTAATAAGTAAAAATTTGATTATTAAACGGAAAAACACAATAAGTTTATTTTTCGTGTATCTTTATAACATTGGCGCCCGACAATATTTTTTATTTTTAATTAAAATCCACTCCTGTGATGAGTCTACATGAATCCGACAAGAGCGATGCTTGGACAGCTTGTGCCTAAATTGTAATTTTACATCCCTTTCTCAGGATCAAAAATTACATAGCAATAAATACAAAAATTAAAATTTAATTTAAATTTAAATAATCTATTTCTTGTAAAGAATTCTTCCTTCTTACGGGTTAATTGTTTCAATTATTGTGGTTTGATGTTTTTAAATTTGTAATGGGCAAGAAATGACAATATTCTATTAGGAAGTATTGGCAGTAAATGGCAGTAAATGGCAATAAGCGGCAGTATTGGGCAGTAAATTGCAGTATTTAGGCAGTAAGTGGCAGTATGAGGCAGTATTGGCAGTAATTTATTAAATACTGCCAAATGGCAGTATATAGTGTACATTTTAAAACTCATTGATTCACCCCCCGGTTTTGGAATATTTGTTCATGTAATAATCTTCGATGAGATCTTTCCACCCTAATACGAAACTAAATTTAGCTTCACGGAAGGGAACTAAATAAGTGGAAATGCTTCTCATCGTGTTTTAAGCAAACGTTTGCTTCTGGAATGTTCATTATGAATTTATACAACTGACTTTCATAACAACGTTTCAAAAATATTTTCGAGTTACGTCGCCAGGGACGTATGCATATTTTGATCTAATTCAGATAACCTAGTTTTTACAGATTTAAAATTATTGACATTACCTTCGTCCGATATTATCGTCCGATTCAAAACATTAGTGAAAAACACTACTTATTATAGTCCGTACGATAAGGAACAAATTTACTATAGAAGCTTGCACTTTGTGATAGAAACATGAAATTTGGCACAGGTGTAGATACAAATCTCCTTTACAAAACAAGATGTGACGCCGCCGTCAAAAGGGGCGAAATACGACATATTTGGGAAACATTGGCGAGTTCTGCAGTGCCCACAATATTTGACTTTCATTTACATGAAGATTCTATGAAAACTCTAACTCGTATGAAAAAAATCGTAAGAATCTTTTTTATTTAAAATCTAATTATGAATGTGTTCGCTCTGATGTATTTTTATCGTATTATGAACCGTTTAAGAAATAATCTGGATAAACTAATTTGAGGGTGTTTTTGCGTCTAGGGGTTGAAGGGGGCGGCGACCGGCGTGACGTCACATCTTGTTTTGTAAAGGAGGTTCGCATCTACACTTGTGCCAAATTTTATGCTTCTATTACAAAGTTCAAGGTTTCATACTAAATTTGTTCTTTATGGTCCGGCTTATTACTTTCCCATTTACGTAGTAAAGGAAAGTATTGTTATCGAGTTAAAAAAAATTTTGAGTTAGCATTTTTCCCATGGTCTATGAGCCCATACGAATTGTTTAAGATCAATTTTGGAATGATGTCCGGATGTGTGTGTGATGTGTGATGTGTGGTGATTCTATCGTCAACTTTTTCAGACAAACGCGTGCACTGATTGAGTTGAAATTTTATACACTAGTTTGAAGTAGCTGTCTAAAGAGCTGATTAGATTTTGGTTGAAAACCGTCCATTTTTAACCCCTTTTTTAGGGGAATGAAAATTATTAAAGAGCATTGCCGCTTCCCGGTGGAACATATGAGATTGAAAATCATATCAATCGAAAGAGATTATTTTTACGCATCTTTTGATACCCCACACTTGATATTTCCCTCTTAAATTATTGTTAAAATGCAAAAATAAAATAAGGGCTATTAAATGAATATGGTTTGCCTTGGATAATTTTGATCTGTCAAAGTGATTTGTATTGTTCATTACTATAATTTAATATTTTAACTAATTTACTTGTATAAACATATTATGTAGTCAATATCAAACGAATTTTTTAATTACTTATAAAAAATTAATTCTGACGTCATTACGCCCATAGTTAAAATTTGATTGCATATAGACGGCACGGCATTCCGCAAATTTCTAATTTTTTTTTGAAAATGTAAATTTAAAAAATTTTTCAATGCAAACATGTTATATAATTTTTAAAATGAAAATATAAAATAAGTGCTTTTAAAAAATATGAGTTACCATGTTAAATTACAAATTAAATTTCGTAACTTTGATATCTCAAAGTAATTTGTGTATTTTATCGAGTTAAACATTTTTTTGAGTTAACATCTGTTTTATTAATATTTAATATAAAATAAAGTGGAATCTACTAAATGGGAAAGTAATGTGTTGTCACATCAGATTTTTTATTATTCAATAGTGCTTAAAAACTTATGAAAACTACATTTTGACAAATAGCAATTAACACTACAGATAGATAATTGTCCGTTCTTAATTTTCTATTTCAGTAATTTTTGTGTACGAGTGGCGCTCGTAGAGTTAATTATAAATTTATTTGCTCTGATGTATTTTTATCATATTATGATGAACCTTTTACGAAATAAATAAGATAAACTAGAATTTGGAGGGTGTTTTTGCGTCTGGGGGTTGAAGGGGCGGGGGTCGGCGTGGCGTCACATCCTGTTTTGTAAAGGAGGTTTGTATCCACACGTGTGCCAAATTTCATGCTTCTATCACAAAGTGCAAGGTTGTGATGTTCCATAACGTCCGGACAATCTATTGAAGACTTCTTTAGATTGTCTTTAGATCTTTTTAGAAAAGATGAAAACAAAAATTTTAAAAGCAATGATTATATCAAATTTAATGCACAAAATAACAAATAAATCGCAAAAAAATTAAAAGAATGTTATTATTAACAATTAAATAATTTATTTGCATATTTTAAGACAATAAAACGGAGAGTACACTATAATTTTTTCGTACTTCGAATTTTATTTGCTATTGTTTTACATATAGTTATAAAACGACCACACAAAGACAATATTCAGATAAAAGGTTGTTAACCTTTTATCTTGTTAAATAACTTTATCATAAAGCAATTAAAATGTTGTAACAGTTCGATTAGCTTTTATCACATCCAGATGATAAACAATAACAATCTTGATATAAAACTTTTAAATACCCTTTGTTCTTTATACTACTTGTAGTTTGTAACATTGGCATAATTATAAATAAGGTATTTTTAAAACTTCGATTAAATTACTCGTAACTTGACTATAATGTGACCTGGTTTATGAAAAGGGGGCTTACGTGCGAAAGCAAGTTATCGAGAAAACAGCGGTTAAAGGTAAAAAACTCGGCGATGATGATGAACTACATTTGTCTCAGGCAGAAGATGATATTATGGAACAAAGTTTCGTTAGGATGGATGTATCTACTGTCGATGAAGCAGAAGAGGAGCTGGTAAGCAAATTTCTCTCAAAAAATTGTTGTAATAACAGATGCCAAACAATTATACCACGATAAATGATCGAGAATACGAGAAACAATATTGTATCTTTTCAAAAATAATTAAACAAATTACGACTTTCTGGTTTTCACTATGTGAAAGAGTGTCTAAAACTCTATCCGAATCGCCAAAAAAGTGGAAAATGATTTTTTGACACCTAAGCCCCCTTTTCATAAACCAGGTCACATATATTTTAAAAATCGCTTATGTGCCATAGTTCAAACATCTTCATTGAGTGAGAAATTAACACTGTTTAATCCATAAAATATTCTACGTGCTTTTAATTTTTTTTAATAACACCTATAATGTTTAATTTATTATGTGTAATTTAATAACTACGATTTGAAGGATGAAGCAAAAAACATAACATGCATGCGGATGCTACCAAAAAAGTTTTCGGCAGGATCCTGATTAAAATTCATAAGGCAGAGAAAATTAAAATTATTTGCACCAAGTTTTGTCCAAATATATTTATGATTTTTCAGAGTAAAAATCCAATTACTTATTGTTGGAAGGCACAAGCTCTTTATAGGTTTTTTGACTACAGAATTTGATGCTCGCTAACACAGTGATAGCGATTTTACGCACCTTATGCGTTTTCCGTTTTTAATTTCTTTACTTGCGCTGTCAAACAGTTGATCGACAAAAAGCAGAAAATCAGCCGCATGGGTTTTGTTTTCTTTACAACCTAAAATAGAAAAAATTATAATAAACCATTATTACTTCTGAATATTATTGTACACACAATTTACAGTCAATATCTTCTTCTTCGACAAGTTCTATTATTATTGCACATAGTTACACAAAAATTAAATCCAACCCCGTTAAAAACTTGCATATCACAAAAATAAATTAGACAAAAATTAAGCATCTCGTCGGTTTTGACAATTTTTGAGCTTAAAAGACTAACCAAGTTAGATAAAAATATTTTATTTGAAAACATTCAAGCTAACTACTACAACGCCAAATTACGGTCGATGTCTCAACTCAAACGCGTTTAGAAATTTTGTATAGATGATAACGCACACTTGTTTGTTAAGTGTTCAAACGAGAACACGTAGTGCGTGCGAGTTGTAAATTTTGTAATGCACGAAGTTGTGAAGTGTGCATATGTTTCATTTGTCTACCAGCTTCCGCGAGTGTAGGAATAATAATATTTGTTTTACTGTGCTTATCTGGACTTCTCAACTTTTACCGTTTGGGCCAGAAGGCGTCAATTTTTGGGGAAGATTCCAGATTTATTCACTAATGGAAGATTAAAGTTTGCATTTACTGTATTCATCTACACGCACGCATTCATGGATTTCGGTGGAACAAAAATATTGTAACAAGGTAAGATTTGATCTTATTTTATTTGATATTATTATTTTTATTTAATTTTGTAATTACATTCATTTATTTCGAAATTGCATTTGATTTTATAAATTTTGGTTGTACATATCGTCGCTACAATAGTAAACTCGCGTATCTGCAATTTTTGCGAATTTGGGATTATGGGTACATTACAATGTAAGCTAACCAATACACACTTAGAGTCTCGTATCTGTATCTCGTTTCGTTATAGTAGATATTACAATAATTGTAAACTTGCGTAACTACGTGAATCTTATTTTCGACCTCCGTAAAGTAGCGAATGTATAGATTGGTTACTTTACAGTAGTAGTTGTAACAACACAACATGCATCTTTTGACTAATGTAAACTCGCGAATAGTCAAATACGTTAGTTTACTGTTGTGGGCTATTTCAAAAATCTTATAAGTGTGTTGTAAAGTCGCGTATATGTAAATTTTATTTTATTCCATTTTTTGAGTTTAGGTAAATTTTCAACGTGTCTTGAGTTATTACAACACTATGAATTCAAAAACGATATTTTACTATTAATGACATAAGTAAATGCGACTTTTTGACTCCAATAAGAATAAATAATTTATTAAATTATTAATATTTATTATTATTAATTGGTAACATCTTGTATACATTATTTTACAAAGCGAACAACGTTATTACTTAACAATAATACGAATAAATAAATAAATAAATTTATCAAAGATTCAGTCTTATTTGTTAACATTACAAGATAGTATAAACACACTACTTGTATACATTTTAAAATCAGTTAAATTAATTAAACAAACGTACAATTTCCAAGAGTACAAATTATATAAACTAGAATGTGATAAAATTTCCTGTAAGCCCGTGTGTTTTGAAAAGTACAGGAGAGTATTTAGAGAATACAAGTTAACTTTTCATAAACCAAAAAAGATATTTGTAAAACGTGTGAGGTTCATAAAAATACGGAGGGAAATGACGATCAAAACAATAGTCATAGTAATCATTTAAAACGTAAGGAAGCTGCACGTCAATGTAGGAACGAGGATAAAGAAACCGCAAAGAGAGATCCGTCTATTTTGGCATTTAACTTTGACCTACAGTCAGTTCTTAATACTTCTAAGGGTGCAGCTGGGCTTCTTTTTTATGTTAGAAAACTTGCAGTTTACAATCTTACGGTGTATAACTTAGGCAATTCTGATGCTATCTCTGTTACTTTTGGGATGAAACTGAAGGAAAGAGAGGTAGTGTGGAAATTTCGACTTGTATTTACAATTTTATAATGAGTAAACCAGAAGTAAGGCATGTTAGAATGATGTCAGATAATTGTGCAGGGCAGCAAAAAAATTTAACTTTTTCTGTTATGTGTCTCCATTTACTTAAAGTACACCCTGTGCTCGAGGTGATAGATCACAAGTTTTTCGAATCTGGGCACACCCAAATGGAATGTGACTCTATTCATGGTAAGATAGAGCAGAAATCGAAAAATATTCCAGTATACACTCCAGAAGCCTGGGCACAAGTGATAAGAACAGCACGATCTATTCCACGACCTTATGAAGTCAGTTACCTTTTACACGATGATTTCGTAGAATTCAATCAAACTAAAAAAAGTGTTTTCCAATCCGAGTCAGGTCAGAAACTTAAGTTTCGCAATGCAGTGTGGCTACATTATGAAAAATCAACTCCAGAGACAATTTTTTTGAAACATAGTTTTGATGATACGTGGTACAATAAATTTACTTTAAAGAAGTTACGAGGACGCCCTTTATTAATACCAGAGCCTGCAAGAGTGTATTCTTCTCGAATTCCTATTTCTAATGCAAAAAAGAAAGACTTAAAAAAACTTTGTAATGAATTAGTAATACCCAAAGTTAATCACGATTACTATAATAATTTACCTACGAATGAATCAGCTAGAGACACTTGACCAGAACCAGATCAGTTGGAAGAATCTGATTCTGAATAAAATTGATTAAAAATTCCAGTTTTTCATTTTTTCATTATTTTGTTTTGTTTGTATGTACATTTTTTCAAATAAATTATGTACCCAAAAGCTACTGTGTATTAGTGGAGTAGAGTTCTAATAAAAAGCGACAACTGAATGAATAACAACATTAAAATTGTAACATTAATTATTACAGATTCGTTACTTTACTGTCAAACTATAACATTTCACAAATGTGTACCACAGTAAACTAACGAATCTGAATTTTAAGTATTTAAAATTGAAAATTTTGAAAATTGCTCGTATAGCTTTAAAAGTAACCTAAACTTACTATATTATAGACATAAAAAACATTGAAAAAGAATAAAAATGCATTTTAGGGAAACAAATCAAACTGCTTTTTGCTCTCCTGTAAAATTAATATTTTGCAGATACGTGACTTTACCATTGGAGGGACGATATGGTTGGACGAATCCATTTCTCCACATTTTTACTTTATAAATCTCGAATGCAACGTGAAGGTTATCTACGTAAAATTTATTTAAAGGTCAATTTGAAATTTGTATTAGGAATGCAGCTGTTTATCTACATTTAATATTTGTATTCAGTTTGGAGCCCCTCGTTCTTACACATAATATCTCCAGTTTCGATATTTTTAGCCTATTGGCTTATAAAAAATTCAGAATAATGAATTTATTTTATATTTTATAATTTTCTTTAAAATAGTGTAAGAAAATTGGGCACATTTTGATCAAAAAAATCCAAAATCGGTTTTCTGCGATCTTTCGACGGATTTCGTTAAGTAATTGTTCGTACTTTAACATACTAAAAAACGTCCTGTCGGAACCCTGAGCTTCTTACCAAATTCTTCGTCTGAAGTTGAAATTTTTTATAAAGGAGTGAAAATGATGTTTTTCGGCAAAATATTTTTAAACAAATTTCTATTTCAGTTATATTGTTATCATATAACTTATTAAAAAAATTAAAAACACTTAAAATATTTTAACAACATCCTCGAAATCATTAAAAGAAGAGTTTCCTAAAATTGGTCAGGGGGTTCTGATTTTTGGATATGTTCTAAAGTTTGGGGTCCTAATAAAAACTCTGAGTTGGCGACCTCGGCGACCGCCCGGAAGTGCCGGCATTTAAAAAAAAATGGCGAAAACAAAATGTTTATTCGCAATATTTCCTTACCTCTTGACTTTAGGACGAAAATGACTGCTATAAATCTTATGAAGAACAAAATTTACTACAACTTTTATTTAACGTATTTTTCTCTAAGTCTAATAATTGCTGAACGCCAGCAGTGTTAATAGAGCAAATTTTAGAAAATTTCAAAAACGCTCGAATTTGCTCAGCCTTTTTTTATAATTTTTAGTTGCTCTCGCTAAAAAGTCTATTATATGATCAAGTCTATTAATATTTACTCTATTATAGAAAAAAGTCAGGTCAAAATCGAACGTTTTTGAAATTTTCATAAATGTAACATCAGATATTATAACAAAAAATAATGTAACAAATCCAAAACTTTAACAGTGCAACTCTGTTCGACTTAGAAAAAAATACCTTAGATAGAAGTTGTAGTAAATGTTATTCTCTATAAGATTTATAGAAGTCATTTTCGTCGTCAAGTCAACTGGTAAGGAAATATTGCGAGGAAATATTTTGTTTTCGCCATTTCTTTTAAATGGCGGTACTTCCGGTCGCCAACTCGGAGTTTTGATTAGGCAGCGCCGTAGCAAGCTCTTCTAGCACCTGAGGCAAATTTCAATATATGTGCCCCCTTTCCCAAAATAGTTTTTGGGAAAGGGAAAATTTTTGAAAATTTTAAACTATTATTATTTATTGGGTTTTGTCGAGGTTCAGCGCCTCCATTGCAATCACCCTTGCTACGGAATTGGCTTAGAGTAATGAAAACAAATTAATGCTTATCAGGAACTCATATAGGCCGCCGGGACCGGGGGGTCTGGGGGGTATGGAATACCCCCCAGGTACACTTAATTTATTACGAAAGAAAAACTTTCACTTTTATATCCCTTGGTATTAAGAAGAACGGTACTGGGATAGTTATGAAAAATATCATCTGCTGCCCCCCCCCGGATTACAAACGGAAATTGCAAAAGATTAAACAAAAAATAATAAATTTTGATGCTTCTGAATAATGGCAAGTGTACCTGGGGGTATTCCATACCCCCCAGACCTCCCGGTCATGCAATATCGATTTTTAAGGTTGGGAACTTCTGAAGATCTTATATAAAATACGCATAGTATGTCAGAATTACCGTTTCCATGGTAACGTAACGCAAAACCCCCCTCCCTCCCTGAATATGGAGATAATTTTTATCGGTAAGAATTTTTCTTTTCAATTTAAATATATTTGAATAACTGTCGCGATGATAATGTCATATTTTTACCGGTTACCCAGTGAGTTAAAGGGAAATGAAGAAGAACGCGAGGGTTGCAATCAACTTTCCTAAAATCCCCTGTCTTATCATTGGACCAAAATTGAAGAGGAGAAAATTCCCTACAAGACAAGGTTTCATGATTTACTTCATATCTGAAGTAAATCCTGAAACCTTGTTTTGTTTTATTCACCATCGATGGTAAAGTTTAAATGCACGAAATTTTTATTCAGAATTAGAATAATTATTCAAAACCTGTTTCAATTGTTTTCTCTTGATTTTCTCTTTATTTCATAAATACTTAGTATGATGTTAACAAATTTTTTTAATCTGTTTTATAGAGAATTTTGTATTCTTCAATTTTGATTTGATGATAATTTTCACTAAAAATGAAAGTAAGCGAGTTATAGACGAAAAACTACAGTAGGGGCTTAAAATCCCCATTTGCGGAAAAGGCCGACAGGGAATTTTAGGTGATGTTGCAAATAAAATCGTGGTCAAATTTTCGAATTCAGTCAAATTTGAATATATGCCCCCCACCCCCAAAAGATTCTTTTCCTTTTTAAAATTTTAAACTACTATTTATTGGGTTTTGTACGGCTCTGATTAGGACCCCAAACCTTAAAACATTTATCTAAAAATCAGAACCCCGTGACCATTTTTAGGAAACTCTTCTTTTAATGATTTCGAGGATGTTGTTAAAATATTTTAAGTGTTTTTAATTTTTTTAATGAGTTCTATGATAACAATATAGCTGAAATAGAAATTTGTTTAAAAATATTTTGCCGAAAAACATCATTTTTACTCCTTTATAAAAAATTTCAACTTCAGACGAAGAATTTGGTAAGCTCAGGGTTCCGACAGGACGTTTTTTAGTATGTTAAAGTACGAACAATTACCTAACGAAATCCGTCGAAAAATCGCAGAAAACCGATTTTGGATTTTTTTTTCGCAATTTTCTTACACTACAAATGGTAATTTAGCAATTTTACAATTATTGTTTTAAAAACATTTAAAAAAACCAACTTAAAATATTTAATGTAGAACATTCAGTCTAAAGGATTCAAAATAACCGAATTAATAAATAAACAAATTATTTATACAAAGAAAATAAATTATTTTTGCGCTTAATAAGAACGCTATGGCCGTTTGAAAAATTTTATAAATTTCGACCTTAACCCTCCTTTCAACGGGTGGGGTCTATCAGTCTCTGAGAAAGTTCTAAACATTAATAACTTTTGCAAATAATTTTTTTTAAATTTAAAATTTTCAGTACTTTTCAAGAAGTATACGAGACACATTTCTATTAGTAAAATTACCATATTTCTTCTATTGTTTTCTTATCAGATAAAGATTTGTTCTAATAGACCCCACCCGTCTGTTTATGCAACTTTTAGTAGGAAATTGTAGACCGATAATTTTGCGTCATATGGAGTCATTAATTAAAAATAAATGTCGGTAGTACCCCTAATTATATGAAAAACAACTACCATATCATTTTATAATACTTTTATCATTCGCAGGTAAGATTTTGAATGTTGAACACCTTAAATGTAGCTACTTGTTCGAATTTGTTATAAAAAAACTCTGGTTTTAATTTAATCTTACGTTTCAAAGAAATCAAAGAACGTCTTATTAGTTTCATCTTTTCACCGAGATGATGATATGAATGATCACATTTTATAATAACACTAAAAGTGGTGTAGACGTAGTACATAGTTGATAGAATGTCATCGTCTTATAATGTGGCAAGAGGAACCAGGAGTTGGCCGTTGGTCATATTCTATAGGTTGCTGAATATTGCAGCAATAAATTAATGTCCTTGCAATTATTCGATTTAACGATATTGATGGTCAACTGAGTAAATGTTGGCGACATTTAAAAAAAAATTAGGACTACACCTTTTCCACTTTTATTTGAGAAAGCGTTAATTGTAATTCAGATTAGTAAGTTGTATTTGAGAAACCGTCAATTGAAATTCAGATTAGACAGTTGTATTTGAGAAACCGTCAATTTACATTCAGATTAGTCAATTGTATTTGAGAAAGCGTCAATTTACATTCAGATTAGTCAATTGAAATTGAGATTAGTCAATTATAATTCAGATTAGTTGACTATAATGTCAGGAAGCGTAAAGGTTATTCAAAATTGTGAATATTTTTTAGTTTGGAATAAATGAATGAACCAATCAGAGGTGAGTTACAGCGATCAGACGGACAATATTCGTTTATTATTTTCATCAGTATGCTTCTTATAACGTTTACTTACAATAACATGACTTCCTCTAGGAACAGTTTCAATTGAAATTCAGATTTGTCAATTCTATTTCAGAAAACGTCAATGTAATTCTGATCACTCAATTGAATTTCAGAAAATGTTTATTCAAATTCAGATTGTCAATTGTATTTGAAAAAACGTCAATTGTAATTCAGTTTAGTTAAATTTATTTCAGAATGCGTTAATAGTAATTCGGAAAGGGTTACTTGTATTTAAAAAATTAAAAATTATTTAAAAATTATGTCAAATATTTGGCTCATGGTCAAAGAGTGTACTACTGGCTTTACACAATATATGAGTTATTTAATGTAAAATGAATTTATTGAAAAAAATTAAACTTATAATAAAAATGTGTTTAACGTCCAACTGCCATATCGTCCATTGCGACCTCTCATTTTACGGCAAAATAAATTAAAATTGGTTTCGTCTATCCACGATTTGTTTGCCCAGCTTTATATATTCGTTAAGAGTCCGAACATATTCTGCTCGTTTACTTTTATTTTCTTCTGAATTCATTGTAACTGGTTCAGCATGAACCTGCTTTACAGTGAAAAGTTTGCTTTCAAGATAATTTCCAATAGTTGCCAAAGGTACCACTACTTGAAAAGTATCTGACACTTTTTCTTTCAATTGTTTTAATGTATAACCACTATCTTCTTCAATCTATGTAATCATTATATTGACCTGTTCATCGGTAAGAATTTTCGGTTTGAGGCTCCCTTTCGGTAACATTTTCTCACGCCCGGATCGCACCCAATGAAATGCAGTCTTATAGTTAATATTCAATGTCCGACACAAAGCTACCCAATCGTTACCTACGTTGGCGCACGCTACTATTCTTTCACGATCTTGATTGGTATGTTTATCATAGCGTTTTCTTTCAACAACCTCATTTCCCATGAGAGATATTTCACAAATGGGACAAAACGTCTCTTCTGGTCCATCAATTATAATTTGAGCAATTTCAGCGCATCTTCTATGAAGAAGGTGACTGCATGGTAGTAATCGTATTATTTCCGTTCTTGCCATAGAAACTTGACAAATTGCACAATTGTCGTTCATATCCATTTAAACTGTTAATTAACTTTTATCTTATGTATACAATTACAGTAATTATATGTAGTATAACAAAATTTAAATCCGATTATCTGATAATAACTCCAGGACAAAGAAATTAACTTATAATCCAACCGCTTTAACAACCTAATGCGTGGTTGTTCGATGAATCTGTACTCAGGTAAAACTAAGAAGCAATACAATTTGTGGATCTGAATTATAATTGATGCTTTCTCAAATACAATTGACAAATCTGAATTACAATTGATGCTTTCTCAAATACAATTGACAAATCTGAATTTCAATTATCGCTTTCTGAAATACATCATGTGACCGTTTCTGAAATAAAACTGGAAAAGGTGTAGATTTAGCCAAATATTACAAGAAAGCTAGCGATAAAATCTTACACGAAGTATTCGCTAGAGTGCTGTTAAATACGCAGGAGTTCAACTACCAGAGAGTCCTTCAAGTCCTCCTTTAAATAAGAGAGGCCGTTGCAAATATTGTCCAAAAAGAAAAACGAGATATTATTGCAAGTTTTGAAAAAATTGGTTGTGTATGGAGCATATTATAGCTTGTTGTAAGGAGTGTATAGAAAATATCCATCATGAATTTTGACGTTCTGGGGTTTGAGTATGGAAAGTAAATTGTTTAATTTTCATACGTTATTTTATTGTTCAATATGTTTTTGCATAAAATTTAAAATTATTTTCTTATTTTGCAATTTTGAATAAAATTTATAAGGCCATTAATAAAATTAAAGCAAAAAACAGCATCTTTCTTATTTTTATGCAATTCAATGAAAATAAATTTCAAATTATTTACATGCATGTTAAGTTAACTTCTATTTGGTAACACTTAATTTTTTAAAAAAACACTCACAAATTTTATTTATTTATTTTCTTTAAATATTTAATTTCCACAATGTAATAATAATAATAATAATAATTATCATACCTTACCCACTTAGGTCTACATGTAGATCTAATGACAAATTTTACTTGGCTCGACGTAATAATAAGTTTGTAACTAAGAAATATCCGATAGATGGCTACTCAATTTTGATCAATGTTGAAAGTTGTTTTACGTGGATTGAAACCACGCTTTATGGGTTAATCTTTATGAAATACTATAAATCTTTATGAATTACTATAAATCATTATAAATGTATAAATTTTAATTTATTAAGTTTTAACTTGTTAGGTAGTTAACACAACACTTCAGAAAAATGACTTTTAGCTTTTTAATTTAAAATTAAAAAAAAAAATTTAATTTTTACATTAAATTTTGTAAATCATTTTTTACATCTACCCAATTGTTCAGAACAGCCGTTTCAAAGATAGAAATAGCAATTATGATTGCCAAACTCCGTAGCGGGGACGGCACTTAAAGAAGAAGAAATCATTTTTTGCATCACCTAAGTTATAACTTAATGTTTAAAAACCTGAATTTATCAACCCCTATTTAAAATTTAATTTATGATTTCTTTAGTAAATTACTATTTTACATTAAAGTACATATGATAATTTAAACAAATTATAATTTTAAACTATAGGTGGTACCAAAAAAGTACTTTTAGGCAGGGGTGGGCTGCCAAATTTTGAACAACCGGCTCACTATTATTTCGAAGCAAAAAAAAAAGGTAAATGAGTACATTGTCTTCATTTATTTTTGTACAGTATAAAATATATAATATATATAACAAAACAAAACATTTATTGCACAAAATAACTAAACAATACATTTATTGCACAAAAAAACTAATAAATTCGAAATTTAACATACTATACTATGTACATATATGCATAATTAATTAATTAATGTAGTCAATATGCCTTGTTCATTTGCAGAAACATCATTATTGTGCCCTTTTCTTACCCTTGTTTCTGTTGCTAACCTGTGATTCTGGTTCATCCAAGATGTAATAAAAGGAATGGCATCGAAATTGGCTTATTTTTTGGTTTTAGAGGTAATTTAACAAGCGGCTCGCCGAGTTTCAAACATTTTAACAACCGGCTCGCGCAAAAAAGTAAATTTATTTTTCATTACAATCACTATAATTTCATACTAAAAATGCTTATTTAATATCTAACAATACATTAGAAAAAAACAACTTTTAGCTTTCCAACTTTTTATTAAAAAATTTGATATAAAAATTACATATTAACAGATAAAATTTTTTTTGTATTAATACTTTTTAACCGACTTCAAAAAAGGAGGAGGTTATTTATGTAAAGACATTTTATGACATTTTACTTGTAAACAAATTCAAAAATGTAATTCAGTAAGTTGGTTTTTGTCCATAATTTTCCAACCAATCTAATGTTAAATTTCATAAATTCGACAACATGAAGAATATCAGAAACACCGACGAAGTGTTATGAGGCCGTCAAGGTCGCAACGAAGAGAAGTGGAGATGTACAAAAGCGAGGAGCTCCTATCTGTAATATAATTTGTAATGTAATTTCTTGTAATTTTGTAAATTAATAAATAATCTTAAAATCGAAACAATGGGGGTAAGCCCTATCTCGTGTATAGAGAGCGTAATGTGTAAGCGTATGTTTTTTCGTAAAAATTCCATAGTTATTATGGAATTTTTAAATTATTTTTTGCTAATTAGCAAAATTTCCTTAGAAACCGTTACGAAAAACCATATGCTTACACATTACGCTCTCTATATGCGAGAGAGGGTTTACCCCCAATATGAAAAAACATGAAAGCAAAGCCTTTCCAATTATTTCGATTCTACCTTATGCGATATTGTAACCAAGCATAAATCATTCTCGGTGTTCGACCTTCGTAAACGTCAGCATGTAGATTAATAAATTCTTGTAATTCGTCTAATTTAGGCATTATACGAGATGTGAGATTTGTTTTAAAAGTTTTTAAAATGAATTTAATTTGCTCGGATGTCCATCGTTGGCGTTTAGTTAGTCTGCGTCTGCCACCACAATTTAATTGATTAAGAATTTTCTGGATGTTCGGACTCCTAGGTTTTGTTGGGCTGTTTGATGATGAAAGTTTATTAGGTGTGCTGTTTGATTTTGATGTTGAACAACCTTTCTTAGGTGTAACTATGTTCGTTTTCTTACAATTGACGATTCTATTGATGTTTACTCGACATTCTTTGAATCCATCTGAAAAGGACATCTAAACTTATTTAGGTATAAGATAATTTACAACTAAAAGATTTTGCAGTAAGTACTAATTCTCACTTGTTTCATTTCCATAAATGAAGTACTAATACTAAAAAGTCAAAAAGCAAAATTAAAAAATCTGATGTGGCCAGCACATGACTTCCCTATAAGGAATCATTCCTTCATCGTTCAACTAAAGATTCGCAGAAATATTATTTAAATTTTATTTTATTATTTAATTAAATTAATAAAATAAAATTAAATAAATAAAAAACCATTTCGTCCTTCAAGTAAAGTGCTACTTCCGGTTTAGGGATTTGCTCCAAAATCAAATGGTGCTTTCGTATACCGATTAAAGTGTTAAATATGAAATTTGGTTACTATATAACAATTCGTTCCTGAAATATTGAAGAAAAACTATTTCTTCCTTCAAGTAAAGTGCCATTTCCGGTTTAAGGATTTCCTCCAAAATCAAATGGTTCTTTCGTATATTGATTAAAGTGTTAAATATGAAATTTGGTTACTATATAACAATTTGTTCCTGAGATATTGAAGAAAAACCATTTCGTCCTTCAAGTAAAGTGCTACTTCCGGTTTAGGGATTTCCTCCAAAATCACATGGTGCTTTAGTATACTGATTAAAGTGTTAAATATGAAATTTGGTTACTAGATAACAATTCGTTCCTGAGATATTTAAGAAAAACCATTTCGTCCTTCAAGTAAAGTGCTACTTCCGGTTTAGGGATTTGCTCCAAAATCAAATGGTGCCTTCGTATACCGATTAAAGTGTTAAATATGAAATTTGGTTACTATATAACAATTCGTTCCTGAGATATTGAAGAAAAACTATTTCGTCCTTCAAGTAAAGTGCGATTTCCGGTTTAAGGATTTCCTCCAAAATCAAATGGTTCTTTCGTATATTGATTAAAGTGTTAAATATGAAATTTGGTTACTATATAACAATTTGTTCCTGAGATATTGAAAAAAAACCATTTCGTCCTTCAAGTAAAGTGCTACTTCCGGTTTAGGGATTTACTCCAAAATCACATGGTGCTTTGGTATACTGATTAAAGTCTTAAATATAAAATTTGGTTACTAGATAACAATTCGTTCCTGAGATATTTAAGAAAAACCATTTCGTCCTTCAAGTGAAGTGCTACTTCCGGTTTAAGGATTTCCTCCAAAATCAAATGGTGCCTTTGTATACCGATTAAAGTGTTAAATATGAAATTTTGTTACTATATAACAATTCGTTCCAGAGATACAGAACTTACAGACATTTTGCGTTACATACATCCATACATACAGACATACATACATACATACATACATACATTTATTTAACCGCTTATACAGACCCGAAACGCCATACAGAACCGACGTTATGAGGCCAAAAACGACGTTACGAGACCCGGCTTCGGGTCTGGTAACGTTTACAATGTTTTTTGGGTTCCCTATACCTTTAGGTGTCATTTGGCAAGATTTAAGGTGGGTCTGGTAAGGATAGTTGAACGTATAATTACATACATATTTAGTTCACCGTTTCTCTCGGCAGGGAGCGCGCCATTAGTAGCGTATATAATATATACAACGTTGCTGATCCCGATACATGTATTCGACGTTGTCAATCCCTAAATTTTGCAACATCGCTTCAGTAACTTAATATTATTAAGGCTATTTATAAAGTTAATTAGCTGACAAGTTTTGTTAAATAGAAGTTATTTTTTTGCATGTTTGATTTAAAACTTTAATTTAAATTAAAATTTTATAATCATTTAAGTTGTATGCAGTACTATTTCCTGAAGTATGAAGCCTATCAAATTCTTTTTAGTACCCAAACAGAAGAATTTTGCAACAAATTTAAGTAGGAGCTAGTGAGGACTAGTGTTATTAGGTAACTATTTCTTAAAATAGTTACCTAATATTTGAATTCAAAATTTTCTTGAGTCGGGTTACAATTTTATTGTAACTTCGGGTAGTAATTTTTAATATTCTTGTCCGGTATCCGATATGCCAAACTGTTTATGCCACCGATTTATATTAATTAAATTTATTGTGAATTTATTTAGTGGTAGGTAGACATTTTATAACAAATTCGAAAATATTTAAGCTTTCATAATCATTATATGCTGCCAATTTTTAAAATTGACTGAATATTTATTAAAATTATTAAGATTGAATAAAATGAACTTTTAAAATTTTCTTTTAGCTCCGAGCCTCATACGTTCGGTCCCGCTAATTTAATTCAATATTAATATTCAATTAGATTACCAGATGATAAAAAAGATTTAATACGGTAAAAAGTAACACCATTACAGCTCCATTTCCCCGGCACCCCCACCACAAAACATTCAAATCGGACTTGGTGGAATCGTTTGTACTTCGTTTGTATCGGTTTGTACCGCAAAAATTTTCGTTTGTATCATAAAGACAAAAAAGTTACAGCACTTTCAAAGTGGGGGTGCCAAAGAAATGCCAGCACCCCCACCTCAAAATATTGAAATCGGACTTGGTGGAATCGTTTGTACTTCGTTTGTATCGGTTTGTACCGCAAAAATTTTCGTTTGTATCAAAAAGACTAAGATGAAAAGCTGAAAACAAGTTAAGTAGAGAAGTTCGAGACCAACGCGCATACGCCGCTTTTACAGAGGTGGCTTTAGTACACAATAAAAAACTTTTCTCCCCCCTCTATTAAGGAAAATAATGATGGATATTAATATTATTAGTATAATAAATAATAATGTACAATCTATATTGAAGAAAAGTTTTTACGAAGTTATGAGTATTTCAAATTTTAGAGAACTCCGAGCAAGTTACGCTTGGTTACATTTCATTCGGCAGAAAAGATGAACAAGAGTTATTTGAAGTAAATAATTTTAATATGTTAATATAAAAGAAAACAAACTAAATAATTAATAAAATGTACAATTATTAATATATTAAGTTAGTAGTATAAATCAAAAATTGACAATTAGTTGCTACTATTGATTGTCTCAGTATTTTGGACCGATCTTGTAGGTCGTCATAACGTTCCCATTTTCCAGAACTGTTACGCCAACAGTAACAGACGTAGTGATCAATTGCATTCACATTCTTTAATGTTGGAGATAGAAAACTAATAGCACCTTGAAAATGGTAAACCGTATCGTTGAGCACAATTTGAAGGGAAATTTCTTTTAAAGGAATATTTTTTAATTCAATTGGTGAATTTGATGTAGATGGCCCACATATTTCAAACAATACTTGTTGACCAAAATCTACCTTTTTCGTACTGGGATTTGCACATTTTGTACTGACTGAGGTTACCATTATTTTCATTAAACTTGAAATTTAATGCATCTTGAAGGTTTAGTACACTACTATCTGGAAAATTTACCACTGTCGAAGGATATCGCGTTTCAATTTTATGCTTACATTTAACACACGTTAACCCTCTATAACTGATGGATTATCTTTGAATAATGCATTACATAAGTAATACGCGGTACTTGCAGCATCCACTTCGACGTGATTATTTGGTAGGTCTTTCTTATTGGTAATAATACCGATTAAAATAGAAGCCCGCTTCCTATATCGTCCCCCTTATGCCAAAACCACGAATGTGCAAAAATTGCCATTTTGACCTAAGTGCATTTTCTTTCTAAGATAGAAAATTTTGTTTTTAAATTATTGTTAGATTTCGATATACAATATATTCGAATAACAATGAAAAAAATTGTCTGAATTACAATTAAAATTGATTGATTTCATTTACTTCATAATTTAGTTCAAATACACTTGACTGAAAACTAGAAAATGCACATTCGTGGTTTCGGCATAAGGGGGACGATATGTTTGTGCGTTGTGCATTATGAAAATTTCAAATAAAATTAGTGATGTTCTGTTTTTAACCAATAGCCAATGAAATTACAGAACGTTTTCTGCATAAGGGATTACCAACCTTATATTTTAAAAAGAAGAAAATGTTGAAGAATACGGTCATCCGAGTTCCACCTTGTTAATTTAATAAATCGATGTTTTCCAATTTGGGTTTTTAATTTATATTGTAGATTTAATTTATATTGTATATGTCTGCTTGGACTTATGTAGGCTTTTTAATGTTGGTTATCAGATTATCCGATTACCGAAAACGTTGCATAAAATCCCTTTTAATCGGTATTATTACCAATAAGAAAGACAATATTAGTTTTCTACCTCCAACATTAAAGAATGTGAATGCAATTGGTCACTACCTCTGTTACTGTTGGCGTAACAGTTCTGGAAAATGGGAACGTTATGACGACCTACAAGATCGGTCCAAGATAGTGAGACAATCAATAGTAGCAACTAATTGTCAATTTTTGATTTATACTACTAACTTAATATATTAATAATTGTACATTTTATTAATTATTTAGTTTGTTTTCTTTTATATTAACATAATAAAATTATTTACTTCAAATAACTCTTGTTCATCTTTTCTGCCGAATGAAATGTAACCAAGCCGGAACCAAGCGTAACTTGCTCGGAGTTCTCTAAAATTTGAAATACTCATAACTTCGTAAAAACTTTTCTTCAATATAGATTGTACATTATTATTTATTATAATAATAATATTAATATCCATCATTATGGTCCCGATACAAACGAAGTACAAACAATTCCACCAAGTCCGATTTGAATATTTTGTGGTGGGGGCGCCGGGGAAATGGAGCTCACCATTACTATTGGAAAAAACTGGAAAATTGTTTTTCAAGAATAAACATTGGAAGCTCTACTATACGCAAACATTGACACTAATAAGGAGTGTTCATTTTACTAATTAATGTTTTACTAAATTATTCTGAATTAATTTTTACAATATCTACTTCAAGTTAAGAATACAAGTTGTGTAACATGTTTCATCTATAAAATTCTATGTAAGTTCACGTACGGCAGTAATTTCGAATTTTTATACGGACGCGTCCCATAAGCTTTCGCACAAGTTTTGCGCGGTTCTGCGGTCACTTTCCGACTTGCTCCATTCCAAATTTTTTAAATTTTTTCAGAATTTCAGCTTCCCGGGCTTCTTTTTTACATATCTTTTAATTAAAGCGCAGTATCTCTCAATAGGACGGAGTTCAGCAGAATCTGGAGGATTTCTTTACTTACAAAAACGACATTATTCGAACCCAAAAGTTCAAGTGTAACATCAGCATAATGAACGGTGGCCAAATCTGGCCAAAACAACGGAGAGATATTGTGTTTACTATACAAAGGCTAAAATATGTTTTTGTAAGCATTCTTGCCTATAATTTTCACCGCAAATTATCCCAGTTTAAAAAAATGTTCCACTTTCATTCGACAAGAACAAATCGCTTATCACACAAGAACTCTTTTACCAAATTTTTCTCTCTGAATTATCTTCACTTCGTTAGCCACATCTTCTCCTACAACAGCGTTATAATATTGTAGTCCTGGTGTCCATTTTTACGTAAGTTTCGTCATCCATTAAAATGCACTGATTCTTTTTTTTTCGCAATAAAAGAGTCTACAACTTTTCGGACAATTTTTTTAACTTTACCGTTGTTTCGCAGACTTTTTAGGCTTTTTAGGCTTTTTTTCGTTATTTTACAAGTCTTAATATTAAGTCTTTTTTAATATTTTGCACCGTACTGACATTTAACTGCCACCTTTTTGTACAGAAAAGAACTTTTTGGATTTTAACAGCTTCAAAACGTTTTCTTCAGCTATACCGGGGATGAGCAACCTTTTTTTACAACGGGCCAGCTACAAATTAAAAAATGTTGTGTGGGCCGCATGTAAGGAACTTATATCTCTTTATTAACAAACCTATAAACCTAAATCTTAAAAGTCAAAATGTAAAATCTTGGAAGGGCCACACGAGAGAGTGTGGCGGGCCGCGTGTTGCTCATCCCTGAGCTACACCATTTATAGACCCTTATCCATGAAGAGATTTAAGTAATTCATCAAGTGTATTATACTCCCCAAGTTTTTTAATAATTCGGAAAACCGCTAGCTTTAAGCATTTAACAATATTTTCTTAGGAATAATTTTTCTGAACACTATTGCAAGATAACCTTCCGGGCGTCAATTTAAATGCGCTCTATGGCGTTACATATTTGACAAAACTAATAACTAAAGGTGATGTGTGATAAAACAACATTTCTTTTATAAATAATGCCTATTAGATCAAATATGGGCTGACAATTGTATTTATTATAGGTAATTCAAGTTGTCCACTTAGTAAAATGAACACTCCTTATTACCTACTCAAAAATTATATTTGGGGTGGCCATCGTACCTAATTCGCCTTGCTTGAGTAATTCATTGTTTTACGTTGAAAGATTTGTGATGTAAAGGTATTAAGAGTTTAACTAATCATTTTGAAAAAATATTTATGTTGGTCGAAAACTAATGATTTCCAATGAATTATAGGGATTTTCAAATTAATTCCAGAGGCTTCCAAGATATTTACCCCTCGATTAATTCTATTAAAATACAATATGCTTTCTTGTTAAGTTTTTGATCTTATAAATTTAAAAAATGGTAACGTTGACTGATTATTATAAGCTTACATCACATCACATGCAGTCTTGAGGAGCTTACCATTGCATTTTTTCCTTATCCAATATTTTTAGATGCCTGCGTTACGTGACATTTTAATATTTTATTGTTTTTCATATAAATAATTTAAGATAATCGTTTTGAACGATTGGGCAAGTGTTTCAGTTTTGTGGTCCACACGCTATAAAAAATGTAATATTACTTTATAAAAAAATTTAGAAACAATAAATAATAATAACACAGAAAACTTAACAACTTAATTTTATTTATTAGACAATTTGAACAGAATTCTAAATAGGAGCATATTTATATAAAAAAATTTTGATCTTGTAAATTTAAAAAATTGTAACCTTGACTAATTATTATAAGCTTAAATCGCATCACATTCAATGCAATCTTGGTATAAAAGCAGTAGAAAGACTGATAAGAATTAACGGAATGAAGTTATCAGTTCCTTAGAATTGACAACGTTGCTGGGATTAGAAACGTCGGTTTATCATAAAAAATTATATATACCGGGCTTGACAAAGATGTGCCAATGTATCGGGATTGTTAACGATTATTGAGTTAGGCAAGTTTTTATTTTTAAGATTTTGTTTCCCCTCAAGAGTTGTGCATGGTGTTATATTTGATCACTTCAGAATTTAATAACATATACGTTCTTAAAATAATAACTTGTGGTGGGTTTGAGGTTGTCTGTGCAATGTATCGGGCCTGGTAGCGACGGATGAACCAATATACATACATACATACATACAGACATCATTGCGAAAGTAGTCAAAACGGATTCAGAAATGCTCAAAACGGATATTTCCGTTAAAATATCGACATCGAATTTTTTCATGATTACAATACTTCCTTATAGGGAAGTAATTACGATTTATAACTCAAAAGACAAATGGTAACTTAAAAATTGCTTATATAAATTAAAATTTTTATGTTCAGTTAAGATAGACAAAATTGAATTGTTAAGAAGATCATAAATGAAATTTTTGCGTATGCTTCTTTAGGACTAAAAGTATAAATTATTTTACTTTACCAAAATTGGAAGTTTTAACACTCCTCAGTCTTTCTTTAAGGGGAGTTAATTTGCTTTCTTGAACATTGTTGCCGTCATGCTCTGTTTCGGATAGAGGCGACACATCCTCCTCAACTGGAAATGACGTAGATTTTTCAGATATGTTAGGAACATAATCTTCTAAAAAGTATAATATTAGTAGGTGAGAATTGAAAAATAAATCATAATTATTACTTGGCATATACTGTTCTTCCAAATCTTGCAGCTCTTCGTCAGTTTCATCACTATTTGCACCATCGATACATTGCATTTCTTGTATTTCTTTTAGCGTCTTTCCTCGAAAACGGGTTATATCTGGATCACCAACAACCTTTAAAAACTGACTAAACGTCGTAATGTCCTGCAAGTCATTATTTTGGCGGTAATTTTCAAAATGAACACTGTCCTGATGTCCCATAAAATTTGACAACTCTTTCAGTTCCGAATTAGATAATGACAAAAATTTAGCAGTCGTTGCGACCTGTTTTCGTAACAATGTCCCTCTCAGTTGTGAAGGTTGATCGGCTCCACATTCGTTAGAATAACGTCTGATAACTGAACAAGCATCTACATATCCAGTTGTTCCCGTAGTGGCAAATAAATACTCATTATTGGGCGATATACCGGCTTGCAATCGAAATCCAACATAACACTCGAGATATCTAAAACAAAAACACAAATTTAAGCCTAAAAAATGTCAAACCCTATTTTAAATTTACAGAATTTTAATTGAAAGTAATTGTTCCGATATCCTAAATTTTACTATACTACTTACTTAACTTGTTCATTTGTCAGGAGTACAGGTAGCTTTCGTAAACGTTTAGCAATTATTAATACTCTTTGATAACTGTCTGCTAATATTTGTTCTAACCTGGTCATAAATTTATAGTCTTCTTTAGAAATTCTACTTCTACTTTGAAACATTTCAAGTAACATGCGACTAACTTCTCCCGGGCGTCGCCTATTAAAAATTATCATTTGTATTAACACGACAGAGCCTAATCTGCGCCAAGAGTGATAATCGAAACCATTTTCACTTAACTGCTGATAAGCATTTACGGCTAACGTATGCAAGTAGTCGGAAAACTTCTTTATGTCGGAGTTACTCGGTAATACCACGTTTTTTTTCAGTCCGGCTTTTTTTATCGAGACGTACGCACTTTTCCCAATTTCGGTTAGAAAGTCTTTCCGATGTAAATTTTCTAATTCATCGAGCTCGACAATTATATCATCGTTTCGTTTATACCCTTTTTTGATGTAGCTGCTTCTAACTGCGTTAGTGATTTCAATTATAACTAATCGAAGCATATTGACAACAGTTGGATAATTTAAACTCGACTCATTTCCACAAAGTCTACATATGGCTTCAATTATGGTATCATAGTGTTTAGTTTTAAGCAGTTCTTCATACGTCGTAATGCTGTTATTAATTTTTGTAGCTTCGATAAATAGCCTGGCAGCCCAACGAAGATACTGTCTATCATTTCGACTGTAATTTTCTGAAGCACGATGTTTAACTGCTAATCTTGTTGCTAACAATGAAATCGATTTTTCTGTTCTAATCAATTGACCAACTTCATCATCTCTCAAAGGTTGTAAAAGTTTGAACAACAACTGATCATTAATACTTTGTTGAATTTTAAAATTGTCCAACATTTTATTGCGAGCCGTCTCTAGAACCCTAGTTCTATTTTTTTCTCTTTTTGCACATTGCAAATGATGTTTCCACAAAGATCTAGCTACATATAGACCATTACAATTTGGACATTCGACTGTATCTTCCATTTTCGATGTTGTTGGTCTTCTTATAGGTATTCGCTTGCTCGGCGTAACACTTTTATTGAACTCGAAGTTTCCTTTTTTTCTTAAATCTTCTAATACCTTTAACCGCTCTTTACTTTTACATGGTAACTTGGAAATTTTTATTATTTCTTCTTTCTCTGCATGTTTTTGCAACACATGTCGTGCAAACGAAGACGTCAAAAGATGACAAAACGGACAATAATTTCGTTTCGTTTTGAATTTTGACGGTTTATCGTTAACTGCCATAGCGGAATTAAGCAGTAATGCACACATTTTAAAATTTCCTACTTGCGAGAGCGTACCACCTAGTTCACAATTATTTAGACACTGCTTTACAGTAAGTTCTGCCCAGTCGCTGTCCAACATAATAATGTAACACGGAATATTTTGAAGTCCAAGCCCTATAAATAAAATAAATTTTAGTACCTACATTCAAGTGCAGATTGGAAAGAAAAAACACTCATTAAATAGCCAAATTGACTCTCAACACTATGGTTTATTTTAAATTTCATCAGGGCAAATTTTAACAATTTTAGGTAGGGATTTAGGAATTTTTATTTTAAAATTTTGGGAATCTGAAATTTTAGGAATTTCAGCCTTCCAAAGTCTTTTGAAGGGTTTGAAAATTTTTCAAAAAGCTTTTGAAGGCTTTGAAAATCCTTCAAAAGGCGTTCGAAGTCTTTTAAATTTTTAATATGATGTTACACAGTAAACCAAATAATATTGTTCCAGGAAATTTAAACGTAACCACTAAACAATAATATAACTTACATAATCTCTATTTCCGGTTTTGAATGCTGTTCCCACTTAGTTTTCGGTTTACCCTGCCCGTGTCCGTTGCGTGTGTGACGGACACAGGGGACCTACAGCTTAACGTCGACTCCAAACCACGGGAATAGACGGTTTTTACATCGTAAATTTGGAATCAGGGAAATTTTTTGGCCATTTATAATGTTACTTGGGGCCAGTAAGTAGACATTTGGTGGGTGAAAAATCCTATTATATCTTGGCACAAGAAGCTAACACGCTAGCCGGTTGACCATTCACCCACCAATAATAACTTACATAAGATTTTCTAATAATAATTTTCATTATTTGGTTTATAATATCTTGATTTATATACTAATTTGCGAGTGAAGTTATACCAATTAAAAAAAAAATTTAATTTAAAATGTTTTTAATTATATAAATTTTAAAAAAAATTTAATATTTAAATAATTTCAGGAATTTAGTACTTTTTGCAATAATTTTAGAATAAAATTTTAGGAATTTAGGTTAGATTTTAAAATTTTAGGAATTTTTAGGACAAGTGGAAGCCCTGTTTCATGCACTCTACGAATGTGTTTGATTAAATTTTATTGTCAGTTTATTTCAAACACAATAGTAGATTTTTCGACCACGTTAGAAAGTAGTACGTGAAAAATGCACCATTCCTCAGAGTTTCTATAATTTAAGAGAAAAGGAATAGGAACATTTTCCACCTCCTTTTATAAATAATTATTTACGTACCACAAACATGATCTGTTTCATCCATAATCATGTTTTCTTTTAAAAATCCAATTATAATTCTCTGTCCATTGTTGTCGACACTATTAAAGGTTTGTATTTTGTAAGTACCAATGTGTAAACGACATTTTACACTTAGCAAAATCGTTGAATCCGATTCTTTTAACAACATGCTTGCACTTATTTGAATTTTGGAAGATGTTAGTGGTATAGCAGAACTTGGGGATGAACTTAAACATGCGGATGACGTTTTCAGTCGAGATGAACCTGTCGATGAAGGTGATTGTATTTCAGATTCATCAGCTGGAGATGGAGACGCTGTGCAGGATCTGGATGGTATTTCATTTGCAGACAGTGTTTTATATGGAGACAGCGTGCGAAGAGATGTAGATGGTATTTCATCAGATATTGGAAGCAGTGTGCGAGATGTAGACGGTATTTTATACGGTAACAATTTATTACATTGAGGCAGGTCATATTCTGGGTCTACAAATAACGACCTTCTTACAGATTTGCGCTTGCTATAAGCATTTTCCCCTTGCTCAAGTACATCATCAGACGAGCTAGATTCTGAGTTAGAATTAGGAATATAATCACTTTCAGATTCTTCAAATCGTTCTTGTTCAATTTCTTCCACTTCACTAGGTTGCGATGATTGCATCATTCTACAAACGTAAAGTAACATAATAAAATATATAAAAACGTCTAGGTACTCGCAATCAGTTTTAACAAAAATTACATATTTTAAGGGTTAGTTGAAATCCCTTCTTTTAAACTTTCAGCACATTACAAAAAAGTATGTCGAACTACACGTACCTAATGCAAAAAATACACAGGTGGAGTGATAATAGACGATTTTTTAGCCTTGTCAAAATTAATTTATACTTACTACAGTCAGCATATCGCTAATCAAGATCTCAATTTTTTTTGGTGATTCTAGAAGTCAAAGAATTAAAATGGGTATCAGGATTATGTCGAATCCTCCTTAGTTTTTGAGTTATGAATTCACAGTTATGAATTTATACACAATAAAAATATAGTTATTAATTAATAATATACAGTATAACCTCGCTAATCCAGACATCAAAAATCGTTTTGATTTTCGGATTTTCGTTAATTAGTCCGGAACACCATCATAAATGAAATCTAAAAAGTCCTCATCGATCCGACACCTGGAAAAAAATTTATTCGGGGTCAAAGGTCACTAAAACGGGTTTTTCGCGATTTTCAGCAAAACGGTAAGCTTTATCATAAAATTATCCCATTCAAAAATTGTAGATCAGATAATTATCTATAAAAAATGTCTAAATACTTTTTTTCCTAAGAGCCACCGGTTTTGAGATATAACGATTCGAAAAGTTGAAAGAGTTGTAATCGTCATAATATGGGGTCCGTTACTTTGCCCCCCCCCCCCCCGGTTAATATTTTTACACCAAAAGCAAGCACTGGGATCCTTAGAGCTAGCACCCAAATATGAAAGCTAGCATCATTACAGTTTTTTCACAAATCGACTTTGAAACCGGGGGGGGGGGGCAAAGTAACGCTAGCCCCCCCGGTTAATATTTTTACCCAAAAACCTAGCACTGGGATCCTTAGAGCTAGCACCAGTTAGCACCCTAATATGAAAGCTAGCACCATTACAGTATTTTCACAAATCGACTTTGAAACCGGGGGGGCCAAAGTAACGCTAGCCCCCCCCGGTTAATATTTTTACCCATAAACCTAGAACTGGGATACTTAGAGCTAGCACCCAAATATGAAAGCTGGCACCATTATAGTTTTTCCACAAATTCATTTTATTTATTTGCACCTAAATGACGATTACGAGGGGTGAATCACAAGCGAAATTCATGTACACCAGACTGCCAAATGTAAAGACTTCCAAAGAATGCCACGAGACTTCCTAAGAATGCCATGAGACTGCCAAAGAATGCCATGAGACTGCCAAAGAATGCCGCGAGACTGCCAAAGAATGCCACGAGACTGCCACAAATTTTTAAAGACTTCCACAAATTTTTCAAGACTGCCACATATTTTTTAAGACTGCCACATATTTTTAAAGACTGCCACAAATTTTTATAGTCTAGTAGCAACTCGCTGCAAATTTCTGCTAAAATTCCATTTCAATAAATGTTCGTTTTTGGTGTAATCTGATCCAAAATGTTTGCGTTAACCAATAATAATTTGATTGAAAATTATTTCTACAAAAATTATGTCCTACATAATTATTCATTTATTAACAATTAAAAATATGGGTTTTTAATTTATTAAAAAAAGAGTCGGGATTTTTGAAAATATGCCATAATAATTGTCTAAATCATTCTTAGTTATGATTACTTGCAGATCTGTTTTTGCAAAATTTTCAATATGACCTAGATCAGTGATTTCGGATCAAGATAAGTTATCGAAACCATAAAATTTAAGTTGATGTTGTAAATATTTCGGAATATTTATCTCGAGGTTTGTTTCAATTAAAATGCAACTGTGATCCCACATGTGACTAAATAAGTAACACTTTCTCTAAAGCCCGCATTTCACTATAGCTTCTAGCAGCCGAGCTTCTAGTAGCCCAACATTTGTAATGCATTGACTCTTATGGAAGCAAACTCACTAGTAGACTGGTAGACTAGAAGCCTACGTAGGCTTCTAGTCTACCAGTCTACTAGTGAGTTTGCTTCCATAAGAGTCAATGCATTACAAATGTTGGGCTACTAGAAGCTCGGCTGCTAGAAGCTATAGTGAAATGCGGGCTTAAGGCTCCTTCAGACACAGCTAGTAATTTAATCCAGTAGCGAGTGAGTTAGTAGATAGGCAAGTAGCCATAAAACCAAGAAAATGATGATCACATACGGCTAGTAATTGGTCCAGTAGCAAGTTATTTAGTACAATTTAGTTACTAAACCGTGTGTAATCGGTACAATTTAGAGGAGTAGTTTGGTATTTTATATAGTAACTTAGTAAAACGGTGTAGTATAGTGGATCCAATATTTTCTATTTTTATGGTTTAGTAGCGTTCCTTCACTACTTTGGACGTTCGGAAACGATTGTTTTAGTATATTTAATTGTTCCTTTATTTGTTTTTGAGAGTTTTCTTATCATTGCAATAAAATGCCTAAAAATTTTTCAAAATTATTTTTGGAAGCTTTCGAAGAATGTGTCCTGCTTTATAAGATGTTAATTTTAAATTATATAAAAATGCATATGCCAGAGAAGAATGGTTGTTGTTTCCAAATTGCAAGAAAAATTAATTTTTTACATTATTTTTTAAGGATGTAATTGTACTGAAATTATGTTGTATTTTGGCGCCTGTCTGTCTAGCGGTGATATCGGATACGAATGGCATCAGCATCACTGATATCAGGCACGCGGGAAGTCCCCATTTACTAGTTACGTTTTAAACAAATCTCCAATTTCGTTTCCTGTTTATACAAAACTAATTTGAAGTAATTGCATTTTCTAATACAACGTCGCGTTTTCCAAATATTATTTTAGTAAGCTTTGAAATTTATTGGTTCGAGGGTATCTTCTACTATAATCTGTCCAATATTGGCTATCACATAATTTAATAATAAAGCGCGACGTTTACGACTGTCCATCTCGAAGGTTGCTAAACAATTTTTTCGACTATTACTCAATAAATAATAACAATTATCAAAAATAAACTGACGAAAAAACTTATAAAACAAATACACACCTACTGCTTACAATTTAATTATTAAGTACAATAAAACTATCGTGCCTGCACGTGTTTATCAAGTGGTGGGGACTACTCGCCAGAAAAATAGATCTACTAAGCAACTAAAGTAATATCCTAAATCCTAAATCAATTTTATAAATTGTACCATTTACACACGGTTTAGTTACTAAATACTTCGCCACTGGAATAAAATACTAGCCGTGTCTGAGAGTGCCTTAAATTTTATAACGCGGTAACACGATAAGTTACTTTTATTTGATGAGTAATGAGTAAGCATAGTATGCCGAAGTAAGCAATAATCATTCTGCATACAGGATCTTTTTTTAAATTTCAATTTTTGTTTACTATAATAATTGTGCAAATTCGTCTCGCATCAATTTGAAATAAATTTTACAATAATTGAAGTAATATTGCAAGATATTAAAAAGAATGGTAGATACATTTTTTCGCGTAAATAATAATCAGGAATAATTATTATTATTCGCAGATATAGGATTACTCTCCGCAAGTATCACGTACTATATTATGATACTCATTAATCACTTTCATTACAGTCAAAACTGTAATAATAATCTCGAATTCTTTTTCTTTCAAGCCTGATTTCAGGCGTTATATTCCTCTCCAATATAATTAACTTACATTAGAGCTTCTAATACCATAAAATTTTCAAAAACTTCCTCGAAATATTAAAGAATGCCACGAGACTTCCAAAGAATGCCACGAGACTTCCAAAGAATACCGCGGACTTCCTAAGAATGCCATGAGATTGCCAAAGAATGCCGCGAGACTGCCAAAGAATGCCACGGACTTCCAAAGACTGCCACGGGATTTCCAAAGAATGCCACGGACTTCCAAAGAATGCCACGAGACTTGTACACCAGACTGCCTCTGTGATTAACCCCTCGGACGATTACAACTCTTTCAACTTTTCGAATCGTTATATCTCAAAAACGGTGACTCTTAGGAAAAAAAGTATTTAGACATTTTTTATAGATAATTATCTGATCTACAATTTTTGAATGGAATAATTTTATGATAAAACTTACCGTTTTGCTGAAAATCGCGAAAAACCCGTGTTTGTGACCTTTGACCCCGAATAAATTTTTTTCCAGGTGTCGGATCGATGAGGACTTTTTAGATTTCATTTATGATGGTGTTTTGAACAATCCTACCAATTTTCAGCTGGGTGCGAATTATTGCAACCTCACTCCTATTTTTTGGTCTAATTTGACCGGACTAAATCAACAAAAATTAATTATTTAAACAAAAATTAATTTTTTAATTTAAAACAATTCTTTTTTTCGCTGAAATTGAATCCGGATTAACGAAAATCCCAAAATCAAAACGATTTTTGATGTCCGGATCAGCGAAGTTATACTGTACTTGATATCTACTTTTGGAAATGCGTAACAGAATAAAATATTAAAACATAATCATTAATTCCATAATTTGCAGGACAAAAAAATTGGTACGATATACGTGAATCGAACAAGGACTTTCAGATTAAAAGTCGGACACTTTACCACTGAACCGCGACAGATATTTGAAAGATGTGTTAATAGTAATGTAGATAAACCGCTAATCTATTTTCAAAAATTCATAACTCAAAAACTAAGGAGGATTCGACAAAATCCTGATACCCATTTTAATTTTTTGGCTTCTAGAACACTAAAATAATTGGGATCTTGATTAGCGATATGCTGACTGTTTGTGCCCTTTACTGTTGACTGTTAGTGCTGACCCTTGTTAGTGCACAAAAAGTGACTAGTTACATGTAAATTAATATAAAAAGTAAAAATTACAGTTTTCGGAATTACAGAAATAGAGGAAATTTAAAAAAAATTAAAAACTCTAAAATTAGTAGTTTGATATGTTCATGACACGCAGTGTGACCGTGACGCTTACTTCAAATCGGGGATTCCCGGGCATAATATTTAATATTAGTTTAGCTTTTACTTCATAGAAAAAAACTTAAACTAATGCAATGCTAAATTATCATTATTTTGACAAAGAATTACAAAAAAAAGAATATTAAAAACTAATTTAGAAATAAATAAATCTATCTACGAGTACACATACCTGCAAAATGATAAACAAAGCCAAGTGTACAAAAAACTTCTTAAATGTTGATTTCACAAATCTAGTTAATTAATTTCACAAAGTTAGGGTTTAATTGGAAAATAAATCGCACTTCAAGCACTAGTATTAAAAAAGCCAGTTGAAAAAACCAGTCGACTTCAATAACTTAATACAGACTGACTCAATAACCCTCGAGAATGCGCTTGCTAAAACAATCATAGATAAGGGAACCACCTACACTATGATTATTATTAGAAAAAAATGACAATGCATTTTACTTTGGAATACGGTAAAACAATTTTCTACCTACCTACCTACTTTGATTACCAAAAATTGAAAAATTACCTAATAATTTAGAAATATTTAAATCAGAAACTGGTTATTAAAACTACCTTAATTTAAAAAAAAAAACGCAAAATTTGCTTACCTTGCTTGTATAAAGCAGTAAAAAAACACACTCACTATACTTTTAAAATTGGTAAACTTATTTTAAAAAGTTTATCAAAAAATATTTTAACAAGATGAGTCGACTATAAAGGTCGTCGACGTAAATAGTCAAATTTATTATTGGTCGATGCAAATTAGCTCGGCAACCGCCATAAACTTAAATATTCGATTTTTCAAAATGTATCACAGATATTAATTTAAAATTTGACATATTTTATTTTGTTATTCCAATGTACATATTTAAATATTTGAAAAATTAAAAATGAACATATTTATGCGTTTTGTCCAAGTAAACTATTGATTTTGAAGACATAATGAAATGTATATAAATTAACAAGGCTTTCGTTAAATTAATATGTAAACTAACATTTTTTTAAAAGTGATTAATGACCTATAGCAAAGTGTACTAAAATTAACATCTTAAGTTCAAAGTTGGACATTATAATGGACCACTGCATAGTTTTGAACACTGTATTTCTTGCAAGCAACTTGCTTGGAGCTAATTTTTACGATAGTAGGCACAATAGAAAACCAAAAATATCTCTTTGATTTTGAGTAGCCTGCCTTCCTTTAAGGAATCTCGATAATCCATTCATGCGCGTCCCTAAGACAGGTTAAATATTTAAATAATATAATATTAAAAGGAATTCGAACGAAGTATTTAATTAATTTTTTAGTTTGCGCACAAACTAATTTTTTTAAATTATAAAAATGCTAAGGTACGAAAATAACGCATTTAATAAAAAGAACTCGCTAGTGAGGGCGCTTCGGAGCTCAAGATGTACATATATGACATTTTATTGACAATAAAGCACAAACTGAGATCCTATATATGCGGCAACGTTGCGTTGCTATTTATAAGTGTTTCTATTTAATTAAGCAAGACGAATAATCTCATATCACAGGCACAAAACAAAAATTTCTCATTGTTGTAGGGCAGGGTCAGACTTTTTTAGGTGGGCCAAAGAAAATTCAAACGTACTTTCACAAATTTACAAATTTTTGTTTTTCGGTTCAAAATGGTAATTTTTTTCTCTGTACTACTATAAGGTAGGTCCCACAGTTTTTGGATGGGCCCGGGCCCTTTTAAAACTGTAAAACTGAGATTTTAACAAAATAAGTAATTAATAAAAGATATTTTAATAAACTTTTATCGAATTAAAAATAAAACTGTTGGTGAAATGAAATGAAAAAACAATGTACTTAATTTTTTAATTTTTACTATAGGTAGTATTAATATTAACAGCTGATTTACTAAACATGTCAAACAGCTGTTATAATAAGCAGACAAGACATAATAGCAGGTACCTTGTATAATGTGAATTAGGAGTTTTCAAACATTTTCATCAAAGGACCAAACTGACTGTCTCATAAAGTCTGGCAACAAAAACGTCGAAAAAGTAACGTGCCGGATGGAGTTCATCGTGCTTGGTGGGCCGGTTTTGGCCCGGAGGGCGTAGTTTGGAGAACCTTGATTATAGATTCTAGAGATCGGATTTATAGAAATTAACAAACATCAAAAAATGCAAGCATATACGATATGCTTTCAAAACTTGAAAATAATCACTAAAATAAGCCATTTGCCATTACAATACTTACTTATTAGAAAATTTTATTATTAAATTGCAGAAACAATAAAAGCGGGCACCAGAAAGGAAATTTTGTTATAAAACCACATTATTCTCATTTCAATTATATAATTTTCTACCAAATTATGTCAATTTGATCTTTTTGATAACTCCGAGCTTTACGCGTTCGAGAAAACATGGCTAGAATTTTTGCGGAACATAATTAAAAATTTGTGGATTCTTGAATATAAAAGTACTAACTAGTTTAAGTTATTTTGATAATATAACACTGTAAAACTATATTTTTGAATAAATAATTGTTTTTCATAAAAAAATTTGATACTACCACAACAATTTGTGGTTCTCGCAAATTTTAAATAAAGAAACCTAGTTTTATGTAAAATTATTTTTTCAAGTTTATTAAATTACTAGCTGGCACGGGCGGCATCCGCCGCCCTTAGCCATCTAGACCCAGAATAGATCCGAGTAGGCCATAGTTGTTCGGCCTTCGGCCTCACAGGGGGAGGACCATAATAGATCCGCGAAGGCCATAGTTGTTCGGCCTCACAGAGAGAGGACCATGATAGATCCGCGAAGGCCATAGTTGTTCGGCCTTCGGCCTCACAGGAGGCAGACCATAATAGATCGGTGAAGGCCATAGTTGTTCGGCCTTCGGCCTCACAGGGCGAACCATAATAGATCCGTGAAGGCCATAGTTGTTCGGCCTTCGGCCTCACAGACCGGACCATAATAGATCCGTGAAGGCCATAGTTGTTCGGCCTTCGGCCTCACAGACCGGACCATAATAGATCCGTGAAGGCCATAGTTGTTCGGCCTTCGGCCTCACAGACCGGACCATAATAGATCCGTGAAGGCCATAGTTGTTCGGCCTTCGGCCTCACAGACCGGACCATAATAGATCCGTGAAGGTCAAAGTTGTTCGGCCTTCGGCCTCACAGACCGGACCATAATAGATCCGTGAAGGCCATAGTAGTTCGGCCTTCGGCCTCACAGACCGGACCATAATAGATCGGTGAAGGCCATAGTTGTTCGGCCTTCGGCCTCACAGACCGGACCATAATAGATCCGTGAAGGCCATAGTTGTTCGGCCTTCGGCCTCACAGACCGGACCATAATAGATCCGTGAAGGCCATAGTTGTTCGGCCTTCGGCCTCACAGACCGGATCATAATAGATCCGTGAAGGTCAAAGTTGTTCGGCCTTCGGCCTCACAGACCGGACCATAATAGATCCGTGATGGCCATAGTTGTTCGGCCTTCGGCCTCACAGACCGAACCATAATAGATCCGTGAAGGCCATAGTTGTTCGGCCTTCGGCCTCACAGACCGGACCATAATAGATCCATGAAGGCTATAGTTGTTCGGCCTTCATCTGTCATCTGTCATCTTTCATCTTTCATCTGTCATCTGTCATCTGTCATCTGTCATCTGTCATCCGTCATCCGTCATCTGTCATCTGTCATACATACATACATACATACATACATACATACATACATACATAATCTTCACGTAAAGTTACATCTTCATGTAAAGTTAAATCTTCCGCAAAGAGGTAGATCTTCCACGAAGAAGTGGATCTGCGTCTTCTTGCACAATTCCGGCGAGTTCTGCGACCTATATAAAGTGCTCCGGTCTTATTCGCGGCATTCAGATTAATTTGTTAGTGGTTTGCATTTTTCGAATTAAAGCCGCCATCCCCGCCATCTGTTGACAGTATTTTCAGATTAATTTGTTAGTGGTTTTTTGTTAGTAGTTTTTTATATATTTGACAAATTAAATTTTTTGTCAAACTTGTGATTTGATTTTCGAAAAAAGCGAATAACTTTTTTCCCCGCCACTGACTGTACGTCAAATTAATTATTTGACAAATTAAATTTTTTGTCAAACTTGTGATTTGATTTTCGAAAAAAGCGAATAACTTTTTTCCCCGCGGGAATTTCTTCTCCATATATGCGAGAATAGTTGCGCCTGGAGCTACAAAATAACTGTGCAAAATTTGGTCGAGATCGGTCCAAGGGTCTAGGAACGTATAGCGAACAAACACGCAAACACGCAAACAAACAGATCTTCTCTTTTATATATTTAGATTATAGTAAGTTGGTAGGTATTTCCCGTAAATAATTAAATGTTGAAAATATTTATGGACTTGAATGGGAAAAACTAATTGAATGAGAATCTAATTGAAAAATAGTGAACTATAGATATCGGATTTTAGGCATTTGCACGTTTTAATTGCGTATATGGACGTAAAATGTTTTGAAACGTAAGCATCGTGGACGCCTTGCAGATTATTTTGTGTAGAAGATAGACGTTTTTTTTTTTTTCTTATTATGCTTATATTATAAAACTGAAAGGAAAAAATGTTTAGATAACATTTTTCTTGTCTAATAGAATAAATAATAGAGACATTTTATGTCGATTACATAGTATTTTTTATTGCGGTAGATTCAGAGGAATTTTTATCACGCTTCTATTAAATAAAAAATCACAGTAAAATGTGCCATTACATATTTGTGAATTTTAACCTGTGATTTTTGTTTTACGTCGTTTTTATTTTTGTAGCTGCATAAGGGGCCGTTCATGTATTACGTAAGACGTTTAGGGGGAGGGGGGGGTAGCTGACATCTTATTTTTTCTTACTCGGGGGTAGGGGGGTCAAGACAATTTCTTACGTAAGATTTTATTTTTTTAATTAAATTTCAAAATTTGAGAATTATTTCATTTAATTTAGGTGCTGTTGGTATTAATGTTAATGTGAAACACAATACTATTAATTATTTACGTTCGAATTCGTAGCACGAATTTATTCACCTGAAATCGACAAATTTCCTATAGAGATTCGGAAAGCTGAACGTTTTTATAGTAGAATTGAAAAATACATATTTTAATAATTTTTGGTTACTCTTTCTAAAAGAGTCTATTATATGATAAAGTCTATTAATATTATATACTCTATAAGTCTATATATTATAAAAAATATGTAAAAAAAATTTTTATTATAAAAAAGTCAGGTCAAAATCGAACGTCATTGAAATTTCAAAAATGTGCTCTATTTAACAATGCTGGCGCTCAGCAACAAACTATTAGACTTATTAGTTAGAGAAAAATAACTTACTTAGATAGAAGTTGTAGTAAATTTTATTCTCTGTAAGATTTATAGAAGTCATTTTCGTCCTAAAGTCAACTGGTAAGGAAATATTGCGAAGAAACATTTTGTTTTCGCCATTTTTTAAAAAATGGCGGCACTTCTGGACGGTCTCCGAGGTCGCCAACTCAGGGTTTTTATTAGGACCCAAATCTTAAAACATATCCAAAAATCAGAACCCTCTGACCATTTTTAGGAAACTCTTCTTTTCATGATTTCGAGGATGTTATAAAAATATTTCAAGTGTTTTTAATTTTTTTAATGAGTTATATGATAACTAGAGTCCGGATTTATATGCGGTAAAAAACATCAATATAAGTATTTTATATGCGGTTAAAATGAGTCGATATATGCGGTAATATTGCTGAAATTTGGATAATATGCGGTTAAATGAAAACAAAGGAATATAATGCTATTGTTTACATATTATTTACATATATAATTATTAATTTAGGAATTCGCAGAAATATTATTTATTGAAATCAACGTCGCTAAATTTTCTGGATCGGACAGGTTAAGATTAGTTTAGAAGTTACAAAAAGATGGTAATATTTTTCAGACCCCAATAAATAAGAAGTGATAATACAATTATTTTTAATTTATTGATTTAAAAGGTTTCAGACGTGGTAATGCGTTATTTTTTTTAAATGGAACATGTTGCAAGGGATAGAAATGGTCCAGAAAACGTGTACCTATAAATAAATGTGTTTGACAAGGTTGGATTTTGTACCACATTTTTAACATTAGAATTTTATTTTAAAAAACTTGCACCTACATAATATAATCTATATAGATATATAAATATGGATGTATGTATGTTCCCTATAGACTCCTAGACCGTTTGACCGATCGGAACCAAATTTGGCACAATTATTATGTAGGTTCCTACGCATGTTTTTGTATTGAAATAGTGCAAAAATTCGCAAAGGAAAGGAAAGTTGATTTTGAGTAGCCTGCCTTCCTTTAAGGAATCTCGATAATCCATTCATGCGCGTCCCATAGGGACGCGCATGAATGGATTATCGAGATTCCTTAAAGGAAGGCAGGCTACTCAAAATCAACTTAAGAGAGCGCTGCGGAAAGAGAGAGAGGGAAGCAGTAGATATGATGAATAGACAAACTATTTTAACCGAGATCCAACTAACTTCGTTAGAAATGCAACAGAACTCTGCTCACCATTTCAAAAAAATCGTTCAAACAAGAAAAAATTATTATTATTTTCGGACGCAGTATATCTTCTAGAAAAATGCATATATAATTCTACCAAATTTTTTTTCAAATTAGGTCAAGCATTTGTCCTGGATGTGAAACACTTTTCAAGTTTGTAATTAGGTATAACTGTAATGATTATAAAAATTATTGCACGGTCACATTTTTGCCCTGTGAAATAGAGCATCTTTACAGCAAAAATTTCAATATTACTAATTGGAATTAAAAATTTATCAGATCCAAGGGCCAAGTTTTAGCTTTACAATGATCATAAAATGGTTGCCTAAAAGTGCATACTGTTTTACCTAGTGCGTCCGCAATCTCGACAAATTTCCCATATTATATTAAACACTGCCAGGACGGCAGCCTTAAGTGTTTTTAATTTTTTTAATGAGTTATATGATATAACAATATAGCTGAAATAGAAATTTGTTTAAAAATATTTTGCCGAAAAACATAATTTTCACTCCTTCATAAAAAAATTTCAACTGCAGACGAAGAATTCGGTAAGAAGCTCAGGGTTCCTAGAGGACGTTTTTTATTATACAATTACCTAACGAAATCCGTCGAAAAATCGCAGAAGACCGATTTTGGATTTTTTTTTACAATTTTCTTACACTATAAAGTAATTTGTGTGAATAACATTTTTTTTAATATAAAATAAACATAATATCTTCGTTAATTTCACTTTTAATGTTTAATATTATCTGACTTCTCATTGGGTAATAATTATTTATCTTACGTAAGATTAGTGAGGGGGGGGAGGGGGTATACATTTTCTTATTTTTTCTTACTAGGGGGCGGGGGGGAGTCTAAAAGTAGGAAAAAACGTCTTACGTAATACATGAACGGCCCCTAAATGTAGTACTAAAGACCAGAACCGTAGCAAGGGTGTGACGACTGAGGCATTTGCTTAAATGAAGTGTCGACGTAAATAGTCAAATTTATTATTGGTCGATGCAAATTAAGCAAATTAGCTCGACAACCGCCATTAACTTAAATATTCGATTCTTCAAAATGTATCACAGATATTAATTTAAAATTTGACATATTTTATTTTGTTATTCCAATGCACATATTTAAATATTTGAAAAATTAAAAATGGACATATTTATGCGTTTTGTCCAAGTAAACTATTGATTTTGAAGACATAATGAAATGTATATAAATTAACAAGGCTTTCGTTAAATTAATATGTAAACTAACATTTTTTTAAAAGTGATTAATGACCTATAGCAAAGTGTACTAAAATTAACATCTTAAGTTCAATGTTGGACATTATAAAGGACCACTGCATAGTTTTGAACACTGTATTTCTTGCAAGCAACTTGCTTGGAGCTAATTTTTACGATAGTAGGCACAATAGAAAACCAAAAATATCTCTTTGATTTTGAGTAGCCTGCCTTCCTTTAAGGAATCTCGATAATCCATTCATGCGCGTCCCTAAGACAGGTTAAATATTTAAATAATATAATATTAAAAGGAATTCGAACGAAGTATTTAATTAATTTTTTAGTTTGCGCACAAACTAATTTTTTTAAATTATAAAAATGCTAAGGTACGAAAATAACACATTTAATAAAAAGAATAAAAAACATTTAGCGGGCATTTTGGCATTTTCTTCAACAAAACCAGAAACTGTATTCATTTTTCGGCAATGTTGTCAACAATAATTATTGCATTGCAATTATTCTGCATTTTTGCTTGTCTAGCATCATCGTGCTAGCGCGTGTGGGTGGTATAGGTATCAAGTATCGAGATAGTGTATAAAAATTTTACGTAACAAGTTTTGCAGTTGCAATCAATATCGAATATTAATAATTTGTCGTCATATAATTATACTATTACAAAAAGTTTGGACATATTGAAGACACTTATTTCAAAAGATATATTGATTTTAATTCATGATTACTATCTAAATATAATTATGAGAAAATATAGATTATCCTGCCGAACTAACAATGGGCGCGCTAGCGAGCGGGAAACTGCGGTTCTAATCCCGGTCGCGCCGGATTACTGCGCTGTGATCTATGAATCGATATGAAGCTCGTGTATTCTCCTTTAAGCTGGATTTTTTAATCTACCCATTTTTCCGCCATTTTTTTACAGAAGATAAATTTTATACCAAATTCTAATCTTAATTTGTTTACGTGTGTTAACGTAAAAATGTTTTTACATGACAACTGTACTTAGAGCTCCGAGCAAGATATGTTGGGTATAGCGTTATAAATAAAAGGTTCTTTTGCTATTGCAGTGAAATCCGCTTAATGTGATCACTTTGGGCCAGATACATTTTGATAATATTAACCAACTGATAACAGTAAAGAAATTTTTTTAAGGGAATTAAAACGGCCGGTTCCCAGCCAAAATGATCACAATAACCGATTGCAGGGTTTCCACTTATATAGAAAACCTGGAAAAGTCAGGGAATTTAAAACTTGTCAGAGAAATTCATCATGGAAAGTCAGGGAATTTTAAATTTTTAGCGCCAATGTCAGGGAAAACAAAAATTTTGTCAAGGAAATATTTTAATTTCTATTTTCAGATAAAATATTTTTAAATATGAAATAATTTTTTTTTTATTTTTAAATTTTAAAATGTCAGGGAAAACCTGGTAAAGTAAGGGATTTGCTTTGAAAATTTTAGTGGAAACCCTGGATTGATAACATTATCCGTGATCATATTAAGCGGATTTCACTGTATTTGTTAAAAATTGTGGTAACTTACTTTTCATCAAATTAATTTTAATACCTAGTACAACTTTTAGTATATTCCATTGATGCAATTAAAACCTTTCCCAAATTCGATCTTGTGCTACGAGTATACACAGAGAAAAAAATTTAGTGTAAACGTCTCTCGCATCAATTATTTTAATTTAATTTTATTGTTCGTCTTCCCTTCCCCAAATGTGGCACAGTTCTGAATGCAACAAAATTTCAAGTTAAAAACATTGTTTTAATAATATAATGATGTATGATAGAAAGATAAAATAAGAATATGCGTTACTCATCAAACGTAATAGATCTATTCGTGACGTCAGTTTTAGTGGCATTTATGTATTTATGAAGGTTTTGAAAAAATTTGCTGAACTGCAATAATTAGTTATTGTTCAAACACGGTCAGTTATATTACCGTACGGAAGAAGGTCATTACGAAAATTTTATGTAATCCGAGTTTTAGATTATCAAATCCAGTCGAACTTCTATATAAGTCGAACCTTCAAAAAAATTCGAGTTATAGAAAATTCGACTTATAGAAGTAGAAATTGAATAGAAATACCGTAATAGACTTTAAAATCTTTCAAATTTTAGATATGGAGAAATTCGTGTTAAGGAAGTTCTACTGTACTATAAGATAATTATGTTGTCTTTTTTTTACTTATTTTTGTAATAATTTAGTTGATGGTCAAATTTTGCATCTACTAAAATAAAAACAGTGTCAAATTTTTTGGCATATTATGAAAAAGTAGAATATTGTATATTTTGAGAAATTTACACATATCCAGGGTAGTTTTTGAAATTATTAAAAATAATTTTGATGTTATTGCAATTCAAAGTATTTCTACTGGTTTTTAAAAATTTATGACATCGGTCATAAATGCACGCGTAAATACGTAAATAAAAATCACACCAGAGCATACGTGGGTAAAAAATAAATTATCGAATTAGGTACTTATATTTTATTAATTATCATTCGACCACTTCTGCAACTTCTCATACACGCATTTTTGGAATATTCGTGCGCTATCGGTGAGAACGGAAAATTTCTAAACTACAATACTTTAATTAAATATTTAAAAGCTTATAGAAGCGACACCTATACTTTATTACTCATGTCGACTCAATGCTTCAAACTTAGTACTAAACCTAACGCATTGTCTCGGCAGTCGACTTATTCCACTCGACAAAAATCATTGAAAATTGTCGAGCTAAATCGACGTAAGTCGGCATTATCATTACGCGATATCGAGCTAAGTTAGCATGAATAATAATAATAATAATAATGGTTGAATGGAAGTTTTAATACATTAATATGAAAAGAGGCGCAAGTGAAAATGTAGGCGCAAATATTCCGACGCGCGGTATAAACCGGGATAGTGAGCAAGCATTAGAAGGTTCGACTTTGCCACTATCACTAGAACCTTCGATATTACAAAGAACGACGAATCAAGCACAACCAGATATAATAAATAACACAAACAGCTTGCCCTCTGGATCGCAGATCCACAATGAGAGGACCGCTGGAGGGATTCGACGACGCATTAAATGGACGAAAGAGATGAACATTGAAGTAATGCGAACGTTCTTTGAGGTTAACATATGTAACGAAACTCCATTGCCAGGATGGAGGAGAAAATTTCACATGGCAATGACAGAAAAATTCCCTAATTTGGATCTGTCAGAACAAAATGTCGTGGATAGAAGAAGTGTGATAATTAAGAAACAATATTTAAGCAAAAATGAAATACATGAAATTTGCAAACAAGTAGGGAACATCATTTATCAACATGAGCATTTTGATGCTGAGGAAGTGGAAGTTCAAATTGAAAGTGGAAATGAAACGATCCCAAATGAAATCCTTGACGAAATTAAAATAAATTCGGATCAAATTTATAAAATTATAGAAGCAGACTTTTTATCTAAAATTCAACTTTTTGAAGATACAAACCCTCTAACTAGACCAAAAATTCCCAATTTAAAATTTTCGAATTACTATAAAGTCAAAGATATTTTCGATATTTTGGATAAAATAATTAGTTTGTTTTTAGAAAGTCATACGTCAATTAATTATATACACCTGTCATTATATTGTGCTGCGGCGATAATTATCGAAAAAAATGGTCAAACGTTAATAACAACTAATGTCCCTCATAAAAATAAAGAAGCTCCGGAACCTATTTGGAAAACTCGTCTTAAGAAAAAAGTGAATAATTTAAGAAAAGATATCGGAATTCTTACAGCATTTAAAAATAATTCTAACAATGTTAGCTCTAGAAAAATCAATCAAATTTTCAACAAATATAAATTAAACGAGTATGATATAGTAAGTTTTGAAACTAAATTTAATGACATTTTAGACTATTTAAAACAAAAATTAAAAGTTACTGCACATAGATTAAAACGTTATACTAATTGCACTCAAAGAAAATTTGAGAACAAGATATACTTAGAAAATGCAAACAAATTTTTTAGATATTTAGAACCTACACCTAAAACTCAAAAATTTCCACAGCAGGATAGTATGTTAAACTTTTGGTCAAATCTCTGGAGTCAAAATAGTAAATATAACAAGCAAGCATCTTGGATAAAAAAATTGAAGGATAATTCAACTGCATTAAAGTGGCGCGAAGATGACTTTATAACATTAGAAGAAATCACTAATGCTATAAAGTTTACTTCCAACTGGAAATCACCGGGATTAGATGGTATTCAAAATTATTGGTTAAAAAGATTTAAATCAGTTCACTTGCCATTACTTTTTTGGTATAACGAAGCATTGAATGATCCTTCAGTAATTCCAGAATTTTTATGTACAGGTGTTACGTATATGCTTTACAAAAATGGCAATCCTTTAGAACCACAAAATTATAGACCTATCGCTTGTTTACCGACTATTTACAAAATTTTTACATCTATTTTGGCTTATAAAATTGAAAATCACTGTAAGGCAAATAGCATTATGTGTATGGAACAAAAAGGTTGTGTCAAAGGTTCACAAGGATGTCGAGAACTGCTAATCATTGATACTGTAATTACAAAGCTAGCAAAGAATAACAAAAGAAACCTGCACATGTGTTATATCGATTATAAAAAGGCCTATGATTCGGTTCCTCATGATTGGCTTATTGATATATTAATTATTTACAAAATTGACCCCAAAATCATAAGATTATTATCTTCAATGATGTCACAGTGGAACACACTCATCTTGAATAATGGAACCAAATTGGAACCAATTAAAATCAAACGTGGAATTTTTCAAGGTGATTCCTTGAGTGCACTTTGGTTTTGTTTGGCTGTGAACCCTCTTTCGACATTATTGAATGATTCTACATCTGGATTTAGGCTTAATTTTGGAAGCAATTGTACCATAACGCATTTACTCTACATGGACGACTTAAAATTATACTCCAGGACAGAAGACCAGCTTGAAAATTTAATAGAATCTACTAAATTATTCAGCCGGGATATTTGTATGGAATTTGGTTTTGACAAATGTGCAAAAATTAATATAAAATCTGGTATCCCAGTCACAAATTCAAATATTTTGAACGAAATTCCCCAACTCCTTCCAGATAAATTTTACAAATATTTAGGAATGCAACAAAATTTTGTTATAAACCAAACATCTCTTAAAAGCGAATTTAGACAAAAATACATAAAAAAACTAAAAATTTTACTTAAGTCAAAATTAAATTCTCGGAACATGATATCAGCTATAAATTCGTGGGCGGTTCCGGTCTTATCATATTCCTTTGGAGTTTTACAATGGTCGGATACAGACCTTAATTCCATGGACACTCTAACTAGGAAAATGTTGTTCAAATATAGATATTTACATCCAAAATCAGCAGTTGAAAGACTATACCTCAAAAGAAAGAAAGGAGGACGAGGTCTTATAAATTTATTTAATCTATGCAAATCTTTAACAAAATTATTACGTGATTATTTCTATTCGTTAAACACCTCTTTAATTCAAGAAATCATTAATTTTGACAAACACTTTAGCGGTCTAAATTTAAAAAATAAAAATTTGAATTGTGAACTAAAACATGATTTAGAGATAAACTGGAAAAATAAAGTGCTGCATGGCAAACATAGACTCTATAGGAATTGATAAGGAGATGTCAGTAGAATGGCTTAAAAGAGGATTATTGCATCTTGAAACTGAAGGATTCATGTGTGCTATTCAAGATGGCGTAATAGCAACTAACAACTACAAAAAGCACATCATGAATTTTGAGGTTATAGATCATTGCCGTAAATGTAATGTCCTCAACGAAACCATTGAACACATAATTGCCGGTTGCTCGTATCTGGCTCCTACTGACTACCTCCGGAGACATAACCAAGTTTGCAAAATATTGCACCAGCAAATCGCAAAGAAAGTAGGTTTGTTGGACCAGTTTAAACCATATTATGACTATATTCCTGAACCTGTCCTTGAAGATGATTCTTTCCTTTTATACTGGGACAGGTTAATATTAACAGACAGAGAAATTAGTCATAATAAACCTGACATCGTTTTAATAAACCAACGCGATCGAAATGTAGTCATCATAGATGTTGCTGTGCCTTTGTCGAAAAACGTATTAAATACGGAAAAAGAAAAAATTCGCAAGTATGAGGCACTAGCAATGGAAATGATGAGTATATGGGGCCTAACAAAAATTACTATAATACCAATAGTAATATCGGCTACTGGTGTGGTATCTTCTAAATTTAAAACCCATCTTTCCCGTTTAGACCTTTCTTCAAAATTATTCCCAGAAATGCAAAAAGCAGTTATTTTGGAAACATGCCACATAGTTAGAAAATTTTTAAATGCTAATCATTAATAATAATCGAAACTTTTAAATATTTTGAAAATTATTGAAAATTATATGTAAAATTTGCTCAAAAGATATTATTGTATATATAAATTTATTAATTAAGATATATTGTATATATAAAATACTAACACAATTTTAAATATAGAATGGTTGGAGCAAAATCCCCCATTCTATATCTTCCACCACATTGTATGTGAGTTTTAAAATAAATAATAATAATAGAATGGTTGGAGCAAAATCCCCCATTCTATATCTTCCACCACATTGTATGTGAGTTTTAAAATAAATAATAATAATAATATTTATTGAAATAGGAATAGCCTAATATACAAATAAGAAAACAGCATAAATTATAGTGAACAAATGCATATATATTGTGGTGTTTCGTTCGCTAAATTCGAATCCACGACAGATATAATTTTTGTGAAAAATTAATTTTTTAACTTTTATTTTCTCGTTACACTCAAAATTCTGTTTTTTTCTCATATGAGATAATTTTTTTGTTTTTGAAATAATTCAATCCTTCAATTTTATTAATTTTTTTTGTTTAATAAAATTTTTTTTACAATACAAAATATGGGTTAGTAAATAATTATTGTTTTCACACATAAAGAAATTAAGTGCGCCTCTATGACATAAATTGTTCAGAGATAAAAAGTCATTTAGTGTACAAACACACATGTGATTGTATAATGTTTTTAAAGTAATAAATTTCACTGGTTTAAATGTTTCAAAAATTTCTAAATACCTTGTCTTTTCTTTTAAATTTTGGTTATAACACTCGATTAACATAAACTTCTTATGTAGGTTGATTTCCAATATTTTCCATACCAATTTTTCATGAACCAAATCCACAATTGTTGAATTTTGCAAATAATTCGTGGTTAATTTTGCAACCATCAATTTTCATTAACATTGACCGCTTTTTTATTCCTCCTACTTGTAATTTTCTTAAGTTTCCACTTCGAAAAACCATTTAAGGATCCTCTTTATAACTTTTCTTTGGATATCCACTTTTAATTCCACTTATATAAATCCGCTTTTTAAAAATCCACTTATCGATTGAAAAATCACCGCTTGATCTATCTTTCATTCCAGAACGAATACGTCCATGTCAATTTTGTTGCCGAAAATTCTTCACCACGCGTGTGCAATTTTTGATTCAGGTCCTCTGATTGGTTGATTTTGTGGATCTTGGCTTGCAATTTTAAAATGTGTCCATGTACTGGACGTTCACGAAATTTTCCAAATCTATCGAGTGCAAGTTTCGCGCACTTGTTTTTTATACACTTCACGCATGAAATTAGCCACAAAATTTAAATTTAAAATTTTTAAATACAAATAATGTTTTTGATTTATTTTAATAAAAACAAATCTAGTCTCTTTGGAACATACTCCAGACTTGTAAATTTAATAGATTTGAAGAATTATTTTTTTGTTTAAATTTATTGACCATTAAAGATTTTTGTGTATAACGAAATTATAATATTGACATTAGAAAATTATTTTATTAAATTTTGAATTTATTTTATAGAAAAAATTTTGGTAGATTGTGAAATTTTGTTGAAGACAGTTCAACATACACAGTGCTACCACAACCAACTGAAGCGATACAATGATACAAAACAATACAACAACAAAATACGTTCACATACAATCCAAAAATACAATTTAGTTTATAAATGCATAGCACAATAATATAACACAATTCGTGCACAGATACCTACAACATACACAGCCCATTGACAACCACACCTATGACAGGTATTGCAGCAAGCTGTGCTTGAAACTATTTACACTAGTACAATTTTTAATTACATTAGGTAATTGATTGTATTCAACAAAACCTTTAAACGTTAGAAACTTCATACTATGTTTGTAGTTTGTACGATTAACATGTATATGATTCTTATTTCTAGTATTATGAGAATGAATATCAACATTCAAAAAAACAAATTTCTTAAGATAGTACATGATTATGAAGTATTTTGTAAATAAACGTCATTGTTATATATTTCAATCTTACTTCAACATTCGACCACTGAAGTGCATCTAACATGAGTAAAACAGGTGTGTACCTATTACATCTAAGAATAATCCTCATTCCTCTGTTCTGAAGTTTCTGCAATTGTGCCATTGAATTCCCATCCAAACTATACATCAAACTAGCACAATAGTCAAAATGCGGCTGAATCATGGTCCTGTATACTGTAATGTTACTCATCAAAGTAAGGTTTTGTGAGATCCTAGTGAACAAAAAGTTTCTGAGTAATTTTACTTTTGATGTAATTAAAATGACTCCTAAAAATGACAATGCATTATCGATTACAATACCCAAATATTTAATTTCCGACACAACCGCAATCCGGTCACCGTATATTGATAACGCCTCACTTTGTTTATTTTTTAAATTATGTTTTTTACTTAATATCATAGCTTTTGTTTTCGTTACATTCAATTTTAGATTATTTAGATTAAGATATGCTTCTACTTTTTTTAATTCAATATTCATTCTCCTCACTGCATTATCCAGATTGTCATCATTAATAGCCAGAAGCGTATCATCCAGTGGCGGCTCGTGAGAAATATGTTTGGCTGTTCTGCATTATAAAAAAGGGAAGGTATCAGTAAAATGCTAATCTCAAAAAATAAACTTACTTATTGCACGTTTTTAAGCATTAATGGCGTGCGCCAGTGCTTGCTTGTGGCAAACTTAACTTATCAATAACTTTTTCGTTGAAATTCAATATTCCCGAGATAAATTTTTTTACTATTGACAATATCGAAAGACACAAACGGAGGGCAGAATTACCTATTGTTGGTCACTCCAAATTAAAAAAAAACAAAGGCGCTGCAAAGAGGAAGGTTAATATAGTATAATGACATCATTTTCACAAGCGAAGATATAATCAAAATTTCGAGAAAAATCGATTTGAAAAGTAGGGGAAAGTAAAATCGTGACCCCGGCCACGACCACTATCGGGTTACCGGTCCCTTCAAATCGAGTGAAATTTTTTTGCTCCGATTTTAATTTTTCTTTCAAATTCGGGTAGGCGGGGGTGTGCTTAGTAGATATTAGTATAAATATTCGCGAAAAAATGGAAAATAAGGCGGTTATTGCCGAAAAAGTGAAAAAATTAAATTTTTTTTGCCTTCGAATTTTAGGGGTGTGCATTCGAAAAGGAGGGTAATCCATCGTCAAATCATACTCCTCCGGGGCGCCGCTCCGCTCCGCTCCGCTCCGCTCTGCACCCCTACGGAGCGGATTTGACTCTGGTTATTAGGCTAAACATACGAGAAGGCGCCACCGATCAAGAACACCGGGATCTATGCAACCGGGATGTGAGAGACCCTCGAAATAGCATTAAAAAGTATAGTTGCGGTATGGGGCAGTAAACTATTTCGTTTCACCCTCAAAAAATCGCGTAAAAACTAAAAATAATCGATGTTGCATGTACGACGCTCGAGGTGCATCTGCTGCTGCGAAATTTTCTAAGTGTAAGAGTATATCTATCTGCACGTACCGTCAACAAAATGCGCGCCGGCCGAACGATGGAGTGGCATTCGACCGGTTGTGCACCATGCTCTTGCTACTTTTCCGTACTTTTCAAATTGATTTTTCTCAAAATTTTGATTATATCTTCGCTTGTGAAAATTATGTCATTATACTATATTAACCTTCCTCTTTGCGATTGTAAAGTTTCAACTCATTCGGAATGACCAACATTAGGTAATCCTCACCAAATTGTCATTTATACATTTTACCTCGACTTGGTATATACAATTTCTTATCACTAATTGTTCTTGATAACTAAATTTAAAAATTACATTCATTTTTAAAAACGACCTTCTTCGTAAGAGATTTTAAAAACGACTAAATAAAATGCCTTAGTTAGCTTATCACGTCGTAATAATTCTGCATATTTGTTATTTTAAAAATAGAACTTATTACGATACTTTGTAATTTAAACAGCCGTTTGTGTTCGGTTCGAAATAAAACAAACGACGCAAACATTTTTATAACAATAGATTTTATTTATGCGCACAAAAAGTTTTGTAATTGTTAACTAATTTTCGAAAAAAATCCTATTTTTACGGGTTATGAGAGAAGCTGAGTTAATAAATAATATGAGTAATGTTAGTAAAAACCTAAGTCCAAATTTCTTGATCTACATTTTATTACAGAAAATTATAGTTTGAGAATTGTTTTACAATGTAGAAAAATCTCTAAGTCTAAAATTATTATAAAATTTTATTAGGATTAGGGATATTAGTAAATTCATAAGCATTCATTTTATCTAGTAGGTATAAAGGACATTATATCCATAATTTCAATTAAAGTTTATAATACAAGATCTTTCTTTAAAATATTATTGCATGAAATGCTAGCACCGGTAGCTGCGTTTCAATGCAGCCACAGTACATTCGACTCTACATTCGATGCGTGTACATACTACGTATCACGAGCTTTAAGAATTATTATTGTATTAAATACATACATTTTAATTTTATGCATTCATAATTTTATTTAAAGTTGCAAAATCTGTCCAAAAATAATTTAACTACTGTTTTGCTATAAATATGTGCAAGAAACTTGGTGTAATTAAAAGTTTTTAAAAAATTTATTGCTTATGCCCTAATTTCACTGCAATTTGTTTAACAATTGATGAACTAATATTAAAATTAGTTTTTCTTTTCAAAATTCGAATTGTAAACTACCTCGAAACAAAATCATAAAAGATACTTATACCACGTAAAACTATACCAATAATTGCTATAGCATTGTAGTCTGCTTTTCATTACAGCTCAGCTGCGCACAAGTGTAAGTATAGCGTTCAAGTTAGTCAAACATTTTGATAGCGGACTGGACGTGTATTTATTATTACACTATTTATGTGACTAGCTGTTAAATTATATATCAGTTACTGATATGCTAGCCAAAATAAGAAACACGCTTTCAAAGCTAAGCTGATAATGCACCATTCTTTATAATAATTTAAATTTGATTAAGGTTATAATTATATAATTAATTATGCAAGTATTGGTATTTTTATTGTTATTTTTGGTGGTTCTGCAGCTCTGCAGCTCCTATGGTAGAACCGCCACTGGTATCATCAGCAAACAAGTTAACGAAATCACAATTCAAACATTCAGGAAAGTCATTTATATACAAAATGAAAAGCAACGGACCCAATATGGTTCCTTGAGGAACACCAAACGTGGAAGATAACTCTGTTGAGAAAGAATCATTAACCTTAGTCACTTGTTTTCTGTTTTTCAAATAATCACCAAACCAGTTCAGAACCGTTCCCTCCAGACCATAATATTTTAATTTACATAGAAGAACATCCCTATTTATGGTCTCGAAAGCTCTTTGAAAGTCGATAAATATCGCAACTACATACTTGTTATCATCAACACATTTACTCCAATTATTAATAGTCAGTTGCAAAGATGTTTCACAAGAGTGAATTGTTCTAAAACCTAACTGATTCTCCACCAAAATTCCATTTATCAACCACATGAGCTAAAATTTGTTTATATACTACACGCTCAAGTATTTTTTCCATAGTTGGTAAGGTATTAATTAGTCTAAAGTTACATGCTTCATTAGAATTTTTAACCTTAGGAATAGGTATTATGGTGCTTACTTTTAAAATATCAGGGAAAAACCCTTTAACTATTGAAAGATTTAATAAGTTCAAGTAAACTAAATTTTATCCCGTTAAAAATATTTCTAATCATTTTACCATTCAAAGTATCAAACAAGGCATTTTTATTTTTAAGGTGATCAACTATTTTTTTTAGTTCATTTAATGTTATTGGACGAAACTCCTTGAATTTAGTTGTATGAGGGGTTGTATTCTCGGGGTATGACCATTTCTGAGAATCATCGATATTTGATACAATTTCACTTACTATACACTATCAGTGAAATAATAATTGAACTGGTCAGCTATCTCTTCAGAACCCTTGTATACCACTTTTTGGTTATTAACACTAAAAACAATACCACCAGAAAAAGCATTCATTTCACAGTCACCCGTTAAAGTTTTAATAGTTTTCCACATTCTTTTAGGATCATTTTTATTCTTTTCAATTTTATTAATGAAATAGTTTTGTTTTTCTGCTTTCAAAATATTAACTACATATGATTCCGATGTACCTTAAATTGCTGCCAATGACAATCCCTCTCACTCAATACCTTACAATCCTTAAATTTTTTATAACATTCATCACGGTTTCTGACGCAATTTTTAACCTCATTATCATACCATGGTATTTTATTATTCCTTCAAACAGTTTTTATAGGTGACACTGAATCTATTATATCATCACATACAAAAATCAAATTTTCAAATGATGCATCAACCGAATTACCAATTGGCATAATCGTTCGGCTAATTCTATCATTTATTATTCGTAAATTATTTGAGTTTAAGTTTCTATATTGAATTACACTTCTAAATTGGTATATTTGTAACTTAAAACTAGCAGAGTTTCTGCCTAACTACAATAATGACTTAAAAATACTAACTAACATAATAACGGCTTAAAGAATACTAACCTTATTTTATTTGTTACATTGAATTTATGTGTTCAACAATTAGTTGGTTCAGCGAATCTCACGCTTCCAGGATGTTCTAGAATGTTCGATTTGCTCAAACAGCAATGTAATTTAATAATTATGATGTTTGCATTTCCCTATATTACATCACATTATGGAAAATCACCCGGTTGCATAATTCTTATGGGAATATAACTTGTTAAAGACTACAAAAAGATATAACAAAAACTATTCATACTTAATATTTAGATAAAATCAAAAACCTGCGACGTTTATCAGATTTTAATACTGTTACTCACAGACCCCACCCGTCTGTTTATGTAAAACTAGCTCACCCGTCAGAAGGAGGGTTAAAGCCGTTGTGGGGAGACAACTATCAAAAAATTTTAATTTCAAAAACTGTTTCGGGTGGCATTTTTCGAGCGCGAATTTTTCTAAATGTACACTTTTTTTGTGTGACATCAATTAAAGTGGCAAATTGCGAAAACGAAAATTTTGAAAATTTTCGATTTGAAATCTCACCCATATTTTGCATATAAATATTTGCGCGCAATTTTAAACGAAACGAGATGGGTTTTGGAAAAATTTTATTAAACACTTTTGAAGCTATGCTTCTTATCGCACGGGTATTGCACGTGTATTTTGCACGGGTATCGCACGGGCAGTTAACTGAAAAAAATCGTTCGTCACACAAAATCGTCACACAAAATCGTCACGGAAATATGTAACGCAAATTCGTCACACAAATTTCGACCGCGACTTTCAAATTTCAAACTTCCCTTCAAACACCATAACTCCGGAACCGAGAGGGCTAGGACCCTGGGAATGGTGGCTATGGATAGGGGGCGGAAGTGGCAACCGCCCCCGACCCCACGCCGCCCCCGCCGCCTCCAACCGGTTTTTAGGGGAAATAGTTTTTTGACAAAACAAAACTAAAAAAATTAAAACATTTTTTTTTTAAATTAAAACCCCCCCTCCCCTTTTCGTGGGTCGGCAAAAAACGTCAAAAAAATTTTCAAAATTTTTATTTTTCAAAAATTTGGAGCTAGTTTTAGTTTTTTCACAAAATTAAAAAATTCCCGCCCCCCCCCCCTTTCTCCCTTTTCGTGGGTCGGAAAAAAACGTCGAAAAAATTTTCCCGTATTCTTATAAGCAAATTGGAGGCCGAAGGCCGACCCGTATTCTTAAATGCCAGTGGGAGGCCGAAGGCCGACCCGACCCGTGGTCTCTAAATCAAGTGGGAGGCCGAACGCCGAGCAGTATTCTTATAAGCACGTTGGAGGCCGAAGGCCGACCCATATTCATAAATGCCAGTGGGAGGCCGACCCGACCCGTGTTCTCTAAAGCCAGTGGGAGGCAACCGCCCCCGACCCCACGCCGCCCCCGCCGCCTCCAACCGGTTTTAAGGGAAAATAGTTTTTGACCAAACTAAAAAAATTAAAACATTTTTTTTTAAATTAAAACCCCCCTCCCCTTTTCGTGGGTCGGCAAAAAACGTCAAAAAAATTTTCAAAATTTTTATTTTTCAAAAATTTTGAAGCTAGTTTTAGTTTTTTGATAAAACTAACAAAATTTAAAAATGCCCCCCCATTCTCCCTTTTCGTGGGTCGGCAAAAAACGTCGAAAAAATTATAAGAAATTCTTATAAGCAAGTTGGAGGCCGAGGGCCGACCCGTATTCTTAAATGCCAGTGGGAGGCCGAAGGCCGACCCGACCCGTGTTCTCTAAAGCAAGTGGGAGGCCGAAGGCCGACCCGTATTCTTGTAAGCACGTTGGAGGCCGAAGGCCGGCCCGTATTCTTAAATGCCAGTGGGAGGCCGAAGGCCGACCCGTGTTCTTGAAAGGCAAGTGGGACGCCGACCCGTAGTTTTATAAGCAAGTTGGAGGCCGACCCGACCCGACCCGTGTTCTCAAAAGCAAGTGGGAGCAAGCATAACTCCGGTACCGAGAGTGCTAGGACCCTGGGAATGGTGGCTATGGATAGGGGGCGGAGGTGGCAACCACCCCCCCGACCCCACGCCGCCCCCGCCGCCTCAACCTCCAACCGGTTTTTAGGGAAAATAGTTTTTTGACAAAACTAAAAAAATTTAAAAAAAAACCTTTTCGTGGGTCGGCAAAAAACGTCGAAAAAATTTTAAAAATTTTTCACAAAAAGGCCGAAGGCCGAACAACTGTGGCCTTTACGGATCTAGTATGGTCCTCCCCCTGTGAGACCGAAGGCCGAACAACAACTGGCAATCACGGACTAGCAGTCCAGACAGCTGAAGGCATATAAATATAATCTATTATGGTCCGCCCTGTGAGGCCGATGGCCGAACAACTATGGCCTTCACGGATTTATTATGGTCCGCCCTGTGAAGCCGAAGGCCGAACTACTATGGCCTGCACGGATCTATTATGGTCTTCCCCCTGTGAGGCCGAAGGTCAAACAACTATGGCCTTCACGGATCTATTATGGTTCGCCCTGTGAGGCAGAAGGCCGAACAACTATGTCGTTCAAGGATCTATTATGGTTTGCTCTGTGCGTAAGAAGCATAGCTTCTGTGGACGGTCCGACGACCGCTCTCATTTTTTCGTTTTATGTAACGTCAAATAACTCTCTTGATGGCAAGTGATTATCTTTCATTGTTGCAGATAATGTTAGAATCCCAATGAGGGCTCTAATTTCACTAGCATCTATCGGTCTCCAAGTACCTTTCACATTTTGTATTTTTTTAATTTTATTCTATCTCTGCATTGGTGTGGATTACAATTACTTAATTCAATCATGTCATCAGTAATAAAAAACGAAAAGCAATGGAGAAGATCTAATTCATCTTTGCAAGCCCGTGTAGGTCCTGGACTAATTTGAACTATATTCCTTGCGGCTGTTCGGCTTTGTGACCTTGATTTTAGGGATGACCATTTGTGTTTAATTTTTCCATGGAGGATTTTACGTGATGGTCTTATAATCAATTCGTTAGGCAGTTTTAAAGTGCCAAGTATCGGGTCTTCAATGGATCGTAATGGAGATGTACTATTACTTGCCTGAACATCTTGATCTGGAATTGGTTGTTGGGTCAAAGAAGAAACTTCTTCCACCCAATCCGTTTCATAAGCCTCCGGATCAGCCTCAATTTGGTCTTCCCTCTCACTCCCAGATGAATTTGCCTCGTCGAGCTACAGTTCCAGTGCGTGTGCTTGGCATTCAAGTCACCAGCAACCAGAACCTTACCGTCCAATCCAAAAAGTACGTCAAAATCGTGTTGATTAAATCTGTTGGATGGTCTATTTTATGCAAAAATTATTGTGGCATTGTCAAGTAATTGAATCCCCAAAGCTTCAATACTAGTAGCTTGTACGTCAATTCGTCTATGTGGAATATCGTTTTTAATGATAGCTGCAACGCCTCCTGCTCCGTGACCACCTCTATTTTGCCTGTGGACAGAGTATCCTGAGAACTTAAGGTTCTTTGCTTCAGTTAGCTTTATTTCTGAAATTAATAAAATATCAATATTATTTTTATTTAAATAATTTTTAACTTTATAAATTTTATTTATTATAACCATTTGCGATCCACAAATTTACTCTTAGATTAACAGCCATTCATTTGCTGTCTTTTTATTTAATAATTATAAATTGATTTTGTGTTTAATTTTGCAATTTTTAGATAAGATATTTGCTGTGTATTTTTTTTTAGTTTATTAGTTAATTTTAATTAACTAATTTTTGGTTCTATTTGTGCAGATCTAAGATTTGTACACCTTTTTTTTACTTATTATTATTTTGTGTACGTAATTATGATATTTTATTTCGGTTAGAAGATATTTTTCATTAGTCCGACTTGATCTAGTGCTTAAGCGCCCAAGACAATAAACCATCAGAATTTACAGTTTTGAAGATATGTTCCAGTTTTTCAATTTTAACCATAAACTCTGAAGGGGGTTTTGATAAACCGCCCTCACTAAGATGTGAAACCCAGGTGTATTCTTCTGTCGCTATACAAGCTATTGAGGCTATTATTTTGAAATTAACACTTAGTAAATATTAGGTTGTACCAAAAATAAATATGACCGTCCGTAACAATATAGCTGAGTGAAAATTGAGAAAAGACTGACTTTTGGACCAAATCTGAGGTGGTCTTTATGTGATTTCCATAACGTTCCCATAACTTGAGTAGGAGCCCTCGTTTGTACTGTAGTAAGCCGCCACTGACTCTATTGAAGAAACCCGACGCTGGCTCTACTGTGGAATCCCGCGGTTGTTTATCGGGGTTAATTTAGCTGCCACCAGATTATTTATTTATTCTGAGAAAACAATCAGAAACTCGGTAGACGTAGATCGAATAGTCGAGGACGCAGGGGCATAAACTCGATTGCCAAATTAAAACGCAAAAATAAATTTAATGGGGTTTATTTATACTGATTAAACACACAAAAAAAAAGAAATACATATAAAAAAAGAAGAAAAGATTTAAATTAATTTAAAAAAAAAATGGTTCATGAAATTTAGTTAAACAATGCAAAATTTAAATGATATCAATTTTCTTACCTAGTAATGGATTTTTCGGACACAAGTAATTTTTAATTGTCGAATTCGCGACGTTATTAATTAATTATGAAGTAAATTATTTTGAAGTTAACACTTAGTAAATATTAGGTTGCACCAAAAATATGACCGTCCGTAACAATATAGCTGAGTGAAAATTGAGAAAAGACTGACTTTTGGACCAAATCTGAGGTGGTATTTATGTGATTTCCATAACGTTCCCATAACTTGAGTAGGAGCCCCCGTTTCTACTGTAGTAAGCCGCCACTGGTTCTATTGAAGAAACCCGACGCTGGCTGTACTGTGGAATCCCGCGGTTGTTTATCGGGGTTAATTTAGCTGCCACCAGATTATTTATTTATTCTGAGAAAACAATCAGAAACTCGGTAGACGTAGATCGAATAGTCGAGGACGCAGGGGCATAAACTCGATTGCCAAATTAAAACGCAAAAATAAATTTAATGGGGTTTATTTATACTGATTAAACGCACAAAAAAAAGAAATGCATATAAAAAAAGAAGATAAGATTTAATTTAATTAAAAAAAAATATATGGTTGATGAAATTTAGTTAAACAATGCAAAATTTAAATGATATAAATTTTCTTACCTAGTAATGGATTTTTCGGACACAAGTAATTTTTAATTGTCGAATTCGCGACGTTATTAATTAATTATGAAGTAAATTATTTTGAAGTTAACACTTAGTAAATATTAGGTTGCACCAAAAATATGACCGTCCGTAACAATATATTAGCTGAGTGAAAATTGAGAAAAGACTGACTTTTGGACCAAATCTGAGGTGGTATTTATGTGATTTCCATAACGTTCCCATAACTTGAGTAGGAGCCCTCGTTTCTACTGTAGTAAGCCGCCACTGGCTCTATTGAAGAAACCCGACGCTGGCTCTACTGTGGAATCCCGCGGTTGTTTATCGGGGTTAATTTAGCTGCCACCAGATTATTTATTTATTCTGAGAAAACAATCAGAAACTCGGTAGACGTAGATCGAATAGTCGAGGACACAGGGGCATAAACTCGATTGCCAAATTAAAACGCAAAAATAAATTTAATGGGGTTTAGTTATACTGATTAAACACACAAAAAAAAGAAATACATATAAAAAAGAAGATAAGATTTAATTTAATTAAAAAAAAATATATGGTTGATGAAATTTAGTTAAACAATGCAAAATTTAATTGATATCAATTTTCTTACCTAGTAATGGAATTTTCGGACACAAGTAATTTTTAATTGTCGAATTCGCGACGTTATTAATTAATTATGAAGTAATTTATTTTGAATTTAACACTTAGTAAATAATAATAATAATTTATTGTTAGTAATATTTACAGAATAGAAATATATACATAAGCAATGGGTCAAATACATAGAAATAATTTCATGATACAAATTTAACCTAATTAAAATTTTGAGTAGTAATCAATGAGTGGGTCTAAGGCTCCACTCAAGACATCCTCCTTGAATTTCTTCTTAAAGGCCAATGTTGATAGATTCCAATAATTAGATGGAATGTTATTTAGCAGATAGGCCGATAGATATGAGAATGAACTTTCATATTTGGCAGTCCTATGCTGTTGAATATTGTACGTTTCCTTCACAAAACGAAGATCTTTGCCATGAACTTTATTCCTTGGTAGTAATTTATTGTAAAGATAGCTGGGTTGTAAGGTTTTCTTCACTTTACGTAATGCAGAACTAAAATGCAAACTAAATATTAGGTTGTACCAAAAATATGACCGTCCGTAACAATATAGCTGAGTGAAAATTGAGAAAAGACTGACTTTTGGACCAAATCTGAGGTGGTATTTATGTGATTTCCACCCCGGAGTGTGGGATAATTTCGTGAGAAAAAGGTACTGGGGTCATAAATTTGACCCGACTTCAGATTTGTTTATCAAGTTAATTCCATTTTTAAGTAAGAAAACCAATTTGTGCACTAAAATTAACATCTTAAGACTAATATATCTGTCATCGCTCGTCCTAATGCATTCACTTGAAGACATAATCTTGTCTATTTTAATTGAATATTTTTGTGATTGACTTGTTTATTTTGCTTTAATTCATGCAATTACAATAATTATTAAATTTTGTTTGTTAAAATATTGATTCTAAATATATTAATTAATGATTTGCAAATGTTTTTATTTATTTGATTGTCTTTTGAGATTCATTAGGGCGAGAATCGCATGATTTCCATAAAGATAAGAAACATTTTTAAGTAATATTTTAGACAGTTCAAGTGGTTAAAAGAAATATCCGGGAGGCGTATCTAGACTAATTAAAAATAATGATAAAACTAATTGATTTTTTCTGAGATATACAGGGTGGTTTTTACATTTCTTGTTGTAGAAACGTTTCCTCATTTTCACATGTTTACCAGTCGGAAAATTTTCTGTAATCTGTTCGTTTTCTGCATGAAAATCTGTATTTTCTACAAGAACTTTGCTAGAAATGTTACTTTCATTGTTGTTTCATCATTGAACATCAGGATCATCCGTTATATTATTGTCTTCTTCACTGCAAGAGTCTTTTGCAATTTGGACATCAGAATTACATTTTTCCAAGTCATGTAATTTTATTTTTAACTTGGTAGTCGCCCTCTCAACGGTGTAAACATTGTCATCATTGCTGGGTTTGGAAAAAATACAATCTTTTGTTTGAGATATTGCAGAATCTTCTGAATCGTTTCGCAAACTTTTGTTTTGATCTGATGACTCGCCTTTCAAATTGGAATCGCTAATTCTTTCGTTTTCTTCACTGCTTTTTATCGCTAGGATGGGAACTAAAGAAGTGAAAATGCTTCTCATCATATGTTTTAAGCAAACGATTGCTTCTAGAATGTTCATTTTGAATTTATACAACTGAATATCATAACAACGCTTCAAAAATATTTTCGAGTTTTCGAGCCAGGGACGTATCGTACATATATTTTAATCAAATTCAGGTAACTCAGTTTTTACAGATTTAAAATTATTGACATTACCTTCGAGAATATTATCGTCCGATCCAAGATATAAGTGAAAAACACTACTTATCAGTTTCCTTAAATCCATTGAAGACTTGCTCATCCTTTTAGAATGTTTTTTCAGCTTTTCTAGAAAAAATTCTTTCCGAAATATCTTCCTCAAGTCGTTTCGAAAGCAATTATCGATTACAGTTTCGTCGATATCTTCTGGTTCGCTTTCCGAATCCGATGATCTTGATATGATTTCAAATTGTTTATTTTTATCATTATCTGTACGCAAATCGTGTTCATCATCCGAACTATCGTCGAATGAATCTAGAGAATAACAACCCACAATGGTTTGGGGAAGTACTTTGGTTGTAGGGGTGTTTACTATTATACTTCAACAACGTTTAAAGACAAAAGGTCCTCTGTAAAGACGCAATTTTGTTCCGAAAGATTATTTTCGTTTATGTCATCATCGTAAATTTCGATAATCGGATTAGGCTGTTCTGAAAATAATGTTTCTGAATTTTCTACTGTTGCTACATTTGAAATCACATTTTTTTCAACTAGTATATCATTTCTTCTAAGTTAGTTTCTGGATACGATTTATCCGTTTCTTCATTTTCCAATTCTTTACTTGATTTATCTTCTTCCATTTCCACAACCGTCACTACTACTTCAATAACTTCTGGCAGTGAATTTTTCTCGTCGTTTGCTATCGGATTGGAAATTTGAGTTTTGATTCCATCGTCTTTTTCTGTAAAGTCGGGGATTATGGAAGACCATTTTTATTTTTGGTATTATTTCGAAAAGTATTTAATAAAATATAATTAAAAAGATGGTAATGGCAGGGCCAAAAGGTTTATTACTTCGGATTATGGTAACAAAGTTAAAACATACAAAAATATTTTGTGTTGATGAAAAAAACTACTTATACTCGCAATTGGAGCACAGTTCGTGTGCCCAAAGCTCGCATCTTAAGCACTATATCTTTATTTCTCCCTTTAAGTCGGCTGTAAAACGTCCTGAATAGAAAATACATTCTGTATCATCTTTTGGGTTACTGTTGACATTCGGGAATTCTTCATCAACAGTCGAGTCACCCAAGGCCGGGATATTTTCATCTAAATCATTAGAAGATATCGTCGGCTTACTGCTAAAACAAGATAACTCCAAAATGATAGTTTTGAGTAAAACTGATTTTAATGTTTGAATGCACGAGATAAATCGAATATGAATTTTTTGAATATTTTTGGACAACAATTCTACTTATTGATATTAGAACTTTATATTTGCCAAGTTTCAACACTCTAAGTATTTTCATATTGTTTATAATTAATATTTATTGTCCGCTTACTGTAAAAACAAGATAAGTACAATCGTTGTACAATGGAGGCTTACTGCAAAACAAGATAAGTGCATAGGAAATGCAACATATTCATCTTAAGTCGACGATTATTACTATAGCTGAATAAGAGTAATTTAATTTATACTACCTATTATTTTTCTAGTCTTGCAGAATTGAAATAAAATACTCATAATGTTGAACATTTTTATTCAAAAAACCTTACATAATAACCTTAAAAATATTTATTAATTATTGTCCTCTTCGGATGACAACTCTTCCAGTGCAGGTTCGGGAATTCGATCTACGATATCGGTATCGGTTGGTATTGATTGATACCATGGATGAAATTCGTCTGGAATTACTCCATCTTTACAAAGCTTTAACAAATCTTTGTACTTTCGTACACTAAAGCCCGCATTTCATTAGAGCTTCTTGCAGCCTGCTTCTTGCCGCTCGCCTGCTAAGCAAAATTTGTAATGCATTGGCTTATACGGGACCGCACTCACTGTAGCTTCTTGAAGCTGCTGATAACAAGTATCGAATTTCAGAAGCCAGGCTGGTAAAATTATCCGTGTGGAGTAGTGTAGTTGTAATTGGTTAATATTTAGAATAAGGACTTATTATTGGATAATATTTCTATTACGAAAATTCTCTTTGCGAGTCCACGTGGACGCGTGTACTTCCCCTGATAAAACATGCATTTCTATACCAGGCCGGCTTGTGACGCGAGAGTTGTAAATTTGTACAACTCAAGCTGCAGAAGCCGCCGGTAATTAGATACTTCTACTTATTAGATAATAAAATGTGTTGTATAGTTATTACTAATAATAATTTATTTATCTAATTGATAAGCAATATGAAAAAAATGGAATATTGATGTCGAAATTTTTTCGATGCTGTTCTGTACCGATTTTTAAATTTTTTGTATATTCCGGGATTTTACGCATTCTTCAATCGGAAAATAAAATTTATGATAATATTATCCCAAATGACTAATAATTTTCTTACCTTTCCAATAATAACATCCAGTACCTTCCTTCATGTTTCGCCGTTATAAATCGTATCATAAAACTATCATTTTCGACGCCTAGTATTTATTGTATACTTTCTTGTTCTAGGTGTCAATCATCGTAACACAATTTTGGTTATTCGACGTCATCGTTAATTAGATATTTATACTAATTTTTTAATCATTCCCATAATAAAGAGCAATAAAAGAAGGTGATTATTTTTGGATTCCAACCCGGTCTCGGTTCAGGATTAGCTATTGGAAAAGTTTGTACTCAATAAAAATCTATGAAATCGTAATTTTTAACTTTAACTAATAAACATTTATAGTTAAAATCAAAAAGAATTTGTCTTCGATTGTGTATAATTTTAAAATAACTTACCGTCATTAAATTTTTCCAATGCTAGTTCAACTAGTAAAGAAGCTCTAGAATTCATTTTGTTAAGTTATTATAAAACACTATTCACAATTAACTTTGAAAAATAACTGATTCCAGGCCCGTAGCCAGGAGGGGGCACCTGGGGGCACGTGCCCCCCCCCGAAGTTTTTAAAAGACAAAAATTTTAAAAGTAAAACATTTGAATTTCGAAAATAGAATAGGTATCTTTTGGAAAAAGTTTTTTCCAAATTTCCTCATTTCCAAACAAATCCTCATTTAGGGGAACGCCGGCTTGGGATTTTTATGAGAAATTTTGGGGGTTTATTAGAACACTTCAATGTACATCTTTGCCAAATTTCAGCTTGCCCGGATCTTCTGTAAGCTCAAACCAAAATTTCGGTTTCGTTACTTGGAAGATACTATAACTTGGGCAAATTTTGAAAAAAATTATTTTTCTCTTCATTTTCCAACCTTGACCACAATTTCAATTAATTTATTATTAAAAGCATTTCCCTTGCCCGAAAACATTTCTCCCCCTGCAACGAATCAATATTGTGCCATTTTAAGGGTGGGTTGTGTTTTCGGTCAATAATTTAAGTATTAGTGTGCCATGGAAAAATATGAAGAAAAAAAATTTTTATAGAGAATTTTATGCTCTTCAATTATGGTCTGATCATAATTTTTAATACAAGCATAAATAAGCGAGTTATCGGCAAAAAATCGCTCTGGGAGAGCTAAAACCCCCCGATTGTGGGGGACGCCGGCGTTGGATTTTATGGGACTTTTGGGGGGTTCATTACAACACTCCAATGTACATCTCTGCCAAAATTCAGCTTGCCCGGATTTTTTGCAAACTAAAAACCTTCCTTGGCTGGACTATAATGTTTGTTTTAAATAAAAATAAATTAAGAAAAATAAAATATTGAAGAAATTTGTTTGTAATAAAAATTCCCGGAAGGGGAACCCCCGAAAATTTTACTTTTAAAATATTTGTAAAGAAGTAGTTTAATATATAAAATAAATAAACCTTAAAAAAATTTGTAATAAAAAGGGGAACCCCCTTTACAAGTGAACCCCCCCAAATGAAATCCTGGCTACGGGCCTGACTGATTCACATAAATTAACAGATTGATGGTTTGTGGTGGTAAATTCTTATCGTCGTTATAAAAATAATGTAAAATGAGTTTCTTGCAAGATTGCAGTAAAATAATACCTTAGGTCAGAATGAATCATAATGTACATAATTTTATTATTATAATATCACTTATCTTGTTTTAGCAAAACTTCAAAGGTTGGATCATTTTATGACAATAAGCTAACTGCACTTAAGTTATTTTAGCGTTATTCACGACAAACAAGTTGGAGTTAGTTAAAAATGAAATGCCTAATACTCCTTTAATATTTGACTTACAGTTATCAGGTTTTGTCAATATGTAATTTGCTCTTATTTGAATGCAATCATGTATATAACTCATTTTGTCCAAAAATGGAGTTATCTTGTTTTGGCAGTAAGCCGACGATATGTTGTCTTCTACCAGTTTCTTTATCGATTTTTTCGTAACACAACTTGAACTTGCTTTGGCGTCAACATCCATTTTACTGCTGCCATGTTTTGCATCATCAGTTGACTTTTTCTTTCCTTCGAATATAACTTTTCTTTTTACTTTATTTTTTTCATTTTTCAATATGATTGACTCTTCCAGTTCAATTTTGTTTGGGGTTGTAGTCAAAATTTTGGCTGTTCCCGATTTTCTGCCTCTTCTGCCTTGTCGTTTTTGAACAGGAATAGGAAGTACATATGTCTATGGGTAAAACTGGTTGTTCACATGGCCCTTCATCGGCGTCTTCTTGATCATGCGGTGGTTTTATCTGATTTTTATGTTCAGCAGGCGCTTCTTCATTTTTGTGTGCTTCCATTAGAAAATCTTCTTCTCGTCAAAATGCGATATTGGACGATTACTTTGCTTTAAAAATTGGCGAATTTCTTCCACGTTTTACGCTGTGGCGATGTGGTTTTAGCCTTTTCTGTCATTTTTTAACTTGGAAGAAGCGGAGTTTTGTACATCTTGACGATAAAGAGCAAGTGATAACTCCTGAGCCGTTTCTCATAACGAAGGGGAAGAATTATAGTTCTTAAACTCTTGCGTCAAGTTTGGTATCGTTTTATTTTGAATTGAGTCGGTGTTTGATAGAACTTCTTCAATTGAACGAAGTAAAGGTTCTTGGGTGTGAGGAGAACGGAATAAATAAAACACAATTTTCACTCAATCGACATGTTTCGGCACAGATTCCTGGCCATCTTCAGGACTGTAATTAAATGAACTGTATCATACAAAGTTGGACAATATAAAGGTATATTTGTGTACAATAATCAATAAAAATAATAATGTTTACGAAATGTGGTGTAGTAATTTACCTTTTGAGTAGGTGTAAATGTGAATTCCGTAAAAATGTAATTCATACAGTCATTTAGACAAAAAAGCCGAAACATCTAATAATAACCAACACAGTCGGTTCGTGCATAGCACTAAATACAAGTTAAAATCACGAAATATAGAGTCTACAGGTAGTAAAATACAAAGTGGCAAAAGTGGTGGTGGCACTGTGGCACTGTGTGTGGCACTGTGGCCACAAGTGGTGGCACTGTCCACCATTCTTCAATTGAAGTTAATTCGTGCTCAATTATTCGCTTGGGAGACGAAAAACCATCTTCTTTTTCTTTGCACTACATTGTGATTATCATCAGTTGAGGTTATATTGGTAGGAAGGATATCCACTTCTGGAACCTTGTTATGCGTTGCTTCATTGTTTTTCTGTTGTGGGATTGAAAGATCAACAACACAATTCTCGTCAATAATAAGTAAGTTTTCTGTGTCGATATTTTTCGAAGCCATTTCAATATCGCCGCTTTCTCTTTTCGACGTGATAATTTTTATAGGCTCGTTCTTTTGGGCTTCCTCCATTATACCATTGTTATTGATTACAATACATCCACTGGAGGCTATATCATTTTTCACAATAATTTGATGATTATCAAATCTTGGTCGCTTTGAGGTCTCATCCTTAATTCCCATAACTTTTCGTTTATTATCGTTTGATATCGACGTTACCATGAGCTCGATGTGTTCAGCAATGTATTCTTTGCACTTAATCTGGTGCAATTTTCGAGGATCACATATTAATGGCGAAATTTTACTTTTCATAATGTCTTCCGGACTTGAACGACTCACTGTGGTAACATCAGCCTTACTTAATTGAGACTTATTTGAAGATAAAGCAGCACGTAACATGTTGCGTTCGCATACTGATGCAGAAGTGCTACGTTTATTGCAATTTTGAGCGTTGTAGATGGATGCACTGAATAAAGGTGGTAAATTTGAATTTCTACAATTTTCATTCGCCTTCAATTTTCTAATCGTTACTTCGGAGTTATTTAAGAAAATATTCTTCAAATTCGTTGGCTTTATTTCTTGCGTTGCGTCGCGTAACTCTTGCAAGTTATCGATGCTGTATTGAGTTCCGGACAAAATAATTGGCCCCTTCCTTAATTGATAAGAATATGAAGTACACGGAACGAAAGGGTAGCCCCTTAAGATATCTAAGAATTAAAAAAATGTTTCTGCAAAAAATGCAGTTCTACAATTTGTTGTTGTTGCACCATTTTTTGGATTATCGGAAGCTGGTGTGGTTGAAGTAACGGTTGCACCATACGCTGTTGTTCATTCAGTAACTGCATTGCAGAATGTTGTTGTTGCATCAAAATTTGCATCGCATATTGTTGGTCTTGTAGCATAGTTGGGGGGTTGTTGACGCATTATTGGATTACTCAGGGGCCCTTGACATCCCATCAAATTTGCTGCTGCATCATATACTGTATTCTCTGTTGATTCGTACGCTTTATTTCTTGCGTCGCGTGAAGTAGCAAATTTGTGAACATTCTCTTCGTGCGGGTTCGGCAATTTTTGCTGAGTCATATTTTCAAATAATTCTCGATTCCTACCTGTACATTGAGAATTTTTATTTCCATAATGGACAGCCTTTGAACCCTCAGCGCTTGATGCGGGAATGTTCTTTGAGCAAGATAATGAAATTGTAGCCGGGTTGTTTACGTGATGCTTGTTATAAGTATCAACACCATTGCTTGGTGTTACTTTATCTGTAAATTATTACAATCTTCCGCGTCGTTAAGACAACCCGTAATAGGCAATGGTGCGGCGGCTTAGCTCAGGGAGTTGTGGGGTGGGTTAAAAACTGAATTTTAAGGTTGTCGCGTAACTTAACTTCAGGGGACGGAGTCAATCCTACTTGAAACAATAAATAAATGAAATAGGCGCCACCCAGTTTTTGAATTACGCACTGCCTGTGTAAAAGTGCCAAAAATTGGGAAAACTTACTACAACCAAATGAAATCTGGTTACACCGGACTCCACTAAGGCCTCACAGAACAGCGGTCTATAACCTAAATAATAATACAACATAAACACAGAAATAAGACAACAAAAAAACAAATAAACATATATTATTAAAAAAAATAAAATAGAAAAGATTAAAACCTAAAATTACAAAGATTAAACTTATATTAGAAAGCAAAATATGGCCTTTTATTATCACTGAAGGTGAATTCTGACGTCAGTGATTTGAGACAACTTAAACTCTGAATTAAAATAAAATATTAAAACTACGTTAAAATTAAATTAACAAACTATAAAGGTGCATTTAATTAATAAAATTGGTTGTGAATTGATACTAATTAAAGTACAAAGGGGAAACGTGAAACAACACTTCGGTTTAAACACAATAATAGTTTTTGACCGTCAAAATGGTGTAATGTAACGATAAAAAAAAATACAAAACACTTACGGCGTTTCCACCCAAATAATCCGCTGATGACCTCACGGAGTGATGTAACCAGAGTTTGTAGTAGAAATGACCGGTGTCTTCACAGTAGCAGATTCTGAACGACAGGCAATACGTAAACCGTTCCTTGAACGAATTGACACTCTAAGGACATTCCCAAGCGTCGATTACCCCTTAATTTTTTATATGGTTCCAAAACGTTAAATCCTCCTCCACGAGATTATATTGATTTTTGATAATTTGGCAAAAATCCGGTAAAGCGATAGTAGGTTCCACAAATTAAGTTGGTGTAATTGCATAATATGTCAATCTTTAGCGAAATTAAACGAAACTGCCACTGTATGAAAGTGCTAAACTGCATTTAAATTACGTATCACGTTTGCTCAAAAGTTGTGTTTAAAAGTTCAAAACCGCCACTATAATTTATCAATTTATTATGGATATCAATAAACGAAATTTACTAATTTAACCACGGGAATATCGAACTTAAACCGATTCCTTTATGATCCGCCTAAGCGATAAAGGAGGTTAAATACCCAAACTTTTCACTACATAAACGGATTTGTCTTGTTTCTCCTTTGAACAACTGAAGTCAACAATTAACTGACCAACAACTGACTAACACTGACCAACAACTGGCTGACACTCACTGACTTCCTCCCGCGGGATTCGCGGTTTTTATGCCATCTCGGACTACGTGAAACGCATTATGTGTAGGTGGTATGAGGAAGGAAGTTTCGAGAAAAACAAAATCATAAAAATATCAAATTGAATGGTGTTACTAAATAGTACCAAAAATTGTTACTAATTAAGAAAATAAATCTGAACGAAGCATGCTGAAAAAAATCCACCGTGAGACTTAAATAAACTTCAAGGATTGGTAGAGCCGCTCCCTAATAATTAACTTAAATCTAGTTACGGTACAATGTAGCTATTTTTTTATGGTTTTAGAATACATTAAAATTTTATAGGTCTATTATTTTTAAGTATTAAGTGTTTTTGGTGTATTTTTAAGATTTTAGATACAGGAATTGTATCATTGTATTACAAAGAAGAAAAATTAAATAATTTGTAAATAAGTTTTTACCAAAATATTATTTTAGAACTGCGAAAATAGGCAAATTCTAACGGAAGTCACAAAATATAACCAAAATTAACTACCTGCGGCAAGAAAACAATAATAAAACTTACAGTTAGCATTACTTTTTGTGAAATCTTGAGCAAAATCAGCGAGAACGTTTGAGCGTTTTACTTTTGCAGATGGTTCTTCAAATACTGGTTTAGTAGCTACTTTTGCTGTTTTCGCATTCCGTTTCTTGGCATTCGTTATATTCGGAATTAAATTCGTTTCAAATATATTGTGGTGTTCCGTTCGTTGATTTCGAAGCCACGACAGATATAAATTTTGAAAGAATTAATTTTTTAACTTTTATTTTCTCGTCACCCTCAAAATTCAGTTTTTTTATCAACTGTGATAATTTTTTTTTTTGTTTTGAAATAACTCAATTCTTCAATTATATCAAAATTTTTTTTGTTTAATAAAATTTCTTTACAATACAAATATGGGTTATTAAATGAAATATTGTTTTTACACATAAAGAAATTAATAGCACCTCTATAATAATTGTTCAGAGATAAAAAAATTCATTTAATTTACAAATACACATGTAATTGTATAATATTTTAATGTCATAAATTTCACTGTTTAAATGTTTAAAAAATGCAAAATACCTTGTCTTTGTTTTTAAATTTTGTTTATAACACTCGATAAACATACCAATTTTATACGTAGGTTGATTTCCAATTTTCTAAACCAATTTTTCATGTAAACCAAATCCACAATCGTTGAATTTTCCAAATAAATCTTTGTTAATTTTGCAACCATCGATTTTCATTTAATATTGACCGCTTGTTATTTCTCGTAATTATAATATTCTGAAGGCTTCCACTTCTTAAAACCATTTACAGGATCCACTTCGTAACTTTTTTTTCAATATTCACTTTTTATTCCACTTTGAAATCCGCTTTTAAATAAACCACTTTTTGATTGAAAAATCACCGCTTGATCGATCGCTCATTTCAGAACGAATTCGTCCATGTCCACTTTGTAGCCGAAATTTCTTTACCACGCTGTGCGATTTTTGATTCACGTCCTCTGATTGGTGGATTTGGTTGATCCTGGCTCATAATTTTAAAATGTGTCCTGGTAATGGACGTAATCGAAACTTTGCAAATTTTGTGAGTGTCAGTTCGCGCACTTATGTTTTTTAAAATTCACGCATGACTTTAAACACATCATTTTAAATTTAAAAATTTTTAAATACAATTAATATTTTTGATTCTTTTTAATAAAAACAAACTAGTCCTTTTTGGAACAATACTCCAGACTTTTAAATTTAATAAATTTGAAGAATTATTTTTTTTTTTTAAATTTTGACTATTAAAGATTTTTGTGCATAACGAAATTATAATATTGACATGTTAAAATTATTTTATTGAATTTTGAATTTATTTTTTTGTAAAAAAATTTGGTAAATTGTGTAATTTTGTTGAAGACAGTTCAACATATATCTGGAACGTCTGATACGTTTTTATTTTGTAAATTTGTTGAATACATATTGTTTATATTTGGCAAGTTATACCAAAACTCTTGCAAGTTATCGATGCTGTATTGAGTTCCGGACAAAATAATTGGCCCCTTCCTTAATTGATGAGAATATGAAGTACACGGAACGAAAGGGTAGCCCCTTAAGATATCTAAGAATTAAAAAAATGTTTTAATACCTTTACACATTTTTATGTAGGTAAATTTTACCTGGTGGTCGATTTGTAATAATAATGTTATTTTCATTTTGTCGTTTTATTGCTTGTTGTTGAGCCAACAATTGTTGTTATTGCTGGAGTGAAAATTGTGATTGTTGCAGTTCTACAATTTGTTGTTGTTGCACCATTTTTTGGATTATCGGAAGCTGGTGTGGTTGAAGTAACGGTTGCACCATACGCTGTTGTTCATTCAGTAACTGCATTGCAGAATGTTGTTGTTGCATCAAAATTTGCATCGCATATTGTTGGTATTGTAGCATAGTTGGGGGGTTGTTGACGCATTATTGGATTACTCAGGGGCCCTTGACATCCCATCAAATTTGCTGCTTGCTGCTGCTGCATCATATACTGTATTCTCTGTTGATTCGTTCACTTTATTTCTTGCGTCGCGTAAAGTAGCAAATTTGTGAACATTCTCTTCGTGCGGGTTCGGCAAATTTTGCTGAGTCATATTGTAACAATAGGTTTTAGCACCTCGTAAACAAAAACAAAAAAAGCAATAACCCGGCAAATGGTTATTAAAAAGTACGAGTCTTCTTTGCTTAACCTGCCTCTTTTCGTGATCGTAGATGTGATGTACGGATCGGCTAGCATCTGGGAATTACCCCGCATCGGAGAGACCGGGTCCTCCTAGGAGATTCGTAGGTTCTTAAATTGAATACTACCTTGCTTAATAATCATTTCCGTGAGGGCGCCATGCCTCAGTACAAAGCTTTCGGGAATCTAGTGGCTCATACTCAGAAAAAAATTGAAATAAAATAAAACTGGCTGTCTTGATTAGAATAACACACATTTATTGAAATTAAAATTTAAATGGTAAAAATGTAAACAATTGAACAATTCCTTGATTATGCACACATAAAGATTACAAAAATAAATGAAAAGAGAAATATTTATATACACAAAATGTCGATTGGTCGAATGCCGTGTCGTTCGGATCGAATCTATTTCGATACGAATATTTAATATCTTTATAAAAAGATGGCGTGTAAATAACGTAGTGAAACTGTTTATAACAGACAAGTTAAAGATTAACTACTACTGACGGTAGTTAGAAAATCGGTAGAACGAACTCTTTTTAAAGTTTAGCTATTTTATTATACTGAGGGTATTGGTTAAATTTAACAATTTTTACATGAAAACGATTCTTTAAATACTTACAATTTTTTGGTGTAACGTTTATGAAAATTATACGATCTGGATGACATGTCCTCCGTTCGTTCGATGATCAACAGAAATTCTGTTTGTAAATTTTAATCTAAAACAGTATTTTAGAAAGGTATACACGTATAAAATTGTTATTTAAATTATTGAACCATAGCTGTTATATTGAAAATAAAAAAATGTGGTAATTAAATTTGTTATCTTTACGAACAGATCGGCTTGGTAGTCAGCTGGGTTGGAATTCGCATTAAAAATGAAGCCGGTTGAAAATGATACGCTTTCAAGCCAGATGGGTACCTCGAATTGACAACTTGCGATTAAAGTTGGCTAAAATATTCAAAGACGGCACCATTAGACCTGATGAAAGTCGAATCCGTTCTTTAGGGGTGTTATACATCCCTCTGGGCTGCCCAATAATGGTCGAAGTCGGAAGTATTTAACAAAAAGGTGACCTCGGACATATGGCTGGCGGTTTTTTGCCAAGAAAACCAGATTAAAATGTTGAACTGTCATTTTCCAATATGCAAGTGGCTTCGTTAAAATTTGCAGAATCCATTAAATCGATTAATGATCGTACAGATCATTTGGTGGAAAAGAAAAGCCATCATACCACACACGACAAATTTCTCGCCACTTTAAATTAAACTTGAGTGTTAAAATACTCTTCGAAACTTAAAAAATACTCGAAAATTCGACGAGCATAATTTTTATGCATCTTGCAGTTACGACCGCTTGCCAACGACCTCCTTGCTCGAACTACGATGCGCTTCGTTGCAATAAAAGTGACGCTACATTGGTTGCATAACTGCATGCGTTAAATTGAAAGAAAGTTGATTTAAAAATCAAATTAATCAAAAAGATGTTAAAAAAATTATTAGTGTTAAGAAAACTGAAATCTAATACGAAAAGTGAAAATAAACCTTGCTGACAAAAATTTTGTCAGCGCAAAATTTCGCATGTGACAAAAGGACGTCACAATATTTTCAAACAATTCTCGATTCCTACCTGTACATTGAGAATTTTTATTTCTATAATGGACAGCCTTTGAACTCTCAGCGTTTGATGCGGGAATGTTCTTTGAGCAAGATAATGAAATTGTAGCCGGCTTGTTTACCTGATGCTTGTTATAAGTATCAACACCATTGCTTGATGTTGCTTTATCTGTAAATATAACCAAAATTAACTACCTGCGGTAAGTAAACAATAATAAAACTTACAGTTAGCATTACTTTTTGCGAAATCTTGAGCAAAATCAGCGAGAACGTTTGATCGTTTTACTTTTGCTGATGATTCTTCAAATACTGGTTTAGTAGCTACTTTTGCTGTTTTCGCATTCCGTTTCTTGGCATTCGTTTTATTCGGAATTAAATTCGTTTCAAATATATATCTGGAACGTTTGATACGTTTTTATTTTGTAAATTTGTTGAATACATATTGTTTATATTTGGCAAGTTATACCAAAACTCTTGCAAGTTATCGATGCTGTATTGAGTTCCGGACAAAATAATTGGCCCCTTCCTTAATTGATGAGAATATGAAGTACACGGAACGAAAGGGTAGCCCCTTAAGATATCTAAGAATTAAAAAAATGTTTTAATACCTTTACACATTTTTATGTAGGTAAATTTTACCTGGTGGTCGATTTGTAATAATAATGTTATTTTCATTTTGTCGTTTTATTGCTTGTTGTTGAGCCAACAATTGTTGTTATTGCTGGAGTGAAAATTGTGATTGTTGCAGTTCTACAATTTGTTGTTGCACCATTTTTTGGATTATCGGAAGCTGGTGTGGTTGAAGTAACGGTTGCACCATACGCTGTTGTTCATTCAGTAACTGCATTGCAGAATGTTGTTGTTCCATCAAAATTTGCATCGCATATTGTTGGTCTTGTAGCATAGTTGGGGGGGGGGCTGTTGACGCATTATTGTATTACTCAGGGGCCCTTGACATCCCATCAAATTTGCTGCTGCTGCATCATATACTGTATTCTCTGTTGATGTGCTGAAGCATTCACAACCTGATTTTGTATTTGCTGTAATGGGTAATGCTGTAATTTGTGAAACCTTCCACTGGTTTGGGAAATAATTTAATCTCAAAATTGCGTTGTAGATAAATGTAGGCAACTTTAAACATTAAGTCGTAACCGGGTGTCTTTTTAATGTTAAAATCATTTAAGATTATCCGTTTTACTTCTTTAATTTTAAACAGATTAATTGGTAGATCCATTTGCAACGGTAAATTTAAGAATCTGTTTTCATCCATTGGCGATGTCGAAGGGAATGGTTTAAATACATCAGTAAGGTGTTCAGCAAATAAGATAGCGTTTTCGATATCGCTTCTAGCCCAGTTACCATTATTACTTCTGATAGGTGGTATAGTTGCTTGTGAACGCTTAAGTCTGCTTGTTGAGTAAACCTTCAACTACTGCGGGCGGGAATATTTCGAACAACCTTCGCCTCGCAATAATTCGTGTAACTCCAAAACAAATATACGGCTGTTACGCTACTTATTATTCATTTATTAGTCAGAAATTATTACACGAAAATATGTTGAAAATTTCTTAAGCAAATTAGACAAATCAATAAATAACTAAGTAAATAAACAAACAAGTAAATAAACAAGTAGTTCTTACAATTTCTGCCCTTACCGAGTTCACATGACTACTGATCTTAACGTCACTCTTCCTTGCTTATATATAGGCCAGTTAAGATTTTTTGTGTGGCAGATGGTAAGGGCAGAAATTCAAATAATCATAAATTTACAAATATTCGTACGCAGGAGCGTACTATCTTTGGCGGGTGAACAGGTCCGTACCGGCGACAAATCTAACGACCAGCCAGGGCTGGAGTTTCTGCGACACTTCTTGTCGCTCTCTAGAGCGAATAATCACTTGCCTCAGAAGTAGATATTTTATTAAGGTGTTCTTTAAAAAACTGATTTTTAAGATCTGTTAAGATTATCTTCAGTTCTCTGGTTGCTTTATTAAGTTTCGTTTTATTATCTGGTGTTTTTTTTAACAATTTTTGTTTAACAGTAATTGGGCAAAATTCTTTAATGTACATCAGATTTTGCTCCGGAGTGGATTACCATGCATCAACCTGAAATGCAGTAGTTAGATCCTCAACAGCGTTTTCCAGCTCGACTTTTGATTTTAATGGCAAGTTTAAATTAATTTGCTCATCTATAGTTTTGTTTTAAACGACACCCAATCTGATTTACTATTATAGAATGTTGGTTGCTTTTGTTTGAGCAATAATTTTAAGCATATCGTTAATAAGACAGGTGCATGGTCTGAAGAAAGATCTAATGACGATTCAATTTTGCACCGTTTGCTGTTTATACCTTTTGTGACATAAAAGTTGATTACATCTGGAATTTTAGCCTGATCACTAGGCCAATATGTAGGTTGTCCAAACGATAAACTAATCATGCTATTATTTTTTATTACCGTTGATAATTCTCTTCCCTTGGTTTTTTATAGGTGCGTTGGGAGTGGAGAAATCTTCAAAAAGACACCTCCCAGTTCTTTTGGGAGGTAGTGTGGGGTAATCCTATGTTACCGGGCTTCGCCTTCCGGCATTCCTTCTGCATAGCACCCGCTTCTGTACTCTTAGATGATTATGTAGGTTCCATCTACCGTTCTCTTTGTTCTTTCGCCTTCACCACAATCACTCCCGCGGCGAATACTACAAGCGCTTCCCAGTTTTCCGCAGAAGCCAGCATCTTCGCCACCAGATTCTCCGGTGTGAGGGAGACTCCCGTTGCCTGAAAAGGTCAACAATAATATATAAAAATTTAAACAAATAAAAACTTATGTTAGTTGTATAGTTTCTCTAGCTCTTTGGAAAATAATATTATGATATACATCTATAGTGTAGGTATATCTAGAAACTGCCGCTAAAGCAAGTTCCACCTTGTTTATCCCGTACATTCATTTCTTTACTGCTAATGTCTGCACTATCATTAGTAATAACTTATTAAATTTTATTCATATAGGTTACATCGATAAAATTTTCCAATGTTAGCCCGCTGCGGCTTTGGGTGAATTTTAATTGCTTCGGTAATACGGAATATTTATAATTTGCAACATTTTCAATAGGAGATGTTTTATGTCCAATTGACTATTGCAATTTTGGGCTTATTGTAATGATCCAGCACTTGAACTTTTACGGGAAGGAACAAATTTTTCTCTGCGGTATCCAAATATGTATATTTCGACGTTGCTCTATGCTTGACTACACCGTTTTCTTCAAAAGGTTCAAATTGTTCCAATAACAACTTTCCATCCTTCTGTGTATACAACAAAATTTGGAACCTTTAGATGGAACGTCTCCTATCTTAATCACAAAGCGATCTGAAACATAAGAATTACGCGTCCTCTTCTTTTTGGGGGGGCCTTTTTCAAGTTTTGTGTCTTCTTCTTCACTGGATATTTCGATTACAGTTGTTTCATTAGTTTTGCCAAGCAGAAGATTGTTGACGTTCGGAACTTCATCTTTAATATTTGTACCGGGGGGTGTTTGTGGTTCAAAGCGTTTCAATATCACTTTCTTCATTTTGTCCACAATAAATAATTAAAAGTTCGTGATTGCATTTTTTAAATTACTCCTTTTATACGATTAGAACCATACGGTTTGGTTTGAGGGTAGGCATAGGGTAGTGGTGGCGTGGTTTACACTCCACGTTAAATACTGGATTAGTCACTTCTTGTTTTCGTGTTCAGGATATAAAAAATTTCCACAAACATTTATTGTTGCACTACGATATTAGTCGAAAACATTGTTCAGAATTCCAATTTTTAATTTAAAAAATGTTATTGCAATTCCATTATAATTTTAGTCATCACATTGCACATTGCCGTTATCGATCAGGTATACACTCACTATTTTCACAACAATGTTATTTTAAAATTTATTTATTTCATTGTCTCTATGCCATAGGTGGTCACCGGCAATATGCATACATAATATCCATTGATAATAATGTCATCGAAAATGTCTCAGAATACATATACTTGGGTCATCTTATTAAAACAGACAAGAGTAATCAAACCGCAGAAGTAATAAGACGAATAGGACTTACATGGGCAGCGTTCGGTAAGGTAGGATACATTTTAAAAGAACCCAGTATACCTATAAACTTGAAACGCAAAGTATATAACGCATGCATATTGCCGGTAATATGTTTATTTAAGTTCAATTAGTACAAAAAAAATACCAATTTTTTTCCATTGCATTTTGTGGAATTCAGCAAAGCAATTTCGCTGAGCTGTCAGGCAAAGGTATACTTTACACGAGGAGCAACTGAAACGGCAGTGCACAGCCTTACAACCTGGCATTCTACAACGGTGGTTGGTTTTGTCAACCGAAGCTTCTGGCAGGTGCAGCGTTTCTTTTTTTCTGCGCTGTTGACATGGCAGAGGTTGAGGAGTTTTATTTGTTTTTGGAGCTGGATCTAAAAGACACACGACAATATTTTTTTAAATTTATTTTTATCAAAACTACATGGATCCATTGATCAAATTTGTTACAAATACCTTAAACATAAACATAAAATCACTCAGCGTCGGAAAATTTGCCATCATGAGTAACGTCAGAATCCTGATCAGCTGTTGTGTGACGATCTTCATCCGATACCAGTGAAGTGTAATAGGCAATATCTGCTTTGGGCACGTTCGGTGAGGTGCATCACATTATCATATTTTGCCTTTTTAATTGCTAGAGGACGATCGTACAATCTTTCCTTCTCAATACCAGGGCACCGATTAGGATTTTTTAGAAAAATAAATTCGGAAAACTCTACGCCTCTGATGATGATCGATGCCTATAAGACCGTCAAATTTTGTGGAAAATTTAAAAATGTAAAATTTATGTTTTTCGTTGCTCTTAAAAATTTTGGATAAGGTGATATGCAAAATTTTGTTGTGTTGTGATAATCCGTGTGCAGTTTGAATTTGGAAATTTTCGTTAGTTATGAAATTTTTAAAATATTTAATTGCTAATTCAGGATTAATTAAACTTCTAGTGCTGCCCGTATCAATTAAAAAATTCGCGTTTATTTCCGGTAAATAAATATTAGGGTAAGTTTGTTATTAGTTCGATTTGGTTCAAATTTATTGTTAAGTTGAATGGTCTTGATCCTGTTCCAATTGAAAATCCGGCGGTATTTGTTCTTCTTCGGAATTTTCGTTAAATTGATTTGTAAAAATTTCATTCGGAATTTCTTGTTCGCAATTGTTGAGTGTTTCAGGGTTTAAATATTGTATTTGATCTTCGTGGTAATTTTGTTTAAAATAATTTTGTTCACAATTTGGAAAACATTGTTCGTATTCGTTACATGTATTTGAGGCAATCTGGGTTGTTAAAATTTCGAGGAGGTCTTTTATAACCGTAATTTTTAACAAAACTGCATGGTTCTACAAATTCGAAAGTAATTTCATCCATAAATATATCGACTTTCTTCTTGTATTTATCTAAAACTGAGAAAAAAAATTTAACTTCCGTGATCTATGATGACTTGAGATTTTTCAATTTATTTCCACATTGGACGTTGGGATCAACTTGACTGAAGCAAGAAAATTTTCTCCTAGAAAGTATAACATTGCTAATTTACCTGATTCAACAGAAATGCCAGAAGGCAAATTGGAGAAGTTCGCCAGAGCTCGAAAACCAGCGTCGATGGTATGTTGTAATTCAATATGCTGTCCTAATTGAAAGAAGCATTTCGCTTTAAGTAAATAAGATTTTATTGCTAATTCAACCGAACACGGCTTGCAAACATAAATTTATGTCTTGGATACAACTCTAGAAATTGTGTTTTAAAAAAGAATTCGTATAGAAATTTTTTTAACTTGCGTAGTAATCTTTCAAAATAAAATACACTTCGGAGCGGCGTATAAGCGCCAATGCGTATGGTTCGTTTTTGTAAACAGCGTATCTCAAACTTTTGGTAAACTTGTAAAGGCCATCTTCCCATTGTTTAGCTTCGCAATGTGAAATTCCTTCTTGGAGATATTCATTGGATTTTTGTTTATCTTTTTTCATACGGCAAGAGTTGAGTACTATCAATAACTCATCGGAAACCCCCAAGCTTTAATACAAAATAGAGTTAATTAATTTATGCTTGGGATTTCAATTGAAGAGCTCAGAGGGGAAGAAAATTAGCTACTTTTCAGATATCAGACAAGAATCCTTGGGGGGTGTAAAAGGACATTAAAACATGACATTTTGCTTATTTGGGGGCTAGAGCGGTATTGGATAGAGAGGACGGGGGGTGCGCTCCCTGAGGTAGATTATCTACCACTACGATTGCAACCCTTTGTATTTAACTCCAAGCCTCTAAAAATAACGCTTGGGCTGAGGATTGAAATTCGGACAATTTGAAAAAATTGGCCCGAATTCCAATGAAGAACTTTTGGTTTTTTTTTAAATTCTAATTTAAAAATCATTATTTCTTACATTGAAACCATCAGGCGACTCACCAGTGCTTTTATGAAATCTTGCACATAATATTCTGCATGACTTAAAATTTTCGTTAGAAGCGGAATGCTTTCCAAAAATTACAGATTATCATACGCACTTTGACCTAATGCTTAATTTTCTTGGGCCTCTCGTTATTCTTTTGTAACATACGCAGTGATAAAAAATGTTGTACCGAGCACCTTGTTGAAATAGGCACCGATTATTTCCTTATAAGGTAGCTTCTTTTCTTAATCTGTTACTTGGTACAATTTTAACGAAATATTTCATATATCGACTATATCACGACTTTTCCAGGGTTCGTTAACCATTTGCAAAACTCAAGTGATGGTTATTTAGCAAGTAAAAAAATCATCATCGGGAATTGTTTGAAATACTACCACCTGTATCTATATAATGATGTATCAACTTTTCCAGGATTCGTTTACAATTTGCATTGCTAGAGGGCGAGAGTGCGTAATAGTTTGAGTTTTCTAGAGCGAAATTAAGTGATTGGAAAGAGAATTATCTGGATAAATCAGACCTTTTTAACAAGAGTGCTGATATTCTATATGAACCGTGAGTCAGGTCTGAAAACCTGTGTCATCCTGGGTCATCCCATACTCTAAGCCATATTCTGTCAGTTAAGGCACTGTCAACGAGCGGTTTACGATTTGTTCTTTTTTGTTTGCCGATTAGTCAGGCTTCCTCTACCACAGCCATCATAACCGTTAAGAAGACGGCAAGAACCGGATACAAAAGAGTTTTAAGATCCGGCTGGCCGCCCTCTGCCCCCGTCTGACCACTGCGGGGTGACCCCACCGCTCGCCCAGGCCTTACAAAAACCTAACAAAAAAGGTATTTATTTTTCTACGCGACGTACGTGGTTTTAATAGTAAAAGAATCGAAAATTTATTTAAGAAATTTATTTCTTATACATGTATGTACATACGTGAATACTTAATTATTTAAATGGGTTACTTATTTACACTGCTCGTCCAGGAGTGCATGCCTGGGATTTCATTGAAAGCACGCAAGCTTGTCAATATACCTGGAGGTGGAGTCGACGTAGGTTGCTTCAGTTGTGGAGAGACTGATTTTCGCGTCGATATGGCATTATACATGTACGTGAATACTTAATTATTTAAATGATAAATTTAAATGAAAATAGGTTACTTATTTTTTCACTTATGCAGCAGACATTACATAAATAAATACGATGATCAACACACAACTTCGATTTGCATTATCGTTTTCTTATCTTTCGCATAAGGGCAAAGTGCACGTCTTACACTATTTTGAAATTGTAATCGATCGTATTCTGGCTAGGCTGATTTATCAACAATAATAAAACTACATAATATCAACTTGCTTATCAAAATTACAACCATAAAACTAATGCCTCTACGTACTTTAGTACGCAGCGTGGCAAGTATGGTGTAAGCCGATTCATGACAAGTTGTTTTATGGCAGCAGTAGCAGATAAGTAGTTTTCTGCTTTATACTTACAAGTATACAAAATTTCTACATTGGCTTGTGTTTGTTCACGTATGCCAAAAAAGAAGCGCATCGACCAATGCTTTGTTGCACGCGCAATATCGTCACTTGTTTGTAAAAATATTCACCATAACTCTGATTACTTGCATGGCCAGGTTTTCCTGAGTATGTAATCGCATTTCTCTGTAAATATTTATAAATGTTGTTACATTTATACATGTACTTACAGATCAAGAATAAATGAAAAGCTTACCAAATAAAAAGTCTGAGCAGCGTTCAATGCGATGAGTTTTAAGTCATATTTATCCGGTTTAGACTTGATGTACATGCGAAACTGGCAACGGCTTTTGAGTGAAAATAATTGTTCGTCGACGGTGATATCGTTACTAAGATTATAATAGAGTTTACAATGGCCAATGAATTTTTCCACAACTCATAGGTGATGGTCGATCGCTTTCAAATCGGCTCACTCGTACATCAAAACGTAAACAACTGGAGATAAACAAGAATCGTGATTTCGGTATAACACAACTATATACATATTATATGTGTATGTTACAACACTAGGGCAAAGAAAATAGTCAAGATGAGTCGAGTATCCGGTTTAACCTGTACAAGGCGAAATCTGAAGTATTTTCTTTTCATGAGTTCATGTATTTATGAAGAAATAATTGACATCATATCAACGACAGTAATAATACCCTGAGTGGAATTACCACTGGTATTACTCTACAGTTCGTTGACGTCAACACGATTAGACTTCCACATTACTCCGGAATGTGGTTCTTTGCTATAGAAAAATTTTCAATTGATTTGGGGTGGTCAACAATAGGTAACTCCCCCCCTAAAATTGAATTATTTAAATATAAAAAATACATAAACTAGTCAATAAATATTCTTCTGCGTTGTTTATGATTGACTCCCAACGTTCTGGCAGTTTTTCGATTCCACGCCTGAAGAAATTCGGTGGTTTGGAGGTGAAGAAGTCGTCGAGTCAGTTTTGTAGAGCAACGTTGTTATTAAATGAGATTCCACGGAGATTGTTGAATAGAGAACGGTAAAGATGAAAATCTGATGGAGCAAGATCAGGAGAATAGGGTGAATGTGGAATAACATTCCAACCGAGGTTTCGAATAGCTGCTTTTGTAATGTTAGCAGTATGCGGACGGGCATTATCATGCTTCAAAATCACTTGATGCCGTCTTGCCGGTCGTTTTTCTTGAATTGCAGCCTCCAGTCGACGCAGTTGTTGACAATAAACCTCAGAAGTGATGGTTACATTCCTCGGAAGCTATTAATAGTAGATGACGCCTTCTTTATCCCACCAGATGCACAACATTACCTTGCGTGGAAGGGCACCAGCTTTTGCAGGAGCATTTGCTTTAATTCCTTTCTGTCCCTGATGTTGATGTAAAGGCACCATTTTTCATCACCAGTAACAATTTGGGACAAAAACGGCCGATATTGCTGACGAGCTAAACAATGACGAGCAAACAAAGAAGCACAAATGGTAACACGCTGATTTTTGTTGTTTTCGCTCAAAACGTATGGCACTGAAACACCCAACTTTTGAACTTTGCCCATGGAGTGCAAATGTCATACGATAGTTGATTGGTCACAATTCTTCATATTGCCCAATTCCCGAGTTCATTGACGTGAATCATCACGAATTGAAGCATTTAATCGGTCTTCATCAAAGCCGGATCGTCTCCCTGAACGTGAGAAATCATTCATATCAAAACGCCCCATTCTGAAACGAGAAAACCATTTTCGTGCAGTACTTTCTACGATGGCATTCTCTCCGTAAACGGCACAAATGGTTCTAGCGCCCTCAGATGCCTTAACTCCTCGGTTAAACTCAAACAAAAGGATATGTCGGAAATGTTCATTTTTTTGTACTTGACACTCCATTTTCTTTAGCAAACAATTACCCCTAACTTTCTACAAATTAAAAAATTCAACAAGTATTAAATAAAACAATACTATTGCATTAAAATGACATTGATATTTTTTTAACGTTGGGAAAATAACTTTCTGTGTTAGAGAATAGAGGTTTTATGCCCGTACTAATAGTCGAGAATTGATTTCGATTCCGGAATTAATTCTAGTTTCTACCAATCAGATCACTGAAATTTATGCCGTATCATAGCAACAGCAGAATTAATTCCGGAATCGAAATCAATTCTCGACTATTAGTACGGGCATAAATGTCATTATAGTGCCTGTTCTTCCTTTGACATGAAAACATGGAAAAATTGTCTTGCTATCTTAAGACTATCTCAAAAGTCTTGCAAAATTAGATAAATAGCATGGCTTCACACTACAAAATTGTTATCTAAACATTATAGATGAATTAATTTACGAATGTTGAATGCCCCTACCGTCATCTATTTTAAGTAGTGTGCTGAAATTGTAAAAAGCTCATTTTCCTTCTAGTTTTCACTTTTACAATCACACATTCCGATTATTAACATTTCCCAACTAAACAATGTTTTAATGACCTAATTTGTTTGTCAAACAATTGAACATATTCACAATTCCTTATAACTTTGTATTTTTACATTTTATAGAATGGATTGTTTCTAGGACACTTAATTAGTTCGGAGACTTAATTAGTCCGTCTGGTTTTTGATCAAACAGCTCTCAAAAATCGAAGGTACTTGTACGAGTTAGGTGCATTTTAATCAAGCTTCCTTAATCTTTACCTTAAAAGCGATTGGTGTGTTTATTACAAAATTGAGCACCCTTCATAACACCGCAATATAATATACGATATAAGCTTATAGATGTAATTTAGTTGTTTTTTTTCCAATCATCCAACATCTGAAGGGACACATTAGTTGTGGATAAATATTGCTCGAAGTGTAGCGTTTGTAATGCAGAAGCGGTTAATGGATGCAAACGCTTGCATCTATTAAAATGTTTACTATCCAAAAAACTGTTAGCCGAACCACTAAACAGCCAAAACTTCTGCTTGGACTAAAACATCAACCAATCCGCAAGAATCTATAAATTTACTGATCGCTTTGAAAAATGCCATTTGCATATGGAACGCGCCCAAATTTACAAAAATATGATCAAATTTTGGCTTATCTTCTTCCTGAATCTGCATTGCCATTTTGGCAATAGCCAAATCATAAGTCACAATAATCTTTTCTTGATGACACTTTCCAGCTATTTCGTTAGCCATGTTGAGTGTTTCTTTCACAATCGCATACGAAGTAGGAGAAGAGTTAATTTCTGCAGTTGAAGCCCAGCCACATAGGAACTGGATCCTTTCGGAGTAACGACATAACCCATAACATGTCTTTAGTTATAGCTATCTCTGCTGCGCCTTTGCATACTGTAACCCCTGTAACGATCTTTTAGGTCGTTCAAATTGCCTTTCGGGTAGCCAGGGAATTAGGTCGTCTGGTCGATTAATTTTTGCACTTACTTCTTTGAACTCAGGCGCCAAAAGATTTTTATAGGTAAAAACTTTAAAACTATAATAATAAAACAAATGGTTGTTTTCGGAAACTTTAACATTAAATTTATTAAATGAATTATATACAATATAATTTACTTTAAAGAAATGGTTTTCCCAATTTAATTACTGTATTCTGATTTTGAAATTAACATAGTACGGCACTGGAGAGTTTTCGGGTATTCATGTACATACAAACAACATAACCTTTAATAATTTGACAGTTAATATTGAATTAATTAGTTTGCTACTGTGAAAAATACAACAACCAAAAACAGTTTGACTTTACTTTGCGGCTTCTGACAGCGGAGATTTGTTTAAGCTACTACAGATTCGGTAAAAAGATCAATCTGCATCTTTTTACGGGGAAAATCAAAACAAGTGACTTTTCTTACTCGGAACTTTCTTGTATGAAAGTTTTACGTACGGTGGAAGTCAAATAACTTGACTTCGGAAGCAAATCGGATTTCTGCAAACTGGTAAGCATTAACTCTTGATGAGGGTCAATCTTAACGGGATGTTTTATTTTAGCAGATGGATATGATTGTCTAGAGTCGTAAACAACCACTGGATGGGGGTTTACTAACGTCTAGAAACATAAACGATAGTCAGGATCGGAGAATCGAATGTGCTTGTCTAGAAACATAAACAACCACGTGATGGAAATTTACTAACGTCTAGAAACATAAACGGCAGCGGAGGATCGGAATGTCGAATGCAGTGTCTAGAAGCATAAACAATACATCGACCGGATAGGTGATCTTTTGGTTGGATAAATTTCGGACGGATATCCAACCTCAGATGCTTTCTGCAAAATTTTACTGACCCTACTTGTAGGATCGGCTGAAACTTCAGAATTTGTGTATTTCACTAACAGCCTCTGTTTACTTAATTTCCAAGCATAACCTTATAACTTGCTTATCAAATTTTCCATGTAGCAAACTGTAATGTCAATATTCACGGAACGGTATGCAACCAATCTTACATTATGTTAAAATGATATTTGTAAAATGTAACGATTTCAAAAATGAATTTAAGCTAAAACATAATAAATCTTTACACCCCTTTGCTAACTCAATGTAGAGAATGTACTTAAAAAAGGACTCCTTCCCAGGTAGGTTGAAGTCGACATTAAAGAAGTAAAAAAAATTGATGACTCGAGGAATTCTACCGCATAGACGGCTTGCCGACAGCTTTGAATGAGCAAATTGGAGCATTTTGATCGAATACTTTCAAAATCTACGTGCAAGTTGTTGATGGACAAATATGACTTTACATCGCTGGAACGACGCGTTCCAGGTTTTCTATTATGTGGAATTTTAAAAATTGCACCACTAAAGGCTCCTTTAATTAAAGTGCGCAAAGGTAAACATAAATCTCCTGGTAATTGTTCTGACCGAAATATATCGCATTCCCATTGATGATATTCCGTCCAGGAATTATTTAGACAGTTTTCAGAGCAGTAGACGAAGTTGACGCAGATTTTACAAGGAATACAATTTTTGGCTTCGTTCAAACAATGATCACAAAAAAATGTTTCTGTAGAATCCTCTTTTACATCTATCATATGGCCTATAGAATACGCTGTATCTATAAAAAGTACTTCTCCATAATTTATATCGCGCGCCGCTATGTATTCTGTCCCTGTGTTTTCATTAAATTTCAGTTCGATACACGCTGATATATTTGGATTTAATTTTTTTGCTTCTGGTATAACTTCAGGCGCCCAAGAAGTCTCTTCCAACGGAAGTTCTGTGATTTCAATTTGCTTAATATCCATTAAGGATTTTAATTCTTCCATGTATTTGTCTTTATCAATTTTTGGAAGATTTGAGTCATTCAGTATTTTACTTATTAGTACAATCGTCGAGCGTTTCAAACATTTTTTTTAAATTACCCATGTTTAGGTAACACTTGGCCTTTCTGATGAGCAATTCTGGTTTCCAATTCCTAGGATAATCAGCATCAAGACTTAAACTGATGTCAATTAAACAACTCTTGTATTGCTTTATGGCAAAGTAAGTAGCTGAACGATTTGCTAGTGCCATTGCGTATTTATGCCCTTTCCATGTGGCATTAGCCAAACTTTGTATACATTTTGCCAAACAATCAACAAATTTTCTTGCAGCAAAGTCATCATTCGCTAATACACGAAGATTTTCTGACACGGCATCATCTTTGGATTTTAATGGTAAATTATTTACCAATAATCTACATTGGTCTTTTGCCTCTGCAGTAGCATAATTTTTGAATATATAAAATTCCGTTTTACCGCCAATTATACTCATATTTAAACAATCGATTAGTATAGGAAAAGTTTAAATCCTCACAAAAGCATATACTCATTAATAAGCACCATTTACCACTATTATTAATACATTAATTTAGGTAATTGTACATTACGAATTTCTTACAAAATTCACATAATAGCGTAGGCACTTTTTAGCTAGACGCGTATTGATGTGTTATTGAAAATTGTATGCAGTCGTAACACACTTTTTTAAAATAAAAGTTTGCCGAATATTTAAATTTCGGAGGTAATCTAAGATAACTACAATCAAAGATATTCACAAAGGTATTGAAGGTAATTTAATGTAATTTACTAAAGGTAGTCAAAGATAGTCGTGATTAAACTAGGATCAGAATATCTCTCGAATGCTTGATGGTACGTCCTTATATACTAATTCTTCCTCACCCGCCCCATCAGCAGAAAAAACTTACGTGTGGCTATGATATCATTGAAACCCGGTAATTCCCCGGACTTATGCAGTGTTAAGATCTTTGTACAAAGAAAATTATCTCACGCGTGTAGCAATTATGAAGTCACCGGACGCGGTGATTCCCTGGTCTTTTAAGCAAATGAGATCACTCATGTTGACGACACAGTTACTTTATACCAATTCTTTGTACTAATATTGTATTAATTTCTTTGTACAAAGGAAAATATCTCGCACGTGTAACAATTATGAAATCACTGGACGCGGTGATTCCCCGGTAAATGAGATCACGCGTGTTAGCGATAACAAATACTTGTACTAGAAATTGTATTATTTTTGAATCGTTACAATACCTGAATAGTGTCAGTGAATGAATCCAAAGCCTCGTTCAGTCCAGTGAACGAAAGGCAAACCACGCGAAGTGCGATGCAACATTTCAATGAACGCCAAGTATTGTAGTAATGTTTCATAGTTTGTCCCATTTTACGCAGTCGAATGCCTTCTGGTAGTCTAGGCAACAGAAGTTGGCAAGAGCGTTAAATTCTTCTATCGTCTGCCTTTTCCAGACCTAAATCTAGCCTGTTCATTCAGAATTTGTGAATGTATTGTTGTGATACGCGCTATCCATGTTGAGGATAGAGTCGTACCAACAAGGAAAGAATTACAGTTGGAGACCGGAGGTTCAAACACATTTGTTTGCATGTGTTTGTTTTTTTTTGTCGTTTGAATTTAATTTTAAGTTGTTCGTGTTACATGTTGTATGTAAACGTTATATACAACATGTGTAATTTAATCAAACGTGCAGAGAACCGTCGGCCATGTACAAACAAACCGAGAATATAAGAAGCTCCGGTTTAAAAACAAAAAATTATATAGTAACGCAAGTTACATAAAAGTAAATAAGGGAGTATCATCGAGATCACGAAGCGTGACGGTCGCAAATTTAGTACTGTGAGATACAGTCGCGAAATCAAGTGAGATTCACCTAAATATACTGAAATAAATTATATTCGTGAACTAAATACGGTGGTGCTACCAGAGAAAAATAATTCCTTGGAGAAATTAAGATTCCGTGAGATAGCGGAATACGAAAGGTGTTGGCAACAAAGGTTGTGGTCGAGATCGTGTCATACAGATACGTAGGGGAGATCCGGATACCAAATTATCCGATCTATGAGAAGCAGATTGGAGATTGGAGATTGGAAATTAGAAGAGAGAAGAAAGAAAATTGTGCGCACGAAAGATTAGCAGGTTAGCTACCATTTATTTATCAGTGCGTAGAATAGTAGTTTATATAAAGATTGTTTGATTGTTTGGGTTCTATGTTATATGTTGGAATTTGTTTATTTGATTAAAAACTTGTTACCAAACGATTCCAAACAGAATAGCGCAGCATTCTTTCTCCATGGCGTGGTAATTTTTCTCGCATTTGTTAAGTGTACGACTAGCGTAAGCTATGACCTTTTCATCGTTGCCTTCCCTTGAATAAGTATGGCACCCAGACCGGCATCGGATGCGTCGGTCTGAATAAAAAATGGTTTGGTAAAATCGGGACTGCTCAGAATTGGAGCAGATATTAAGCAGTTATTTAACGAGCGGAAAGCACTCTCAGCCTCCTCATCCCACAACACGCGTTGACGTTTTTCTTTCCCCTTTAAATGCTTTAGCATAGGCGCGGCGATAGACGAAAAGTTTGGTATGAAACGTCTATACCAACCTGCCATACCAAGGAAGCGTTTAATCTCGGTGGTAGTTTTGGGAGTAGGATAACCTACGATTGCCTCCACTTTGCTGGGATCAGTTCTAAGGCCTTTAGCGTCGACTACAAAATCCAGATATCTTAATGAATCGCGACAAAATTCGCATTTATCTATATTAACCGTCAGACCTGCTTTGAGTAGGCGTTCGAATACTTTATTTAAAAGGGCTATATGCTCATCGAAGGTACGTGAAATAATGATAATATCATCAAGATATACAAACACGCCTTCAAATTCCGGGCCGTATAAACTATCCATTAGCCGCTGTAAAGTTTGCGGGCTGTTGTGGAGACCGAATGGGAGAACTACAAATTCGAAGAGACCACGCCTAGGAACAGTAAAAGCAGTCTTTTCGCATGACTCGGCGGATAATGGTATTTGCAAAAACGCCTTCCTCAGGTCTATTGAGGAAAGGTAACGCGCGTCTTGTAGCCGATTCAATATATCATTGATATATGGGAGGGGGTACGCATCCGGTTTCGTGACCTCGTTTAGGCGTCTACCGTCAAAGCAAAATCTTAAATCGCCGCTCTTCTTTTTTACTACAACGATTGGGCTGTTCCAGCCTGAAAAAGATGGCCGAATAACTCCCAGACTAAGCATTTCGTCTATTTCAACATTCACCTTTTCCAACATAACTGGAGAAAGTGGATAGTGCCGTTGTTTTATTGGCACAGCGTCACCGGTATTAATTATATGTTTTACCAGCGTCGTGCGGCCTAGTTTAGCTGGAGCTATGGATTTAAACCGAGAAATTACCGTTTCAAGTTCCTTAATTTGTTCAATTGACAGGTCTGCGCGAGATTGTATAACCTTGGTAGATGTTAACGATTGAACAGCATGCGGAATTATACGATATAGGAGTCATTACCAAAATCGGTCTGCAATTTAAACTTTGTGCAAAAATCATATCCAAGTATCAATGGGTATTCAATAGAATCCGCAACGATCGCCGAAACATTCTTGGTAACGCTCTCGACGCTTAGAGGCAATAGAACTGTACCCTGAACACTTTGGAAGATGCCATCTGCTGATTGCAGAGGCACCCATTGTGCCTATCAATAGTCAAATTTAATTTTTTGATCAAATATAGTCCATCACGACCTAACACCGTTTGGTTTGCCCTAGGGTCCATAAATCCTAAAATTCGCTCACCCATTAAGTCAACGAATATGTAAGCCCTGTTATCAAATGGTCGATGTGCAAACAAAGCGTTGACTCTATTTGGAGTGACCCTACAAAACGCTCGAACCTGAGACAACCAGTGTTGCCATTCCGGACTATCAGCCTTCAGTCTAAAAGGACTGGGCGGTAAGCGGCTGTTACTTACTGCCTCCTTTCTACGTTTTTTTGACATCTAGGGCAGTTCGCGTACGTTACATTTTGTGTACCGTATATATAACAAAATGTGCGCCTTTCCGCTGTACAGGTATGATAAAGATGACCGACCTGCCTACAATTGAAACATTTTGTATTGGAGCCAATAGTTCTCCCGAAATTACGCGTCCTATATTGAGGTACTTGTGTCCGCAACGAATGAACCTCTGGAGTTGCATGTACTGAATCTTTTTCTGTATAATTAGTGTATTCGGGCATATTACCCGATGTTAATGTGTAAGTTTTGCTGGGAAAACTTTGACGCTTAAAACCTGGTGTAGCTAGGTCGGGCTCCAAAGGAGTACGAGTAGGATTGTGTTGCATAAACAAATCTTTGCGCCTTTCCGCTTCGACTAACAATTTACACGCTCTCATAATCTCATTAATATCAGTGAATGTATGAAAAACTAGCTTATCCCGGGGTTGTAAGTTTTGCAAAATGACCCTAATTTGTTTCTCTACTGGGGGTTTGTGTTCTAACCTAGCCATAAGGTTTTGAATGAAAGCGATGAACAAATGTGGGGGTTCGCTGATACCTTGTTTTCTGTTACGAATCTCTTCCCACAAGGATTCGTCATAATCTAATGGCAAATAAGTGTATTTCAGCAACTCAACTAGTGCCGCCCATGAGTTCACGCGTGATTTATTAGCCCTAAACCAAATTAACGCGCTTCCGTCAAATAAATCATAAGCACTGTCAAATAACATCCTATCAGGCACCCAACGTGCAACCTTGAGCTCCTCTACCCGCTCTAAAAAAGCATTGACCCCTAGTGCTGAGAGATCACCAGTGAATTTCAAATTCCACTTGCTTACAGCATCTAATTTGCAACTGTAATTATGAGTAAGGGAACCGAGTTGAGCAAACTGTTGGCAGCCCGTAGGAGGCAGAACACACGGACTAGATATTTCTTCTGGCCCCCTAACTGCGTAATTAGCTTGGGGTGGACTTGATAACTGTGGACTGTTGTCCATATTTACGTTGGTATTGTTTACGGGAATGCTCGCATTCGCGGCAGCATCAACAGGATTTTGAGCAGATTGTGTCCCACTAATGGGCATAATTGCACTTAGTTGACAAGGTTGCATATCTGCCAAAGCAAGCGTAACATCGTTCTTTTTTGTGACAGGAGAAGATAAGACTGACTCCACGTCTTCAATTAAATCAAAAATTAAGTCTTGTAATTTTGTTATGACTACTTTATCCTCTGTAGTAACAGAATCATCCTGCAAGTAGTAACACAATCGTGCTAAAAGATGATTGCAACGCGCAGTCAGTCCCTCTCCCACAGAGGTAGTGGGGTTAGATTTGAAATGAATTCCTTTTTCCGAAAGTCCTGAAATTTTTTTGTCACAGATGTCTAGTTCGTCGAGAATGTTATATGATACTCTGGCATAATTTGCAACCAACGTTTTATCTCTAGCTTCAGCCTTAAGAGCTGTTCGAAGCTTCTGTCTACGCTCCGCAATCGTAGCACCGCTAGTATTTCTTCCGCGAATTTCAAGCTCCCACTTCAATTAGTCCGAAGATAAAAGGTTGATATGTTTTGATATCATTTTGATAAATTTTAAAATATAAATTATCTATAAAAGATGAGTCAAAATCGGGAGTATTTTGTGTAATTCCTGCACGCGTTACCGAAGAGAAAATTACAGAGTGAAGAAAATGAAAGTTTGCTGTTGTTACTGATGTTAAAAAGATATAGCAAAATAAATGGTAGATGTAATAAAGTTATAAATCGAGTATAGCCGAGCCTGAAGTTGGGCGTCAAACTCTTTGTGCCAATAATCGAGCTTATATCTGCACAAATATTGCCACTTGTGCCCGTAGTAAAATTGGGCGGCTAAACTCTGTTCTTTTCGAACCACAGACCGAGAGCTGGGATATTCGTAGGTGCGATACTCGATTTTCCAGTGATTTATTCCTGTAACAACAGCTGAAAAGAAAATAATTTAATGGGCACCAGGCCGAAATAAAACGCCAGATAGGTGAGAACGGTAATTTAATTTCGACCAATAGTTCAGTGATAGATGGTAAAAACGTACAAAAACTATAACAAAATACTCGACTTAATAGTCGCAAACGCAGGATATGAAATATGAATTCGGAATCGCTAATCGATCTCAACTGGCTTAAGTCCAGTTTCTGGACCGCAATTACTGATCCGTCCCCAACTAAGCCAATTTACTGGCAAGCAAAAACAAAAATGCTTGCAAAAAAAACTTAAACAAAGCTGCGGTCACAGCCAACAGCAATCTCAACAACCAATCTGTTACTTAAATACGGACTTACCCCTTATCTTTGGCGAGAAAATCCTGGACCTCCACAGAGCTCTGCTTCGCCAGATGCCAATCCAAAAAATAATCTTTTCTAAGGTCCTACAATCAAACGTATTCAAATGCACAAACTAGTTACCAAAAAAACAGTCAGCTGTTCCAATGCGTAATGATGACAAAAAAATATAAATTGGCTAAAGTTTGCAACGACTCAGCAATTATGTTGTTATCCGGAATAAATGGAATTTAGGTTTTCGTATGGCTCTTGCTCGTCCAGGAATCCTATTGGAGATAAGACCTCGGAGGCGCTACTGAATCAAAACGTCGGCTGATACGACTTTAGCTTTATCCAAATAAAAAAAAGGCAACTTCGTGTTACTCGTGGTAAAGAAAACTTTCGAAAATTCCACTGACAAACGGATCAGCCAATGATACGATTTGCTTTCCAAATTTGCGTAAATTTAGTCCCAGATCAGAATGATTATCCAAAATTATTAGGCCAAGTGATGGGTGTGAATCAATATTATTGGAATAACAACAATTTTCACGAAAACTAATTACTAAATTAATAAAATTTGCTTTTTTAATTTTCAACTACTAAATAGCTATCTACCATTTAAGCGAATCGTGTCAAAAAGCCCCTTATCGCTCGCCACATTCTCTCACGATTTGTCGTGTTATCAACTTTTCATGCATTTTCAAATTGAAAAATACGATGTACAGGGTATAACGTATTCTATCGGAATAAAATAATTACTGTAAGTAATTAAAAAAACCAAGAAGAACCATAACGGGCATTGAGAACGTTACAAATAACACCATCCAAATCACAAATTGAAGAAGAACTTGAATTAAAATTTGATTTGATTTATTCGTAGATTCGATATTTATTTGTACAGGTCGTTTTTTTAGCGTCAATGCGAATATTCGAGTCAACCCCTCGGAAATACTCGCACTACTATTTCCGTATTCTTAAAATTTTATTGTTAAATAACCTCAAATACTTGCAGTTTTTTGGATTTTTTCCCAAAGTTTCCAATTCGCTGATTTTCGTGTTACCAACGCTGCCACTTGACTTCCACACTTAGGTTGTACAGATTATGCACTTATTCTGATTTTATTTCTCCACTTTCTCTCTCAATCACCAATTCGCTAACCATAAACACCTCGCAGGACCATTTACAAAATAGTTTTATTAATAAATTCTTAATTCTAATTATTAAGTTCATCGAAGGTTAAACGAGTAAATATATTAAGTTAAATTGTTTCTCCTATTATTTACAAAAATTAAAAAAAATTTTTGTTGGGGCCGTAACTATTTTTAATTATGATACCCTCATCTGTGTTTTCTAATAGTTTCCTTACGGTCTATAAAGTATAATTGTAACCTTCGTTTTGCTATTAGTTTACAGCTACGTATTTCGTTTTACCCTGTACATCGTGGTTTGAATTTAAAATCTAAAAAGAAAAGAGATAAGAGATAACTAGTAGATTAGAGACGCCATATTGGTACTTTTGCGGTGAATTTTTGAAAATTGGTTGAGATTTTGGAACCAGTGAGTCATTCTGGTTATTAATTCAAGTAGTGGAGTATATTACACCTTGATACCGTGTTTCGGGATTTGGAACCGTTTGACTTATTTTCGGTGAACTGACGTTTGGTTTATTCTTTTGGAAATCAGTCACCGATATCGCTTTGGCGGATATAAAACTGCGACCGTTATTAAAACCAAGTTTTGTGGAGACACCCGAAGTCCAAGTACGTTTGTTGGCAGACCTATAATTACACCGAGGTAAGTTATTGTCGAATTACTTATATCTATACGAACCATGATTGCACAATATTACGAACTACTGCGTATATCCAGAGATAGAGAGGCTACCGTTCGATTACAACCGGTGATTACAGCCAATTTTTGTGTTATCTTTTTTTGAACACAATCAGTACCTAGAGGTTATGTAATTTGTTCATGGTCGAGTTCAGTGGCGCACCGTATTCCTGCACCAGTGCCGTACCTACTGCTATGATTCAAAATGATAAATAAAGGCTCCCAATACAAAAATGAATATTAAATTCAAAATAAGCATAAAATTCTAAATCGGTAGGCACTTTAAAAATTTTGCTCTACGAGAAAATTTTATTTTCTAAAATTTCAATTTCACATCCAAATTTGAGTCTCTCAGGATAAGATTAAGATGTTAAATATTGCTAAGAGTAAATAGATTGATGATTGTCACATCAAAAATAATGAAAAAGATTGAATTAGCTCAAAATTGATAAAAAAAACATTTTATGTGTAAATCGTCATAACCTACAAAAATGTAACATCTTGTAAACTGAATTATTTAATAACTAACATGTCTTGTACAAAACTGTTCACACCAAAAATTATGTAATCATCTCATGTAGTTGAAGTGAATATTTCAAAGTGAAAATCGTTAAATTAGTACATAAAGGTCAATTTTGTGTAAAATCCAAGAGTTGATATAAAATGGCAGATATGAGTCAAATAGCCGTCCAAAGAATGGCATAAAAACAGAATATACCAGTAATACAGCATGGGAGTCACATCAAAAGACATGGATTTCAATGCAGATCATGAATCTGGAATAAAAACGAATTAATGGAAACATAAAAAATCCAATAGGATGAGAATTGACTTACTTTCAAGCAACAATGGTGCCAATTTCATCGATTTTAGATCAAATTTCAGTTGACCTCGTGCATTCGAACAAAGTGCACGCAATTCCAAGGCGCTCAAGAAAACAATGTTTACAAATCTTTGGAGGTTAACCAAATTTTTGACTTCGTGAATTCAAGTTGTGTAGACGTATCGAGATGTTCTTCACGAATCAGTTGTTTACAAACAATTGAGGGTTAAGATTTTTCAGCTGAATGGAAATAATTGCAAAATTGGTAAACAACAATAACATTGGCCGTCCGCAGGATGCTTCTACAAAAATAACAATTCACGGATTTAATTCAACAACAACACTGGATCCAAAACTTACTGTAAAGAATATGCAACTTACCTTTTTCTCTATTTTATAACCTCTACAATTTCGTAAACAACGACAACAAAATTACAAAGAAATTTAAGTCAATGAAACAACCTCACTCAACCACAAACAGCTGATAACTGGTATGATTTAATGCAAGGTCGATGACTCATCCATGTGATGTCAACTAAAGCTGGCCATACACAAATATCCTTTTTAAATAAAAATTAAAACTTCGATTCTGCTGATGTGAAAAGGTACAGTGAAATTTATTATTTCGTTAATTTGATTATAAACTTTGCCTTCAGCGTATAAATACAGGATTTGAGAAAAACGACTTCTACGAAAGTGTGAATTCTCGATACCCTAATTGATAGTTTTTCATTCAAACTTTTTAATTTAATTTGTTCAGGGTTAAGCTTTAAATAAGCACAAATATTATTTAAACCATTTTACACGCTAATGTATAGCGAAAGACTTGTTTTAGTTTACAACTAAAACAAGCACGTCGGGACAAAGTGAGGAAACCACTTTGTTTTGAAAACAAATTTTTACATTGATTGTTCTTATTTGAAAATTTAATTAATAATAGATCTGCGATCTACAAATATTTGTGTAAACATTTATTTATGTAAACATAACCATCACTTGTGTTTAATATAAACAATTTCTTTGAGACTATTGAAATCTTTATTTATTTTTCAATAAAAGAAAGCAATAAGTATCCCGAGAGAGCCAAATAACACCTTAAAAATCGCCTCTAATATTGAACGTAACAAGGAACCCACCCTTGAGCGACTCATCACCGGAGCTTAGCAAGAAGGGGCAATAGTGTTAAACTCCTTAGCTAAAAATTATCACCCACGAACCATTTACCTGAGCATTATTTTGGCTAGCAAACTTAAGGGCTGGAGCCAAAGCAAATATTTAGTTAAAGGGGACATAGCACTACGTTTGTTTGGTGAGCAAGTAATTTTATTATTTATGGTTTTTGTTATTACACAACGCCTTCCAATCTGTTCGTCGTCAACGTTAGAAAATCAAATCGCATCCTAATTTTAGTAAATTGTTTGCAAAACGTACGATATTAATCGTGCGTGTATTTTACATTGGGAGCGTTATCAGATATCTGACGACGACATTATATAATTTTTTTCAGCTGCGTCTGACCACTTTTGATTATTTGTTTTGTTGTATATAAATGCCCTCAGCACCCCTTTTGTTTAATTTTATTTAATTATATTTTGTTTACCACGACAACGCGTTTTATTTATTTTCATTCCAGAGCTTTCGTACTTTCAGGCAGAACATCATCGGGAGAGCGACAATAAGTACGTGGCGCCTTGGCTTTTGTTTGGTAGGTCGGAGTCAGTGACTTCTTTGACCCCCCCCCCTATTATTGCTCGAACAAAGGCTAGCCGTAGCGTCGCTTTTAAGTCGTTGTTCGTGGAACATTTGTTTTAGATTGAGGCCGTTTCTGAACTGGTGCCTGCGCAGTTGGCTTTTCTGCGTTGAGTCGGCCCAGGTTACATAATATTCATTAAATAAAGTAAATTAATCTAAATGATAATATTACCTCATCATGTGATTTTGGCAATGGGGCATATATGTATGGCTCACCTACTGTAGCCTTCTGCGAATAATATTGGGGAATAACACCATCCAAATCACAAATTGAAGAACTTGAATTAAAATTTGAAACTGTGTCCGTGTCCGATGTGGAATTGTATCCCAAATTATCAGCATCGTTGTTTATCAGTATTAGTGGTTTATCAACCGCCTTAAATTACATTAGTACAAATTGTTAATTATTATGGAAATAATAAATAATGCATTCATTTTAACCTGTTCTATAAAATATTTAAAAAAATTTTCAGAGAATCGTTTTCTAGTACCCAATATAGGTATTAATTCCTTTAAATCGCCATCGTTTAATAGAGGGAAAACGTCCTTATCAACTTTGTTTTCTGGAAAGTATAGTAAAATAAAGCATTAGAAACGAACTTTTCATATTGTAGTCAAATTATTTACAAGTTTATTTGTACTTCGAAAATTTTTGAGGCAATTTTCTAAAAATAAGTTAAAATAAAAAACCTCTTGAACTTCCGGTATATCCGCAGTGCTATTATAGCAATTTTGTTATTAGTAGACGTTTGAATATTATGAAACACAAGTAAATGCCCACGCGCATTAGTGCTAAGTCAGTAAATCGGAGTGTGGCATTTTTACGCGGGAGATCAAATAAAAAATGACTTACCACGAAATACCTCAATCAATGAAGCAAATCCCCAATCTTCCAAAAGGTCCATTACAAACTTATCTCCCATGTTATAGGCGAAGAAATAGCCAAGGATATCTAGTATATTATATTAATTTATATTAAACATAGGTAATACTAACTTGTGCGGGTAGATAAAAGTAATTTATTAATTGTAACTAGGTGAAATTTTCAAATTGCTTAGATGTTTTGAATATTTACAAATTAAGCTATTTTTATTAATACTAATAAATTATATTAACATTAAAAAACAACATGTACTTACCTATTTCAAATTAAAACACTGCCTTATTGCAATCACGCTAACACATAAATTATAAAGTAACGCTAATGAACTGCATAATTGCAGAAAAATTACGATTATTTTACTCGGTTTATATCGTCTAGGCCGATGTAATTAATAAGATTCATCAGTTTTATATTATATCATTATTATATCATAATTTCAAAATCGCATTTAATTTATTTGGACAATACTTTATAAACTATTATAATATTGTTTAAACATTTTGCAAATCACATCTTTAACTTATTTTTTAACAATTATTTCAAATGATAATATATTTGCGGAATTATATTAAATAATTCATTAAATATAATGTTAACACAAACCTGTAATAAAATTTTAAACAACAGTTTTTGATATAACGTAACAGTTGTGCAAATAACTTCTCCAATGACGTGTTAAACAACTTTGTGCAATTATTTTACAATGCTTTTCTCCCTGTGATACTGTATGCTCACGAACGAAATATTCATGGAGCAATGGGACCAAAACTAAAACGAACAAAAAAACCTTAAATGATGATATGTCAACTGGAGAGCCCACCTATTGGCCTGCAGATCGAAGAAAGATCCCTGATTTGATAGATTTTTGCGTAACTAAAGGAATAAATGCAAACAACATCAAAGCCGACTCCTGCTTGGACCTATCTTCAGATCATTCGCCAATAATAGTTACAGTCAGTTCACTGTTAACAGGAAAACAAACATACCCATCATTTTATAATAAAAAAACGGACTGGAATGAATTTAGAAATATCCTAAACGAGCAAATCAACACTAATATACTATTAAAAACTGAAGAAGAACTTGAAACAGCAGTGGAAAAATTTAACATAAAATTGCAGGAAGCCGCATGGGAAGTCACTCCGAAGTACGAAGCGACTAGAAAAACACTAACTTGTTCTACATCTATTAAAGCTAAAATACTTGAAAAACGTCAATTGCGAAAAAACTGGCAAACAACAAAATCTCCACACGACAAAGCAAAGTTCAATAAAGCCATTAAAGAACTTAAAAATCTAATAAATGAAGAAAAAAATGCAGCTATTCAACGACACCTGGAAAATTTAACCTCAACGGAGGCCACCGAGTATTCTTTGTGGAGGGCGACTAGAAGAATAAAACAACCACAGACTCACATCCCACCAATCAGGTCAGAAGATGGAAAATGGACTAGAACTGATGAGGAAAAGGCAAAAGTGTTCGCAAAGCATCTAGAAAAAGTTTTTCAACCCTTCCCATCTGAAATAAGCAATGAAGAGGAAAGAAAAATAACCGAATTTTTAGAAGTGCCCCACCAAATGGATTTTCCTATAAAAAATTCAAAATAAAAGAAGTAAAGAACATTATATTGAAAGAAATTAACCACAAAAAATCACCAGGCTACGACTTAATAACTGGTAGAATTTTGCAAGAACTACCAATGAAAGCAATTAAATTCATCACTATATTATTTAATTCTTCGTTAAGATTGAGCTTCTTCCCTCTTCAATGGAAAGTAGCAGAAATAATAATGATCCCAAAACCAGGTAAAAATCCAGAGGAGGTGACGTCTTATAGACCTATAAGTCTGCTCCCAGTTATATCGAAGGTGTTTGAAAAACTACTGTCAAAACGTTTGAAGAAAATCCTTCAAACAAAACAACTCATACCCGATCACCAGTTCGGGTTCAGAGAGAAACACTCAACCATAGAGCAAGTCCATAGACTAGTCGAAAAAATCAATACGGATCTAGAAGAGAGAAAATATTGCTCGGCGGTGTTCATGGATGTGTCACAGGCATTCGACAAGGTCTGGCACCAAGGATTGCTATATAAACTAAAAAAGATGCTCCCCTACGATTTATATCAACTAATAAAATCTTATATCAGCAATAGACACTTTCTTGTCAGATATCAAGAAGCATACACAGAAATCTATCCAGTTGAGGCTGGAGTACCGCAGGGAAGCGTCCTGGGGCCGACCTTATACCTACTCTACACCTCAGATTTACCAACAATGGCACAAAACACTACGGCCACGTTTGCGGATGATACGGGCATCATGACATCACACATCAACCCCATATTTGCATCTGAGCTAACACAAATAAACCTACACAAAATAGAAAAATGGTTAAAGACTTGGAGAATAAAAGCAAACGAGACGAAGTCCGCACACGTTACGTTTACACTGCGGAAGGAGACTTGTCCTCCAGTTACCCTGAACGGAAAACAGATCCCACAGACAGAAACTGTAAAGTACCTGGGCATGCACCTGAACCGGCGCCTAACCTGGAAAACACATATATGGACGAAAAGAAAACAACTAAATATACAATTTTATAAAATGTATTGGATGATAGGTAGAGACTCCAAACTTTCCCTGGAAAACAAGTTATTAATATACAAAGCAATAATCAAACCCATCTGGACGTACGGCATACAGCTGTGGGGCACTGCATCCAACTCCAATATAGAAATACTCGAACGATTTCAATCAAAGATGCTCAGAAACCTGGTCGACGCCCCATGGTTCGTTACAAACGAGATCATAAGGAAAGATCTGGCTATACCTACGGTGAAGGAGGAAATTGTCTCCTTCAGCGATAAATATAAAAACAGACTTAGTGCACATCCAAACAAACTAGCAGTGGGCTTGATGGAAGACCAACACAGGGAAGGCAAGCGCAGACTGAGAAGACTCAAACCTCAAGACTTAAGAAGCAGGCTTAAACATTGAAGATACTCGATGGTATAACTTAGATTACCCTGTACAAAACTGAATTCATGTGAATTAATACCATAAGGGTGGAAACCACTGGGATTTCACTTAAATATGTCTCCTTAGGAAATCGTCAATACATTTACTTATTGTTAAAGACAGATTGTAAATATTCTGGGTAAATAAAAAAAAAAAAATGATAGATCCAACAAATAAAAATAATTTACTAGTTTTTTGAAAATTATTATAAACTTTTAATTATTGTGTTGCTGATGGCTTTGCATTTAAACGAATTTGAGGATATTTATTGTTTTCTGTTCTTTTTATAGTACCTATGTAGTAAATTCAACACAAAGCATTATTAAACTATTTCAGTTTTATTGTTGAATTCAAGTTTTTTGCATCAAGTATTCCGTAAAAACGCTTGCAAAAATTAAAAATGGCCTTCTTTATGAATCACACAAAATTACCTGAGTCACATCAGTTTTAAATGTAAATTTTTAAAAACAATTTTAGACGTTCTACAGTGCCTAAAAATGTAGTAAATTATGATGTATACAGGGCGTTTAACTCAGTGCTGGGTTAACATTAACATAACTTGCTCACGAAAAAAATGTTTAGATTTAGAAAGACGTCCTAGGAAAAGTAGAAAAATTGTTGCGAATAGAAGTTCTAAACTTTTAAAAATGTTTTGTGATTTTAACGTTGTAACTCATTTAGTGAGGGACCAAATATTTTTCAATTTTTGTTATATTTTAATTGTAAATAATAAACCACCTGAACTACTAAATTTTATTAATAACTTATATATTAACATCATTAACAAAAAACATCTAACAACTCAAATATTGAAAGTATTTTGCTGTGGCTTCACGTTGCAGTATATTGTAAGTATTTTTTTGTTGACCCAATTATTTATAATGCATTATTCTATAATTTTATGTTTCGTGAAAATGATGTGAATTTATACAGATAATACAAACTGATTTTTTTAATATACAGAGGCTTCTTTGTTCTGCACCAAGCGGGAAAGTACAAAACGACGGATTTTAACATTACAGATTTTTTTAAAAACATTTTCGTAATCACATTTTGAAAGAATAAATAGGTATAGAAAATAACAACTTTGATTAAAAACGCGAAGTCTTTGTGATCAAATTATAATACAAATAATCAGTTCTCTCCAAGTTTCGTATTTCTGATTTGGTGTTCGACTTAAAAAAAAACAACTTATAGTGGCTAAAAAATTCATGAAATGAATCTCACCTGTTGACTTTAGTTACGTGCACCGTATTGAAGACAAAATTTTGAACAAAAAAGACCAGTTCCTTTCTTTCGTACGATAAACATGGAGTTTTTTATTTCATGAAAATAAATCGCAAAAAAATCGTTAATTAGATAATTTTGCATATTAATAAAATATGTTACGTTCATCTCGAATAAGATGATACATGGTAAGATTCCTGTTAAATCAATCCAGTGTTACCAACTCTGAATAACATTTACCCCCTAAAAGTACAACCAAAAGCCCCTAAAAACCCATAAAAAAAATTAAGGTGAAACAAGGTAAAAACGATTGATGACCTTTTTTTTCTTTGATTGTGATTGAATTTAAAATGCAAAGTAAGTACATTTCGGCGAAAGATTAATGTTTAATTTAGAAATTAAACAGGGTTTTGTTGATTGGTTGTTATAGTTTAGAACCATTCTGTATATAAATAATTTAAGCAAATATTGTAAAAAAACCTACGTAGAAAAGTAAATAAAGCGAAAATGCATACTAACACTTTTCAGTAGGTCAATTAAAATAATTCATCAACATTCAAAACAATTAGTCATCAACTTAATTAATACATTTAAATTATTATAATGGAAAATTTATATCTGTTCAGCATATTAATAACTTTACATTTAAAATACCATAGAATGGAATGTGATATCTAGCATTAATTTTTATATAAATAGGGTATGTAAAAATTAATAAACGAGTAGCATTTAAATTTACGACTTGAATGTTATTCACCAATAAGTTAGGAAAGGTACTTCTAGCCACCTTCCTAATTTAGAGTAATCACTAGAACTTACAACTCTAGTGATTCTCAATTCACCTAAATTAAGACGGGTACTTCTTGCAACCCTCATCTTAATTTAGACAATTAATAACCTTTTGACCTTTTTTTAAATTGTGTTTAAAATTAAGTACATTTCGGCGAAAATAAATAATGTAATGTTTATTAATAATCTGTATTCATTAATTGTTTAATACATCGAAGATCCTTCGGTTTCTTCGGAAGAATCACATTTCTTAAAATCATACATATTCACATTAAATAATTGTAACATTTTAGGGGATGGATTAAATGTTATACAAGATCCACCATTTCGATTAAGTGTGAACCGTACCATCATCATAATACTTTGTAGCATTGCAATGAAGAGTCTATTCCGCAACTTATTTTTAACAATGTTGTAAATCGAGAATGCACGTTCGACACTTGCGTTAGAAATTGGAACCGTGACGAACGCCAATCCAAATTTTGAAATATTTTCGAACCGTTTATGGCCCGCTGCATCACAATCGTTGTAAACTTCGTAATAAAAATCTGTTGAAGTTGATGTATTTTTCCATGTTTTGTTGCTTAATTGGTGCCACTAACAAATATCAACAGTTGGCTGAATTGGATGATTCGAAACCTGACGAAAATAACCAAAACGTCGTCAACGTTGATACTAAACCTCCACCTATATTTATAGACGGCGTAGGGAACATTAACCCACTCGTGGAATTACTTGATGGAGTTGCAAAAGATAATTATACAATAAAATGCTTAAATAGTGAACAGGTCAAAGTGCAACCAAAAATTGGAGAAAAGTATTCCGATATCATCAAATCATTGCAAGAAAAGAAGACTGACTTTTACACATACAAGCCTAAACGCGAGAGAAGTTTTAGAGTCGTGTTAAAGAATTTACATGCAACTGCAGATATTGAAGAGCTTAAAAAACAACTGGAGACAAAGGGGCATACAGTTACTAACGTTTGGAATATAAAGCACCGAGTCACCAGAAACCCGTTATCTATGTTTTATATCGATCTTAAACCAAAGGAAAACAACAAAGAAATATACAAAATTCAACTGCTTATGAATTCAGTAATAAAATTTGAAGCACCTCATACTAAGCGAGAGATTCCTCAATGCATGAAATGCCAGAGATTTGGGCATACCAAAAACTTCTGCTATAAACCTGCAAGATGCGTGAAATGTGCAGGCGATCACTTAACTAAGGAATGCACAAGGAAAGAAAAAGACGATGGAGTTAAATGCGTCAATTGTGATGGCAAACATCCAGCCAATTATAGAGGATGCTTAGTCCATAAAGAATTGCAACAAAAAAAGTATCCAAGAAAACGGGAAATAAATGTGGAGCATACCAGGATGATAGCAACAGAACAGATGGTACAACCGGGAATGTCTTACGCCCAGCAAGCGAGTCAGACATCACAACAGCAGCAACCTGTCAACTACGTAAATCAGCCAAATCAAGTTATGCCAATTCAACAGTCAAATGACATGAGCGAGCTAAAAGAAATGATGAAAAAATTAATGAGCCAGATGAGTACGATGCTAAATTTGTTAAGTACTCTCGTCACCAAGATGGCTTAATGGCTGAAATACTAAAAATTGCAACCTGGAACGCCAATGGCTTGTGCAATCATGCACAAGAGATCAAGTCATTTCTTGAAATCAACAAAATTGATGTAATGTTAGTATCAGAGACCCATTTTACAAAAAAAAGTCATATAAAAATACCAAATTATATAGTGTATGACACGCAACATCCAGATGGAACAGCTCACGGTGGTACAGCAATTATTATTAAGAAAAATATTAAACATCATGAATTGGAAAAATATCAACATAACTACCTCCAAGCCACCAGTATCGCTGTAGAAGATCGGTTAGTAATATTTACCATCTCGGCTGTATATTGTCCTCCCAAGCATAATAACAAGAAAGGACAATATCAGCATTTCTTTAATAAATTGGGTAATAGATTTATTGCTGGGGGTGACTACAATGCTAAACATTTAGAATGGGGTTCAAGACTTACCACCACAAAAGGACGAGAGTTGTTTTCAGTATTCGGTAGTAACAACATTCAAAGTTTATCAACTGGGCAGCCAACATATTGGCCTATCGACTCCAATAAAATACCAGATGTGATTGACTTCTTTGCAATAAAAGGCATAAACATAAATCGATGCAAAGTTGAATCTTCCCTAGATCTTTCTTCCGATCACACACCCGTAATATTGACACTGTACTCACAAATACAACAAAAACAAAGACAACCATCACTGTTTAGTAGAAGAACTGATTGGGACTTCTTTAGAACAAAACTAGATGAATCACTTTCCCTAAATATGCCATTAAAAACAGAAAACGATATTGAAATCGCAGTAGAACATATCACAAAGGCAATCCAGAATGCAACTTGGTTAGCCACTCCAGATCGAAATGAGGCATGCATAGAAGAAAAATGTCCAATAAATATTAAACAAAAAATAGCGGAGAAGAGAAAACTTCGTAAACAATGGCAATTATCAAGATCAACAGATGATAAAATTAAATTTAATAAAGCAGCTAAGAAACTAAAAGAATTGCTACTCGAACTTAAAAACCTATCATTTCAGGACTATGTTAGTAATTTATCACCTTCAAAGGCAAGCGATTACTCTCTGTGGAAAGCTACAAAAAAAATCAAAAGTCCACAACAATCGATACCACCATTTAAGGATTGCAATGGCAAGTGGGCCAGAGACGACAAAGAAAAGGCTTTGGCATTTGCTGATCACCTTGCAAATGTATTCCAACCTTTCCCATCTACAATTTCTGCGGAAGAAGAATGTGAAATATACAGTTACCTGGAATCACCGTTACAAATGGACTTACCTATAAAAAACTTCAATATCAGCGAAATCACAAAGACCATCCAAACTGAAATCAATCCCAAGAAGGCGCCGGGTTTTGATCTAATCATAGCCAAAGTAATGCAAGAAATTACACCTAAATGCACGAAAATCATTATGTACATTTATAATGCAATATTGAGATTGACATACTTCCCACAACAATAGAAAGTTGCACAAATTGTGCTTCTTCCAAAACCCGGTAAAAACAAGAGGAAGTGACGTCATACCGACCAATAAGTCTCTTACCAATTTTATCAAAAATATTTGAAAAGTTATTCCTCAAACGACTTCAACCAATACTTGCAGAAAAGAATCTCATCCCAAACCATCAGTTCGGTTTTAGAAATAAACATGGCACCATTGAGCAAGTCCATAGAATAACAAAACAAATCAATGAAGACTTCGAGTGTAAAAGGTATTGCTCTGCAGCATTTTTGGACGTTAGTCAAGCCTTTGATAAGGTTTCACACGAGGGTTTGCGCTACAAATTGAAGAAGTGTCTTCCGTATCACTACTACAAAATTTTGGAATCTTACCTCAACAACAGACACTTTTTGGTGAAGTATCAAGCAGAATACACAAACCTTTATGAGATTCGCTCTGGTGTACCACAGGGTAGTGTTTTGGGACCAGTTCTTTATCTATTGTATACGGCTGACCTGCCAAGCACAGAACTTGCAACGATCGCCACATTTGCCGACGATACGGCTGTTATGGCATCGCATATGGACCCCGTAACTGCCTCAAGGAACCTACAGGATGGTTTGAATAAGATCCAGAATTGGCTGAGCAAATGGAGAATTAAAGCCAATGAAGCTAAATCATCACACGTAACGTTTACCATGAGAAGAGGATATTGTCCACCGGTAAAGTTGAATAATCATCCACTGCCACAAACCGATAGTGCAAAATACCTTGGAATGCATCTGGACAAAAGACTAACATGGCGTCAGCATATATTTACCAAAAGGAAATAACTCGGAATCAAATTCCGTCAAATATACTGGATGATCGGTAAAAAGTCACAACTATCATTAGAAAATAAATTATTAATTTATAAGGCCATTTTGAAACCAATTTGGACCTACGGAGTCCAGTTGTGGGGAACTGAAAGTACATCCAACATCGAAATCCTTCAAAGATTTCAGAACAAGGTGCTGAGAATCATTGTTAATGCTCCATGGTATGTTCCCAACCATGTTATACAGCGAGATCTACAAATGACTTCAGTTTCCAATGAAATAAAACACTTTCACAAAAAATATCGCGATCGAATAAACTCACACCCAAACATACTGGCTAGTAAGTTGCTTGACAACACTAACGAAGCAAGAAGACTGAAGCGATTTAAAATTACCGACCTAAATACTAGATTTGACTAAGTTGAATGAAGTATATTTTATATACTTTTATATATACAATATATACAAATACATATTGCAGTGTACCACTACCACGTCAATAGAAATGATCACGTTATGATTCAAGGTTTTATTTAATTAATAAAGGTAGCACATGACTTAATTTTTTCGAACGTAAAGGTTTCATCTGACACCAAAAATTGGTTTTAACGTCATAAATTTATGTAAAAGTAAAGGTCACGGAACGAGATGACAAAATAAACTCAAATGCAACGTTTTGATTCTGTTTATAAAAATGTTTGTTAAAATTATAAATTAATTTAAGTAATTATAAGAAATGTAATTTGAAATCAAAATAATTGTCCAAAATATTAGTTATAAAAATGTGTTAAAACGTAGAACTTTTAAAAATAGTAAAATTTATACACGTGTCAAAGTGCTTCGTAATTCAATGTACCACAAATGGAAAAAAACATTTTCTTCAAAACTTTACTGGAAGATCACAGGAGAACCAAGTACTTTAATTTAATCTGAAACATAAAATTTTATTAAAATTTTTATAAGTCACATTAGGCTGGAGCCGAACCTGCATATTATAAACTTCAAATATTGATTTAATTTCGACCAACCGAACAAAATCACAATTGCCTTGATGTACAGGTAACGATGGTGAAAAACAATTGAAAAAAAGGTTGTTGAATTATTTTCAATCAATGGTGGTGAATTTGTGCGTGCTCCGCTAGAAATTAGATAAATCAAGAAAAATTACAAAGAAACTTAACAAAAAGCATAGTGATTATTAAAATTATTGTACTTACGTATTTAAAAGGTGAAATTGATAGAAAATTACGAAGGATCACGATTATTTTTGAGAAAACTTTGGTCACAAAACGAGGCAAACTCAACACACAAGAAATTTGCATCCAGAATTATTACACACCCTTGAAGGTCATCCATCTAATACAAGTGAACAGGTCAATGGTTGAAGAACTCAGTAAATAAAAACACCCCAGATAATTAAAGGTACCGTTACATTAAAATTTATTTGAACATAAAAATTTGGTGAAAAGTTTACGTTTAATTTCACACGTGCGATAATACGTTCCGGGTCTATTTAGAATAAGATATTTGTCAATAATATTAAGGATTTTATTTCAATTAAACCATTTTTGCTTAAAATTATAATAAATTATGATTTTCAACAAGACGGAGCATAATTTTTTGTATAATCATTCCGAGGACCATATTAGCCCATTTTAGCATTACGACTTGGTCAAGGAAGGAACCCAGCGTGAGAGAAGGTAGGTCAGTGCTCGCCGAAATAGTCAAGCCGAGGCATAAATTTATTTTATTTGCTTTTATCAATAAAATTTCTGCATACATTTCTATTGACGAGGTACATTTACGTACACTCGTACAAAATATTAAAACGTGTAACCCTAAGAAAGCCCTATTAGCGAGGGACATCAGAGCAATATATTAAGCATCATTACGAAGCCCAAAATGATATATTCCACGGTTAATGCGAAGCCCGCAGCATCAATACGAAGCCCGGTTTCGGGCATGATAAAAATCTGCGTGTATATAGAGTCAGTTATGCTGGATATTAACAGAGGACCGTATGTGTCGCTTTTTGCTAGGGCTTCATAATTCTGGTTTATATCTCAAAACATCCACGTTTAATTAGTAGAAATTTTGTGCAGAGGGCGCGTCGGTGTGCCTGTATATAAAAGGTGTATGTCCTGTATATGTATAACCGATATTATCGCCCCCAACTTGTACAACAAACTATGCGAAGCCCTAAAGTTGGCAACAACGCATACATTGATATCTTGAGAAGGCAGTAATATTATTCTAATAATAGCCTTGACGAGTTAGCATTTAATACTCTCATATTAATTTGATTATTTTAATTTTAACTTCAAACTGTTCATTTTGTAATTTGCTTTTTTTGTATTTCGATAAAGAAAACGCTAATGCATATTTAAATTAAACATTTAATTTAAAAAAAAATAGTACAAATTTGAAATAAAAAAATTTAAAAAAATATAAAAAAAACTTAATTATAATTTAATCTTAATTTATCTTCTTAATAAATTTGTATTAAAAATCTTAATTTATAATTAAAAAAATTATAATTTCTAACAATGCCAGTTATATATTCCAATAACTAATAAAATAATTATATAATCCTGGTAATTTTCCGATAGATGATGTAACAGGAAATACTAATATTGTAATTGTTTATCCATTTGTCAATTTAGCAAAAGGAAGTCTAGAATGTTCTAGAATAAAAATTCCGCTAAATAAACCATTTTGAAAAATACATAAAAATCAATGTTAATAAAATTTCAGTTAGTATTGTATAAGTCTAGATTTAAGGTGTATCTATGTCCATTTTATAATTCAAGAAATATAATCATTTTGTGGAAATTAAAAGTTAAATAAAAAATTTAAATCAAGAAATTTTAAGTGTTTTTAATAAATTAGTGTATAAGTTCAACGTATATAACTGGCGCAGTCGTTAAACGGATCCGAATTTTTGGAAAAAAATGGAACAAAAATCGTCCTAAAATTCCAAAAACCACGGGAAACTGCAAGATTTCAAATGGAAAGCAAACAAGAATCGTTGTGAACATTTGGAATCAAACCTTAGTTTAAGAAAAACAAGATTTAAATTGTGAGCGAACAAAAATCGTCGTAAACATTTTGGAATCGACCCTAAGTTAAGGAAAGGACCCAACAGCAAGCCAAAGGTAGACAAAAATCGCTGCCGATAACGTAAGCTGTGGACCAACCAATTAATTTTAAGAAGAACGTGGACAAAAATCGCCACCCTAATTTTAAGAAAAGGACCAAGGACCTGCAAGCAACGTAGACAAAAATCGCTACAAAAGCAAGCTGACCGTTGACCGACTAATTTTAAGAAGACATATGAAGAAAATTATTAAACGTGAGTAAAAGCTCAAATTTAAAAATTCCTTATCCTAATATTAAAACCTAATTAATTAAAATAATTAAATTTGAATTAGTCATATGCGCGAAAAATTTAAATAAGCAAAATTTACATTTTAATAATTAAAGTAATTACATCACACAATAGTAAGATTAATTCTATTTTTACACCTAAGTTAAATGAACTAGCATTTCTGCAAGTTATCATTGTAAACGACACCCGGAAATAACAAAGAAAGTATAAACGCTAAATAACTCGATATTACAATTTTATAAATTTAAAAATAAAATTTAAATAAAAATGTCAAATTTCCAAAATTTTAGACCCAAAAGTTTAATCATTTTTATGTAGACGACGATTACGACACTACAGAACGTAATTTGACATTTATATGCATTCCGGAGATTCAAGCAAAATTTTTAATCGAAACATCCAGTGAATATAGTCTAATAAGTCCAGAATTGGCTTTAAGATGTTTCAAAAATTACATAAAAACTGAAAATTTCCAAATTCAAACCTCGGATAAATTGTCACAACAAAACAAAATTTTATATACCCCGTTACCCAAAATTTTCAAAAGTAACGAAATATGCAAATTTTACATTTCTAAGTTCTCAGAAAATTATGACGGTTTAATAGGACGAAATTTATTACGTCAACTAAAAGCAATACTTAAATTTGGAGACAGCATTTTAGAAACACCCCAAGCAAAAATACCATTTTTTCATACTTTGTTCATGAAAACTTCTAACGTAAAAAATTTAAACACAATCGAAAATTATCATTTATCACGTCCACGTAAACCTACCAATTCTTTAGAATCCACAAATTTTAGAGAAAACAAAATTTTTCAAAAAATTAATTCAACTACAGATTTTATGAACGCACATGTCACAAACTTTCCAAGTAACCAAAATTTTAGTCAAAATCAATTTAAAATTCAAGAACCGGTCAAAAAATGTAAACCCCTAATAAACAACAATGTTATCGAATTAGGAAACCAAATTTTAAAATTATATAAAGAATATCAATTAGTTAAACAAAATTTAGAAACAGCACGATCAGAAATTGATAAAAAGCATAACGAAATTTTGATGAACCAAATTCTTAGAAAATTAACTTTACTGCAAAAAACAATTTCAGAAAATAAAAAATTAAGTCAATTAAGGGAACAAGAATCACCAATTCCATTAGAAGAGCAAAATTTTAGAACAAACAACTATCAACAAACACCCAATCAAAATTTCGATAACTCATTTCGACTTGAACCGAATTTTCAAAATTCTAATTTTCAAAATTTTAACAAACCCTTTGTATTTAAACCGAACTCCAACAGAACTTCATTTAAACCTACCCCAATGGAAGTAGACAGCGGTAGAACGAATCTCCAAAGGTCACATCATTTAGAACCGACAAATTTCCAAAAACAAAAACCGGTTAGAAATTTCAAATACATAAACAAAATTTCGACAAATAATTACAAAAGAAAAAATTTTAGAAAATTCAAACTATCTTCAAATAAATTCCAACAAAATTTCAAAAAACGAAATCTAGTTAAAAAACTCAAATACTTAAATAAAATTTTGATTAATAACAATAGGGGAAATCATTTTAAAAATTTCAAATTATTTATAAACAAATCACAGCAAATTCTAAATTACAATAACCGAAAACTGAAAATTTTAAATAACCATTACAAAAACCAACAATCAATAAACCTATCAGAAATTCAAAACTTAAAATTGTTAAATTTCAAAAGACAAAATCTAATTAAAACTCTTGAATACAAAAGACATTTTAAAAATTTCAAATTATTTATAAACAAATCAAAACAAATTTTAAAGATCAATAACCGAAAAAGAAAAAAATTAAATAACCATTACCAAAATCAATCATCGATAATTCAATCAAAATTTCGAAATTTAAGGTCATCTGAAATAACTTGATATGTTTACCCTCCTTTCCGTTCCTAATGAGAGAACGGTTTGGAAAGGCAAACAAGACCACGCAGAAGTAAAACTCCTACTTATATTCGTGGTAACCCTGATGTTGGTATAAGCTAACTCGCTATAGCCTGGAAGCGAGGGTCGTAAGTCCAATGAAATTTCCACTCTGCGTTGTGCTGAAAAATACGAGGGTACGCTTCGTCGAAAAATAAAACAATAATTAACAATAAAGTTTTAATGAAAATTGAAACGATTTCGACAATTACAAACGCTCGTGGTAGTGGCGTGCCAAGAACAAGAAGCACGTTAACTGATGGTGACAACGGTACGTCAAAGGTGACACAATACGGGACACCAGAATGGTAGGCCCGTCAATACAAATAATTGACTGTAATGAATTACCACAATACCACAAGAATAAATCCACACAAGAATATAAAATTTGTCTCACCTTGATATCAATCGTGAGTTCACACAATGGAGATGACAGCAATAATCCTTGTATGGAATGCAGTGGTTGGTGTTGAATTCCAATGGCTCCCAATCTAAGATCCTCGGACTGCAGTACACCGACGTAATACTCGATGAGCAGGTTTTGACAGGCGGATACGAAGATGGACAGGCGGCACTCCGCTGCGTTGACAGTATGGTACAGGTTGACGATCCAAATAAAACAAAGTGATCGTCCAGTACAATTTGATCACAAAAACTGAAGCCGCGATTGACAATAACAATCGACTTCCAAATGTAAATAAAAGCAGCTGTCAAAATAGTCACCAGACGAATGTTACCAAATAAAATTATGGTTGGTACCAATTTATACTTCGATAAAGAAAATATGGTGGTTCGATACAACCACTCGAATATTTTCCAAAAAAAATGCTTGAACTGGCTAAAACAAAATAGCTACGCACTGCTTTCACGAAATCCGTAATGACGGTGGAATTACTAATGCGTATCACTAATTTTGTAACGAAAATCGACTTATAAATAATTGATTTGCACGCGATCAATGAATATCGACCTGTCGTATCGCACTTCAAAGCCAAAGTTAAGTTTTTAACGGCGCGCGTCTATATCCTGTACTATCAAGTACGTTGCAAAAATGAGTAAAGAGATGGCGCTTGGAGTAACAATTTATAATTTAAATGTTATGAATTAACATTTGGAACGAAATAGACATATTTTGTTACACACCCCCCAACTAAACGATCTGGCCGCAGGCCAAGATCTAAAAAGATCAGATAAAGAAGTTGACATTTACAACGAACTGTGAATTTACAGAAGAAACCGTACTGTAGTGAGGAGAGAGTTTGTCGCAATAATGGTAGGATAGAAATATCAAGCTTAACAAGTAAAAAAATGAGCTTAAAATATTTCAATAAAAAAATAAAATAAAAAAATCTCTAAAGGATTAAGAATAAAATAATAATTGTATGGTTTTTCACCCATGGGACTAAATGTCGCCTTAAATCCGCGGAAACGAAAACCAATTGGTAGAGCTAATGATAGCTACTGAAAACCATAATGTATAAATGATTTTGTCTCAGATAAAAATCAATGAGTACAAAATGGGCAGCCCGCATTGGACCTGCACCGAAAAAAGTGAATACAAAAAAATCTTTAGGGACATCAAGACAAAAAAACGTCTGATAATCAACCTGGGAATGGGTCACATAGGATCCATTCTAGAATAGTCAAACAAAAAAATTATATTCAACTAAATTCTACTTTCCAGTGTGAGACACTCATGGTTCTCAACCCAAAGGAAATGGTATTTTGCAAAATAAACAAAATAATTAAATAATTTGATCAAACGAATATTTGATCAACAGATCGTCCTACCAAGACTTTGACAGCTTCTCCGGAATCGTTGGAATAAATTCCGATGGAATAATTAGTGGCTAGATGGTCTGCACTAATTATGACGTAAAAACCAGGGAGTAAAAAAATAAAACCCTTGACCCACCCAGGAAATAAATAATAGGTGCCCAATGTGATAAAACGAAGGAAGGAAATTGGAAAGGAAGATAAGGTGATTGGAATTATGGAGTGATCTGGTTATGGGAAGGATAGACGACTAATATGGCCAATGCGTCCCCGCCTCAATGACATGAGCGATAGCCCGTCCTCGCGTATGGTTGGAAAAAAACGCGTCGTGGACAGCCAGCTAACAGACTCACACCCCCAAGACGAAAAGGCAGTGGGCACACAGCAATCTTTGAGGAATGGAAGAAAGGTTGTACCCCGGGGAATGACAATATGCCATTGAGAGACGTAAAAAAACTCACTCGGTTCTCTCTCAAAACCGAGATCATTGTTAGAATATGACTAAAGGTAACGATGTGTCGACAAAAATACGGCCAACGACCCTTCATGCCCGTAACAAGAGGAAAACCAGCCGGCTACCCCCCAACTAAGATTGAACCAACCCCACTGCAACAGTGCATAGGCACGCCTAGCCTAGACAGGGCGTACAGGTGTGGTCCATCCCGCCAGAAAGCAACCAACCGGCTTCCCTGGATCCTGCACTAAGCACGAAGTCCGCTAGCCCCCATAAGTGTCAACACAGATAAGCAAGTGGGTCGGGACTGGTTGACCCCAAGGAAATGGTAAGACTGATGGAATGTCTTACGGGCTGTTTTATATGATCTGAGATGGAACATGATCAAAAGGAGACGACATTACTAATAAAATGTAGGATTTAAGGTGTAATCGAACCCCCCTGTGACAAACATTACCAATAAAATGTAGGATTCAAGGTGTAATCGAACCCCCCTGTGACAAACATTACCCAACCTCCGCCCATGTAATGTATGATGTAATGTATGGTTCAAGCTGTTATGGAACCAATATGTGTACAAACAATTACTCCATCCAACCACCCTTATGTAATGTATGATTCAGGATGTTATTGAACCAATTAGGATACAAACAATTACTCCAACCAACCACCCTTATGTATTGTAGATCCACGGCAAGCTAAAGGGATTTCACCCCCAGTAGCTTGTGGAAAACCAAAAAATAAAATTCGCTACACATAGCAACGAACAGTACACATATCAAGGTAAAAAAATTACACATAACATTTTACCAATAAAATAATAATAAAAATTTTAATTTAAAACGAAGGTATAAAATAATTATAAAAATATTTTTCATAACCCTTCAAACACTCGGCATCAAGGAATTTACACAATCACCAAAAAAATATACGTTGAAATAATCCAATTACGGTGCGCGACTTAAACAACAACAGTCGTAACAGCAACCAAGGATCAACAAACGCAGTTGGCTGCAAAAAAATAATTCCGCCGGTATAAACAAAAATGTTTCTTTCAAAAAAACATAATAATAAAATTGACAACAAAACAAAATTGCCAATAAAATAATGCAAAAGCTGTTCCTGAAATTATCTCCGGGCATTCACCAAAAATACAGATGGAAATGAAGCAAACAGAAGCAAATACAGAAGCCCCACGCTTCGGACGCCAGTGATACTAAATCTTTCCTTACTGCTCTAATGAGAAGTCAGCTCGGAAAAGATTAAGTCCACGCAGAAGGATAAAACCATCTACTTTAATTTTGCGTGGGGCCCTGGTGTTAGGTTTTAAACTAGCTCATTTATTGCGGAAGCGAGAGTCGTGGATCGTGTGAAAGAAACACCCCGGAGAGATCAAGGAAACAGCTTTGCTAACACAACACAATTAAAATGGACAATTGGATGTTAATTGTCAGAAGGCAAAGATATAAGCGATGTCGGATGTAGAAGGTGTTAGCCGACCAAAACAGGCACAGTGGCAACGACATTGCCACCGAAAATCACTCCCAAACATAAACCAAGGGCACATTCGAATGGTTACATAAAAATCCCACGATAAAGTGGAACCATATCGAATCCCCAATGATAAAACAAAAGACAGCAATCTCGGTGAAATGCCGCACCCTGTATATGGGTCGAACATCGCAGCCTTTCATAAAAAAGAACATAAAAACAAAAATAAACACACAAAAAAATGTTCAACATAGAATTTCAAATATGAAATTCGAACCCATGTCAAACGCTTAGGAATTTCAAAGTCTTTGCATTTGACCAACGCCGGTTGATATTTCCTAGTGAAATTTAAATGCACAAATAAAACTCAATTAACAATACATAATTAAATATTATTATTAATTAAAATAATTATCAAAAAGTAAAGTTTAGCATTGGCATTAAAATTCACGTCTTCGAACGTGTGAGATTAGATAGAATATCTCATCGTGCATACAACGAAAAATACGGCGTATCAACTATCTCGGCCAACATTCGTACAAAAAAATATGCAAGACAATGAAACCCTTTGTAATAAACATATCACATAAAAAAATAAGACAGTCAAGGGTTAGTTAAAACGTAATCGAACACCAGATGTACGGCGGAAAATTTGGCCAAGTCGAGTAATGCATTTCCCTGTGAAGCAATCAGTTCAAATTATAAAAACTTACCGAACTGAGTAAAAAAATATCCTTCCAGAAAATATGGACAAGGTGGTCCGACAAAAAGATAACGACCTGGAATACATCCACAATTCAGCTACCACGAACGTAAAAAATCCCCATAGTAATGGGTTGGAGCGCAAACCATCCAAAACAATTCATGATGCGGAAAGGGACCCATCACAAAATCGCTACCATATTTTGTCAAAATTGGAACCAAAAATTGTTATCACTTCACAGTAAAACACAAAACCGACCGCCCGGTACGAGCGCTAACCCCAGAAGTCCTTATCGTTGCATGCGCGAGTTTAATCTCCGTCAAATACGTTCGCTATACAGGGTGCTACGAAATATGTCGCTAGATGTAAAAGTTGAATTTAATAAATTCAACGTTGTTGCGAAAAAGAGAAAATTTTTCGTAACACACCCCCGAAGTAAGATATCTGACCGGAGGTCAAGATAAAAAAATCAAAAAATTATCAGACAAGCGAAGCTGGAAACGAGGGTCGTAAGTCCAATGAAATTTCCACTCTGCGTTGTGCTGAAAAATACGAGGGTACGCTTCGTCGAAAAATAAAACAATAATTAACAATAAAGTTTTAATGAAAATTGAAACGATTTCGACAATTACAAACGCTCGTGGTAGTGGCGTGCCAAGAACAAGAAGCACGTTAACTGATGGTGACAACGGTACGTCAAAGGTGACACAATACGGGACACCAGAATGGTAGGCCCGTCAATACAAATAATTGACTGTAATGAATTACCACAATACCACAAGAATAAATCCACACAAGAATATAAAATTTGTCTCACCTTGATATCAATCGTGAGTTCACACAATGGAGATGACAGCAATAATCCTTGTATGGAATGCAGTGGTTGGTGTTGAATTCCAATGGCTCCCAATCTAAGATCCTCGGACTGCAGTACACCGACGTAATACTCGATGAGCAGGTTTTGACAGGCGGATACGAAGATGGACAGGCGGCACTCCGCTGCGTTGACAGTATGGTACAGGTTGACGATCCAAATAAAACAAAGTGATCGTCCAGTACAATTTGATCACAAAAACTGAAGCCGCGATTGACAATAACAATCGACTTCCAAATGTAAATAAAAGCAGCTGTCAAAATAGTCACCAGACGAATGTTACCAAATAAAATTATGGTTGGTACCAATTTATACTTCGATAAAGAAAATATGGTGGTTCGATACAACCACTCGAATATTTTCCAAAAAAAATGCTTGAACTGGCTAAAACAAAATAGCTACGCACTGCTTTCACGAAATCCGTAATGACGGTGGAATTACTAATGCGTATCACTAATTTTGTAACGAAAATCGACTTATAAATAATTGATTTGCACGCGATCAATGAATATCGACCTGTCGTATCGCACTTCAAAGCCAAAGTTAAGTTTTTAACGGCGCGCGTCTATATCCTGTACTATCAAGTACGTTGCAAAAATGAGTAAAGAGATGGCGCTTGGAGTAACAATTTATAATTTAAATGTTATGAATTAACATTTGGAACGAAATAGACATATTTTGTTACAAACTAAACCATTTTATTTAAAATTAATAAATTTCGAAAGACGAGGTTTAGCTGGAAATCCTAAATACGTAAACGAATTTTTGACTAATAATAATGAAAGAGAACATTTTAGAAAGTTCAAATCATTTATAAATAAAGCACAACAAATTTTCAAAAATGGCAACCGGAAAAGGAAAAATTTTAATAACCACTATATTGACCAATATTCACTTTTGGTACCTCCAAAAACCAAAACAACAAATTTTCTTTTTCACACAATTCCACAATATATGATTTTAAATAAATAACATAAAACTTAAAAATTTCAAATTTTCAAAAATCCCAAAATTTCAAATTTACATATAGATTTACTCGATTAACAAACTGACACAATTATTTAAATTAAATTCCAAAACTCGATTAACAGTAAAATAACAAAATTTCTTCCTGGACTTTTATCCAAATTTTTAATATGCAATCTTTTTATAAACCAATTTTACCCTTTAGAAAACAATATAACTTCATAAACCTTGCATTTAATAACATCCTTGTCAAAAATCAATATAAACAAAAATTTATAAAATCAATCGAAATCAAAATTTAACTTATCAACAATTTCTTTTTGATGTCAACAATTCTAAATTTAATAAATAACTTTCGAATAATCAATGACTTGTTAAATAATTTGGAAATAACAATTAATTTTGCAAAAATTGATGTTTTCATAATTAAATAATCACACTTATGAACCTTTTAAAATAAATGAAACTTGTAAACAATTAATTACTATTTGAACCAAATTTAGAAATTATCTTACTATTTGAAAAATTTTTATTAATATTAAAATTTATTCAAAATTAAATCAAAACACATTTTTATTCGATTTTCCAATTATTGAAATTGAAAAATATGACTATCTTCAAATTATCTTTTACCAATTCCTAGTTCCAAAAATAATTTAAAATGATCCTTCAAATTCAAATTTCCTTATGAGCAAAATTACTCCAACTTCGAAAAATATGTCAAATTAAACCATTAAATTAAACAACATCAAAATTCGAGAATGGAAAATGGATAGTGATATCAACAAAACCGATAATTGGACATTCATAAGTGAAAAAAAATAATTAAAAGTAAACATTTTTAAGGGAACATATGTGATCGAAATTAACCAATCTCCGCGAATTAAAAGTAAAGGACATCAAGTTACAAAATTCGAAACAAAAATTTAAAACCTAAAATTCTTCGAAGTATTTGACAAAGGAACTTGTAGTGTTAATTTAGAAGTGAACTCTCTGAACTGTCCACAGTCGATTTAAGTGAACTAAACAAAATTTAAAGTGAAAGGATTCGAAAAAAAAAATTTTATTTTTCAGTGATACAATTTAAAGTGTTTGAACGATTTTAAATTATTTTGTTATTCTATTTTATCATTTTTATTCATTGTTTATTGTTAATTATAAAATCTTCATTTATGTAAAAAGGTATAGACATTATCAACTTGGAAATCAAATTACAACGTCGAAACGTCATCGAAATGGACACTGCTGAAAAATTAGTCACCATAAAGTTCCAAATTTTTCATCTAAAGGGGGGAGAAGTTATATATTCCAATAACTAATAAAATAATTATATAATCCTGGTAATTTTCCGATAGATGATGTAACAGGAAATACTAATATTGTAATTGTTTATCCATTTGTCAATTTAGCAAAAGGAAGTCTAGAATGTTCTAGAATAAAAATTCCGCTAAATAAACCATTTTGAAAAATACATAAAAATCAATGTTAATAAAATTTCAGTTAGTATTGTATAAGTCTAGATTTAAGGTGTATCTATGTCCATTTTATAATTCAAGAAATATAATCATTTTGTGGAAATTAAAAGTTAAATAAAAAATTTAAATCAAGAAATTTTAAGTGTTTTTAATAAATTAGTGTATAAGTTCAACGTATATAACTTGCCTACTCTAACTTTTAAAAATATTTAGTTATTTAACACATTACAATATTATAATCTCGAACGGGAACACTGATAAAAAGAAGAGTATTGATTCAAAACGAATTATTTTGAATCAATACGATTCGTTGTAAAACAAAACTGAAACATTTTGAATCAAAGTGATTTGTTTGAACTAAAACTTGATTTATCAGTGTAGCAATAATTGATTTAATTTTATATTCTAATTATTATTATACTCACTGATCTTTCTATATTTTTTTCTAACAGCATGAAAAATTAAAACCAACTTACTGAAGTACTAACTGATGCAATATATTTCGTTCCCGGAACTGGTGCAATTATTGTAACATTCGAAGTTGATGGTTTATTTTTCCGTGTTGATTTATTTATAGGATTCCGGATTTCCAAATTTTCTAAATAATGCAATACTATTGAATTTGTTGATTCTTCAAGTTCAACATCAAAGCTTCCATCACTAGTACTAAGGTATATTGGAAATTTCTGAAGGAACATACTCAGATCCAGAACTTTCAAAATCTTGAAAACTCGTTGATAAAATCTCCTTGAAAAATAAAGTGGTGGATAGGTTAAATTAAATACAAAACTTTTTTTGTACTTTTGGGCAAAGCATAACATTAATAGTAATTTAAAAAGAGTTCACATAATCGCCCCCGCGAAGTTAGCGAACCAACTTGAAACATCAAAAAAAAAAATTTTAACAATTGTTTGGTGATTATAAGGGGTCATTTGTTGGTCGTTTTTGTCGTTTGATGGTCAAAATTGCAAAAGATATTTCATTTTTAAGTTTGTTGTGTTACTTCATGCTTACGCGTCCATTTTGGAATTTTTAAAAACATGATGATCAATTTATTTGGTGGTTGTAAGGTGGTTATTACGAGATCATTTTTGTTGTTTGGAGGTTGAATTTGCAATAGTTTTAAATGACAAATTGGCAAAATTGAATAGCACCGTTGAGAGTGGGTCACCTTGCCTTAGCCCGCTATCAATATTAAACCTTCTTAATATTTTGCCGTTAATTTTCACCTTGTTTCTTGTTTCGGTTAGTGTCATTTTTACTAGTGTTACCAAACAATATTGCTTTAAAAAAAATTTGACGGGGTTGTATAATCCGCATGTAAAGTAAGCACCAACTATCTATGCCCCTACGTCGCAAAATTCTGATTAATAAATGACATATACTGAATGTAATTTAGGACGTCACTCGGCTGTATTTAAAGAGTACAAAAATATTTGCATGTCTTGCTGAACGAAACCAATTAACTACGTACGTTACCAATATATTGTATATAAAAACAAACAATGAAAAATTAATACTTATGTATTAATTTTTATCAATACATAGTTCAACTATTCAACTATTACTGCATTGTAGTAAAAAGCTCTTATAGTAGAGTGCAAACTCGCTTTTATTTTGACTATTGTGAGCATTTTGAGGAAAAAAGCAATAACCTATCCAAATTCCAAATCAATATTCCTCTTGCTTCACAAATTCGAAATGTGTAAGTCGTCAACGACTTGCACATGACGAATGCACTTGCACATGCAACGACGAATATTTTTCGTTCAAAAAATTTTTTTTTAATGTTCAAATATGCAATAAAATAATCTAAAGAGTTCGCTAAACTTGCTTATTTTTGCTGTCCTAAAAAAATCCCCCCAAAAACGCAGGATGCTGCCTTAAGGCGACCATTCCCAGAACGTATTCCTCGCGTGGGACGGGGGGATTGGGGATTACCTGTACTCTTCCGGAAAATGTGTTTACTATTGCATTATTTTAAGTAAAATTAAATTTTATATTAAAAATTTAGACAGATGTCCTGCTAAATACGGATTTTAACCTCTTGCCCGAAAGAAATTTTATAAAACAATTTTACTCTACTTGCTACAAAATTTTTATGGTTCAAATTTTAAAGCATGTACCGGGAAAAGTTAAAATTATGAATCTTCCAAAAATAAAGTACCTACTAAATCTTAATTAGAAAAACCTAATATAAAAAAAATGTACATACATCAAAAAATGGAGTTTCTTCATATTCCTGTTCTGTTTCAGCAATAATCGAGAGGGACTTTTCATCGACAGTTTTCTCGACATAGTTGTTTTCTGATTGAGAAAAAGTAATAATTAATATCTTCATTAATTGGTAAATTAAACTTCATAAATAATATATTGTGAAGTATAGATTTACTTACCCCTCTGATTTTCTGTCGCTAATTTAACTAATAATTTTCCACGATTCATTTTTTCACAAGAAATCGCACTTCAAATCACAATTAAAAACACTTTAAAGCGTACCAATTTCAAATGACTGCGAAGACATAAAACGAACGCTGGTCGGGAATTAAATAATAACTTGTGTATGATAATTAGGGGTGCGCGATTATGAAATTTCATAATCGATTATCGATTATAAAAAGTAATCGATCTTTTTCAATTAATCGAGTTATGAGTTCATAATCGATTATGAACTCATAACTCGATTATGAGTAGGGTGCGCATGCGCATATAATCCATTAATCGATCACCGTAATTCGAATAATCGATTAATTCGGTCGTTCTAATTGCTGTTGGGGTTGGGATTACGTTTAAGTTTAAAAAGTTGTATTTATTAAAACAAGATATTATGCTTATATAGAATAAACCTGTTACCAATAAAAAATAAAGTATTCTATAATCGATTATTTTCCACAATCGATTATTTTCATAATCGATTATTTCCGCAATCGATTATTTTCATAATCGATTATTTCCACAATAGATTATTTTCACAATCGATTATTTCTATAATCGATTAATCGATTATTATAAATTATCATAATCGATTATGAAAAAGTCGATTATTCGAATTACGATGATCGATTAATCGATTATATGCGCACCCCTAATGATAATAACTAGCATAATATAATAGTAGATAAATAATTAGCAATAGTTGCACTTTTGAAACAAAGTGGCGGGCATAATAAAATCTTTATGACATGATTCGCATCAGGTACTGTACCTATACGTAACATCCTTGAGTTGTGATACCTTATCACAACTGCAAATTTTACAATTTTAATTTTCTAAAACAATTTAGAAAAAATATCGTATACCAAAATCAACATTATTTTTATTACTTACACATTTAAAAATAATAAAATTTATAATTTTCTAATTTCATTTTTTGAAACTCGATAAAAATGAATTCACAGATGTTGGAAATGTTCGAAAACTCCGAGCAACATGCAAACGGTAAAACGTCTGAAAATTAATCTGACATTGTTCCACCATGATACACGTCTTTGTTTTGGAAGTTTTTGGCTCTTTGGTGTAATGAATACGTTTTAGCCTATTGACTTCACTAATAAACGGATTTTTTCTAGCCACTCGGCCGTTATAGCTAGGGGTGCGCGATTATGAAATTTCATAATCGATTATAAAAAATAATCGATTGTTTTCGATTAATCGATTAGGAATTCATAGTCGATTATGAACTCATAATAAGGGTTACTAAGTTACTATTTAATTTATTATACAAAAACATAACAAAAATTAACAATTACAACTAGGAACGTTTTGGAACATAATTGAAATTCATTGACAATAAAATCAATTGTTCCGAATGTTCAGATGTCAGTGAATTCCTTAAATCGGTAACATTTGGCCTCCACGGCTAAACACTCGTTCTGAAGCAACACTTGTTCCTTGAATAATTAATATTTTCTTGCCATAGCTGCCAGTGCCGGAAATGTTCTCCAATTCCTAATTTGAGAATTTTCATTATTTATTTTCACAATCGATTATTTTATATAGTTATAACTCTTTCTTTTTAAATCCTTTTGGATTGTGGCAGAATGGACATTTTTTCCTCTAATTCACGGAACACTTCAGTTTGTGATTTTGGCACACTAATTAATTGAATCGGTGAGATTAAAAAAAAACTAATTTTACTGCGTAAAATTTCTTTGACTTTGTAATAAATAATTTTTATGCTACTAGATACTAAATAATTATTTAGACTACAAAAAAACTGTCGACCCACAAATTTTGTTTTATCAACGTTGTAAGCTGCTTTCGGTACTCTTGAATGCGAAGTGTGCGAACACGTTGAATTTTATAAAAGTTTTAATATTAGCTAGTTTTCCACAATCTTCAAACAAACTAGTATATAGGTATTATGCAAACCATATTTTACTTTTTTTTATTTGATAAAATCATTTACAAATAAGAATTTGGAATCCCCGAATAAATTGGTAAAATAAGGTTCTTGTTTCTTTTAATAAGGAAAGAATATTCTGTTGACATTTTAGCAGTACACCATTGGTTAATAGGTACCATTAAATTTTAGATATTAGGAATATAGGTAAGGTATTTCCTTGCATTAAAATTCTGATGATATTTATTGAATTCTTAGTGCGGTTTCGGATTATAATACAAACCCATCATCAGGAAGAGCGTCAAGTCAGAGATAACAATTTTGCTCATTCATACAAATCACAAACTTCCAATTTTCAAATCAACCTCCCAATCTCAAAGTCAATTAATAAAATATTTACAATACATATTATCAGGGTTTCCGCCGATAACTTTATTTAATAATTCAAATTAGTGCCAATTGCTTTTACACGTCATGGTAGGTTGTTCACAACAGCAACTTACATAATATTATACAAATAATAATCAGACGCGGTGTGAGTAATCATATGTAACTTAAAACCGGTAAAGCGACTATGAAAAGTGGCATCACTGGCGGGATTCGTAAACCCGTAAAATAGTTGTACCATATACAATTGGGCTTAATAAGGTTGTTGTATGTGTAGGGAGCGGTAAAAGCTATTGAATATGTTTTTGTAATGTATCATATAAAACTTTACCCCTCTCTGTTTGCCTTACATTACATCACAATAAGTTGCCTATATACTTCGATATTTTACTCATAATATTAATATAAAGCCCGGGAGTCAGGAGGCCTATAGTATATACCGGGCGTAGGATCCTCCGTCAGTCACGTAATGATATATAAGTATATATTTAAATTCTATGTTGTCAAAATAATTTTAAGTTTAAATTGGGAAGAGGGTGCCTAATGAGGTACTCCTCTACATGTCATGTATTTTGTTGTAGTCATATCGTTTACTTATTGTTTTGTATAAACAGATTGTAAACACTCATAGAATTAATAAAAAAAAAAAAATTGGTGCCACTCAGACTCAATGTCATTTTTGTTGCCATAGATATGGATACGAACAGGAAGAAATGGAGGTCACAAGCGGAGTCCCCCAGGGCTCGGTTCTTGGACCGACGCTCTGGAACCTCATGCACGACGGAGTGCTGCGTCTGAAGCTCCCAGACGGATGCACCACCGTGGGCTTCGCGGACGACCTTAACGTAGTAGTCGTGGGCAAGGACGTGGCGGAGATCGAGACATCGGCGACAGAGGCGCTCGAGACCATCTCCGCCTGGGTGAGCGAAAGAGGACTCACCCTAGTCCCTGAAAAGTCGGAGGGAGTACTTCTCAGCGGAAGAAGGAAAGTCTCCAAGGTTTCCCTCCGACTAAACGGAGTTCCAATTCCATCTAAGGACTCCGTAACCGTTCTCGGCGTCAAGATCGACAAATACCTGAACTTCGCCGAGCACATCAGGGACGCGTCCGCAAAAGCGGGAGCAGTGACGACATCGCTTGCCCGCCTTTTGCCCAACATGGGAGGCCCCAAGCAGGCCAAGAGAAGAACCCGAGCCCTCGTGACGCAGTCGATCATACTGTATGCGGCACCTGTATGGCACGAGGCGCTGAGGGTTAAAAGGAACGCGCAGAGACTGCTGAGCGTCCAGCGCAGAATGGCGCTGCGCGTTTCCTGCGCTTACAGGACGGTCTCGCTCGACGCGGCCCTCGTTCTGGCGTCGATGACCCCCATCGACCTTCTCGCACTAGCAAGGAGCAGAGCCTACGACGGAGTGGGGGGTGCCGGAAGCGAGGTGGCCGAAAGTTGGCAGGCCAGGTGGGAGTAGGCAACTTGCGGCTTGTGGACCCGCAGACTCATCCCCAACATCAAGAGATGGGTCGAGAGGCGGCATGGACAGGTGAGCTACCACCTCACACAAATGCTGTCAGGGCACGGCTGCTTTGCGTACTACCTACACCGATTCGGCATATTGGGAAGCCCCAGGTGCAGGTTCTGCGACGAAATCGATACCGCGGAACACTCCCTCTTCCAGTGCTGGAGATGGGAGCGCGAGCGAACAATGGTCTCGCTTGCACTGGGGTACACAATGACTCCCGAAGACCTGGTCGAAGCAATGCTCGTCGACGAGGCCCAGTGGCAGCGGATAAACACCCTCATCTCAAACATCCTGAGGTGTAAGGAGGCAGCAGGAAGAGCCGAACAACGGGCCGCCGCTGCTGCTGCCCATGCGGGGGAGGATACCGGCACTGAAGACCAGTGACCCGAGGCCAATCGCGGTCGGGTGGAAGAGTGGCATGCGAAACAGCACACGTAACATCGAATTCCATCGCAATGCCCCCTACCCGACCGTCAAACCAGGAGGCCAACCAACGAGGAGGAACAAATCGGACAGGTAGAAGAGAGGCATGCGAAAGAGCACACGTTGCGACCTGCGTACTCCACCTGAGCACCAGTCGTCAAAACTAAGTAAAAATATGCCGACCTTACCTGTACTCCCGGTGATTATAAAAAAAAAGCGACGCTACAGCAAGCTCAGCAGCAGAGCAATTTATGGGGGGGTCAGGCGAGCAGGGGATGAATACCCTCTCCCTAGAACTGAATTCAAAAAAGGCGCCACACCCTTTATGTCGCTATAAATAGATGTTTTCCTGAAAGGGCAAATGCTAGTGAAATAAAACACTGGAGCACAAATAAACATATAATTACTAGTCGGATTCAGTACAAAAAAAAAAGGTAATCGCACAGTACCAAAAAAATATAAATAGTTGCACCGTACAAGTGGTTATCCGGGCTGGCGTTGATAACAACTGTTATCGTCAAATCAATATCAAAATAACATGGGGGATTCACCCCTATTAAAGCAAACAAAATATTGGTTAGGATGGTAGTAGATGGCGCACCAATACACGACGAAAACAATAATTATTGTGGCGGTATCGCAAACCCCACACGAAAATTAAATGTAAAAAATAAAACTCTCACCCCTAACCAAACTCGTCTCAGGACGGCACTGGAGCTTGACTTTGTCGTAAAACCAAACTTCGGGAGATCTCGAATTAATTCACGTCGCTGTGGAGGTTGTGTAGCAGTAGATTAGCGATCAGGTTGAACGATTGATGACAAAGTTGAATCGAACAGGTGACAAACAGTAGCGGTATAATCAGGTTGATGTTGAGACATCCAAATATAAAATAACAATCGAGTGCTCCAAAAAAAATAGCGGTATGCGGTTGATCGAGGTAAACTTGATTATAAACTGTGATCCTTTTAGCTTCTTCGAGGGAAAATATTAACAGGTGGTACCGAAACTTCGCGTAATTCCACCAGGTTAAATTACTTTGGTCTTCTACGTTAATCCCGGACGCTGCCGAATAAGTAAATTACTACCGTAACTGATTACTTAGCAAACCGTAGAAAGACCCAGATATCGGCTTATAAGCTTGTCTACTTTTTCGAAAAACTACTACGAACTACTCGTAAAACGCACTTGTCTACTTATCTCAGACCTCTGATTGTCAGGACGACCTTGCCAAATTATCAATTTTTAAATTTTGAAAATGCAAAAGTTAAGTACAGGGTACTTCGAAAGTCTGATTAAGTAAATTTGACTAAAATAAACAAACTAATGTTGGTCTTTTTAGGTCGCCTGATGATGTTGTAATCGTTTGTAGCATTCCAAGGTGTTTAAATTGAAAATAAATGCTACAACTCCCCCCTTGCTCTAAGCGATTTTCCTAAAATTGCTACCACCCCAACGTCGGGTGAACTAAATACAAAAAAATTGGACGAAACTAATTGAATAATCTAATTAAAACGTACGTGGACACGCACTAATGTTAAAAACTAATTTGTTAAACTAAGCGCCCTAATCCGAATCGGGTGGTTTCGCTTTTAAATCTTTTGCGTTCCACGTACCGCGTTCTATTCCGTCTCGGTCAACCAGAATGTAAGTCCACGGGGACGTTTTGCGCTTTATCGTGAAAGGGCCCACGAACTTTGGAGCAAGTTTCCGTGTGAACCTGTCGGACGCTTTCGACAAAACATGGTTCGTTCTATAAACTTCTTGACCTACTATAAATTGTTCGGGTCGACGTCTTAAATTGTATGCTTTCTTGTTCTTGTTTGAAGCTATCTGTAACCTACGTTTCACGAAACCGAACAGATCCTTCAAACTCTCATCGCGACTGTTTTCGTGCACAACCTCCTCGTCTTTGAACACATCTCTACGCGCAAAATCTTTTCCGGATAGGATCATTGACCTACCGAAATTTACAAAATACGGAGTTTCTTGCGTAGTCTCACTTTTAGAAGTTCTTATTGCGCACGCTATTTTAACCAAATTCTCATCCCAAGCCAAGTGTTTTTCCTGAACGTAGGACGCAATCATCCGCTTGATTGTCCTGTTCATCCGTTCCGTAGGATTGCTTTGGGCATGAAAATAAGGTGTATACTTCGCTTCGACGTCATATCGGTTTAGCAAAGCACGATACTCACGGCTAATGTATTGAGGGCCGTTATCGGATATGGCCACCCTAGGTGCTCCATAAACAAGAAAAACTTCGTTTTCTAGCCTTTTGATTATGTTGGTGGCGAGGGAGTTCCTCATTGGGAATACCAACACATACTTACTGAAGTAGTCAGTGACCACCAACATAAATCTATTGCCACTCTTCGACTTGGGTAACGGTCCCATTAAGTCTGAAGAAATGGTTTCCCATGGCTGTGACGGTGGCGTATGCGACAGCATTTGGCCCACCGGCGCTCTATTCTGCGATTTGTATTGTAGGCAAACCCTACAACGCCTAACTAGCCTCTCGACATCTTCTCTCATCTTAGGCCAGAAGTATGTCTCCGCTAGCCTAGCATACGTTTTGTACACCCCCGTATGACCGGATGTAGGATCATTATGCGCCTTTAACAAAAGCGCTTGACGATCAGCCTTTTTAACAACAGTTTTCCAACGCTGCCAAGCATTAGACAAACCAACAAATTTGGGCGGTAAGTACTTATAAATCAGCCCGTTTTCTACTCGCCATTGCGGGTATCTAAGGGGTTTTAAGCTAATCTTACGCTTCATTTCAGCGTACCACCGATCGTCGGGACATTGTTCTCTATCCACCTCAACACTATCTAACACAGGGACACCACGACTTAATGTATCAGGGACTACGTGTTCTTTGCCCTTCCGATGGACAATTTGTACATCGTACCCCTGCATTTTCAAAGCACCTTTGCACCATCGACCTTGCCAAATTATCAATTTTTAAATTTTGAAAATGCAAAAGTTAAGTACAGGGTACTTCGAAAGTCTGATTAAGTAAATTTGACTAAAATAAACAAACTAATGTTGGTCTTTTTAGGTCGCCTGATGATGTTGTAATCGTTTGTAGCATTCCAAAGTGTTTAAATTGAAAATAAATGCTACAACGTTTCATCGAATTCCATCGCAATGCCCCCTACCTGACTGAGCAACCAGGAAGCCATTCATGAGAGGAACTTGGAGGCCCAAACGAAAAAGGCGGGTCTGCACACGATACTGCAGACCCAACGCATCTGCCCGAACATCCAGGGCGGGAGATGTTGAAGATCCCGACATCTCGGACCGAGCATCCCGGAAGAAATGCCTGACGGCGAAACCCGGGTGCTCGGTAGGGGGGAGTTTTAGTCAGTGAAGTCTGACACTATCCACTTCGATTAAGTGGGTGTCTCGCACGAGATTTCTCCTCCCTGCGTCGAGCTAAAAAAAAAAAAAAGATATGGATACGATGAATTTGATTTAAGATCAGCTTTATATCGGGTTTTATTTGAGACGTAGCAACCTTTGGGTGTCAATCAGCAATCATTTTTAACATTGATAAATTATCGGGAAGCCTTTTTTGAATTTGCTCGGCCAGACAACATAAAAAGTTCTTGCATCTTTCCCTGACTTCCATCAAATCGTTTTGATCAAGTTTTTGTGATATTTCTTGAAAATCAAAACCAAAATATATTAACGCTGTATGCATAAGATGTTCTCGGAAATTAAATTCTACAAGTTCAGAATCCACCAGTTTTTCCAATTGTAATGGCACAACAATTCGTCGCAGCAAGTTTTTATACAATAAAAATAGATCCTCAAATAATTTGGTCGGCTCAACATTGTCACTTTGAAAAAGTAAATTCAATTGAGTGACATTTTTTAATTCATTTTTTAAAAAAATTAAGAAAGCCTTGAAAGGAAGCCTCTGCATGATATCATAGAGCTGTTCTGCCATGAAACATTTGTCTTGAGATCTAGCAATCGAAAAGAGCAGCCTTAATTCCTCCCACTGCTCCAATATTGTATTAATGGCTTGATAGCGAGCGAGCCAGCGGGTTCCGCTAAGTCCTTGTATTTTTTTTTGGATCCTTGTTTTCATTCATTGTTTCATACAATGTTTTGCAGAAGTCTACACGTTTAGGACTGTATGAAAACCAATTATGGGCTTCTCTCACTAAAAATTCTAACTGACGTGGTAATAATTCAGCCGCTTTTTCCGCGCATAAATGCAAAGAGTGGCTAACACATTTGACAATAATTAAATCCGGCAGTTCTCTTTTTAATATAGCAGTTACCGAATTATGTTTACCGACCATAACGTTTGCTCCATCAACGCCGATTCCGATCATATTTTCAATTGCTTCATGAACACTTTTTGCGTCACATTCTATTATTTTTAATATTCTATAGAAAGTTGTGACAAGTTGTTATGTTTCGTGAGAAAAATATCGCACCATAATACATAAGAATTTTTGGTGAGGATTACCTAATGTTGGTCATTCCGAATGAGTTGAAACTTTGCAATCGCAAAGAGGAAGGTTAATATAGTATAATGACATAATTTTCACAAGCGAAGTTATAATCAAAATTTTGAGAAAAATCAATTTGAAAAGTACGGAAAAGTAGCATAAACGAAATAGTTTACTGCCCCATACCGCGACTATACTTTTTAATGCTATTTCGAGGGTCTCTCACATCCCGGTTGCATAGATCCCGGTGTTCTTGATGGATGGCGCCTCTCGTATGTTTAGCCTAGTAACCAGAGTCAAATCCGCTCCGTAGGGGTGCAGAGCGGAGCGGAGCGGAGCGGCGCCCCGGAGGAGTAGGATTTGACGATGGCTGACCCTCCCTTTCGAATGCACACCCTTAAAAATGGAAGGCAAAAAAAATTTAATTTTTTCACTTTTTCGGCAATAACCGCCTTATTTTCCATTTTTTCGCGAATATTTATACTAATATCTACTAAGCGCACCCCCCCCTACCCGAATTTGAAAGAAAAATTAAAATCGGAGCAAAAAAATTGCACTCGATTTGAAGGGACCGGTAACCCGATAGTGGTCGTGGCCGGGGTCACGATCTTACTTTTCCCTACTTTTCAAATCGATTTTTCTCGAAATTTTGATTATATCTTCGCTTGTGAAAATGATGTCATTATACTATATTAACCTTCCTCTTTGCAGCGCCGTTGTTTTTTTTTAATTTGGAGTGACCAACAATAGGTAATTCTGCCCGAATTTTTGTGTTGAGAGATCAGTGCTCTCGTCGATAATAATCGAATACGGAAAATCTCCTATCTCTTCAATTAAAGCTTCAAGCATTGATGGACCAAGCACATTTTTATCAACATTGAACACTTAGTACGATGCACTTTGAAGTTATAATAATTTGAAAAACCCCTAAAATACCCCTAGACATATTACACCCCTAAAACAAACCCATTCCACTTAAAAACCCTAAATCTGGGGGGAAAACCCCCAAGTTGGCGACGCTGAATCAATCTAAGGCGGTTATTCTGTAACTCTTCCTTTATTAAAGGATCCTTTAAAATTAGGTAAAGTTTGGTTTCCACTTAAAATATCGTTTGTAATTCAATTGTTTACATCGTAAACCGTACTTGACCTAATTTTAAAGGATCCTTTAATCTTAGGCCTTAGACCTAAAAACAGCAAACATATAAGACTGATCCAAAAAGTCATATCTCTTTGTTTACATAGCTATTAAATAAACAAGGAAGGGCAGAAAAATTGGTTGTCAAAAAAGTATTTTTTGAAGTTCTCAAGTGATGTGTGATTTTTTCTGAAATTAAATTTCGTTCTAAATGGTCGAAAAGAATTATCGACACAACATCAAAAATACGACAAAATCGATGATTTTCGGAACCAGAGTTTGACGGCGCGTGTAAGCTAAACGACTGACTTATGATAAATGTTTTTCGAATCAATATTAAGCTTCATTCGCATAGGCTTAGTGCAGGATTAGTGGTAAGGTAAGAAAGTTTAGCCAACTGTTTATTATGAGAACGTTCACATTGACTTAAGCGGTAAGATTGGTATGGTAGTGGTACTGCAGAAGCTACAAGCTTTTTAACTTCTGCAGTACACTGTTACAAGCAACCAATCAGATGATGCGCATTTTGACGCATGTCATTAAATGACATTTAATGACGAGATATTTTTGAATTCTAACCTTAAAGTTGAAAATTAAGTATTAATTCTAAAGTATTAATCGTGATATTACGCTTATATACGCATTATTTTAAGGTTAATTTGATGTCACTACCAACATAATTACACTACCATACGAAATCACCGTTGTTCTTACCACGTTATGTGAATGATCCGAACTTAAAACGATTCTTACCACTGCAGTACCAATATTACACTTCTGCACTAAGTCTATGTGAATGATACTTTATAGATAATTTAACGTTCTACAAAAAAAGATCCACAGTTTTTTACCCTGTTTTGCTTACTTTTAGAGATATTTGAAAAACCAAACAGCATTGCGTTCTTTGTTTACAAGAAAGTTAATACATTTTTGGCCCGAATTTCGTTCAGCAATCAATAAATCAACTTTTTAAAAAAACATTAATTTATTTCCAAAAGCACGGAGCTATTACACAAGTTACAAGAATGAATTTATGCAATGAACTGGTTGAACTTATTCTATATTAAAATTATAAAGTTACTTCTGATAACATGTGAGAGCTTATTCTTAATTGATAACAATGAGATAAGAAGATTGTGCTTGCACAGAAGTTCATTACTCGGACTTTATCTACCACGTAACTTCTCCCGTTTTAAGAGATGAATTATCCTCTAAAAGGTTAATGAATCCTTCGGATGGCAAATTACAATTTTCTTTATATCTTCGAATAATATTTATAATAAGTAATAAGCAAATTAATACCAAGATTAATTGGTTACAATAATTGATTAGCATAATATTGGTTACAATAAATGATTATAAAATGAAAAGAAATATTTAATTAATAATAATAATAAGTTGAAATAATTGTTGATATAAATGATTAGCATAATATTGGTTACAAGTTACAATAAATGATTATAAAATGAAAAGAAATATTTAATTAATAATAATAAGTTGCAGTAATTGTTAATATAATTAACTGATAACATTTGAATTACAACAAAAAAAAATAGTTACACAACTATGTCTTCTTCTTTTTGGGTATTAGAAGTTGGTGGTTGAATATTTGGTGGATGTTTATACCTTATGAAAAATAACAACACTAAAATGAAAAATATGAAAATAATTAATACATAAATTATTATAGTCCAAATGTTTGGTTTCTGAAAGATGTCATGGTGTTCTGACAGTTGCTCTAGATTTTTGGATTGAGTCTCTAAAACATTTTGAATGTTGTTGAACTCACTTAAGTCAATTAAATTTAAGTTTAACTTTTTGTTAACACTTATTAAGCTTTTCACTTCATTTTTATTCAAATCACTATTTGAAACACTATTTAGATCACTGAGATTTATTACCATTTTGGGTAGATCGATGACTTCAAAGTTGGTGTTCGGATTTTGGTGTGTTTTCTTCGCAGATAAATTGTTTGGGTCGAGTTTCTTGACAATTTTTGTTGGAGAACATGTAGTTTTGCTAATTTAGGATTAAATACTTTGATTGGGGAAAGATTAATTTGAATGAGTTATTTGTAGGAGTAGGAAGTGGATATAATCAGTAATAATTATAGCTTTCTGTTTCAACTAACGGTATTTCTAAAATGAAAACTATTTGGTTTTCTTTACTATAGCTTTTAACTTTAATTACTTGTTCGAAAATTATGAGGTTTTTATAGTTTGGTTCAAAGGGGAGTTTGGTTTGGTGTAATTGATCACTGATTGATTTCAATTCTTCTAATAGTTCTTTTGGTCTCATTATTGAATTGTGAAATATTTTTAATTTAGAAAATGTTATATGAATTAAAAAATAATAATGCGTCTTTGTTCTAGTAAGCTCCTCAGATTTTACAATTGCTTCGATTTGTAGCATTCTTGATTCTAATATCATTTGATTATGAGTCAGATTTTGAGTGATTTTTTTTTTTTGAAATTTTTTATTGATTTATCTAATAACGTGATTTGTTCTTTTATTAAAGTTTTGATTTTAAATTTATCGTTCGAGAGAGCAGAGATTGCTTTATCAAATTTTGTTTTGAGTTGAAGAATTCGTTGATCACATGTGTAATGTCAAAATTTGGATTAATGTCCATTTATCAATTGAATTTTGTGCAGAGCCGATTTTGAAAGGTAGTAATCTCGGGTTATCATTTAAATTGTGAAATTCAGCAATAGGCGTTGTTATTTGTAAGTTTGCAAGTATTAATTTGAAACAATGGAATTTTTTTTTTTTTTTAATTCTTTGATATGTATAATTTTTCAGGAATTCAAAAATAAGGTTTGGTTTATTATTAATAATTTCGTCTAAAATTAAGATTTTATACTTTCGTTAATATTTTCGCTTACGTTAGAATGTACGGTAGACTTTGAATTAGTGTCATTATTTTTATTATGATTATTTATATTGATTATTGATTCGTTTTATAAAACGTTAATTGAAATTCTAGATAAATAATCTGGGTTTGAAAATTATTATAGAATATATATATTGACGTGTTCTTTTATGTCCAGCGATCAACCATTTATTTTTTTGAATTTTGTGAATTCAAAATTTTTCTTTAACTTTATTTTTCTTTTCCAAAAACACTTTTTTCACCCACTTTAAATGAAACGCACTCTTTCAAATATCAACTAAAATTTCGCTTTTATTTTATTAATAACAAATTAACTTTACAAAAATTTCAACGGACTCGCTCAATTACGTCCTATCCAGTCGACTGCTCGACGTGTACTGCCCCCTCCTTCTTCCAACTCACGCAAAAGTTCCTCGTTCGCGCACACGGATATTTCTTCAAATCCAAATTCCCTCTTCTTTTTTTTAAATTTTGGTTTACAATATTTGTTTTACAAATTTTTGTTACATTTTGTCTTTTAACACGTTAATTTTTAATTTAAAATTTTTGAAATTTTCGAATTTTGGCTAGGCATTGAAATACAGTTCAACGCCCTCTAGATTTTTAAGAAACATTGCTAATTTTTGTAATTTTGTTGGAAATCTTTCTAATTGGATTTCAATGACTTACATGTTAAGAATTGGAGAATTTTGGCATTTTATATCAAATTTACATTTTTAAACTTAACTAAATTATTTTTTTTAACAAAAGTATTATTTAGACATGGTCATTATCAATTATTTACAAATTTTTAACTGAACTAAAATGTTTTTATTTATGAATGATAAATAGCAAATAATAATATCGAAAATAAATTTTATTTTTACAATTTCTATGCACACTGCATTTTAATCTGAAATCTTTCTAATTTGTGACCATTTCAAGCGTATTGTCTTTTCTTTGACCTTTATTTAAATTTTGGATTAATATTTTTGCTGGATAAAATTTTTGTTGGAATATTTTTCTTTCTCATCGGGCTTCTATGTTTTCCTTCTTCCGTTTATGAACGTCTTTTCCGTAAATATTTCATCGTATCTTTAATTTTTTTTTAATTCTTTGACAATAATTTCAATTTTTCTTCATTTATAACTTTTAATTACCCCCCCCCCATTTTTCTTCATTAATTTATTATTAATGGCATTCTTCATCAATTCTCCATTGATCTCATCTATTCAAACTTCATTATTTATCATTATTAATTCCCCATTTATTTTAAATTCATTCATTATTAATTCTTTAAATATCAAATATCTTCACTGTCGTAATTAGTCGTCAATTATTTTACAATTTTATAATCCTTTTCTGTCCATTCATTCGCTTTCAAATTTTTCACTTTTACCCAATCAGATTGTAGCTTCTTCCAACTTTTCTTTATCCAATTTTTTACGATTTTGAAACACCAATTAAGCCATGTTTTAATTTTTTATGTTACAGGAACACCTATTAATCTATGTTTTATTTTAAACGCCCTCTATTCGTCAATTTTTCAAAATTTTCTTTATTCGCACACGCCTATTATTGTTTTTTCAATCCACCAATTTTTTTATTGGTTTTGCACACCGCCATTTTTGATTTTGCAGTCAATTAAATTTCTTTAAATTTTCAAATTTTTCACACGCCCATTATTTTTTTTAGTCAACCAAACTTTTTTTATTATTTATTTTCAGATTAAAATTTTTAAGTGTCCATAATTTTTCTTGTCAATGTGCAATTGCTAAATCATATTTACAATTCGTCGTTATTTATTTTTTTCTTATCAATCAATCCTTTTGTTCTAAACATGTTTAAAACGTACATGCTTGAATACATTCATGCTGATAATCCAATTCTTTTTTATTTGAATTTCACTATCAAAGTTTAATTTCCAATCAGTAGCTTGCATTTTTATTTGTTTGGGCGTTTTTATTTTTTTATTCTTGTCCAGCCCTCTACTTTTTATTTTTTTATATCTTGGTTTTTTAAATATCACTTTTTTAAATAGTCTATTTTCTTTCTTAAAATTTTTTAACTTTATGATTTTAATTCGTAGTTTTATCCACAGTAATTGTTTTTGATTTTTCTTTTTAAACCGTACACTTTTGATTAGTATTTTTACCCTTAGTCGTTTTTTTAATTTAAAGTTTTTCAATATTATTTTCTTAACTAGAAGTTTTTGTAATATTAAATTATTTTGTCCATTGAAATGTGATTGTGTAGTTTTAATTTGCACTTTGTTATCTTTTAATGTTTTGTTAGCGTTAATTGTTTTTATTTTAAATTTGTTTACACCCTTATTCAAATTTTTATGTTTCTTTTTGTTTCTGTTATTATTGTAGAATTTTCGTAATCTGGAAACTCTTAAAATTTTTCTGTTCTTCTTTGTTCTTATGCCTCTAGTTTTATGTTTTCGTTTTGCATATAATTTTCTAATCTTCAAATATATCCGCTTGAAACTTTTTCTTGCATGCTCCACATTGAATTTATAATTTTCTTTTACTTCCATTGGCTTCTCTTTTTCAATTTTTTCGTTAATTATTTCCATTGATACATCAACGTTACATGTTTCTTCTATGTCTTCTTCAATTTCATCCGAAACATCAACGTTACATGTTTCCTTAAATTTTTCCACGATTTCGCATTCTGCTTCTGGTAGCGTCTGGTTAATTACTTTCTGTTCAACTTTTACAATTTCTTTTGTCTGTTTTCTTATTGCATTTATTATTTCTTTGGTATCCTCTTCTTGTTTTTCTTTTAAGCTTTCAAGCATGTGGAACATCTTTTCTATCATGCGGTCCTCGTAATTCATTTTGTATTGTTATATTAATTTTGTTTACAAAATAATTTTATTCCCATATTAATCTACATGTGGTTATTTTTTATCGATTTTTGAAATGTTTTATCTTGCAGTGTGTGTATGTACGCACGTGCATACCAATTTTCAAAAACGTCGAACAGTTGTGCTCAAATATTTTGTTCGCCAAATGTAACATGTGTCTATTATCATACCAGACCTTAATTTTATTTCACCAAATGTTATTTTTAATTTCCATGCACGTTTATTCACTTTATTATTGTAATTAATCTCTTACCTCAGGGTAATTTTTCGTGGTCGTGTGTTCTCGAATCTCCACTTTGCTTTTCCAATTTTTATTGTTGTTTTTCTCAGTCGGTAGAGCATGGGTTACTTAATCTCAAGGTAGTTTTTCGTGGTCGTTGGTTCGAGCCCCACGTTGGGCGCCAAATTTTATTGTTGACGTGTTCTTTTATGTCCAGCGATCAACCATTTATTTTTTTGAATTTTGTGAATTCAAAATTTTTCTTTAACTTTATTTTTCTTTTCCAAAAACACTTTTTTCACCCACTTTAAATGAAACGCACTCTTTCAAATATCAACTAAAATTTCGCTTTTATTTTATTAATAACAAATTAACTTTACAAAAATTTCAACGGACTCGCTCAATTACGTCCTATCCAGTCGACTGCTCGACGTGTACTGCCCCCTCCTTCTTCCAACTCACGCAAAAGTTCCTCGTTCGCGCACACGGATATTTCTTCAAATCCAAATTCCCTCTTCTTTTTTTTAAATTTTGGTTTACAATATTTGTTTTACAAATTTTTGTTACATTTTGTCTTTTAACACGTTAATTTTTAATTTAAAATTTTTGAAATTTTCGAATTTTGGCTAGGCATTGAAATACAGTTCAACATATATTTTTATTTTGATTAGAAATTTATTTATTTTTGGAATTTATTAAACAGTTTTATGGATGGTTTATTTTCTAAAATTAATAAGACTTTCTCATCAACATTTATTTATTGTTAAAAGTTTATAAGGTATCTGAAAGATTTGTTGATTTATATTTAACTTTTTTAGACATTGTGAAATTTGAAAAATGTGAAATTTGAAAATCGTAAACAATAATTAATTGTTTTCCTTTTTGTGGTAATAAAAGTGAATATTGATCAATATAATGATTGCTTATTTTCTTCCTTTTCCGATTGTTGATTTTGAAAATTTGCTGTAATTTGTTTATCAAAAGATGGCAGTTTCTAATATATTTTCTTTTATAATTATTTGTCGAAATTTTATTTATGTGTTTAAGATTTCTAGCTGGGTTTTGTCCTCTGAAATGCACTGATTCCAAATAATGTGAATGAATTAATTCGGGTGACTTCAAATTTTGTTCTTCTAATTGAATTGATAACTTTTGTTTTTCTAATGGAATTGGTAAATTTTGTTCTTCTAATTGAATTGGTAAATTATTTTCAGAAATTGTATTCTGATTTTCTGACATTGTTTTTTGCAGTAATGTTAATTTTTTATGATTTTGATCCATCAAAATTTCGATATGCTTTTTTGAATTATTTAATTTCAACAATACTTTGTTTGTTTGAATTTCATTAAAATTTAATTTTGGTTGTTCAAGATTATTAATTTTATTGGAATTTTCAATTGCCGATTTTGTTGTTTCCAAATTTTGTTTAATTAACTGATTTTCTTGATTTATTTTTGAAATTTGGTCTCGTAACGTTTGCAATTCAATAACGCTGTCAATTATCAGGGGTTCACAAATTTTGATTGGTTCTTGATTCTTGAATTGATTTTGACTTAAATTTTGTTTTAATAAATTTTCTTGTTCTAGAATGTCAAATTTGTTGACAAAATTTACGTCTACGAAATTTATTTTTTCAGGTAATTTAATTACTTGTTCAGGAGTAATTATTGAATGATTTAATTTTGAAAAGTTAGAATTTTGTGTTGAAGATTTTTGGTCACTTTAAAAAATCATTGGTGTTTCAGAATATGGTGTTGTAAGCATTCCTTTTCCAAAATTTAGTTGGGCTTTTAATTTTTTGAGTAAATCGTTTCCGATCAATCCTTGATATTTTTCGCTAACTTTGAAGAGGTGAAATTTGTGTTTTAGATTAATGTTAAAATTTTGAAAAATAAGTATTTCGGCTATTTCGTTATGATATGATTTATCATGTGCCGTTTGAATGTTAAGATTTTTCTTAGAAATAAAATTGTTGTAAAATTTATAAGCTAATTCGGGGTTTAGTGAACTTTGTGAACTTCCTGTAGCTATTAGAATTTTTGCATTAATTTCGGGTACGTAAATATAGGGTAAGTTATTTGAATTAAAAGTACCTACTTGTATTATGTTGGTGTGTTTTGATGTAGGACTACCTGAAAATTTACAGTTTCATCGTTGGTTTGTTCGATTGGTTCGTCATAAGGACATTGGTATTCTATTTTAAATTCCTCGTTTTCTGAATTTTGATATTCATTTTGAGGTTCACAATATTGATTTTGATCGATTTGTGGGTCATAATAATTTTCATCGTTTTCGGTATTACTTTCAAATAATTCTTGGTGATTTAATGTAGGTTTTGGTGCGAAATTAGTGTTTCCGGAACTGGTGTCCATTGGTTCTGGCCTATTATAAGCGAATCGTGAAGTAGTTGAATTTCTTGACTGGTTAAAATTGGGAAATTGATTTGTTGCGAAATTACTTCTTTGCGGGAAGTTCGTTCGTGTTTGTGACGACTGAAAGTTTGGTTGGTACGTGGGACGTTGAGGTGTGAAATTTTTAAAGTTTGGTCGTTGAAAATTCTGAAAACTTGATGTTTGAGGTGATTGATACTGGAATGTTGGTTTTTGTACATTTGCGTATTGGGACGCTGCACGTTGTGGAGTATAATTTGGGGTTTTGTGTACGTTTTCCGAATTTTGAGTCGACTGATTATTAAATTTTAAATTTTGGTAATTTTGATTTAATCTTGGTTGTGGATTATATGGGCTATTTAAATTGGTGTTTTGACCTTTACTGTAATAAATGAAATTTTCTTCTTCGTTAATAAAAGAAAGGGCCTTCTCTAAAGAATCAGGTGCTCGTAAACGAATCATTAATTGCATGTTATATTGCAATCCGTTAATAAAGGTTTTTAAAGCAAAGTCGTCGTAATGTTTAATTTTTATTAGTTTTTCCGCCGGTGAGTCGTTAGTTGTATTTAATTTTGAAAATAATAAACTTCGCGAGTCTTGGATTCGCATACCGAATTGGGTAGGAGTTTCATTTCGCGACGGTTTCATTAAAATTAAATCTTGTATTAGGCAATCAATACTCCTCTGATCCGAAAAAGTTAAAACTAACGATTCTTTGATCGCTTTCCACGAATTCAATTCTGTTCGTGAGCCAATTAGATCTGCTGCTCTACCTCGAAGTTTTGATAATATTGTATCAAAAATACAGATATTAATAGGTGCTGAAGGCAAAGTTTTATTTTCAAAAGCTGTACAGAAATTTTCGCAAGCATTTACAAATCTGTGAAGCTGGTTGGGGTTTCCATCAAAAGGTGAAATATTGTCGGATTGATATCTTAATAAATTTATATTTAAGCCTTCGGTTGCCATATTTTCTATTTGATTTGGTTCTGTTCGATCTAAAATTTCTAGGTTTGCTATTTGCGTAACAATATCTTCAAGTTCGGGTGATATCATTAAATAAAATATGAATGATTTAAATGTTTTAAAGTTTAAGCTATCAATATTATTATTACTAAATTTAAATTTTGATTTCGATAATTTTAAAAATGTCAGCTATAATTATTACTTAGGTATTAGGTTTTAAAGGTTTTTGAGCACTTACATGTAGTATGTATCAACTCGTTCCATTCTTGTGGTTCTTCTCTTAATCTACTGCCTATAGGTGCCCCAGCGATGCTTGTCCAGTGGAACCCAGGTCTTCCTAATTCTAGTTTGTATCCTCGATGGATTTTTTCTTAATCTACTGCCTATAGGTGCCCCAGCGATGCTTGTCCAGTGGAACCCAGGTCTTCCTAATTCTATATTAATCTTGTGCAGAAGCGGAGTATTGGATAAGTTGGATAGAGGATTTTTTAGTACTTTCTCCGCGAATAATTTTTCGCGGAGAAAGTACTAAAAAATCCTCTATCCAACTTCCTAATTCTAGTTTGTATCCTCGATGGATTGGTTGTTGATCGATGATTGCGAGCTGTAGCGATTCTTGTCTACCCACTTCACAAACTTCAATCACGTGTTTTTGTTGCCGTTCGATGTTTTTTAGGTTTTCGTCAAATAAACTGTTAAAACAGACCGAATTTTTCTCGATGAACTATTCGTTTTGACAATCCTACCGACTGCGCCAATTTCGTTCAGCAATCAATAAATCAACTTTTTAAAAAAACATTAATTTATTTCCAAAAGCACGGAGCTATTACACAAGTTACAAGAATGAATTTATGCAATGAACTGGTTGAACTTATTCTATATTAAAATTATAAAGTTACTTCTGATAACATGTGAGAGCTTATTCTTAATTGATAACAATGAGATAAGAAGATTGTGTTTGCACAGAAGTTCATTACTCGGACTTTATCTACCACGTAACTCCCGTGTTAATTTTTTGAAGAAAATAAATCCCACTAATAGAAGTTTATGAAATTTCTACGAAGTTTTTAAAATTCTTTTTAACCCATTTTCTCCTAGCGTCGTCATATGATGACACATTTAATACATGAAAAATTAACGTTGCAACCCATTGAAATATTAGAATAACATATCAATTTACGCATGACCATTTCTGTTTTTAATCATACTTGTCAGAAAAAATTATTTCATCTCTGAAAGTAATCCAGGTTGAACGTGATTATTTTTTAAAAAAAAATGAGAGCGGTCGTCGGACCGTCCACAGAAGCTATGCTTCTTACGCACAGAGCAAACCATAATAGATCCTTGAACGACATAGTTTTTCGGCCTTCTGCCTCACAGGGCGAACCATAATAGATCCGTGAAGGCCATAGTTGTTTGACCTTCGGCCTCACAGGGGGAAGACCATAATAGATCCGTGCAGGCCATAGTTGTTCGGCCTTCGGCTTCACAGGGCGGACCATAATAAATCCGTGAAGGCCATAGTTGTTCGGCCTTCGGCCTCACAGGGCGGACCATAATAGATTATATTTATATGCCTTCAGCTGTCTTGACTGCTAGTCCGTGATTGCCAGTGGTTGTTCGGCCTTCGGTCTCACAGGGGGAGGACCATACTAGATCCGTAAAGGCCACAGTTGTTCGGCCTTCGGCCTTTTTGTGAAATATTTTTAAAATTTTTTCGACGTTTTTTACCGACCCACGAAAAGGTTTTTTTTTTAAATTTTTTTAGTTTTGTCAAAAAACTATTTTCCCTAAAAACCGGTTGGAGGTTGAGGCGGCGGGGGCGGCGTGGGGTCGGGGTGGTTGCCACCTCCGCCCCCTATCCATAGCCACCATTCCCAGGGTCCTAGCCCTCTCGGTACCGGAGTTATGCTTGCTCCCACTTGCTTTTGAGAACACGGGTCGGGTCGGGTCGGCCTCCAACTTGCTTATAAAACTACGGGTCGGCCTCCCACTTGCCTTTCAGGAACACGGGTCGGCCTTCGGCCTCCCACTGGCATTTAAGAATACGGGCCGGCCTTCGGCCTCCAACGTGCTTATAAGAATACGGGTCGGCCTTCGGCCTCCAACGTGCTTATAAGAATACGGGTCGGCCTTCGGCCTCCCACTGGCATTTAAGAATACGGGTCGGCCCTCGGCCTCCAACTTGCTTATAAGAATACGGGAAAATTTTTTCGACGTTTTTTGCCGACCCACGAAAAGGGAGAATGGGGGGGGGGGGGATTTTTAAATTTTGTTAGTTTTATCAAAAAACTAAAACTAGCTTCAAAATTTTTGAAAAATAAAAATTTTGAAAATTTTTTTGACGTTTTTTGCCGACCCACGAAAAGGGGAGGGGGTTTTAATTAAAAAAAAAAAGTTTTAATTTTTTTAGTTTTGTCAAAAACTATTTTCCCTAAAAACCGGTTGGAGGCGGCGTGGGGTCGGGGGCGGTTGCCTCCCACTGGCTTTAGAGAACACGGGTCGGGTCGGCCTCCCACTGGCATTTATGAATATGGGTCGGCCTTCGGCCTCCAACGTGCTTATAAGAATACTGCTCGGTCTTCGGCCTCCCACTTGTTTTAGAGAACACGGGTCGGGTCGGCCTTCGGCCTCCCACTGGCATTTAAGAATACGGGTCGGCCTTCGGCCTCCAATTTGCTTATAAGAATACGGGAAAATTTTTTCGACGTTTTTTTCCGACCCACGAAAAGGGAGAAAGGGGGGGGGGGAATTTTTTAATTTTGTTAGTTTTGTCAAAAAACTAAAACAAGCTCCAAATTTTTGAAAAATAAAAATTTTGAAAATTTTTTTGACGTTTTTTGCCGACCCACGAAAAGTGGAGGGGGGGTTTTATTTAAAAAAAAAAATGTTTTAATTTTTTTAGTTTTGTCAAAAAACTATTTCCCCTAAAAACCGGTCGGAGGCGGCGGGGGCGGCGTGGGGTCGGGGGCGGTTGCCACCTCCGCCCCCTATCTATAGCCACCATTCCCAGGGTCCTGGCCCTCTCGGTTCCGGAGTTATGGTGTTTGAAGGGAAGTTCGAAATTTGAAAGTCGCGGTCGAAATTTGTGTGACGAATTTGCGTTACATATTTCCGTTACATATTTGTGTGACGATTTTGTGTGACGATTTTGTGTGACGAACGATTTTTTTCAGTTAACTGCCCGTGCGATACCCGTGCAAAATACACGTGCAATACCCGTGCGATAAGAAGCATAGCTTCAATTGAGTGATTTTTCAAAAGTGCAAAATTATGATGTCAATGACAAAATAAGTACAATTGCGGTGAAAATATTTTGCATGTTTCTTTATATTTTGAATATATAATATGCAAATGTCTTTTGCAAAAAATTTAAATATTTACAATGCAATTTTCAAAAAAGTTATTTCATTATATTTTTTACTATCGCCATATGACGACGCTAGGAGAATATAGGTACATACACTTTTTTTGTTTTTCGGAAAATGAAATGTGACCAAACTATTGGATTTAATAGAAGAAGAAAATGATAATGTACCAAATATTTTTATTGAACCCCCGAAGTAAGCGAATTAACTGACGAGGATTCAGATGAAGAAGTTGGAATGAATATAGACAACTTATAATTCCGGAGAATATGGGTTTAAATATGAAAGGCATCAGTCTAAAAATTGGTAAGTAGGCTTTGAAAAATGTTGGTAGTATTTAAAATTTTGTGGCATTCCGTGGAAGTCCTTACATTTGGCATTCTGGTGTATGTGAATTTCACTTGTGATTAACCCCTTTTTAAAGACTATAAAATTCTCTACAATACTAGTATATATTATATTTTTTAAATATTAATAGATTGCAGATTTTACCCCCCCCCCCTAATACGCTTTTTCGCCTATAACTTGTTTATTTTCATTTTTATGAAAACTTTAACAGTGTTACTTATAAAAATGTCTTATATCGGGGTTCAATCGCGATATAGTTATACCTAGCATAACGAAGATATAAGTTAAAATTATTTACGTTACCTATAAACGAGATATAACGTTGTTATAGTTATATCAATTATAGGCGTGGTTTAAGACTGAATCGGTTTGAATTGTATAGTAACGTCACAGTTTGTGACGTTTGATCATTTAAATTTTGTCGGCTTCGTTTACCAACTTGCAATAAAAGTCAAATTTATATGATATAGGTTAGAATTTTTATTAATATAATTTCGGCTAACATCCAGAAAATGAGATGTGTCGCGATCTAGCTTAAACTTGGCGGATAGATGCTTCTAAACATGCTTGTTGCGAAAACGTAAAAATTGTTTTACGGAAATGCATAATTTCGTCATAATTAATTATTTTATAGTGGTGTTGCTTCGAGCGCGGTTGTGACAGCTCGCGATTATTTCTTTGCGTTATACCACAGCTATACTACCCCTGAGGTAGGTATAAGGTGGCGTAGTTTTACCAGTTATAGTTATAACAGGGCTATACTACGGTTGGCTTATACACCGTTTATAGGTAGTGAAGCTTGGTATACCCGTGTTATAACAGTGATATAAAGTTATACTACGTTTATAAGTAAGGCTGTAAGAGTATAAAGTTCTCTACAAAATATATTTTTTCCAAATTTTTCTGTGGCATACTATTCCTGAAATAATCTTCACTGCCATATTGGAAAATGGTAACTAATGGAAACCAAAATCGCATTTTAACATTTATTTCAAAAATCATCTGTTATCAAAAAATATTTAAAACAAGACTTCTTTTGTTCTTAGCACATTTTTTAATATTTAAAAATGTTGAAAAAATATATCTTATACAGAATTTTATGGTCTTCAATTCTTGTCTTGACTATAATTTTTCGAAAAAAGTAAAAATAAATTAACTATAAGCGAAAACCCGTATCAGGGGTGATCCCCCAATTGGGGGAGACTCTTGTATGGAATTTTAGGGAACCTTTGAGGAGTTTATTAAGACACTCCAATATACACATCTCTGCACAGTAAAAAATGTTTCGTCGGTTCAAATAAATTTATTTGGAGCAAACGAAAAATTTCATTATATGTATATTGCCGTGATAAGCTACTGGAAACAAAATTTTAATTTTTATAGCGGGGAAAAAGACGGCACTTTAAACTGCTCCGGCTAGCTGAATTTTTACTCTTATCAAGGGCGTAAATTGGATTCGATTATTGTTAAAAGAACACTTCATTATGTTACTGATCATTTGTAACTCAATCAAAATAAAATAATAAATCTTAGCTTGTACTTGAGTTCTCTTCGTATCTTTGGTGCTGTATCTATTTGAATCGACTATACTCAAATGAAATTCTTCCATACAAATTATGTTCATTTATTACAAGTAAATTATATGAAACATATTATAAATCCTAACTAAACAAATTAAGTGTACAAATGATTAATCTTAAAAACCAACATCCCCCCCCCCCCCCGTTTAATCGCACTAATTAAATATTCATCGTCGTATGATGTTTTTATAAAATAATAACTGCGTACGCACAATTCTTACCGATTGTTCTATCTTCGAAGAATCTGTTTTTGTCGCACCGCACTCGAGTAGCCTGGGTAGAAGTCAATCAGCTCCAAATTTCTTCCTTTAAAATTACCATTATAAAATAATTGCCAACCATTAATCGCTCCCAACGAAATATTCTTCATTTAAAATTACTAATGCCCGATTGCACCATGTTTGACTAAATGTGTCGCTTAGCAAAGGGACCCTTAACTATAAGGTGCACCTTAATTTAGGTTGCATTGCACCACTCGTGTTTAACGTCCCCTTAGTTAAACCTCGGCAACACTGCATTTGTCTAGTAACTTTGGTTATGTTTTAGGGATTTTTCATTAAATTTATGTTTAGATTGGTTAAAATTTTAAAGATGTTTTTTCATTTGAAATTTAAACGAGATCCGTATGCCATAATAGGAAATCTTCATTTCCATACCCCAAAAAGTCTTTCAGCAGCATTTCTGGCGCGAATGTGGAATTCATTATATCGTTGTTGTGGTGGTGTTTCTGGATTCAGAAGAGGAGTTAGCAAATATGGTCTAATATTGTATCCACTATCCCCTACAAGTAATGAATTATGAAATGCGTTACTTTCAAATTGTCCCCTTAAAATGGAATTGTTAAAAATGGTAACATCGTGTGCTGACCCAGGCCATCGTGCAACAACATTTACAAATTTTAAATTTGCGCTTGCTACGCCCTGAACATTAATGGAGAAGTTACATTTTCTATTACGTAATACTTCAGCATCTTTTCCTCCAGGTGACAGAATCTTTACGTTACCTTACGAATCATTAATTGCACCGACTACCCGAGGAAATTCTGCAATATCATAAAAATTTCTCTGCGCTTCCATAACTTCCTCATTTGTAGTTGGAAATTTAACGTAACGTTCATATAAACCTGCAATCGCTTCTGAAACGCTTTTGACAATAAACCACCAATATCGGCTATTGACAGCAAGTGGATTCCCGTTGCATAAATTCTTAGGGCAATTAAAAGTTGGTTTACAGGAGATACAGAATTATTTCTGTCATACGGATATTCAAGCAATCTTTTAAAAAATGATAAATCATCCATACCATAAATATAGTGAGCCCTTTCGTAAATTTGTATTGGAAAACTATGCTTAGTATTTCAAAAATTTCTAAATCATTATTAATCAAGCCATTCTCCATTTCTATCATTATCGCAAATATCTGTCACTTTAAGGTTAAGTTTAAGTTTAGACGGTAGATTTCTGAGGCTTAAATTTAGGTGCTCAGTAAGAGATTAAGGGACCATCATTAATTCAATGGTGCAACGGAATAAGGGGCCTTTAACGATTTAAGGGACCCTTAAATTTTAATTGTAGGTGGTGCAATCGGGCATAATACTCTTGCGAAATTTTGACCATCTCCAAAATTATCTGCCCATAAGTTTTAGCTGACACCATCCAAATTTTTCTTAACAAAATCAGCAATTCAATTCCGTCCACAATTCTCAACGAATACCATGCAAATTCAAACAAATCAAAAATACGTCTTTCTTCCTTGACGGATACTAAGCAAATCTTCAAATCAAAAATACGTCCTTATATCGTACTTTGGTGGACACTATGTGAATTCAATTATAATTCAAAAATAAAACAAAAATAATTAAATCATGTAACTACGTCCGTACTCTTCCAGGGACGACCAGCGAATTAAAAATTAATTAACCATGTCACTACGTCCGTACTGCTCAATGGACGGCAAGTCAATCCTCTCTCTACCCAATCTCTTCATTAATCCCACCAAAAAATCTTCTATGAGCCGGCGTATTCGTACACTTTTCATTCTTTTCCAATTTAATCTGTCCTTGTCCGTATTTCACTTTCTCATCACATACCGTTATCACTCGTCTTTACAAATTTCATCACTTAATTTGTTTCGCTATAATTTTATTAACAATGATCAAATACTTATAATTTGTTTCTCACGTCTTTATGAACCCACATTTGATGACAAGACTTCATTTGAGTTTTCTTTTGGATATTTGAACAAACAGCCCTTCATAATAAATTATTGGTACTTGTAAGACCCAGGTACAGATCGAACAACCCACTCAAGTAATCTCTTAATTTAAATCTTAGCAACTAATGTGTCTTTTCTAAATTAATCGACTGCCCTATTTTGGATCAGCGCAACACCCTCCAAACGATTATAAATTGTGAGGTTTGAATCATGGCAATATGTTACGGTCAATGATGTGAATTGGGCATTGAGGTCAATGGCCGGACAATGACAATAAACTAAAAATTATTCCCTTTGTAATAAGTTGCAAAGCAATGGTCTAATATGTTTTGTTAATTACAAAAAAGTCCTTTACTTGCATTCAACACAATGCTAAGGCAATGTTCAGCGTAAACATGTTTAGAGCAATGCTCACACTTATTTTATGGCTTTGTGTTTTTCTTTCTTGGATAAAAATGACATCGGCCCGGGGAACCTTCAGCTGTTCTTAAAACTTCTTCACATTTGGCAAATGCTGCCTGCTCCTCATTACCCGAGGAAGTCGACCATTAAACTGTAAATACACGATGCAATGATTGTACCGACATTGTAACAACTTTGAGATTGTATGCGAAAATTGCATAGCGTGTGCTCGCTACTGGTGGTCTCACCGATATTGCATGGTTGTATGGACCTCTCATCCAATTTGATATCGCATACAACAGATTGTATGGAAATTGCATCGTGGGTGTTGTGCTGACCAATATTGTACCGATTTTAGTTTAGTGGTTGTTAAAGCAATGCAGTTCACTACGAGTATTATAATCATCAAAATCGTTAGTTTTTAATATTTTTACAAGACGAAGATCAGAATACAAGGATTTTTCTACAAGCCATTGTTTGACCCACTTTGGTTTCTCTTTTTTGGGTTTTGGTTTTTGACTGCTCAATAATACACCAGCACTTACTTATTACCAAAAACATTTTTGTACTCAAAGTTACATCGGCCATCGATACAGACATTTTGCTACACAAATGAAACCGTGTCTTTAATGCGGTACTTGTTTTTAAATGGTAAATCATATACGACCATCACCGTAATATCTTTGGATACGAATAATTAAAAATAACGCACAACTCCTAAAAATTGATAAGGTACTGAGACACTTGATAAATTTGCCAATCAGCGTCTACGTAAATAGAGTATAGTATTTCACTCGGTTACCGGCGACGCCGTGTTGTGGTTCTAGGGTTAAAAAACGGAACATTATTTACAAAAAATATTATTTAGAGGTGTTTGTCTTGCAGGAAAATGGATCCTGGAGGTGATTGTATGGATAATTTCGCCCCAGAATTAGAATTATTCAATACTATCTTAGATTTACATAATGTGCTAACAAATCTATAATTGTATCTTTATGGATGCAGCTTTCTGAAATATGCAGGAGGAGAACCAGTGGCAGCATGCAGGAAGAAGTGGCAGCATCCGTAAGTTATTAATCTCAATTCTTTTTTAAATCAAATGGCCCAGTCAATCTGTATTGATAGCATAATAAAGTCAGGGAAAGCTGATGCAATACAGTTTTTGTGTGGACTAGCAGCGCCGTAGCAAGCTCTTCTGGTGCCTGAGGCAAATTTAAATATATATGCGCCCCCCTCCCAAAAGATTCATAACGGTTTGAAAATTTTAAACTATTATTTATTGGGTTTTGTTAAGGTTTAGCGCCCCCGTTGTGATAGCGACTGAGGCATTTACCATCATTGCTTCAGCGTTGCCAAAGCGTATAGTGTGACAACCATCAATTTCGCTGCCATTTTTAAAAAAAATTTGGCTTGGTTCAAATTTGGACAAAGAAGATTCAAATCTATTTCCACAGTATTCTTGGTTTATATCCACAGTCAACTTTAGTACCCCCCCCCCCAAGCCCTTCTTACTAAGTTCTTTTATTCACAAACTTCAGAGGTAAACATGCACAAAAACTTTTTTTGAATGTTTTATTTGCACGAAAATATTTTTCCATAGGGAAATTAAACAAAATACTTTGGAAATAGCATCCAGATATATGAACAATCGGTAAAACGGAAGTCTTGATAACTCGGAGCACTTTTTGATCTTTGAACCACTAGAAGTTCCACTTTACTTTTATTTGTGAGAATTCTCTTAATATCGTTTCTTTGAAATATTGTATACAAATTTTGATGTGATATTTTATATTTTGTTTGTAATTACTTTGTTACCCACTAAGTTATCTTCACTATTTGAAACTGTACTTTATTACCCATAACCACGCCCATCCAGTAACAATCAATCTTGACTTTCGCTTAGTAACACAAAAAAACTTGACTCCTCGCCTGAAAATTAATTTGAAGTAATTTATGCCTTCTCAAAGCTTGCACATGAAATTTATTAGATTTTTTGTTTTTTCCAACTCGTAATTGGCCTGTCAAGGAATTAATCTAAAATTATTTTTTCTGAAAATAAATTTGCATCAGAACAATAATTATTATAAGTCGATTCAGCATAACAAACCAAATTTTATTAAAACTGCTTACAACAAATTGATCTCTAATTTTAGTTACTTCAATGTAAGTAATTATTCTTCTTAAAATGCCGCATTCGTTCAGCGAACGTTGGCTATCAACTTGACCGAAGTCAAGTTGACTGACTAGGCAAAGATATTTGATGGGGGTGTTTCCCGTTGGCTTCCCCATAGCCACAGATTTATATTGGGCTTGAGAGCACAACAGTATATTCGATTAAGTATACAACCACCGTTTCCCTTACACCTGACGGTCACGGTGTAAGTTTAATGCCACACTGATGGTTTGTAATTTATAAAGTAATTAAATCTAATCTTCTACAGGTGCTGGACCCACTGGAGAAACCACCGACCAACCAACAAATCAGAAAGACAATAAGAAATAGCCATAAGCATGTCATATTATGCTATGCTTTGGTTTGTTTATTGTTTATATTAGTATTTAGTTTTAGGTTTATAATACAAAATAGCAAATAAGGGCTAAAGGACACAATTAACAAAATCATTTAGGAGAGATCAAACGTCATTATTACGATCTCTCGTCCATTAGCTCTAATATTTTGTTATTTTGTATTATAAACACAATGTAAGTTTTGTGATAGTCACATTTATTTTGTTTATTATAATGTAAAAGATTCATGTTTTGCTACCTACACTGTAAAAGAAGCACGTAAAAATACATTCAAATACGTGTAATTTTTACATTCAAAATTATAGTCAAAATACATATTGTGTATTATTTATTGCATTGATAGTATTAATATAATTTCACACTATTATTAATTGAGTAGGTAATACACAATATGTATTTTTACTATAATTTTGAATGTAAAAATTACACGTATTTGAATGTTTTTTTACAGTGAAACTAATATGTATTTCTTGTATGTAATATCAGTCGCTTATATGCAAAATCCAACAAGTCCAGTGAAATAGAAAACTAGATAATGCAGAAAAACTCATAAAATCTTGATGTGACCGAATGAAGTAACCATTTTTTTTGGCATAGCTTGCTACTCAGAGAAAAAAATAGAAATCATTTGAAAAAATGAGGGGCAGTCAGAAGTCTTCAAAAAATAATTATTAGAATGGACATGTCGGGTTTTGCACTTGTACCCCAATTTCTAATACTTTTGGGGTCGTATGAGAAAAATGTTTTCCACTCTGTATAAGCCTTTAGAGTGTACATAAACTGTTTCACCTCTTGCAAGTGGAGCTCCACCTTTCACTTTAATAATTATTAATCTTTTTGAAGGTTGAAATTTGAAATGCCAATAACTGGGTTGCTTCAAAACATTTTGAGTTTCGCTTCTCCAATCTTTAATTAATCACCACATCACTTTCAATTTTGTGAACAGTTGCAAACTTTTTAATTATATTTATTTAGTCATCAGGATGAACAACTACCGCATGTTTTTTATAAATCATTTCAACATACTACACAACTTACAAAACCTTTGAAAATTCAATGGTCACGGGTTATCAAAATGTTGAGCTTTGGAAATGTCAGTTTTTGCATCTAAGATGATATTTTAGTTTCGTATAACTCGGTATTTGTCGGGATTTTCTCTTCCAATTTTTGATGGGTATGTAGGATTTTGCATTTCTAATTTTTTGATGTATTAATTTTTGCATCTGAGTGACTGATATGTAAACTTGTATTTCTTAGGAATACTAAGAAAATAATTTTTGTAATTTGAGAACGTTTTCTATAGTTTGTTGAGGTGATATAGAAAGAAACCATTTGTAGTTGGTGTTACCGAAACATTAATCGCCATTTGTGATATTTATTTATATTTAAGATTGTTAATAAAAGCTTCTAAAGCTTTGCAATAGCCAATTTGTTTTCAAATTGGAATGTTAATGTATTATATAGTTTTTCAAATAATCTCTCATCTATTACCTTTAATACCTTGTTATTTTATCATATAAATGCAAGCTAAATTTTGTGATAGTTATATTTATTTTCTCTTACCAAACTAAAAAGTTACCTTGTATTTCTTGAGAATATGAATGAAGGAAAACAAATTTTTGTAATTAGAGTAAGTTTTTTTGTAGTTGACGAGGTATTTACTTTTGGTTATTATTATTGTTAACGGGTTGTGGTTCTGACCCCCACTGCACTGAAGCTTAAGCCTATTGTGCCCCACGTTCCAAGTTTTTACTCCATCAACTGCGTTTCCTCAACAAAGTCGAGTATGCAGTTGAAGGGTGCTTGTGCAATCTCCTCAGTGTCCGGGAATGGAACACCAAGGTGACGTAGCCTGCTCCTAGCCAAGGACGGGCATTTGCATAGGATATGGTGGGGTGTTTCGTCCTCTTCACCACACATCCTACAAATGGGATTTTCAACCAGCCCCATGATGTTGAGGTGTCTGTTAAGGCAGCAGTGTCCAGTAAATAGTCCTACTATCCTTCTCAGTTGTTTCCTACTCAGCTTGAGTATTTCTTTCCTTCAGGGCTCACTCAACGGGTCCCTTATGAACATCCGCGATTGCCTCAGTCCAGGGACTCCCATCCAGTGAGCAAGGTGTTGTTCTTTTAGTTTTTCCCTGATGCCTTTCTTTGCGGTCATATATGAGATCCCGCAGGAAGGCTCAGGGCCTATTAGATGTTTATTTGCAGCCTCTTTCGCAAGTGAGTCTGCTTCTTCGTTACCCTTGATGCCTTGGTGTCCCGGCACCCACATCAGCGCAAGTCTGTTGAGGTTAGCCAGTCTTACCAGTGCATCCGCGCATTGTTTAACGACCTTGGAGTGTGATTCAACTCCTTCCAAGGCCCTTAGTGCTGCCTGGCTGTCAGTCATGATGCAGATCCTCCTATTTTCATAGTTTCTCCGCATCATTTCTTCTGCACAGACCATTATTGCAATTATTTCTGCCTGGAATACAGTGGCGTGGGATCCCAGATTTATGCTAAGGGCTTCACCTGGTCTTCTGCCGCGCACTCCTGCTCCAGTACTTATCTCTGTTTTAGATCCATCTGTGTACCAGATGGTGTCATATCGTTGACTCAGCCCCTGTGAGTTTCCTGCCTCTCCTCTGTCAGGTATAATAATCCTGAAAGGTTTTTGGAAGTTCCTCACGGTGCTAGTTCTATCCGATGTCATGCTAAGCATGCTGTTACTCTTGATTGAGTTCAGGATCATGGTATGTGATCCACTACTTGGATTCACATTCCCATGGTCATTGGTTGCCATTCTATAAGCTGCTAGTAGGGCCTCAGTCTCCACAACTATGTGCAGAGGCCGTAGTCCCAGAAGAGCCTCCATAGACGCGGTTGGCGTAGATGTCATTGCCCCCGTGATGCCTAGGCACGCAAGTCTTTGTAGCTTGTTGAGCCTGTTTATAGTGTTCCCTTTCCTGGCTTTGTGCCACCAGATCAGGGCCGAGTATCTAATCGTGGGTATCACTACTTTGGTGTAAAGCCAAAGTACCATACTGGGTTTTAGTCCCCACGTTTTACTAATCATGCTCCTACAAGCCCATAGAGCCTTAGTCGCTTTGATTGTAGCGTTCTTTATGTGTTGTGTGAAGGTCAGCCTGTTGTCTAAAGTTACACCCAGGTACTTGACCTCCCTCTTCAGAGGTAGCTCCTCCTCCCACATCCTCAGAGTTCCCACATCTTCTATTTTTGTGCGTCTCGTGAACGCAACAACAGAGGTTTTTCCCGGATTAACCGACAGTCCCTCTCTTGTGCACCATCTTTCGACAGTTCTCAGAGCTTTTTGCATCAGTGATGACACAACTTCCCCAAATTTCCCAATGACAAGGATTGTCCCCCCTGCGGACACCCACATGCGGCGGACACCTCCACAGTTGTCTGACCCAGATTGGCTCTAATTATTTTGTCTCTTAAGGTGGAGCCGATCCATCCCGTAATGGTCGGGTCAACTCCACGATCGTTGACAGCTTTTTCAATCGACTCAAAGGAGGTATTGTCAAACGCTCCCTCTATGTCTAGAAAGATTCCCAGAGCAATTTCTTGATTCTCGAGAGCCCTTTCAATCCTGTGAGTTAATTCATGTATGCTTAACTCACATGATTTCCCCGACTCGTAGGCATACTGGTATCTGTATAGGGGCGAACTAGCCAATACATCGTCCCTAATATGCCTATCAATCAGTTTCTCCAAGGTCTTCAGCAGAAATGACATTAAACTGATTGGTCGGAATGCCTTTGCCTGGGCGTAGGAATCTCGCCCTGGCTTGGGTATAAATACCACTCTGACCTTCCGCCAACTTTTAGGCACATAGTTGAGAGCTAAACTAACTCTGAATATGGCACACAGGGGAGTAGCTAATATCTCCTGCCCCTGTTGTAGTAATGCGGGAAAAATACCATCCTCGCCCGGAGATTTGTATGGTTTGAAGGTTCTTATTGCCCATTCAATCCTCGTTTTATCGATTACCTTTTTTGCTACTTTCCAATGGTCCCTACCAGCCCAACGAGTTGGTATGTTGAGGTGTTCTTGGTTAGTAGCAGAGTGTTCAGGTCTCGGAACACAACCCGGGAAGTGAGTCTGGAGTAATAGTTCCAGAGTTTCCTCCCCCGATGATGTGAACCCTCCCTGTGATTTTACCAAGGTACCCACTTTTCCGTGGTTATCTTTTAAGAGAGCTCTTTGGAGTCTTGCACTTTCTGGAGTGCTCTCCACCTCCCCGCAGTACTTCCTCCAAGAGTCCTGTTTTGCTTTGCGTACTGCATACGCATACCTCAGATGGGAGCTTTTGTAAGCTTCCCAATCAGAAGTTCTCTTGGCTCTGTTAAAGAGTCTTCTTGTTTCAGTCCTAAGGGATTCAAGTTCTTGGTTCCACCATATGGTGTCTCGCTTGACTTTCCTCTCCTTAGGAGGACAGCTTTCTTCATAAGCTGAGATGATGGCCGACGTTATACTGTCGTTCATCATCTCCAGCTCCGCAGTTTTTTTAGGTCTTGACGGACATTCCTCCGTCCCCTGGTTTAGTCTCTCCCTAAAGAGAGCCCAGTCACAGTTTCTTGGATTCCTGTACGCAGCCCTTCCCCAAGGTGGGGTTTCAATATCAAATCTGATATATCTGTGATCCGAGAGCGACGCCTCAGAAGAGACATGCCACTCTCCGATCACCCGACCCACTAGGAGGGTGAATATCGTCAGGTCAATTACTTCTCTCCTTGCCACTGTGACAAAGGTAGGTTCATTGCCCCTGTTCCCTATCTCTAGATTACTACTACAGATATATTCCAAAAGGAACTCACCTCTGCTGTTGGTGTCCGTGCTTCCCCATATAATGTGGTGTGCATTGGCATCACAGCCGATCACTAGTTGTGTTTTCTTGCTTTCGCAATCCATGACAAAGTTCCTTGAGCTCCTTGGTTGGAGGTGGTCCTTGCTGGTCATATGGAAGGTATGCTGATGTCACCACTAGGTCCCTCAGACTCCCTTCCATTATTATTTTTGCTTTAGCCGCTATTAGGTCTCTGGTGCAGAGCCCCCATAGTGGTAGGAGACTTAGTCTTTTTTTTGCAATTATGCACACTCTGGGCTGTTTGTCTCCCGGGCTGATTAACTCCCAGTCTTTTAGGACTGTTTAGCCTGTTTAGGATTTTTTTAGGTTCCTCTGTGGGTCCCGGGATCCAGGTCATTACCCTTTTTGGTTTAGGGATGTCCTTGGCGTCCATTACGCCAAGTTTCGCCCCCTCCCAGGGTGTGCCCTCAGCTACCACTCGAGCTAACCATTCCTTAGTGGCCTGATCAGCACAGGAGGCAACCAAGAGCCCCCCCTTTAATTTTACTTCAGAGAATTTTGGAGAAGGTCCCCCTTCCTTGATTTTATCAAGGGCATCCAGAATCATTCCTTTTACAAGGTCGCTCTGTTCGATGCTGAGCTGGATGTCTGGGTAGCCCTCCGGAAAGATTGCTACCCGAGCATCCGTTAAGGCCGACTTATAGGATACAGCTGGTTCAGTGCCCCTGCTTTTCTTCCTTTGTCTGGCCGCTTCTTTCGGTGTGCTACCGTCCGACCGGTTTCGCTTTTGCCCCCCGATCGGGTTATTTTTGTTTGTTTGTTGTTTGGGGTCAGGTGTCAATGAAGTCCCTGCCTCTGCTTTTTGTGCTTCCCGGAGTCGCGCATTGCGCCTCCTAGCAGCTCCCGAAGGTTTTTTGGGAGTCTCATTCCTTTCGGAATCTCCTCCCGGTTTGTTTTTATCTTGTGTTGCTTCCATATTTGGTCCCACGAGTAAAGGGGACATATTATGACCCCATCGCACAGCGCCCCATATTCAATGGGTGGCATGAATACAGCGAGATACGCTACGTCTCGAGGTTTCTGCGACTACTGACTGAGCTTCCCCTCAGCCTTGCATCCCTTAGGCGTCGCAGTACCGTAGGAGTGGGGAGGTTTTTATAGTGGTCCTCGTCCACGCGACACAGGCGATTAAGCCAATGCCCTCGTGCCCCTTATCACTACTATCTCCAGGGAGAGTCTTTGCAGCCCATAAGCGGTTTACGATATGATCTTTTGTGAGTGCCGTTAGTCTGGCTTCCTCCACCACAGCCATCTTAACCTTTAAGAGGACAGCAACAACCGGCACAAAGAGTTTTTAAGTCCCGGCCGGCCCCCACCGTCCCCCGTTCGACCAATGGGGGGTTTCCCCACCGCTCGCCCGGGAGTACATGCCTGGGGTTTCACTGGAAGCACGCAAGCCCCCTCACCTCGTCAAGGTTGCACCACTCGGAGGGGGTACTTTTGGTTAGCGTTACTGAAATATTTTTGGCCCTTACCAAACTAATTTCATTTTTGATATTTATTTATATTTAATAATGTAGATTGTTAATAAAAGCTTCTAAAGCTTTGCAATAGCCAAGTTGTTAAACTGGAATGTTAATGTAGGTAATGCATAATTGGATATTGATCTTTATATAGAAAATGTTCTATTTACAAACGAGAGGCATTTGTGATACCCATAGTTGTGATATAAATGTAAATTGATAAAGACTAATTTTTTAAAAATAAAGCTTCTATATTATTTGTAATTTAAGTTTTTACATAAACCATTGTTAAGAATTTTGAAGAGATGCTCAAAGATGGTAAATTTAATATTGTAAATTAATCTAAAAATATATCAAAGCTTTATAATTTTGCTTCAAAAACCACTGAACACCATTCATATTTTGGAATAAATCGCAAAACATTTACCACATTGTTGCATATTTCTCAAATTTATAGTCCGAGGTCTAGGCTTCCCTGCACTTATATGACTTCTCACTCTTGTGAATATTTTGTGCGGTAGGTAAAGTACAAAATCAAAACTCGATTAGCTCACTGTTTACATATTCACATAATATTCAGCTCGAAACAAAAGCGCTTTGATGGATATTACAGTAAGAAATATTTGAATTTTTACGCCTTTAAGACCTTGGCGCTGGGTATGACCGCTTCAATGGACTTTTGAAATTTTTAAATAAGCTGCAGATATATCATCGAAATTTGAAAACATTGATTCATGTAGTTGTTTGAACTGCTCTAACTTTTTTATTTAAAACTTTAAACGAACCCCTACCTTCATTGGATATTCCCAATTCTCTTAGAAACAAAACCATCTTTTGGTATCTCTTCTTCCTTTTCGCGGAGTTTTGAGAGTAACATTTGTTTCATCAGCAATTTGATATAGCGGCAATTGAGTGGAATTTTCCAATAAAACAAACATTGATGAGACGTTTTATCATTTTTTTTTATTCAGGTGCCACCAAAGGTTCCATTAGATTTAATTTCGCCAAACAATTGCTGTTCCCAGATATTTTCTTTATACCAAGTTTTGTATCTTTGGTTTAAGAAGGTTTTAGTTAGAAACCATTTGTTGCTTTTATCATTTTGTAATAATAATTCATTTGCCAATTTAACTTTCTGAAATGTCGATTGTGATGGCAATAACTCCACATCCCTCGGATAAATTTGTTTCCCAATAATTGGATAATGCCTTTCCTCATTTTTATAATCATTATTTGTCAAAAAACTTAATTCGGCTAGTCGATTTGCAACTTGCTGCAATGGATTGTTTCCCGTTTTAATTAAGCACTTAATTTGATTAAGTTGGCTTTCAAATGGATATGCACTAAATGTAAGCAAGTTGCAAAATTTTTCCACTTCGTCAACTAAATGGCATAAGTTATGAACATTACTTGTAATATAATCTTTTCCATATATTTCAATGTACTCCTCGAGGTAATCCTCAAGAATTCTTTTTCCAGTAGGCAAGTTCGACTTGTATGTATCCGAACAGCATATCACAATTGCACAGTACAGTTTAAATAATGCCGATACACATCATTTGGGAGAAAATCATTTAGTACCAAAATGCTAATATAATGAAGAACGTTGCAAATTCTGCACCCTTCCAAAAAGCCATACAATCAAGTCTTGAACTTTACGGTGAATTTCTTTCGGCATTTTAATGTTTGTTAATATTTTGCTTATAGCAATAATGTCTTTCATGGACCATTTCAAATCAAAATTTTTGTAGGAACCCGTTTTCCACCCAGTTAAAAGTCTTTTCATAACACCTAGATAAATCAAATGCAATACGTCTGCAACTGGAAAATCTTCTACCATATTAATTGGTAGGGTTTCTATTGGCGAAGTGTATTTGTGGTAATATACATCATGTCGACTCCGAAAACTAACATCTGTGCGTTTCTTAAAGTCGAAACGAGGAAACACATTACAATGTGATAAATATGAATATTCACCGATGCAGGTACACTTAAACAACCATGTTGCCCGTTAAAGTTAACAACACCTTTTATAAATGCACGCGCAGGCGAATCACAAATAAAGCATCTCAAAGTCGCTTTTACATGCCGATTGTTTACTTCGACCCCATTTTCCAAAACGTTCTTCATTTCTTCACAAAATGGCAATAAAAATTCATCGATAGAAGTAGGTTTGTCCTTTCCACAGTAAATACGACCTATGAACATTGGTTTTACGTAAATCATTTCATATGTTGTTGTAAATCGGTAAACCATCCATATTAATCACAGCGGAAAAATTTTCTCACTCCAGAATTTGATTGGAAAGAGGTTCTCGGAATAGTGAAGTGTACCAAAAAAGAAACAATTTGTCTAATCATCTACCGGTTTCGACTAATTCCTAGTCTTCTTCAGGACTGGAAAGGAACGGTGTATTTATTGTGGATGTTACATTACAAAGTTACAACAACATGCTCGGGGGTGAATCACTGTGGCAGTATATTGTACACTTGAGAAGCAGTATAAGCAGTAAGTGGCAGTATAGGCAGTAAGTGGCAGTAAGCGGCAGTATTGGGCAGTAAGTAGCAGTATTAGGTAGTAAATGGCAGTATTAGGCAGTAAGTGGCAGTATCGGCAGTAAGTGGCAGTATCGGCAGTATGTGGCAGTAAGCGGCAGTATTAGGCAGTAAATGGCAGTAAGTGGCAATATCGGCAGTACATAGCAGTATTTGGCAGTTAATGGTAGATCGGGAACAAGAAGTGATAATTCGGAAATTACGTGATAGTCGGGCGGTAGTATCATGTAGGAGTTGCTAATACGTACGTACGGTACGTAACATCTACTTTTTGTTGTAATGGCATTCAATCTATGTTTAGAATTTATTGTTGTTGTTATTTAAAATACAAAACAACATACACTTCTTTAGATTATACCGGGTTATACAAACGATCTGTACCGGATCTGTATATAGCACAAATTTACAAAATGAACTAAAAACATAATTTTGAAAATTATTAGTACTTATCATATTAAAACAAATGTTAATTCTTGTTAAATCAGAATCTGGATTAAATTTTATTATAAAAATGTAGTTAACATTTTAATATTTCGTTCACTTTATTTTTTGATGAACCTATGCTAGCGAATTATAAGTCCACAGATTTACCTTCATAATACTGTATTATTTGCATATACCACATACGAGGGGAGATCAATAAGTTCGGTAAAAACGGTATACGAAAAAGGAGTTATAAGAAATCACAGAATATGGTTTGTATCAAAATCAAATAGGACAGTTTTAAAAAATTAAATTGATTACAACACAGATAATCTGTGTAAATTACACAGATTTAAGCAGCATTCACATATAGTGTAAGAAAATTGGGCACATTTTGATCAAAAAAATCCAAAATCGGTTTTCTGCGATTATTCGACGGATTTCGTTAGGTAATTGTTCGTACTTTAACATACCAAAAAACGTCCTCTCGGAACCCTGAGCTTCTTACCGAATTCTTCGTCTGAAGTTGAAATTTTTTATAAAGGAGTGAAAATGATGTTTTTGCCATTCCGGGGGTAAAGTACTCACTTTTTACCCCGGTTTGCGGGTGTAAAGGGGCACTTTTTTACCCTGCGGTAAAAAAATAGCCAACTGCTATTTCTTAGTAATTTTTAGTAGTATAGTTGGTAATATTACTAGTGCTATTTTGCGATTTATCGACCACGTGTAGGTATTATAAAAAAAAGCGTTAAATTTTTGCTTTAAGTTTCTAAATAGGCGAAGTTCCTATACTTTACCTCCCGGAATGGCAAAAAACAGTATATGCACGACGGTAGTAAAGTGACTTTTGGCCCATGGGTAATTGTTTCACTCGGCTGGCGCCTCGTGTAAACAATCCTTTACCCTCGGGCCAAAAAAGTGTCACTTTGCTACCTTGGTGCATAATGTACTATTTTCGGAAAAATATTTTTAAACAAATTTCTATTTCAGCTATATTGTTATCATATAACTCATTAAAAAAATTAAAAACACTTAAAATATTTTAACAACATTCTCGAAATCATGAAAAGAAGAGTTTCCGGGAAGAGTGCAATAAACTCGACCACCCGAAAAAAATTTTCGTGTGCTACACACTAAAGAACAGGCTTAATATTTTAGTCTATAGAAAAAATATTTTGGGTGAAAACCTTAAAAACAACCCCAATATCGACTTTTTAAAAGTAGGGAAATTAGCATTGAATAGGCCGCGCCCCCCAGGCAGACGCGATGAAATGCATCGGCTTTCCCTTCGAAACGGGTGAAATTTTTTCGCTCGGATTTGATTTTTTCTTTGAAATTCGGATAGGTGGGGGTGTGATTAGTAAATATTAGTAATAAATATTAGCAAAAAAATGGAAAATAACCCGTGCATTGCCGAAAAAGTGAAAAAATAAAATTTTTTTTAATTCGATTTTTGGGGTGTGCATTCTATTAGGAGGTTTATCCATCGTCAAAACTCACCCTTTCGGGGCGCCGCTCCGCTCCGCTCCGCTCCGCTCCGCTCCGCTCTGCACCCCTCCAGGGCGGTTTTGACTCTGGTTACTAGGCTAAACATACGAGAAGCGCCATCCATCAAGAAAACCGGGATAAAAAAACCGGGAGCTTAGAGACCCTTGAAATAGCATTAAAAAGTATAGTTGCGGTATGGGGCAGTAAACTATTACGTTTCGCACCCAAAATATCGAATAAAACAAAAAATAAATCGATGTTACATGTACGAGAGACGAGCTGCATCTGCCGGTGCAAAATTTTCTAATTGTTAGGGTCATTCATTCCACACGTACCGTCAATAAAATGACGACGCGCGGAATCTCGTTAGGATTTTACATGTAAATTTGCTAACTTCAAATTCGATTTACTCAAAAGTTTAGCCACTTTTCACCCAAAATATTTTTACAATTTGCTATATTAACTATGTTCTTTAGTGTGTAGCAGAAGAAATTTTGTTTCGGGTGGTGGTGTTTATTGCACAGTAACCGAGTTTCCTAAAAATGGTCAGGGGATTCTAATTTTTGGATATGTTTTAAGGTTTGGGGTTCTAATAAAAACTCTAAGTTCGCGACCTCGGCGACCGCCCGGAAGTGCCGCCATTTTAAAAAAAATGGCAAAACAAAATGTTTTTTCGCAATATTTCCTTACCAGTTGACTTTAGGACGAAAATGACTACTACGATATAAATTTTATGGAGAATAAAATTTACTACAACTTTTATGTAAGGTATTTTACTGTAAGTCTAATAGTTGCTGAGCGCGAGCACTGTTAAATAGAGCCCATTTTAGAAAATTTCAAAAACGCTCGATTTTGCTCTGAATTTTTTTTATAATTTCTGGTTACTCTATTTATATTAATAGACTTTATCATATTGTTAGAATCAGAAGGAGAAAGGGAAATGTTTGCCGCTGCCCGTCCGGGGGAAACGACACTTGCGTTCTCGCCGGCCTGTTATATAACAGCCGCATATAATTAACTGCATTATTGTGTTAATAAAAACGTTCTGAATAAAGACACGAATTGTGTGTTTTCAACTTATTTCTAACATCAGAAGTGAGATCGTGTCCATGCTCCACAATTAATATGGAGGCGATATTAGCGGAATTTTTGAAGGCTATCAAAAAACAACAACAAAAGGGCTCCTGAGCAAGTAGATTTACCGTTGTTTCGTCCTGACATCGATGATGCCGAGTGTTGGATAAAAGAGGTGACAAAATCAAAAAAAAGAATTTGAGTGGTCGGATTTGCAAATATTGGTAAGAATTGCTAGATTTTTAACTAATGAGGCAAAAATTTGGTTTGAAAATTGGTGTCCGGTCGTACGAAGTTGGGTTGTTTTCAAAAACGAATTTTTAGAGTCTTTTCCCCCAAAGAAAATTATTGGGCGTTTGTTTTATGAAGCTGTAATATTGAATACTTCCGAATGTAATACTTATGTCGCGTACATGCATAAAAAGTTATCATTACTTAAAAATTTACGCGGAAATTGGAGTACCCCTGATTTAATCGAATTAATTGTTTATGGCATCCAAGACAGTAAAGTAAAGGAAGCTGTTACTATGCGTGATTTCATATTTGAGCACAGTTATAAAACCAAGTTGTAAGAAAAATGTTACTAATAATAACAATATTGAACAAATTGGCGCGAAGAGACCGAAACTTGAGCAATTGCAAAAGTCTAGGTTATCATGTTTCAACTGTGGGCGTTTGGGACATATAAGAAGGCATTGTACTTACGTCAGAGACTCGCAGAAAATTCGAGGTCAATCTTCGAGTAGTTACTCTAATCACACACCTGCGCCTGCAATGAAACGTGACGATAAGAACGCATCAAGTTTCAGTAAATGCTCGTTTTGTAATAAACAAGGACATACAGTGGAGGTTTGTTTTACTAAAAATGCCATTGAACGAAGACCCAATGTTAATTTTATTGATCAAGAAAAATCGATACCTACCGTTATAAAAATCGATAACGAAATTTATGTTGGTTTGATCGACACCGGAAGTGACGTCACGTTAATTTCTGATAAATTTATTGACCGCTTTAAATTTAAATTAAAACAAAGTAGTTGCTTATTTTAGTAAAAGAACAACTGCGTACGAGGCTAATTATCATTCATACGAACTTGAGACTTTAGCGATAGTTAATGCTTTGAAACATTTTCGGGTATATTTAATTGGTATCCAATTTCTTATTGTCACAGATTGCAATTCGGTGAAAGCTACTGTAAATAAAAAGGATATTGTACCAAGGGTTGCACGCTGGTGGATGTATTTGCAGGATTTTAATTATCAAATTGTGTATCGGAAAGGTTCCTCCTTAAGTCACGTCGATTTTCTGAGCCGTAATCCGGTGTCAATATTGCGAGTCTCGCGGAATTCAAAAGACACCTGGTTACACATCGAACAGAAAGGGAATGCCGAAGTACAGCAAATGCTAGTAGATTTACAAGAAGGTAAATTAAATTCACGCCAGTATGTTGAGAAAAAGGGTCTTTTGTGCCATGTGCAAACACTGTCTAATAAGGAACAGGTAATTCGATACTTTGTACCTCGACAGAGTAGTCTTGGGCTATTGCGATTGTTTCATAATGAACAATGTCACGTTGGTGTTGAGAAAACTATTTGTTCAATATTGTTGCATTTTTGGTTCCCTAGACTTAGGAACTTTGTGAAAAATTACGTCAAACACTGTCTTGTTTGTACCTTAAAAAAGACACGTACCGGCCCGTTGCAAAGGGAATATACTTTTGCCCGTAAAATCACCTGAGCCCGTCCATACAGTCCATGTAGATTGTCTTGGGCCTTTGCCTGCTTGTAGAGATGGTTTTAAATGTCTTGGTATTAATTGATGCCTTTACCAAACATTGTTATTTAACACCATTAATTACTGTAAAAGCTGAGGAAACTGAAAAGGCCCTGAAAGTATTCATTTCTTGTTTTGGAACTCCAAAGTTTTTGTTATGGATGGTGGAACAAACTTTCATAACTTGTCAGTTTGTAAATTTTTAGACTCAGTTAATATTAATTATCATTTTTTAACACCTGATGTGCATAAAGCTAACGGTCAAGTCGAACGCTATATGTTCAGTATGTGGTGGGGAATTTTGTATTGCTCCATCGTGCAAGTAAACTGCACGCCAGTAAAATGGACTTTGAATTTGACCGTATGAAATTGTTGGTATTACTGACGAAGGACGATACGAGTTAAAGAGAGTTGGTGTGGGGAAGGATTGAATAATCAAGGCTGCCAAGGAACAATTACGTTTATGGCATGTTGACTGGACCCTAGCAACTGATATGGAAGACCTGATTGGTCTACTAGAAAATGAAGGTAATTCTGATTATGATATCTGTATTCATTTAATAGGTTAGCCTGCGTGCTTTAATCATCAGGCTGTTGTTTAAATTTGCTATGGTGTGATCCATAGGTTAGCCTGCGTGCTTTAGTCATCAGGCTATTGTTTAAATTTGCTATGGTGTGATCCATAGGTTAGCCTGCGTGCTTTAGTCATCAGGCTGTTGTTTAAATTTGCTATGGTGTGATCCATAGGTTAGCCTGCGTGCTTTAGTCATCAGGCTGTTGTTTAAATTTGCTATGGTGTGATCCCGTCATGCCTAACAATAGTTTCGACTATTGGAACCTGCATGCTTGAGTCATCAGGTTGTTGTAAATGACTATGGGGTCAGCATACTCCCATAGGGCGGTGAGACACCATACCTGCGTGCTTTAGACATCAGGATGGAATGTTGACTAAGGGTGTCAATATTATGTCAAGACCCGTCATGCCTAACAATAGTTTCGACTATTGGAATTATTCGTTAGAAGAAATCACATCCTGTTGTAATGTGAACTTTTGCTTTTAGATGTAGGCATTGATGATGTTCCAGAGAGCGGAACAAATGTCAGTCTGGCCGTGTTAGAATCAGAAGGAGAAAGGGAAATGTTTGCCGCTGCCCGTCCGGGGGAAACGACACTTGCGTTCTCGCCGGCCTGTGATATAACAGCCGCATATAATTAACTGCATTATTGTGTTAATAAAAACGTTCTGAATAAAGATACGAATTGTGTGTTTTCAACTTATTTCTAACAATATAATAGACTTTTTTAGAGAGGTATTGCATGTGGATGGTACAACTTTTAAGAATTATAAAGTATTATCTCAGGTAGAAGCGATCAGATCGACTTAATTTCTTGCCCGGTGAAAGAACCGGTAGAAGTGCCGGTGGAAAAGTTATCAAGCTTTTACAATCCATAGGGCAAGAAATTCTACCACGCCAGTCAGTGGCGTCGACAGGCCGGTGCTTGTGACTGTCACTTTACGGCCGTGTTCAGTCTGGCACTTTTTTCGATTTGAAGCTCTGTCGAACATTTTTTGATAGTTCTATTTGGAACTGTTCTGCGCTTGCAAACGCTATAATTCCGTCAATTACGGAAGCTTAAAACACGTGAAGTTCTGAAATGAGAGCAGATAAAGCGCTTGAAAGCGTGAAAAAATACCAAATCGAATTATCAGAATGTCTTGATGGAGCTTCAAAGCGAAAAAAGTGCCAGACCGAACGCGGCCTACAAGTAATATAACCAAACATGACCTAATTTTTTTTGGTTTCCTAATAATCAATCTTGAAAACGCTTTCGACGATTTTATAAGTTTATTGTGCTTGTATCATGGACCTCTTTGAAGATGACGACAATATTATTCAACGAAAGTAGTTTTTCTTGGACCTTCTCGCTACCGCTTTTTTAATTTTACACTAACTTTTAAGTTTATGCGAATGTTATGTTGAGTTGTCTAAAAATCTGATGGAAAAATTGTACGCTAAGTTCTACCGTCCACATAATATCACACCCTATGTGTATGCTGCTTAACACAGTAAATTGCCGTCGCAAGGGTGAGGCGACTGAGACTTTTTTTTTTCTCAGGCGCTATCGCAAAACAAAACCCAATAAATAATAGTTTAAAATTTTAAAAATGATAGTAGTCTTTTGGGAGGGGCGCATATATTCAAATTTGCCTCAGGCGTCAGAAGAGCTAGCTACGACGCTTTAATCTGTGACAAATTACAAATAATTACAAAATCAGCCCTTGAGTGGGAATAGCTATGAGCGCCAGTTCCTATAGTTCAAAACTGTCAAAATGTCATATTTTCAAGCTATAATCTACACATTTTTAAACTGTCCTCTTTTAAAATCCAATAGTCAATAGTGCGTAAAGATAAAAATCTGAAAATTACGTAAACCCGACCAGCAAATAGCAATTGCCAAAATTACTTTTTTCGACTAACAAGGGGAAGTTTATCATGCGGCATAGCCCATTTTGATAAATTTGAAATTGGTAAAACTAGATCGAATTTCATTAGGTCTATAATTTTTTTTTTTTAGTGAATGAGGTGTCCTTTCGACGTAATTGACACTTGAAATTTCGCCGCGCCACGCCTCCCCAGTTCAGTGATTGGTATGTCAACATTACCTTTAGAATACAATTTTTTTTTTTCGAAAATTTGTTTAAATATTTGATATTGTGATCATTTTCGTTAAAAATTACAGGCAATTAACTTATTTTTAATTATAGTTTATGTAACTTTTAATTTAAAAATAAAAACAAAAGATGAGTTTAACAGCTTTACACAACTCAATGATAACGAGAGAAGTAGATGGTCTAATGGTTTAGGTCAGCGTTTCCCAAATGTCGCGAACTTGCGGACCCCCAAAATTAGACAATAGTGTCATGGGGCCCCCAGAAAGAATTTCGTTACAAAAATAAAAATTAAAGCAACTATTGCGTTATTTATTTTAAATACAGTCGAGTCGCGAAATAGTGAATTAAATATGGCAAAGACCTTTCACTTTTTCGGGGTTGTTCACTATTTCGGTATTTACAAAATTTACAATAAAATCACATTTTGAAAATGAAAGGTTTATTTTAAAGAAAATTGATGGTTACCTACAAACAAAATTACAATACGGGTAGGAAAAATGATGTTATTTTTTATTGTACTTGTTTTTTATTTAATTTAATACTTAATATTTTTTGCCTTAAATTATGTAAATTAAGCCAAGTTGATATTTCAACTTCTTCTACATTTTTTTCACTCCACTGAATAACATCATTTACGGCCGTATTCATAAACAAAGTGTTACTTACAACTTTACTTGAAAAGTTAACACCTTTCTACTTGAGTAACTAATTTTTATCAATGGATTTTATCTTAATTTTTTACGAAGTTTCTGAATTTCCAAGTGTTTTTGCCCGAAAATGCGTCTATGCAAAATAAATTTGACCGTTAAGTTAAGTACGTACTGATACTTAAGTAACGACTATGAATTTGAGCGTTAAAGATGTCAATGCATGATTTATTGAAATAAGTTTATCATTAAAAGTATCAGAAACCACCTCATCCTCGTCTTCCTTTTCTGATTCAGAATCAATCTGAATTTCGTTCCCTGTATAATATTCGTAAATTCTCAATCTTTGGGGAAGTCCCTATAAATGATGTCATTCAAACTGCACGATTTAGTACGCAGTTCGCTGTATCGGGGTTACCGCTGTTCGTTATATAGGAGTCCCATATACACTCAATGTTAAAATTTTTGTGTTCACTATTTCCGGTAGTTCACTATATACGGTATTCACTATTTCGCGACTCGACTATTCTTAAAAAAAATGTTTTTTCTTTTTATGTCGTGGGTTCGCGGACCCCCAAAAAACATGCCGCGGACCCCGGACCACTATTTGGGAAACGCTGGTTTAGGTGATCTGCTTGCGGAACGAATCGCCCAGGTTCCATCCTTGCTTCGGCGGATTTTTTTTATGATTCTCCTTTTATTCAATTTAATTTAAGAAAAGGACAGAATTTAATTTTCAATCGTGATATTTTATTAATAATTTCATAACGAATGTATAAAAAAAATCCGCCAAAGCAAGGATGGAACCTGGGCGATTCGTTCCGCAAGCAGATCACCTAAACCATTAGACCATCTACTTCTCTTGTTATCATTGAGTGGTGTAAAGCTGTTAAACTCATCTTTTGTTTTTATTTTTAAATTAAAAGTTACATAAACTATTTATAAAAATAAGTTAATTGTCTGTAATTTTTAACGAAAACGATCACAATATCAAATATTTAAACAAATTTTCGAAAAAAAAAATATATTGTATTCTAAAGGTAATGTTGACTTACCAATCACTGAACTGGGGAGGCGTGGCTCAGCGAAATTTCAAGTGTCAATTACGTCGAAAGGACACCTCATTCACTCAAAAAAAAAATTATAGACCTAATGAAATTCGATCTAGTTTTACCAATTTCAAATTTATCAAAATGGGCTATGCCGCATGATAAACTTCCCCTTGTAAAGCATCGATTACATTGGGCGAATTTACTCGCTACTTATCAGCGAATAAAGTCGCGCGCGACTGAGCGTGTAGTGACCTGTCCGATTACACTACAGCTAGTATACTCGCTAGTTGCGTAGTCGCACGTATTCGCGCATGTCACAAGTACATACGATTTGAACTGATATATTAATTAACTAGATGATACCCCGTCCGAGGACGGGCAGCTAGAAGGACGGGCAGGCAGCCAAGGTCATATGGCTTTTGGATTGCACTGAGAGCTTTCCTTAATCTTCATTCAACTTAAGTTACCTTGGGTAGCTGCCCGTCCTTCTAGCTGCCCGTCCTCGGACGGGGTATCATCTAGTTAATATTACAACTCGTTTTTAACTTTTTTATTCGAATTTAGAAAGTTTTTTTTATTTAATGAAACATTTATGTATTTAGAAGTTTTTTTTTATTTAATAAAACATTTATATAATAATTTAATAACTAATAATAAAACTACTTCCTCCTCCCCTACCTCTTCGAGTAAGGAATTTTCAAAATCACGCAGCGATATTGAAAATTCCTCAGCTTCTTCCTTTTTCTTTTTCTGTTCGGCAGCAATCAGTTTCTCCACTCTTTTTCTGTTTCTTATACGTTTTGCCGCCACTTTTTTTTTCGCAATATTTAAATCAATTTTACGCATTCCATTGCTGCTAAACTCACGAAGTGCCTCCTTTAACGAATTAATAGTAGCTCGTTTGAATTCTTCTTTGACTTCAAAATCTTCGTATTTTCCGAACGATAAGGCCCTCTTTAGCGCCTGTTCCACATCCTTTATTAATTCACCTGAAAACATTTTTCGTTGACGTTCAACACTTATTATTTCGTTACTAGATGATACCCCGTCCGAGGACGGGCAGCTAGAAGGACGGGCAGGCAGCCAAGGTCATATGGCTTTTGGATTGCACTGAGAGCTTTCCTTAATCTTCATTCAACTTAAGTTACCTTGCGTAGCTGCCCGTCCTTCTAGCTGCCCGTCCTCTGACGGGGTATCATCTAGTTTTGAATATGATCGGATAGACCTTGATACAATTCAGTACGCAATTTACTTTGTTGATATCGTATGTAGTTCAAATTATTGGCTTCCACTTGCAAATATGAGTCGACAATCCACTGTTGCGTAAGTTTTCCCGCATTCATGATCGGATTGAAATCGTTTCTAATTGCTGTTTGCGCAACTTTAAATAGTAACATGCTGATTTTATTACGGGATTGCCGATATCCTTCGCAACTCCAATTGGGTTGCCACCCCGGTTCGCCAAACGGATAAAGATTGCCATAAGTCATAGGGTCAAGATTTGGACTGAGAATATTGATACGAATGAATTGTTGTGCATTGTCGACGGGATTTCGAGGATAGATGCGGATATCACGTTCAAATGGAGGTTCGCCGTCATCATTTACGAACACCATTGCAATTTCATTGGACGTTGGAGCATTGTAACGTCTTTGATCAGACTGCCGATCGCGCCGCATCACCATATTGACGACCGGAACTGGTTGTCCTTCTTCTTCGGCTCGTACACGCTCTTGTTGCTCAATTTCTTTCATCAGGCAATATGAAGCTGCGATACGATTGTTGACGCGGAAGAAACGATCGATTTTCTCAATCACTTCAGGTAGACAACCTCTATTCTCAGGCAGATTTACTCGTTCATTGACCGCTTCTGTCGTGTCCATTACATACAGTTGTGCAAACTTTCTTGTTTGTCCTTCAGGTGGATACAGGTTTGTGGTTCTGTGGTACGTCTGTCCATGAATTTTGAAAACGTATGGTCCGTTACCCGGCATTGAAACAATCTCTGCTCCCATTGAAGCGAAAGAAACCGAGGAATTGTAAGAGCGGATGTGCTGACGAAAGTTCTTGTAGTAAGGATTATCTGAATCTGAAAGCATAGAGCGAAGAAATTCGGGATATAACAATAGATTCCCATGTTGATCGAGCAGTTGCGGAATCTTCACTTTTCCTTTATGACAGCAGTTGTTAAATTGTTTATCAACTGGACGCTCCTTGGCGAAATTCTTGGAGCCGCAGAACTGACAGATGGAATTCATTTCTCCACAATCGTGTCGAGTAACGTGAGATTCATCAAATCTCAATGCTCTTATTTGGAGTTGAATTGCTTGACTTTGGTATCGATTTTCTTTCTGTCGATGTATCGCATGGGACCGAGCGTCAGCAGCTTGCCGCGCTTGAGTTTCTTCTAAAGTTTCACGTTGTTGACGTATCGCATGGGACCGAGCGTCAGCAGCTTGCCGCGCTTGAGTTTCTTCTAAAGTTTCACGTTGTTGACGTATTGCATGGGACCGAGCGTCAGCAGCTTGCCGCGCTTGAGTTTGTTCCAAAGTTTCACGTTGTCGACGTATCGCATGAGACCGAGCGTCAGCTTGTCGCTGTGATCGAAGCTGTTCTTCTGTGTTATTCGCTCTTGTACGTGCTTTTCTCTCACGATTCAATCGCCGTCGCTTTGCAGCAGGATTTTCAAAATTTTCATTATCCATTATGGAAGTTCACATAATGCTTTTTTGGAAATAGCTGTCCTATATAGACAAAATGATACGATGATACGTTGATCCGATGATACGTTATGCGTTCGGTTCGGTTCGGTTTGCTTCGGGTATTTCCGTGGGACAGACAGAAAGAAAGACTTGGCCTTTTATAATAAGAGATAATTAGTTTAATAATTTGGTTATAAGTTATCTGTGGTTAATATTTAAAAATTTAGTTTTGTAATAATGAAGTGGAACAGTAATAATGTCGACTCTCGATAAATTGAAACTCAAGGGACCAGAGAAGGACCAGAGAAAAATTTCAAATTACCATTAATTATTACCAAATTATCGAGAGTCGATAATTGATTTTTTAAAAATTTATGAAAAATATCCATTACTTTGGAACATTAAGCACAAGGACTACTGCAACATAAAGTTAAAAGATGAAATATTTAAAAGCTTCTATTTAGAACTTGAGAGTGAAGGATTGGTAGAAGAAATGAACGAAAAGCAACTAAAAGCCAAAATAAAAAATATAAAGGATGTTTATCGGAACGAACTGGGTAAAATAGAAAAAAGTAGGAAAAGTGGCAGTGGAACAGACGACATTTATTATCCAAAACTTGTATGGTTTGACCAGGCAAACTTTTTTCGTGAAGTGTTATCTACAAGAAGCAGCCAATTAAATTTGGTAAGTTTGAATATTATAAGTATTATTATTTAATTATATTATCAACACTCAATCTATAAAAATTTAAATATATAAATAATTTTATTTTATCAATATAAATACAACCAATAATATTTGCTTTAAACTTTTACGCATTTTAATTAAATTTCAAATTAAAAGAATTGTTATATTTAATTATAATTATATAATTTTCAAATACTGCAACCAGTAAAATAATTACAATAGGTTTTTTTATATAGTTATACCAACTTTTTCCCACTGCCAAGGTAAAGGATTTTCCTCCATAAAATATTTTGCTAATGAACTTCTAATTTCCTCAGCAGCTCGTTTATAATTATTACTGCCTATTTGACTAACGGAATCTAGATTATTAACATGTTCTCTCCACTCCCCAGAAATAATATTGCCATTGTTCAAATCCTCTCGATCAACTGCCTGTGGAGGTATATATTGCCGTGTAGGGTCGTAGCTTTACCAGGGCTACACGTTTTACTGTTAATGTTGTGTACGGGTGAACGAATACGCACCCCGACAATAGAAAAGTATGCAATCTTTAGACAATATTAAATGAACATAAAACTCGGCTAGACAATTTTATTAGCATGGACTCACCTTTTCTCATGGGCTTGAGTTCGTTCCGTATTCCAAATCTGTGCTGAAATAAATATTAGGATTGCGGAACAAGGTTATAAAAACAAATTATGCTCCGTTTTCAAAGGAATCGTAATTTTATTATAATTTGTGTAAATAAGTAGAAAAATGAATAGAAATTCTTAAAATTACTGACAAAATCTTAATATCCTAATAACTTTAAACGAGCTAACGCACGCGTATTTAAGTTTCCAAAAATTTTCACTAATTTTTATTAAATAACGTTTAATGTGAAATTACCTTAATAAATTGTAGGGAATTTCTTGTCAACAGTTTCAAACAGCATACAATAGAAATGTTTTACTTGGTCGATGACCTTCAGTTACTGATAATAAATACGGATAAGTTTTTCTTGTGCAGTGTCGAGCCACGTGTTGTGCGGAACCAATTTTCCAAAAATAATCACAATCACTTGATAAATTCAAACAAATTTACTTTTTAGATACGTAAGTACCTTATCTTTACTTATTTATACACTTGTTCGTCGATTTTATCTAATTTTTCTCTCTAATTAAATTAATTTTTATAGGAGCGACGCATAAAACACAACGCCATATATAATTAATCGAACGCAGAGCGATTCCAATTGTTTTCTTGCCATCGCATCGCAAATTCATGGCAAACTTGATTATCCGTTATTGGTCGAAATAAAATCAATACTATTGACGTTTCAATTTGCAGGTTCGGCTCAAGCCCAATTTGTCTTGTTAAAATTTTAATAAAATTTTTATGTTTTAGATTGAATTAATTTTCTACCATCACTTCGTAATTGTTTGGTAAACTTTATGAAGAAAATGTCCTTTCCATATGTGGTACACTAGATTTGCGACGCACTACGATCGGTGTAAAGTTTTTACTTATTTTAAAATTTTACGTTAACACATTTTTATAAACTAACATTGAACAATTATTTTGATTTTAAATTACATTCTTACCCAAGCAACACAAGACCGTCAGAAATGCACATATTCTGTACATATTTTTCCGTGACGATATTGCATTGATTTGCCCACTTTGTCGTTACGGTATTATATGTATAGTTTATGTACATATTCGCTAAATAATTTTTCGCAACGATTTCTTAACTAATCGGCATTGATTTTTCCGTTACGGGTTACGGTATTTTATTCATGGATTATGTACATGTGCGTTACATAAATTTTCATAACTAAAAGGCAGTGATTTTTCCGTTTCGGTATTATATGCATCGTTTGAATAAATTTTCGTAACGATTTCTTAACTAAACGGCATTGATTTGCCCATATTTTCGTTACGGTATTGTGACGTTTTTTTCGATGACGTTTCAATACGTAAAATTTAGGTGCCGATACGGCACTAATAATTTACATATTGCGGTATCGAGATACCACGTCAATGGAAGTACGTCATTTAAGTTTCAGCAAAATTTTGTTATGAATAAAAGCATGTAAATTATCAAAGTAATCAGAAAAACTTCGTCCGATACCAAGAAATTTAGCTTAAAGTCAAATGATTCGTTAAAACGGGACATAAAACAGGTTTGAATAAAATAAATTTGAAATGTATCATTTAATATTTGTCTTTGTTAAAAATGTTAATTTATAGTAAATGAAAGATTGTCAGTAATAAGAAAGGTATTTTAAAAGTTAGAAATTTGTTAAATAATTTGATAAATGTAAAAATCCATGTTAGCGTTAAATTTAAAATAAGTTTGTTAAATTATTACGTGAGTTCGACATGTCACAACTTAATGAACTGCGTATGGAAATTTCATGTCCAGCATCTTTATTTATCCAATCACTAAACACTTGAGAAGAAGACAATTCAATCTAAAAATAAAAGAAAATTTTACCTATAAAATTTCAACGAACCACAATGGGCTTAGTCCATACCTGTACTGTGAAACTTCAAATAATATTGATTTTTCGATCGACCAATAAAATACGTCTATGCAAAGATCAAGATTGCGAGGAAATTTGTAAAGGAATTAAAAAAACAATGGATATAAAAAGGTTGGTGTTAAGATACACACGTGTATGGTGGCGAATTTAGATCGTCCTATAAAATTTTGGTATTATAGTAAAAATAATTAGTGAAAGTGCGAAATACAAGTGTATAATTTAACAAAATAGTTACTTACCTACGAAAAACCATAAATACGGTGAAAATCGTAAAGGATTGCAAATATCTTTAAAGAAAATAAACTTCACCACAAAACGAGGTCAACAAACTGCATCTGGAAGTTTTCCATGGTAAATGAACCCATCGAGTGTATTTTGATGCGCAATTGTGCCATCCCCAGTACAAATAACAGAAAACATTCCTGGATTTAATAAGGTATCGTGCACATTGCAATACAATTTTTATAAAACTAAGTGGAATTTTCGGACTTCATACGACACGTGTTTTGCGTTATTTTATGTTCAGAATTCTTTATATTAGATTTAATAATAGAACTTTTCAATATAACCAAATCTTTATTTATATTTGTGTGCTAAATAAAAACATTGATAATTGTGTAACGAAGGATATTTATTTAGACCTGTTCCGCACCATAATTTTATTTACAGTATTGGTAACGGAACGAATCCACCCTGTACAAGGTAAGATACATGCACTACGAAAGAGCTAAGCTGAGGCACCTTATTTCATCAAATTGTATTTACAAATTTTCACATACTTTTCCATTGACGGGGTACAATTACGTACACCCATATAAAACATTAACGACAAGAACCTTTAACCCTATTAGTAAGGGGGTACATAGCACTTTTTGGCTAGCCCAACGAGAGGCTACGTCAGCGCATTACACTTTTTGACAGCCCAACGTGTGGCTCGATTAATAACGACAATCCCTCATTACACTTTTTGGCGTCACAACGTGGGAGCACGAGTCACCTCGAATCACCTCGAGTAACCTCGAACCTCGAATAGGTACGTGTAGGCATTAATAAAATAGGGGGTACCATAACGTTAACAATTTCAAACAGGTTATTTATAATAATTTCTTTACAAAATTATTTTACAAAGATTGACGTACAGATTATTTCTCTTAAAATTAAATACAATAAAGTCAGCAATAGAACTAAAATTTTCTTAAAACTAAAATTAAATTACATCAAAATTCACTTAATAGCTGTTTCCTTAAAATTAAAATTGGTTAAATACATAAAAACATAAATTACGATGGAGAACAAAACAAGATTGCAAGTAGTGTTAGAGAGGTTAGCATTCTTGAATGAGAAAGAGCAAAAAGATAAAGAAAAAGTGCAATTTTGAAATAGGCGAATGGGTGATAGTTAAAAAGCTACGATTGGGACGTAGAGAGCACAATCAGTGCCAAAAACTTCAACTTCCCTATGAAGGACCATTCATCGTTGATGAAAAGGTAGCCGAATGCACCTATCAGCTAAGACATCCCGATTCAGAACAAATTCGAGGCCGCTTCCACATCGATCTGATTTATAGATGGGACGATGGATCTATTATGATAAATGACAACAATGAAAACTATGGCGAAACTTAATAAATTAAAATATAACAACTTAAAATTTAAACCGCTCAAGAAGTAGTAAGAAAACAATGGCGAAACTTAAATATATTAAATATAAAAAATTAACAACTTCTAAAATAACCGCTTAGGAAATAGTAGGACAAGAATAAAATAGTATTGTAAATTTGATTAAGGCTATTTAGATATGAAAATAAAAATTGACCAAGATGAAAGATTCCATAATAATAAAAATTATTGAGATTTGCTTAAGATAAATGATAAAAGTTATTAATACAATTAGAAAACGAGAATTTATTCAATGAAACTTTAAAAGAATTTAATTAATTTTAGAAAAAAAAATTCTGAATTTAGGTTTTGGGTGAAAACATGAAATAGAGATAAATAACTATGAATTTAAGTTGAGAGACTAAAAAGTATTTAATAAAATTGGTATTCAATGTTGAACAATGAGAAATACGAGGGGGGAAAATTAAATAATATAATAAGTTAACTCAGATAGAGTAACTAGAAGAAGTTAGGTGAGAATAGATACCTGGGGATAAGAAAATAGATCACAGGTGTAAATGAAATAAATTGATTATATGATTATGTAAGTAAAATGAATATGGAACCAAAAAAAAAGAGGTTACCGAATAAATATGGGGAAATATAGGACAATATTGATTATAGTAAAATAAAGAATGCCAATAATAATAATAAATAAAAATGAATTCGAATGATAGGAAAATAGAAATCACCCAAAAGCAAATAGACGAGTTAAAAATAGGAAAATTAAAAATAAAGGGTCAATGTTTGAATAAAATAAAACGTCAAATTTAAAAATTTAACACTCAATAAAATTAAATCGTTATCAGAAATCTTGGTCAGATTTATTAGTTAAGTTAATATAGGATAGTTTGAAAATTTGAATAGGATTAGTTAGTTTCGTTGAATTTGAGTAATTAGTTAAAACAGTTAATAAGATTTAGTGAGTTAATTTAGATATTAGTTATGTTCGTTAGAAAACATTACATTAAAAATTTATTTTGTCATATTTTTGAAATAAAAAGCACATAAATGTTAATTGTGGAATTTAACACAAAAATAGGTATTTTTCTTTTAAATTACAAATTAACAAGGGGGTAAATGCGGTATCGAGATACCACGTCAATGGAAGTACGTCATTTAAGTTTCAGCAAAATTTTGTTATGAATAAAAGCATGTAAATTATCAAAGTAATCAGAAAAACTTCGTCCGATACCAAGAAATTTAGCTTAAAGTCAAATGATTCGTTAAAACGGGACATAAAACAGGTTTGAATAAAATAAATTTGAAATGTATCATTTAATATTTGTCTTTGTTAAAAATGTTAATTTATAGTAAATGAAAGATTGTCAGTAATAAGAAAGGTATTTTAAAAGTTAGAAATTTGTTAAATAATTTGATAAATGTAAAAATCCATGTTAGCGTTAAATTTAAAATAAGTTTGTTAAATTATTACGTGAGTTCGACATGTCACAACTTAATGAACTGCGTATGGAAATTTCATGTCCAGCATCTTTATTTATCCAATCACTAAACACTTGAGAAGAAGACAATTCAATCTAAAAATAAAAGAAAATTTTACCTATAAAATTTCAACGAACCACAATGGGCTTAGTCCATACCTGTACTGTGAAACTTCAAATAATATTGATTTTTCGATCGACCAATAAAATACGTCTATGCAAAGATCAAGATTGCGAGGAAATTTGTAAAGGAATTAAAAAAACAATGGATATAAAAAGGTTGGTGTTAAGATACACACGTGTATGGTGGCGAATTTAGATCGTCCTATAAAATTTTGGTATTATAGTAAAAATAATTAGTGAAAGTGCGAAATACAAGTGTATAATTTAACAAAATAGTTACTTACCTACGAAAAACCATAAATACGGTGAAAATCGTAAAGGATTGCAAATATCTTTAAAGAAAATAAACTTCACCACAAAACGAGGTCAACAAACTGCATCTGGAAGTTTTCCATGGTAAATGAACCCATCGAGTGTATTTTGATGCGCAATTGTGCCATCCCCAGTACAAATAACAGAAAACATTCCTGGATTTAATAAGGTATCGTGCACATTGCAATACAATTTTTATAAAACTAAGTGGAATTTTCGGACTTCATACGACACGTGTTTTGCGTTATTTTATGTTCAGAATTCTTTATATTAGATTTAATAATAGAACTTTTCAATATAACCAAATCTTTATTTATATTTGTGTGCTAAATAAAAACATTGATAATTGTGTAACGAAGGATATTTATTTAGACCTGTTCCGCACCATAATTTTATTTACAGTATTGGTAACGGAACGAATCCACCCTGTACAAGGTAAGATACATGCACTACGAAAGAGCTAAGCTGAGGCACCTTATTTCATCAAATTGTATTTACAAATTTTCACATACTTTTCCATTGACGGGGTACAATTACGTACACCCATATAAAACATTAACGACAAGAACCTTTAACCCTATTAGTAAGGGGGTACATAGCACTTTTTGGCTAGCCCAACGAGAGGCTACGTCAGCGCATTACACTTTTTGACAGCCCAACGTGTGGCTCGATTAATAACGACAATCCCGCATAACAATATGTACCAAACGTAATAAATATTAATATAAAAAAATTATTTTTAATTAATTATAAGCATTTAGTAAAATTTTATAATTATTAATAATAATTAAAAATAAATGTAATTTTTATTTAGATTTGAAACTTTTTACAGTCAATTATTTATTATTATGTTTTATTAATTACATTATTAATACTAAATTAGTCATATAAATAAGCCTTATAATATATTCTTGATTCCATTTGTTTGCAATGCTAGGATCTGAAAATTTTTCATTAAATTATACCCATTTTACTTACTTTTTTTTTACCTAGTAACTGCCGATGTGGGATTCGATCCTGTGATTTCTGCTTGAGAGTCCGGCTCCTAATACACCAGGCTGTCCGGGTTGCTTAGTTTCAAACATTACTTATTGAATATTTCAAGTTTTTACAGCTTTACTTTAAAATATTAGAGTGCGTTGATATCGCAATAAATTCCACAGCATTGAATAAAATATTTATTTATTTACACAAATATTAAAAAAATACAACAAAATAAAATACTCTATTTTTTATAATTACACAAAGGTATACAGAAAAATTTAGATTTCGAATCTAATAAGGGTAGTAATAAGCATTTATTATTCGTAGAATCAAATATATTATGTTGCAACATTGCTTTTAAATATATGTCGCAATCTCATCAATTTAACATCATTTGTGATGTGAAAGAATTTTTTTCAAAATATCTAACTACAAAAAACGCGAAATGTGGTTTTTACAAACTGCAAGTTCCTTTTATTATGAAATGTAAGCAGTTATACTCATCGTTACTCTGATTAGACCTTGAAGATTTGTTAGGGTTTTACAATTTTGTCTATTTTCAGATGACTATAAAGTTTTATGACCCTTTCAATTTTTAAAGCAATTTGAGCATGTGTTTCTAGCCTGCATACAACCTTTTAGAGGAAACATGGTTTCAATACATATTCGACCTAACTAACAATTATATTATTTCAACATCAAAATTATTATAAATTTGTTATAATTAATATTACATTTATTTATTAATGAATTTGAAACATTTTTAAATTAAATAATTAGTAACAAAAGCCGTATTTTTCGTAAAGCAAATTTTTCATAAATTTGATGAAACGGCACAATAATAAATACTCTATTAGTCATTAATTATTATTTTCCAGTAAACATAAAAGTAATGTAAAATAATAAAGATAATAAAAGTATTCTTTTTTAGTTACAAAAATTTCAATTATATTCGTAGATATTTTTATTCGAGTTATTAAATAATAAAATAATTAATTCGTATATTTCCTTATTTGAGCTTTAATTTATTAATAATTTAAATTCTGATGCATCGATACTGTCGTAACTATGTTACTTTATTTGCAGGCAAATTACAAACAATCTTAAAGGTTATATTAGGTATTTTTGGACAAATTTAATTTAAAATTAGGTAAAATTAAATAAGTATATTGTAATCAAAAACCAAAATGATAAATAATAATGATTAATAAGATAGTTAAATCCAGCTATTATATAAATTGGGAAAGTGGAAATGTCGAAGTAAATAGATGTACAATATAAATTTAGGCAGGTCATTTTACATTTAACAATTCTATGACAATAATAAAAACTAAAAAGGGATGTTATTGTGCAAACCCCCTGTTGTTTAATGGCCTTCACTCCTGCACATGTACTTCAAAAATTTACTTACTTCAAAAAAAACGCTATGAAAATGTATGCATTGAAACTCGTAACTAAAATTAAATATTTTTTAGTTAATAAATGCTATGTGCATATTATGCATCGAAATTTACTTCAAACAAACGCAACGAAAATGTATGCATTGAAACTCGTAACTAAAATTAAATATTTTTTAGTTAATAAATTTTTTTTTTTATTAACATCCTAGATTTTAATACAATCTGTTACATGAATAACAATAAGTATTATTATTTGGCTAAGGAAATGACATAGATGAAGCTGACCCATCGGTAAGCCTCATAATGACTGCTAAAAACATTTACATTGTTTTCATTGTGATCACAAATAAGACTTTAAAGTCACTAGGTTCGCTGGGGCAGGTCTAGAGGGTCAAACCTCTTTAATCTTCTAAAATTGGGGGCGATAAGAAGATCGGAAGCCAAGATGTTTGGATGAGCACTAAGTCGGAGTTGGTATTTTTTGCTTCTGGATGCAATTTCTTCCTTGACCGTGACCATGCACATGTCACGATGTATGACTTCGTTTGGAATGTACCAAGGTGCATTGCAAATTGCCCGCAATATTTTAGACTGGAAACGCTGTAATCTACCAATATTTGATTCACTAGCAGAACCCCACAACTGTATGCCATATGTCCACACAGGTTTGATGATGACTTTATAAATTAGAAGTTTGTTTTCGATGCTGAGATTGGAATTTCTACTCATCAACCAAGACACCTTGCGGTAGATAAGGCCCAATTGCAACCGCTTCTTCCAAATGTGCTTTGTCCATGTCAGCCGTCTGTCCAGATGAAGACCAAGGTATTTGACTTCCTCACTTTGCGGGAGCGGAATGTTGTTTAATGAAACCACCGGACATGTCCCCCTCCTCAAGGTGAACGTTATATGGGTTGATTTTGTGCAGTTGGCTTTGATTCGCCACATCTTAAGCCACTCATCAACTTCGTCAAGGTGTTTTTGCAGGAATCTAGAAGCCACGTTTGGGTCCTGATGTGAGGACATTATTGCGGTGTCATCCGCAAAGGTGGCTATTTCGGTGTTGGTGCTAGTTGGCAGATCAGAGGTATATAGAATATACAAGAATGGGCCAAGCACACTGCCTTGTGGTACCCCAGATTCTATGGGAACCAAGGTGGAATATGCGTCCCCACACTTTACGAGGAAGTGTCTGTTTGTCAAGTAAGACCGCAGTAGTTGACAATATGGATGAGGTAAGCTGTTCTTGATCTTGTAGACCAATCCTGCATGCCACACCTTATCAAAGGCCTGGGAGATGTCCAAAAAGGCCGCCGAGCAGTATCGCTTGTGTTCCAAATCTGCTCTAATCCTCCTAACAACTCTATGTACCTGCTCTATGGTGGAATGATTCTGTCGAAATCCAAATTGATGGTTGGGTGTTAAATGGTTTTCTTCAAGGAGTGGTTTGAGCTTGGCCACAAAAGTTTTTTCAAATACCTTGGATAGAACAGGCAAGAGACTGATCGGTCGATAAGAGGCAGCTTCCGTTGGATCCTTTCCAGGTTTTTGTATCATTATTATTTGGGCTACCTTCCATTGTGAAGGGAAGTAACCCAATCTAAGGACGGCATTAAATATGATTGTTATCATTTTTGTTCCTACTGGTGGTAGCTCTTTCAGGACTCTTCCTGTTATTAGATCATACCCCGGTGCTTTCTTTGGGTTGATGCTGTTCATTATGCACGATTTGACCTCTGCTACTTTTATGGGCTTAATGGGAAGGTCCATTTGATAAGGTGCTTCTAAGAACTGATGTATGAATTTTTCCTCCTCTGGTAGTATTTCCATTGGGAATGGTGTGAATACATTGCCAAGATGTTCCGCAAAAATATTGACTTTTCCTTCATCACTTCTGGCCCAGCTGCCATCCCGTGTTCTAATTGGTGGTCGTATATTTTGGGGTTGTTTGATTTTCCTCGTAACTTTCCACAAAGAGTAGTCTGTCGATTCTGTGGGTGAGAGATTTTCCAAAAACTTTTTAATAGCTTGATTTTTATTATCGTGTAACATTGTTTTCAATTGCCTAGTAGAACGATTTAGTCTTGTTTTATCTATCGGAGCATGAGTAGTCTGCCAGCGTTTTCTTAATCTTCTTTTTTCTTCGAGTTTCTTCTTGATATGGTCGGGGCAATATCCTGGCTGATCGATTTTGTGCTTTGATGGAGTAGCGGACCACGCGGCTTGTTGTATTGTATGATTTAATTTTTCTACTGCTTCATCTACATCTTGTTCTGATTTTAATCGGATATTCGTATTTATTTGTTCTGAAAAAATTTTTCGGAACTCCTCCCAATCAGTATTTTTGCTTGACAGACTAGGTGGTGCAATGTTTTCAGTTACTTGACTTTCATAGGTGACTAGTAGAGGAGAATGATCTGACGAAAGATCCAGGCAAGCCTCTATTTTTAAGTAATTGCGTGCAATGCTTTTAGTGATGCAAAAGTCGATCACGTCGGGTATTTTATTTACATCCGTTGGCCAGTAGGTTGGATGCCCTGAGGAGAGTTGATGCAGATTTTTTCTCATCATTGCTTGATATAGTTGTCTGCCTCTTGGTGTAATCAATCTGGAGCCCCAGTGAGAGTGTTTTGCATTAAAATCTCCTCCAGCTATAAATCTGTGTCCGAGGGTTTCAAAGAAAGATTCAAAGTTTTCTCTTTTGATGGATACATTAGGAGGACAGTATACTGCTGCTAGGATAAGTTTACCATTCCGGTCTGCTATTTCTACTGCTGTAGCCTGTAGGTTATGTTCGCTGTAATTGGTTATTTCATGGTGCTTGATGCTATTTTTGATAATGACTGCTGTTCCTCCTCGAGCTCTTCCCCCGGGATGATTGGTGCAGTATATGGAATATTTTGGAATTTTCATATAAATTTTTGCAGTCATATGTGTTTCTGATATAAGCATAGCATCTAAGTTGTGATTTGTAATAAAATATTTGATTTCTTGGCCATGATTTACCAAGCCGTTGGCGTTCCAGATCGAAATTTTTAGTTTAGGGTTACTCTCCATTACATCTTTCCAATCATGGTTATTAGAAGATCGAGCATCTTGTCCATTTTGTCCATCATTCTTGTTACCATTTGCTCGAGATTATTTTGTGGTTGCTGTTGGATAGTCGGTATCATTTGACTTTGCTGCGGATTATTGGAAAATTGTTGAGACTGGATGTTGTTTGCAGTTATTTGGGCATAGGACATTCCATGTTGGGTTGGATTTCCATTTGGAAGAGATGGAAAATTTGTCATAACGGATGGTTCGTTGGCTTGCTTCTTCCGTAGTGTTGGGAATCTTTGCTTTTGGAGCTCTTTATACACCGAGCAACCTCTGTAGTTTGCAGGGTGATTATTGTTACAATTCGTACACTTTACTTGCCCATCTCTCTCCTTTCGTGGACAAGCTTCAGTTGCATGATCGCCAATGCACTTAACACACCGTGGTCTTCGGTGGCAGTATTTTTTGGTGTGTCCAAAACGTTGGCATCGGATGCACTGAGGAACCTCACGCTTGGGGTACGGAGGTTCTACTGTAACTATGGCATTCCCCAGATTTTTAATATTGTAGATTTCTTTGTTATTGGGTTTCGTTAATAACTCAACATTGAATAAGGGCAGCAAATCTTTAGTACCTCTTTGTCTAATTCCAGAAATGTTTTTTACTGTGTGTCCTTTGGCTTCAATTTCTCCTTTGAGGGTCTCTAGGTTTGTAGTAGGGTGTATGTTACGAATTACTACTCGAAAGGTGCGATCTTCTTTCAATTGATAGGTATGAAATTGCGTTTTTTTCTCGGTGAGAGCTTTTATAATATCTGTATAATGTTTAGAAGTATTTGGTTGTATTCTCACCTGGTTGTTGAAGAGGATTTTGTTGGTGTATCCATTTGGTGCGCACTTATTGAGTAGTTCGGTTAGGGGTTCTATGTATTCGACGCCCTCTACAAATATTGGTGGTGGCTTTCTGGTTTCTGCTAGTGAGGTTGATTGTTGTTGTTCTTCTTCTTTGTCATCATTTTCATCGTTATTGTCATCGTTATCATTACTCTCTAAAACCTGGAAGGTATTGGAAGTCGGTAAAGGTAAAGGTAAAGGTTTACTAAGCCAATAATTGCTTAGAGTGGTTTGTTTTTTCATTCTTCCTCTAACTTCTGGACTTTCATGTGGACGTGGTCTTTTTCTGTATTTCATGGTGTTCCACTCATGTTCGATATGTGGTGTTATTTGCGTTTGCTGGTTTATTGAAGGTAAACCGTAATTGGGATTTATTACTTCCTGTTGGGGCAGGTAATAGTTGGGGTTTGCTATTTCTTGACGCAGGTAGGGCCCCGGTAGTGGTTGATAGTTTTGGTTGTAATATATTAATGGGGTTTGTTGCGTTTGGGGCAAGTACGGCCCTGGCGGTTGTTGATTTGTTGATAAATGTGTACCGTTATCATAATAAGTGGGGCCATTCGGTAACACTGATTGATTTGTTCGCGCTAAATCATTATGGATACCCACAACTTGGGGTGCATCATTCCTCTTGGGAGGTGGTGTTCGTTGCATCTTTACATTCTAACCTCAATTTCGAAAAACCAATGGTAACTATATTCTTCCGTGATTTCTTAATGAAACAAAACTCTCACTACTATTTTGAGCTAATAAACACTGTAACTACCACTAATCACACGAATCAGCGGCTATATTTACTAAAAATTGCTGCCAGCATCAAATTCAACGTCTGCCTTCAATGCCAGTGGCGTAACTTATTAGTTAATAAATGCTGTGTGCATATTATGCATTGAAATTTACTTCAAACAAACGCAACGAAAATGTATGCATTGAAACTCGTAACTAAAATTAAATATTTTTTAGTTAAAAAATGCTATGTGCATATTATGCATCGAAATTTACTTCAAACAAACGCAACGAAAATGTATGCATTGAAACTCGTAACTAAAATTAAATATTTTTTAGTTAATAAATGCTATGTGCATATTATGCATCGAAATTTACTTCAAACAAATGCAACGAAAATGTATGCATTGAAACTCGTAACTAAAATTAAATATTTTTTAGTTAATAAATGCTGTGTGCATATTATGCATCGAAATTTACTTCAAACAAACCCAACGAAAATGTATGCATTGAAACTCGTAACTAAAATTAAATATTTTTTAGTTAAAACATGCTATGTGCATATTATGCATCGAAATTTACTTCAAACAAACGCAACGAAAATGTATGCATTGAAACTCGTAACTAAAATTAAATATTTTTTAGTTAATAAATGCTATGTGCATATTATGCATCGAAATTTACTTCAAACAAACGCAACGAAAATGTATGCATTGAAACTCGTAACTAAAATTAAATATTTTTTAGTTAATAAATGCTATGTGCATATTATGCATCGAAATTTACTTCAAACACACGCAACGAAAATGTATGCATTGAAACTCGTAACGAAAATAAATATTTTTTAGTTAATAAATGCTGTGTGCATATTATGTATCGAAATTTACTTCAAACAAACGCAACGAAAATGTATGCATTGAAACTCATAAGTAAAATTAAATATTTTTTAGTTAATAAATGCTATGTGCATATTATGCATCGAAATTTACTTCAAACAAACGCAACCAAAATGTATGCATTGAAACTCATAAGTAAAATTAAATATTTTTTAGTTAATAAATGCTATGTGCATATTATGCATCGAAATTTACTTCAAAAAAACGCAATGAAAATGTATACATTGATACTGTACATAAATAGTACAGTGTAGATATGAATTAAAAATTATGTACCACTTCGGTACCTTTTCGGTACATAATTTTCAGTTATGAAAAAATATGTACATATTATTCATTCTTCAATGATATACCGGCACAAAATCAACATTCGTGTTACTTGGGTATTAACTAAACAAATTGATTTTATATTATTGACAAACATTTTTATATTAACGGATCATTAAAATTGTTACATTTTATAATTTTCGTTTGATGAACCTTTGTTCCGTAATATTGCAAATTCATGTTTAATATTGACTTAAATGTATTTGGTATCGGATGAAAACGTTTCCATTTGCTTTAAATAAGTCTCATGCTTTCTATTATTAATAAACAAATTTTGAATCGTGACGTTATCATTTCTATTGACGGTTAGCTTTGTACACCGCAATATGTGTTTGGATTAGTTTTACGTAGCCAGTTGTGGAGACTACATGCTGCATATATTACTTTGTCTATTGTTTCTGGTTTTAGATCAATTGGTTTTGAAAATATTCTGAACCGCCACACTAATATGCCAAACACATTCTCCACTACCCTTCTAGCGCGTGAAAGACGATAATTAAATATAATTTCAGAATTATTGAGTCCAATTTTGCTATATGGCTTCAATAAGTTTGTTCTTAGTGGAAATGCATCATCCCCAATAATAACACATTTTTCAGGCATCCCTAGGGTATTATTTTCCAATGCGATATTTAAGGTGCTGTCCCGAAATATTGCGCTATCACTAGCTCGTCCATTTGCTCCGATGTCGATGTACGTAAAACAATAATCTCCGTCAACCATTGCGAACAATATAACACTATAGGTTTTCTTATAATTGTAAAATGTTGAGCCAGAACCAGGAGGTCGTTTTATAATTACATGTTTCCCGTCGATTTCACCGCAACAGATTGGAAAATTCCAACGATGGAAAAATGTATCTTTTATTTTTCCCCATTCATCACACGTAGTGGGCACCTGAGAAATTTAAATTAATTAATTTAGTTTCTGTTTAAATAATTTTTTTAAAAATAAATAATAATAATTATGATAGGTAGTAATAGTTTATAAGTATAAATATTTATAAAATGTTTGCAGTTTTTGTGTCATAAAAAAATAGTTTTGACACTTTACATTTGAAATTTGAATCCATTATTAAGAGGGGTAATTATAAACTTTAATTAAATTTTGGGCTTTTTATTTAAATATATTTGAGTTTTAAAAAACAGGAATTTTGTAATTTAATAAATTGCTTTAACAAATTACTAATTAAAATTTTTACTTCAGCATTTTATTTTATTTTTTAGAATTTAACCAATATAAGTCAGCATTCTAACGAGGTACCAATCGAAGACGACATTGAAGATAAAGATAAAGACGAAGATCAAGATGAAGGTTCAACAGGGGAATTGCCTGAAAAAATGAAACCACCATCAAAGTCTATAAAAAAGTTTAAAAAATGAGCAGCGCCTGAAATATCAGATGCAATTGAGCAATTAGATAGAATTGCCAAAGTGCATCTACAGAAAAGGCCTATGATCAGTTCGGAAAGCATGTTGCGTACGAGCTTCGTCAGTTACCACCACGTCAAGCTATCTTATTGCAGTCAGAGTTACAAAACTGTATCACTCGAATGAGATTATCTTGTTTGGAGCCTGTACATCAACCAGTACATCAACTTTACCATCAACAGGCTTACTCACAACAATTACATCTGGATATAGTATCCCCTTCAACTTCTTCAAGTTCAATGCGTACAGGCTCAAGTACACGGGGCGAGTTTACAAGCTAACAAGCCGGCTTGTAAAAAGCCGGCGAGTCGGCGAGTGCGCTAGTAGTCGAGTACACACAAAATTTCCCACTTGCTCAGTAGCCAACTATCTGGCGTGTGGAAAACACGTGTTGTCGTCTGGTTAATGTGAAAATTTGCTAAACTATTGGTGGTTTCCCTATAGTGTCCTTCTTAGATCCTGTTGTGAAAATGAAGTGGAACTCGAGTAATATTTCATTGTTTTTACAAGTGTACCAACAATTTCCTAAATTATGTCTATTATTTATGCCTTTTTAAGTCCAAGTTTCTCCCATTGCCACGGTAGAGTATTTTCTTCCGTGAAATACGTCATATACGCCTGTCTGATCCCTTTAGCAATTTGGCTTGCATTGTTGCTGCCTAGTCTGGTCACTGGATGTAGGATGTTGGTATTTTGTGTCCATTCACCAGGTATTACATCTCCTGTGTTAAAATCTTCTCTGTCCACTGCTTGTTGTGACATATAGTGGCTTGGGGCAGTCTTTCGCAGCCAGTTATGCAAACTGCAAGCAGCCCAAACAACTCTATCAATAGTATCGGGTTTTAACTCCATTGGTCTTGAAAACACTCTAAATCGCCAGGCAAGTATGCCAAAAGCATTCTCTGAGACTCGTCTGGCACGGGAAAGACGATAATTGAATATTTTTTCTTCATCCCTTAGACAATGCTTACTGAAAGGCTTCATAAGATCGGGTCTTAGAGGGAAAGCGTCGTCCCCGACGATAACAGAGTTCTCAGGAAACCCAATGGTTTTATTTTCCATTGCAATGTTCAGAGTACTATCTCTAAAAACTGCACTGTCACTTGCTCGGCCATTTCCTCCTACGTCAATATAAGTGAAGCAATAATGTGCATCAACCATAGCAAATAGTATGATACTCAGAGCCGTCTTTAAGCATAGGCAGGACAGGCACGTGCCTAGGGCCCCAGGCCTGAGAAGGGCCCCCAAATTTGAATAACATTTTTTTGGTAATATTATATAATAAAAATAAAACTCTCTTATAAATAAATGATCAAATCTAAAGCTAAAAAACTTTTAATGTACAAGTTCTTAATACATAATTTAATACACCAGTTCTTTACAAATAATTTATCACTTATAATTAATTAAATCTCTTTTGCATTTCGCGAGAAGACGCGGCCACGCATCGCGTCATAGTGTGCGCCATACGCGAATTTTGCCCTAAAAGACGCCGTATGATTCATGCCGATGTGCGCGTGAGCATATATCTCTAAAGTTATAGTATCATGATAAGATTCAGTGTAAATTTGGAGTTATTGCATGTAAAAACTTTTAATTTTGTTTTACATGATAAAAAAAATAAAATATAATGGTTACGTTATACAAAGTAATTAAAAGGGCCCCCAAAACTCGGTAGCCTATGGCCCTATGCTCGTGAAAGACGGCTCTGATGATACTGTAGGTTTTCTTGTAATTGTAGTATAATGAACCTGAACAGGGAGGTCTCTTGATGACAACGTGTTTACCATCAATCGCCCCACAGCATCTAGGGAAATTCCAGCGCTGGAGGAATAACTTTTCAATTTCTTTCCAATCTTCAACAGTTTTTGGTACCTGAAAGGAAAAGATTGTTTTTAAGTACTTATTATGTTTTAATGAATAAAACAAAATATACATTATTATTAATTTTTGTTCTTTTTTCAGGACCTAAACCAAAGTCAAAATTCAGAACAAGATGAAGAGGGAGGCGACACCATTGACCCTGCTATGCCTGGCATCGCGAACAACTCCACTGTTGAAACAAACACGGCCCACTCGTCTGGATTTATTAAGCCACCTGAGCCGCCAAGAAAAAGGTTTAGAAAAAATGTAGAAACTAGTAAATCCGACAATGGGGAGATATCCCAAGCAATCAAGAAGTTAGACGACATTGCAAACAATGCTGCTGTGGATAAGCCATATGATCTGTTTGGCAAGTATGTAGCAAGTGAACTCCGTCAGCTACCAAAGCGAGTAGCCATCTTGCTGCAGCAGGATATTCAAAATTGTATAACTCGTGCTAAGTTGGACATATTGGACAATGCATCAGTCCAACAAGAATTTCACAACTTTCCTCTACTCGCGTCTCCTCAATCAATGGCTTCCGCAACTGGTTCTTCAAACGACGAAGAGGACATAATATTACAAACAGCGATGATTAATACGTTTTCACAGATTACATGAAATAAATTCTTTGAAATAAATTACAATAAATTATTTACACTTACCTCAATGAATGGTCGAAGAACACAACAAATCGCCGTAAGTACATGGGGTAGGAACCTCGATATTGTTGTTTCTGGAACTCGAAACAGGTACTCGAGAGACTTAAATGAATCACCAGTCGCTAAATAGCGTAATGTTATTTCTAATTTTGTAGTTACTGGGATTGCCATCCTCATTGGTGTGTCCTGTTTTGACAAAATTTCGTCTACCAGTCCCAGTAGTTCATCGAACTGTTTACCTCTAATTCTCAAAATATTTCTGTACGCCGCAGGATCTTCGTTTTTCAGCTCTTTTAGTAAAGTATTTGATGCACCATAATCAGTACGTCTTCCTATCCACGGTTTCACCCACACGTTTCTCTTATGCACTTTCCGTTTCGCGTTTTGTCGTCTAATTAACTCGTTTTTAATCACTTTAGCTACAACTGCAACTCCCGCTAGAACCAGCTCCTCCGACATCTTCAAGACCAATGCTACTAGCCACTTGTGCACAAGCTACTGTGGGTACACGTTGCTAGTTTACAAGCTAGCTCGCTCAAAAGCCGGCTTGTAGCTTGTAAACTCGCCCCGTGTACTTGAGGCTTACTACATCTACTCTAGGTCTAAACGAAGATTATAATGAAGATATTTTAAATCATGCTATAATAAATTCCAATCTTTTTTCAAATAATAACCCATAATTTGTCTCATTAATTTAAATTTTTTATATTTACATGAAATTTTGTTTCTAAAATTTATCTCAAAAATTACATATTATTTACTACATATTTAGTTTTATATCCTTTTATATATTACCTATTATATTTGTATAACTATACCTTGATAAATGGTTCCAGGACTTGAGAAATCGCTGTAAGCACTTCGGGTATAAATAATGAGATCGTACATTCAGGAACACGAAAAAGATATTCTAGGGACTTAAATGAACCACCAGTAGCTAAATAACGCAGTGTTACTTCTAGTTTGGTTTTTGGTGGAATAGCCATTCTCATTTGAGTGTCTTCTTTTTTAATTAATCCATAAACCATTTGTAACAAATTATCGAACTGGGCCACGTCCATTCTTAAAAGATTTCGGTAGGCTGCAGTGTCTTCGTCTCTTAATTCTTTTATTAATGTACTGGATACGCCATATTTCTCTCGTCTACCAATCCAATCTCTGATCCAAAATCTTTTCTTCTTTCTAGTTTTCTTTTTTTCCAAACTCTGACGCAATAAAAGAGATATAACAACAACACCCGCGTGAACTACAGCCTCTGACATCTTGCAAGTTGCAACCACTACTAGTCAGTAGTCACTAGTCGCGAGCACAATAGCGATTTTACTAGCCATGTAGATTACACAAAGCTATTTTACTCGCCGGTGTGTAAAATAGCTAACGAGTAGCGAGAAAAGTAGCCCGGCTGTCAACTTTAATCGCGGGCGAACAGCGTCTGTTCAACACGCGGCGAGTAAGCGACTAGGTCTATTGCATTAAGCGAATTTAGTAGCTGCGAGTAAATTCGCAAGCGACTAGCGAGTAAATTCGCCCAATGTAATCGATGCATAAGTATATTTTTGCAAACATTGTTTTAAAAATTAATATGCAAGTTTTTTCGTTTAAAAAATTACCAAGTGTTAAAGCTAAACTTTTTGGCCACCAAACTACAAAAAACCATAATAAAATTACAAAATCAGCCCTAAAATGAAGAACAACCGGCTTTACTATGTAAAAAATACTTTGTAATTTTGTTGTAAAAATTAGCCAAGTAATAACCGATGTTCGACAACTCTATTTTTAAAAAAGCATTTTGCGGTGTTCAGTGTTATGCGAAACCATCAGGTGATCAGAAATTAAGAATTCTAAAAGATTTAGTAAATATCGGGTAGCATCTCTAAGGGGTCGTACAGACACGGATAGTAATTTAGTCTAGTAGCATCAAGTGTTGCTAAGATACTAACCGAAATATGTCTAAATAATCGAAATAATTTGTTAGTATCTTAGCAAGACTTGCTACTAGACTAAATTACTATCCGTGTCTGTACGACCCCTTAAGGCTGGTTCAGACACGGCTAGTATTTTAGTCCAGTAGCGAAGTATTTAGTAACTAAACCGTGCGTAAACGGTACAATGTAGGAGATTGATTTAGGATTTAGGATATTACTTTAGCGACTTAGCAGATCTATTTTTCTGGCGAGTAGCCCCCACCACTTGGTGAACACATGCAGGCACGACAGTTTTATTGTACTTAATAATTAAATTGTAAGCAGTTGTAGAGGTGTGTATTTGTTTTATAAGTTTTGTCGTCAGTTTATTTTTGATAATTGTTATTATTTATTGAATAACAGTCGAAGAAATTGTTTAGCAACCTTCGAGATGGACAGTCGTAAACGTCGCGCTTTATTATTAAATAATGTGATAGCCAATATTGGACAGATTATAGTAGAAAATACCCTTGAACCAATAAATTTCAAAACTTACTAAAAAAATATTTAAGGAAAACGCGACGTTTTACAAGCTGAACTACTAGAAAATACAATTAATTCAAATTAGTTTTATATAAACAGGATACGAAATTGGAGATTTGTTTAAAACGTGACTAAATGGGGACTTCCCGCGTGCAGCTGATATCAGTGATACGATGTCATTCGTATCCGATATCACCGTTAGACAGACAGGCGCCAAAATACAACAAAACTTCAGTACAATTAATTACATCCTTAAAAAATTAATTTTTCTTGCAATTTGGAAACAACAAACATTCTCCTCTGGCATATGCATTTTTATATAATTTAAAATAAACATCTTATAAAGCAGGACACATTCTTCGAAAGCTTCCAAAAATAATTTTGAAAATTTTTTGGGCATTTTATTGCAATGATAAAAATATTCTCAAAAACAAATAAAGGACCAATCAAATATACTAAAACAATCGTTTCCGAACGTCCGAAGTGGTGAAGGAACGCTACTAAACCATAAAAATAGAAAATATTGGATTCACTATGCTACATGCCCCGGACGTATTGTGCTATCTTGGTTCTTTTAGACCTTTTAGACGTGCACGCCCTAGTAAAATGCAGACTCAAGTTTTAAATACAGCAATGTCATACTGTTCGGGGAATCACCGATTAACGAACGCAATCTTATTTCACTTACGACGGAGGTGACATTTACCACTTTTACTTTTATGAAATTATAATTTTTTTCATTGACTTAAAATAATGCTGATTTAATTATTTTATATCAATAGTCCAGCCACAATTGGGAATTGCTATTCTTTACTTACAACTTAATTAAAATCAACTTATTGCAACTAATTGTAAAGCTGCCCACAAACCAGCGTTCAAAAGCGTCACTCAGGTATGTTATAGGTGTTTGCGCACCCATGTATGCTAGTGTGTTGTTAAAAAGTCGCACGTAAGTGCGTCGATTTTGTTTTCTGGTTAGACCGGAAAACAATAACGCGCAACTCGACTCGTACATACATAAGTGTCGGTGTGTGGTGAAATATCACGGTCGTTCGCATTCATTATACAGTGTCTCGCGTGGTGTATTTTATTAGAAAATGATTGATATAAAACAATTTTCGAAAGCCTTTACGGCCGATTTCATTGAAGTGTATAAAAGTTATCCGTGTTTGTGGAAAATTAAAAGCACGGATTATAAAGATCGAAAATAAAATCAAGCTGCTTATACAGTTTTATTAAAAAAATTGCAAGAGGTTTAAGTCTTCATAATTTCTACCAGTAGCTAAATAGCGAAGTGTGGCTGTTAATCGCTCATGTGGTGATATAGCATCCCTCATGATCGTATCTTGCTTTTTAATTATTGGAGACACTAGCGTTAATAGCGTGACGTAACTTTCTTCATCCATTCTTAGGTAATTTCGCCAACCATCAGGCTCTACTCGTAATTCTGCTAGAAGATTAATATGGGTATATTCCGAGCGTTTTAAAAGCCATTCCTTCACCCATTCCTTCACCCATTTGGTTCGAGTTTGTCGCTAACAGGCAGTAAATAGCAATATTAAGGTAAGATCAGACTAGGCTACTTTTGCTGCGCGCAGCAAAAGTAGCTGTGTGTGAACACCACTGCAACCGATAAAACTGCACACTGCTGCACATGTGGTATACTGCGCACGCTGTTAAAAGCAGCTTAGTGTGAGTGCAAATTTTGTATGTTGCATTCGCAGTAAAAATATTCATTTGGTTTAATATTTTGCTGCGACTACCGGTGCAGCTTTTATCACATTTAAATAAAATATAATTTTTTATTTTTGTATGCACCCTCCGATGTTGCTCGTAGGTTTTATCTTTGATTAAATCATCAATTTTTCCTGACCAATCCAATGTTTTAAATTTTATTTTGATTTTATTTGTTAATTTCATTGTCCAATAAATAATTTCCGTTTTAATTTTTTTCTTAAATTTCTTTGTCCAATCAGCTTGCATTTGGATTTTACGTGTTTTGTCAATTTTTAATACCCAAACATCTTGCTTTTCGTTTTCATTGGTCATTACTCATTACAATTTTATCGCTGTCCAATCCAGTTACTTTTCTTCTTCTTCTTCTTATAGTGCCTTCTCCTATCGGAGGTTGGCGATCATCATTTCAAATTCTTCTCGGTTCTGCGCCACGCGTATCAGTCTTTCGGCCTCGCGGATGTTATACCATTGTCGTAAGTTTTACCTTCGATCTTTCCTTCCATTATCAATTGTAGCAGAGCATACCTTTCACCTCTGAATATGTGACCGAAGTATGCCGCTTTTCGCCTTTTGATGATCGTGTAGAGCTCCCGGTCTTTATTCATTCTTCGTAGCACCTCTTCGTTGGAAACCCTGTCCGTCCACGGGATCCTCAACATCCTGCGGTAGAGCCACATTTCGAAGGCCTCCAGCCTGTTAACTGATGACACTTTTTGTGTCCATCCTTCCACCCCATATAACAAAACTGGCATTACATAGCATCTTACTGTACGCCAACGCGTCTCTATAGATATATCGCGACTGCATATAAGTTGTTTCATCCTTTGGAAGGCGCCTCGTGCCATTTCTATTCTTATTCGGATTTCTTTATCTGGATCCCAATTTTCATTAGGTATCTAAAATTTCGAACTCTCTCTATTTGGCTATTGTTTATGCATATAGGAATGTTCTGCGTTACAGCTTTGCTGATGACCATGATGTTCGTTTTATCTATGTTCATATTGAGTCCATATTCATTACTGATCCTATTGACTTCATTCAGGAGGAACTGAAGATCAGACGGGTTGTCGGACAAAATAATTGTGTCGTCCGCATAACGTATGTTGTTTATCCATTTCCCATTTATTTGAATACCTCTCTCCACGTCCTCTAATGAATTTTTAAAAACATATTCGGAGTAAAGGTTAAACAACAATGGGGACAGAATGCAACCCTGTCTCACACCTTTTTGTATTTTGATGTCATCTGTCGTTTGATTGCCTATTTTTAAATGCGCCATTTGATTCCAGTATAAGTTTTCGATAATTCGTAGGTCTTTACTATCGATTCCTCTTTGCCTAAGAAGTGTCATGAGGATATCATGCTGTACTTTATCAAAAGCTTTCTCGTAATCTATAAAACAAATATGGACTGGTTTTTGTTGGTCTAAACATTTCTGAACAAGGACCCATATGGCAAACAGTGCTTCCCGCGTTCCCATCCCATTTCTAAAACCGAATTGGGTTACACCTATATCTTCATCGATTTTTCTCCATAAGCGATTGTGTATTATTTTAAGAAAGAGTTTTAAGGCATGGCTCATTAGACTGATTAGTCTATAATCATTACAGTGTTTTGCGTTAGACTTCTTTGGTAGAGTGATAAACGTTGATCTTAGCCACTCTTTTGGTATTTTTCCGGTGTTATAGATCTTGTTGAGAAGATTTAATAGCGTATTATTAGTGTCTAGGTCTATCATTTTAATAAGTTCTGCACTTATTTCATCTGGACCCGTTGCTTTACAATTTTTCGCCTGTTTGATTGCTTTTCTCAGTTCATCCTTTAGTATACTCGGTCCTTCCGCCTGCAAATCCGTGTCATCAAGATCTGTTTGATTATCTTTAAAGAGCTTGGTAATATATATCTTCCAGATTTTTGCTTGGTGCTCTTCTTGTAGTACTATCTTGTTATTTTCACCTACTAGCTTTCTGCTTCTTTGTTGTTGTCGACCGGTGTATGTCATTTCTCTGATTTTTTTGTGCATATTAAAGTTGTCGTGTATACCTTCGAGCTGCTCTATTTCTTTGCATTTCTTCTTTAGCCATGCCTCCTTTGCTTCTTTTATCTTTTTCCGTACTATTTTATTTTTATTATAATACTCTGTTGTGTTCTTGTATTTTCTTCTTTCTTCCATCGAATCCAATATTTCCTCCGTCATCCAATCCTTCTTCTTGCATCTTCTATAGAAACCTAGGTGTTTGACTGCAGTCGCTTTGATGGTGTTTTTAAGTTTCGTCCATGTTTCCTCTGTGTTGTCTGTACATTTAATTTTCTCGATTTCCTTGTTAATACTTTTAGTGTATGCATTCCTAATAGTTTCGTCTTTTAGCTTTTCAACATCTATCTTGCTTATTTCTTTATGTCGGGTTATTCTTTTCAGCTTTAGTCTTATATCGGCAATCACTGGGTTGTGGTCTGAGTTTATGTCAGCGCCTGGGTATGTCTTAACGCTTTTAACCGCATTTCGGAATCAATTGTTTATCATAATAAAATCTATTTGATTTCTGATAATATGATCGGGTTTGTCTTGAGGAGACTTCCAGGTGTACAGACGTCTAGGTGGTAATTGGAACCACGTGTTGGTGATAACTAAATCATTTTCCTGGCAGAATTCTACTAATCTGTCTCCTCATTCATTTCTGTCTCCCAAACCGTATTTTCCAACAATCTTCTCAAATGCACCATGGCCGATTTTAGCATTGATATAGCGTAACTCGAGTCACCACACCAGTCACGTATAAAAGAACGTGTGGCTAAACAAATCAGATAAATAGTACTCCAGATAACGCCTTTATCATGGGAGCGGAGCTTCGGCTAGCTAGAGAGCTCAGGGTGAAGGTAGCTCAAAAAATGGAAAAGTTTATTACCCGGCGCCACACGATTTTTCCCGCTCCCAACTCTTGGTGTTACCTGAATAATCATGAAAGCTTATATTAAAAAAAACAAAAGCATAAATGAAGCACTATAATTAATTATAATTTATTTAAAAAAATAAAGTCAATCAGTAAAACAATCAAATCAAAATGTTAAACAGTCAAATATATTGCTATGATCCAAATTGGCAATAAAGAATTAATCACTTAGAGGGTACAAAACGCATGAAAGTTCTTTTGAAAAGGAAAAGGTTTATCGAGGTTACGAGAGCTCATAAAAATATTAGTAAATCGTTTACAAATAAACAAACAGGTCAAAGAATAAAAAGGTACCAGATGAAACAAATTATCTTTTTAAAACATGTTCACAATTTTATAAAATAAAAATGTTAGATTTAAGAATTTGTTAATATAAAATAAACAATTATTAGTTAAGAAGTGATGCGAAAATAAAGAATATTTTACGTGGTTGTTAAATCGGGACGACGTAGTGCAGCGGTACATTTCATCCGAGACTCCGGAGGGAAGCCCAACCAATAGTCCACCGTCGAAATAAGTGCGTAAATCGGAACGTAACTAAAACAATCAAAAGTGCTTCAATCAATTTATAAACATTTAAATAAAGGATAAAATTATCAAAAAGGCGTTTTGAAACTTACCAATAAGGAAATCCAATTCAAATAAAACGAAAAATCAGGATGGCAAAAACGGGATAATTTTGAATAACCCGGGTGATGAAAATAAACAAAGAGTTCTCCCAAAAAAGTGTGATACGGAAACGGACGTATAAATTCCGGGTTCTGTAAAATTTAATTAATTAATGAATATAATTCAAAGGTGGAGACCTAAAAAAGTACAAAGAAAGATTAGAATTTATGATTCGAACACGTGCGTATTGAAAAAGATAATAATTATTAAAAATAAAGGTAAAAATTTGTACTTACCTGTGGAAATATTAGAAGTTATGTGTTATGGAAAATTGGTTCACTATTGGAATACAATTTGATGATAAAACTGGTAATTGGTAAATCAAAAGAAGCACGATTGAACAAGATTAATTTCAAGGTTAACTTGTAACGAAGAACGGCGGAATTATAAATGGTAAACAGAGTAGGCGTATTTGACGACCATAGGTGAGCTCACTCTACATATTAAAAATAAAACTAACAGTGGCGCGTAATTACGAAAACAAATATTTCGCGAATAAATAACAATTGGGGTAAAATTTAAGTTTATTAATGCAATTTGAATTTCTTGTTACATTTCATTGGTTTATTTATTTATTTATGTTCAGAACTGTTATAATAAAATTTATTTATTATTTAATGTTGCATCTGGTATATTTTTTTGAATTCGACGACACCATTAAGTTTATTCAGAGAATAAAAGTGATTAATAAAGGTAAGGCGTCGAAGAATCTACTCCTGGGATAAAGAGATTTGATGCTATATATAAAAAAAAGGACTTACATCGAGCTAGCACGGTATTTATATTATATATAAAAATTTCATTAAAATTTACATGTATCCCGTCTATAATGCTCGTACTAATAGTCGAGAATTGATCTCGATTCCGGAATTAATTCTGCTGTTGCTATGATACGGCATCAATTTCAGTGATCTGATTGGTAGAAACTAGAAGTAATTCCGGAATCGAGATCAATTCTCGACTATTAGTACGGGCATAAGAGGCGCGATACATAGTAATATATAATGGATATCTATAACTTTTGCTATAACGCAAACCAAAGAATTCAAATTATTAAACAAATAATTTCGCACGCGGACAGATCTGTTGGCGTTTCACACTTATCTTACAAGTACGCTATTTCTGCGTACTTATCGATCAAACAAAATTTTAATGTTAGGTTGGAAAAAATATATATGTTGAACTGTCTTCAACAAAATTACACAATTTACAAAAATTTTTCAATAAAAAATAAATTCAAAATTCAATAAAATAATTTTAACAGGTCAATATTATAATTTCGTCACACAAAAATCTTTAATAGTCAAAATTTAACAAATAAAATAATTCTTCAAATTTATTAAATTAAAAGTCTGGAGCTTGTTCCAAAAAGGACTAGATTTGTTTTTTTTTAAATGAATCAAAAATATTGTTTGTATTAAAAATTTTAAATTTAAAATGATGTGTGTAAAGTCATGCGTGAATTAAAAAAAACATAAGTGCGCGAAACGACACTCGCAGAGATTTGCAAAAATTCGATTACGTCCAGTTACCGGACACAGTTTAAAATAATGAGCCAAAATCAACCAAACCAACCAATCAGAGGGCGTAAATCAAAAATCGCGCACGCGTGGAAAAGAAATTTCGGCTTCAAAGGAGAACATGGACGTATTCGTTTCTGGAATGAAAAATCGATCAAGCGGTGATTTTCCAATCAATGTGTGGATTTTTAAACAAGCGGATTTTAAAAGTGATATCCAAAGAAAAGTTTCAAAGTGGATCCTTATATGGTTTTCCGAAGTGGAAACTAAAGAAAATTACTAGTACGAGGAATAAAAAGTGGTCAATCTTAGTGAAATTTGATGGTTGCAAAATTAACCACGAATTATTTGAAAAATTCAACGACTGTGGATTTGGTTCATGAACAATTGGTTTGAAAAATTGGAAATCAACCTACTGCTGTGTGTTAAAATGAATAAGAAAGGCTCCCGATGCTAAAATGAATCATATATTCGAAACAAGCACAAAATTCTAAGTCGAAAGACACTTTAAAAATTTGCTCTACGAGAAATTTTTATTTTTCAAAATTTCAATTTTCTAAATTTATTTGAGTCTCTCAGGATGAATGAAACATGACAAAGATTGCTAAATCTAAATAAACTGATGATTGTCACATCAGAAATGAAACAAAAAACTTAATTAGCTCAAAATTTGTAAAAATGTATTAATCATGATAACCTAGAAAATTTAAGAATTTGTAAACCAATTTACTCTGCAAATAACATTCTCTGTAAAAATGTAAGCATATCAAAAATTATGTAATTGTTTCATGCATTTAATGTGTATATTTTCAAAGGATAAATTAACAAATTAGTTAATAAGGGTCAAATTTGTGTAACGCCTTGCAAACAACCGAGAGGGACGAGAATGAGTCAAGAAAGAATCCAAAAATTGATGGAAATGCGATATACCAATCAAACTGCTCGGGAAGATGTTCCAAAGGAAATCGAGGTTGATGCAGAAGAAAAATCTAGAATAAAAATAATTTATTAGAGAGAAATAAATTCAAAAATACATGGATTTGACTCACAAAATTCAAACAAGAATACCAATTGTATCGATTTTCAATCAAAAATCAGTTGACCTAGGGTAACTCAGCCGTGTGCACGCATTTTTCGATGCTCTCCGAAAAATATTATTTACCAGAATTTGGAGGTTAACCAAATTCATTTGACTTCGGAGAGGTTAGAAAGTTTCGTTTGTCCAACGTCGATTCTAAAAATAGATGTCAAGGACATAAACAAATGCAATGGAAATGTAATAAATTTATAAAAATTTATTCATATAAAAACTTTCTGGATAACAATAAAATCATTGCAAATTAATGGAACAACTTACCTCAATATTTTTGGAGATTCTCAATAGGAAGGATGCAAATTCGAGCACAAATTTCAGCACTACTTAATGTAAAATACCGCTTCAAACGACACCAATCATAAGTGATGACCGGTGGAATAAAGTTGAATCTTTGCAAGTAAAGATTAAGGCAGGGCGCACACACAAACAGCGAATAAATGATATCCTTTTTTGAAAATAAAAACTGCGATATGTTCAGGAGGCAGGTACAGTGAATTTATGATTTCTATGATTTGTTAAAAATTTGCCTTCAGCGTGTTAATAATAGGATTTGAGGAAAAGACTTCTAACAGAGTGTATTCTTTGATACCCTGAGTGATAAGTTGTAACCAAATCTTTCCTTACTGCTCTAATGAGAAGTCAGCTCGGAAAAGATTAAGTCCACGCAGAAGGATAAACCATCTACTTTAAATTTGCGTGGGGCCCTGGTGTTAGGTTTTAAACTAGCTCGTTATAGCCTGGAAGCGAGAGTCGTGGATCGTGTGAAAGAAACACCCCGGAGAGATCAAGGAAACAGCTTTGCTAACACAACACAATTAAAATTAACAATAAGAAGTTCATTGTCAGAAGGCAAAGATATACGCGATGTCGGATGTAAGAGGGGTTAGCCGACCAAAACAAGCACAGTAGCAACGACATTGCCACCGAAAATCACTCCCAAACATAAACCAAGGGCACATTCGAATGGTTATATAAAAATCCCACGATAAAGTGGAACCATATCGAATCCCCAATGATAAAACAAAAGACAGCAATCTCGGTGAAATGCCGCACCCTGTATATGGGTCGAACATCGTAGCCTTTCATAAAAAAAGAACATAAAAACAAAAATAAACACACAAAAAATTGTTCACCATAGAATTTCAAATATGAAATTCGAACGTACTACGATCATTCTGGAATCCCTTCGTCAATGCATTTTACCATAAGCTATTCGATGTTATAAGTGGAAATAAATACCCTGAACAAGTTAATTAAATAAAACACAAATATCAATAATTAATAATTTTAAAAGTTTATTACATATCAACCTGAACATTCGATCCATTTCACACTTGCGAATGCGAACTGGATAAGATAAACTAATATCACCTCGCCGCAAGAATATAAAATTTGCAAGGCTATCGCAATCTTGGCGACCACTCTAAGAATAAAAAAATGCATGACAAAAAGGAAACCAAAATGTTACACATAAAAAAATACATAAATTGGTCAAGGGTGAACTCCAACGTCATCGTTCTCCAGGTGTACGGAAGAAAATTTGGCTAAATTAATTATCCAGTAACTGCGAAGCAATGAACAAAATTATTGGGTGACTTACCATTGTGAAAATGAAGTAATATTTCACAGGAAGCACTGACCATGGGTCCAACAAAAAAATGTACGATCCGGGAAAAATCAACCATCCCTCAAATCACGAATGTCACATCCCCATGAAGGGTTTGAAGCGCAAGATCCAAAAAACCATTCGTATTGATGGATGGGAACCCTCCAAAATCGAATCATCCCTTTTCAAAATTTTGAACCAAAAACTGATAACCATTTCACAGCACTTTCAAACATGACCGGAGCGTTCGAGCGCCCACCAATGACCTCTTATCATAGCATGCGCGAGTTTAATCTCCGTCAATCACGCTCGCTATACAGGGTGCTACGAAATATGTCGCTAGATGTTAAAAGTTGAATTTAATAAATTCAACGTTGTTGCGAAAAGTGAAAATTTTTCGTAACACACCCCCGAAGTAAGATATCTGACCGGAGGTCAAGATAAAAAAATCAAAAAATTATCAGACAAGCGAAGCTGGAAACGAACTGTGAATTGACGGAAAAAAACTTATTCATTTACTGTAGTGTGGAGGTAGTTTGTAGCAGTACTTGGTAGGAAAGAAATATTAAGCGTTGCTAATAAAAAAATGAGCTTAAAATATTTCAAAAAAATAAAAAAATCAAAATCTCTAAAAGATTGAGATCAAAAAAATAATAATAATACTTGTATGGTTTAGTACACAATTGACGAAACGCCATCGTAAATCCGCAGAAGCGAAAACCAAATGGTAGAGCTAACAATAGCTACTGAAAACCATATAGAAAACGAGCTAGTTTAAAACCTAACACCAGGGCCCCACGTTGGGCGCCAGTGTAACCAAATCTTTCCTTACTGCTCTAATGAGAAGTCAGCTCGGAAAAGATTAAGTCCACGCAGAAGGATAAACCATCTACTTTAAATTTGCGTGGGGCCCTGGTGTTAGGTTTTAAACTAGCTCGTTATAGCCTGGAAGCGAGAGTCGTGGATCGTGTGAAAGAAACACCCCGGAGAGATCAAGGAAACAGCTTTGCTAACACAACACAATTAAAATTAACAATAAGAAGTTCATTGTCAGAAGGCAAAGATATACGCGATGTCGGATGTAAGAGGGGTTAGCCGACCAAAACAAGCACAGTAGCAACGACATTGCCACCGAAAATCACTCCCAAACATAAACCAAGGGCACATTCGAATGGTTATATAAAAATCCCACGATAAAGTGGAACCATATCGAATCCCCAATGATAAAACAAAAGACAGCAATCTCGGTGAAATGCCGCACCCTGTATATGGGTCGAACATCGTAGCCTTTCATAAAAAAAGAACATAAAAACAAAAATAAACACACAAAAAATTGTTCACCATAGAATTTCAAATATGAAATTCGAACGTACTACGATCATTCTGGAATCCCTTCGTCAATGCATTTTACCATAAGCTATTCGATGTTATAAGTGGAAATAAATACCCTGAACAAGTTAATTAAATAAAACACAAATATCAATAATTAATAATTTTAAAAGTTTATTACATATCAACCTGAACATTCGATCCATTTCACACTTGCGAATGCGAACTGGATAAGATAAACTAATATCACCTCGCCGCAAGAATATAAAATTTGCAAGGCTATCGCAATCTTGGCGACCACTCTAAGAATAAAAAAATGCATGACAAAAAGGAAACCAAAATGTTACACATAAAAAAATACATAAATTGGTCAAGGGTGAACTCCAACGTCATCGTTCTCCAGGTGTACGGAAGAAAATTTGGCTAAATTAATTATCCAGTAACTGCGAAGCAATGAACAAAATTATTGGGTGACTTACCATTGTGAAAATGAAGTAATATTTCACAGGAAGCACTGACCATGGGTCCAACAAAAAAATGTACGATCCGGGAAAAATCAACCATCCCTCAAATCACGAATGTCACATCCCCATGAAGGGTTTGAAGCGCAAGATCCAAAAAACCATTCGTATTGATGGATGGGAACCCTCCAAAATCGAATCATCCCTTTTCAAAATTTTGAACCAAAAACTGATAACCATTTCACAGCACTTTCAAACATGACCGGAGCGTTCGAGCGCCCACCAATGACCTCTTATCATAGAATGCGCGAGTTTAATCTCCGTCAATCACGCTCGCTATACAGGGTGCTACGAAATATGTCGCTAGATGTTAAAAGTTGAATTTAATAAATTCAACGTTGTTGCGAAAAGTGAAAATTTTTCGTAACAAAGTTAAATATAATCAAAAGTTTTTCAAAAATATTTTTAGCTTTAAAATAAGCAACAAATTTAAATTTATAAACATTTAAGCCCGCTAATGTAAAGCGAGAGTCTTGATTGGCTTAATAATCAAGCAACTTGGGATGAAGAGAGGAAACCTCTTTGTTTCGAACAATTATTTGTATTAATTTTAAAAATTTAAAAGGTTTATTCACCTTGGATTTGTAATCCAAGATTTATTTAGTATTAATGTTCTTTCATGAAAGACAGTTTGATAATTTTTCTTTTCTTTACTATAATAAAATTTGTATGGGAGTTGATGAAAGTTTTTTTATTTCTTTTTTACTAAAAAAAGGAAAGCAAAGTTAAAAATATCCTGAGAGAGCCAATGAGCATAGCAACGTCGCCTCTAATAATTCATTTCGAACCACAAGGGACCCACTCCCTGAACGACTCAACCCGCGAGCTTAGTAAGAAGGGGCAATAATGTGTGTACCTTCCTGTGCCCAGCATTTATAGGCAGGAGGACATAGCACTACGTATGAAATTGGTATGTTTATCGAGTGTTATAAACAAAATATTAAACAAAAGACAAGGTATTTTGCATTTTTTTAAACATTTAAACAGTGAAAATTATTACTTTTAAAAAACATGCTACAATCGCATATGTTATTTGTAAACTAAATGAATTTTTTTTATCTCTGAACAATTTTATAGAGGTGCTATTATTTCTTTATGTGTAAAAACAATATTTCATTTACTAACCCATATTTTGTATCATAAAAAAAATTTTATTAAACAAAAAAATTGATAAAATTGAAGAATTGAATTATTTCAAAAACAAAAAAAAAGGTTATCACTTATGATAAAAAACTGAATTTTGAGTGTGACGAGAAAATAAAGGTTAAAAATTTAATTTTTCAAAATTTATATCTGTCGTGGCTTCGAATTCTACGAACGGAACACCACAATATATATAACCTTCTTGTTGTTGACCGAAAACAATCGAACAGCGCAAATAGACAGTTTATAAATCAATAAAATAAAACAATGTTCACTTATCTTATTGCGGTGGTTCCGCCTCTATGCTACGCCGCTGCAAATTTTCCACGCCAATGGGTTACCAATGGTTACCAAACAAAACAAAACCTCGAATTGCCGAGTCTTCAAATATAGTCTGTTACGAAAAATTTTCACTTTTCGCAACAACGTTGAATTTATAAATTCAACTTTTAACATCTAGCGACATATTTCGTAGCACCCTGTATAGCGAGCGTGATTGACGGAGATTAAACTCGCGCATGCTATGATAAGAGGTCATTGGTGGGCGCTCGAACGCGCCGGTCATGTTTGAAAGTGCTGTGAAATGGTTATCAGTTTTTGGTTAAAAATTTTGAAAAGGGATGATTCGATTTTGTGAGGGTTCCCATCCATCAATACGAATGGTTTTTTGGATCTTGCGCTCCAAAACCCTTCATGGGGATGTGACATTCGTGATTTGAGGGATGGTTGATTTTTCCCGGATCGTACATTTTTTGTTGGACCCATGGTCAGTGCTTCCTGTGAAATATTACTTCATTTTCACAATGGTAAGTCGCCAAATAATTTTGTTCATTGCTTCGCAGTTACTGGATAATTAATTTAGCCAAATTTTCTTCCGTACACCTGGAGAACGATGACGTTGGAGTTCACCCTTGACCAATTTATGTATTTTTTATGTGTAACATTTTGGTTTCCTTTTTGTCATGCATTTTTTTATTCTTAGAGTGGTCGCCAAGATTGCGATAGCCTTGCAATTTTATATTCCTGCGGCGAGGTGATATTAGTTTATCTTATCCAGTTCGCATTCGCAAGTGTGAAATGGATCGAATGTTCAGGTTGATATGTAATAAACTTAAAATTATTAATTATTGATATTTGTGTTTTATTTAATTAACTTGTTCAGGGTATTTATTTCCACTTATAACATCGAATAGCTTATGGTAAAATGCATTGACGAAGGGATTCCAAAGTGATCGTAGTACGTTCGAATTTCATATTTGAAATTCCATGTTGAACAATTTTTTGTGTGTTTATTTTTGTTTTTATGTTCTTTTTTTTATGTAAGGCTACGATGTTCGACCCATATACAGGGTGCGACATTTCATCGAGATTGCTTTCGTTTGTTTTTCATAGGGGATTCGATATGGTTCCACTTTATCGTGGGATTTTTATATAACCATTCGAATGTGCCCTTGGTTTATGTTTGGGAGTGATTTTCGGTGGCAATGTCGTTGCTACTGTGCTTGTTTTGGTCGGCTAACACCTCTTACATCCGACATCGCGTATATCTTTGCCTTCTGACAATTAGCATCCAATTGTCCATTTTAATTGTGTTGTGTTAGCAAAGCTGTTTCCTTGATCTCTCCGGGGTGTTTCTTTCACACGATCCACGACTCTCGCTTCCAGGCTATAACGAGCTAGTTTAAAACCTAACACCAGGGCCCCACGCAAATTTAAAGTAGATGGTTTATCCTTCTGCGTGGACTTAATCTTTTCCGAGCTGACTTCTCATTAGAGCAGTAAGGAAAGATTATGTTACACTGGCGTCCAGCGTGGGAGCTTCTGTATTTGCTTCTGTTTGCTTCATTTCCATCTGTATTTTTGGTGAATGCCCGGAGATAATTTCAGGAACAGCTTTTGCATTATTTTATTGGCAATTTTGTTTTGTTGTCAATTTTATTATTATGTTTTTTTGAATGAAACATTTTTGTTTATACCGGCGGAATTATTTTTTTGAAGCCAACTGCGTTTGTTGATCCTTGGTTGCTGTTACGACTGTTGTTGTTTAAGTCGCGCACCGTAATTGGATTGTTTCAACGTATATTTTTTTGGTGATTGTGTAAATTCCTTGATGCCGAGTGTTTGAAGGGTTATGAAAAATATTTTTATAATTATTTTATACCTTCGTTTTAAATTGAAAATTTTTATTATTATTTTATTGGTAAAATGTTATGTGTAATTTTTTTACCTTGATATGTGTACTGTTCGTTGCTATTTGTAGCGAATTTTATTTTTTTGGTTTTCCACAAGCTATAAGGGGTGAAATCCTTTAGCTTGCCGTGGATCTACAATACATAAGGGTGGTTGGTTGGAGTATTTGTTTGTATCCTATTGGTTCAATAACATCTTGAATCATACATTACATAAGGGTGGTTGGATGGAGTAATTGTTTGTACACATATTGGTTCCATAACAGCTTGAACCATACATTACATAAGGGTGGAGGATGGGTAATGTTTGTTCACTTAATGGTTTAACAACAACTTAAATCATAACCATTACCTAACAGGAGGTTGGGTAATGCATTTTCTACTGATCTAATTACATCTAAGATCATATTTGCACATAATTAAAACCCGTCATAATTATAGCATAACATCAAGCTATTAATTATTTCATCGGAATTTATTCCAACGGTTTGAGGAAATTTGTTTAAGTCTTGGTAGGACGATCTGTTGGTCAAGTTTCTTGATCAAATTATTAATTATTTTGTCGTTTTGACAAAAAACCCTTCCTATGTGTTGAGAATCATGACTGTCTCATACTGGAAGAGAAGAATTAGTTCGAAGAATATTTTTGTTCGACTATTCTCGAATGGGTCCGATGCGAGCCATTCCTTATCGACAGTCTAGATGTTTTTTTTCCTAGCTGTTCAGTTTTTTCGGTGCAGGTCCAATGCGGGCTGCCAATTTTGTACTCATTGATTTTTATCTGAGACAAAATCACACACTATATGGTTTTCAGTAGCTATTGTTAGCTCTACCATTTGGTTTTCGCTTCTGCGGATTTACGATGGCGTTTCGTCAATTGTGTACTAAACCATACAAGTATTATTATTATTTTTTTGATCTCAATCTTTTAGAGATTTTGATTTTTTTATTTTTTTGAAATATTTTAAGCTCATTTTTTTATTAGCAACGCTTAATATTTCTTTCCTACCAAGTACTGCTACAAACTACCTCCACACTACAGTAAATGAATAAGTTTTTTTCCGTCAATTCACAGTTCGTTTCCAGCTTCGCTTGTCTGATAATTTTTTTGATTTTTTTATCTTGACCTCCGGTCAGATATCTTACTTCGGGGGTGTGTTACGAAAAATTTTCACTTTTCGCAACAACGTTGAATTTATAAATTCAACTTTTAACATCTAGCGACATATTTCGTAGCACCCTGTATAGCGAGCGTGATTGACGGAGATTAAACTCGCGCATGCTATGATAAGAGGTCATTGGTGGGCGCTCGAACGCGTCATGTTTGAAAGTGCTGTGAAATGGTTATCAGTTTTTGGTTAAAAATTTTGAAAAGGGATGATTCGATTTTGTGAGGGTTCCCATCCATCAATACGAATGGTTTTTTGGATCTTGCGCTCCAAAACCCTTCATGGGGATGTGACATTCGTGATTTGAGGGATGGTTGATTTTTCCCGGATCGTACATTTTTTGTTGGACCCATGGTCAGTGCTTCCTGTGAAATATTACTTCATTTTCACAATGGTAAGTCGCCAAATAATTTTGTTCATTGCTTCGCAGTTACTGGATAATTAATTTAGCCAAATTTTCTTCCGTACACCTGGAGAACGATGACGTTGGAGTTCACCCTTGACCAATTTATGTATTTTTTATGTGTAACATTTTGGTTTCCTTTTTGTCATGCATTTTTTTATTCTTAGAGTGGTCGCCAAGATTGCGATAGCCTTGCAATTTTATATTCCTGCGGCGAGGTGATATTAGTTTATCTTATCCAGTTCGCATTCGCAAGTGTGAAATGGATCGAATGTTCAGGTTGATATGTAATAAACTTAAAATTATTAATTATTGATATTTGTGTTTTATTTAATTAACTTGTTCAGGGTATTTATTTCCACTTATAACATCGAATAGCTTATGGTAAAATGCATTGACGAAGGGATTCCAAAGTGATCGTAGTACGTTCGAATTTCATATTTGAAATTCCATGTTGAACAATTTTTTGTGTGTTTATTTTTGTTTTTATGTTCTTTTTTTTATGTAAGGCTACGATGTTCGACCCATATACAGGGTGCGACATTTCATCGAGATTGCTTTCGTTTGTTTTTCATAGGGGATTCGATATGGTTCCACTTTATCGTGGGATTTTTATATAACCATTCGAATGTGCCCTTGGTTTATGTTTGGGAGTGATTTTCGGTGGCAATGTCGTTGCTACTGTGCTTGTTTTGGTCGGCTAACACCTCTTACATCCGACATCGCGTATATCTTTGCCTTCTGACAATTAGCATCCAATTGTCCATTTTAATTGTGTTGTGTTAGCAAAGCTGTTTCCTTGATCTCTCCGGGGTGTTTCTTTCACACGATCCACGACTCTCGCTTCCAGGCTATAACGAGCTAGTTTAAAACCTAACACCAGGGCCCCACGCAAATTTAAAGTAGATGGTTTATCCTTCTGCGTGGACTTAATCTTTTCCGAGCTGACTTCTCATTAGAGCAGTAAGGAAAGATTTTGTTACAGTCTGCGTTGTGCTTAACAGTTTGGGACTGCTTAAAACCCAGAAAACGAACCAATAACAGTGTGGAGAAGTTCCAATCACTTCCAAATAGTACCCTGATCAAACCAACCAACGATAATTTCCAAACCAACGGATAAACCAACTTTTCTCTGAATAACCAGTTAAATTCGTATTTCCAACCTCCAAAATGTATATTAACCTCCAGAAATAATTTTTTAGTAAACGTTTAGCTTCAGACTAACAGTAAAAAGGAAGCGACGTCGTGGATAACCAATCGGTATAGATATTTCCCAAAGTGACGAACCAGAAAACAAAAGCAGTAAATCTTGATGGGTTCGCAATAATTTCAACAGCTCAAATCGGTGTATCGCAGATTATCCCACTTCAGTGGCTATGGATTATATTGACCAAAAATAACAACAATATAACTCCAAACTCGAACAAATAGTTAACGATCCCAAAATAATGGTACGGAATTATAATTTTCCAAATTTTTAACTAAATTATTCAACTCGACACGAATTTTTGCAGGTCAAAAATTATTCTACCTTTTATCTATCTGATTATATCTCACTTCCTGAAAACTAGGAAATATTTTCAATTCCCCTAGAAAATTATCAAAAGGATGGACAGAGATAATTTTCCCGCCAACTTAAACAAATGTAAATAAGTATGGAATTAAATTAAAACCATTATGAGGTGGAAATATAAATTACCAAACGAACTTGGTCTTATAAATGTACCCTTTCCTCCCTATTATTGAAGGTTACTAATCGGTACCCGTTAAGGTCTGTAATCGAAGGCTACATTGAAGTCACCCATTATTATATTTATATCTTGCTTTTTTACTGTTTTTATGAGCTGATCTACTTCTTGATAGAATTCTTCGACAAGTTACTTTTAATTTTTTTAATAATTGTTTTTCAAAATTTAATTTTTTATTTCATTCGTGATTAAAAAGTAATTTTTTTAATTTACCGATAAAACTGCACATGTGGTGTACTGCGCACGCTGTTAAAAGCAGTTTATTAGTGTGAGTAGGTTTGTATCTTTTGACGCAGCTTTTGCAGCCGTAGTTGCAAAAGCTGCGTGCTGCAGGCTACTTTGACTCTGTGTGTGAGCCTGACATGCAGCTTTTGCAGCCACAGTAAAAAAAGTGCGCAGCAAAAGTAGCCTAGTCTGATCATAGCTTTAGACAGTAAGTGGCAATATTAGGCAGTATTGGCAGTAAATGGCAGTAAGCGGGAGTATTGGCAGTAAGCGGCAGTATTGCCAGCAAATGGCAGTATTGGCAGTAAACGGCAGTAAATGGCAGTAAGCGGCAGTAAATGGCAGTAAGCGGCAGTATTGGGCAGTCAGTTGCAGTATTTAGGCAGTAAGTGGCAGTATGAGGCAGTATTGGCAGTACTTTATTAAATACTGCCAAATGGCAGTATAGTGTACATTTTAAAACTCAGTGATTCACCCCCCGGGTATGTCCATACCATCCCCCTTGACGAGGAGAGCCCTACATCCAATTGAAGTTTATTTATTATATAGAATAAAAAACGGATTAGCATTGCCAATCTAAAACTTAATCCTGCATATTGGCAGGACATTTCAATGTCAAATATTATCAAAATTAATATTGCTGGTTCAAGTAGGTTTCTGTATGAATTTTCTCCGGGTTTCAAACCGTGTATCGTATTTACTATTGTAACTAACAATTAATCTGCCTGGTTTTTGTGTAGTTTGTGGTTCTAATAATGTTTCTTTTTTAGGTTTCCATATCGGGATTGCGTGGGCATTTTTCCATCGTGACTTGTTTGTTAAGTATAAGTTTTTCATGTATTGGTTTGGTGTCTTTTTTCTCTTTTCATTTAATCACTTTTATCGATTTTTAGGTTACACCCAAACCTTTTTCCTTGTCGGGTTGTTAATTTATATGATTAGATCTTCGTTTTCAGTTATGTTGATGGTCTTGTTCTCGAGGAACTTACACATCAGGTCGGGTGGTGTTTCTTCGTACAGCTCGTCCAGTTGTGCAGGGAGATGGATGCCATGATAGGCCGCCAGCTCCAACTGTTCTTGCATGTACAAATCGCACTCCCGTATCCGATGTGTAGGTTCATCGAGAATATCGCACGCCGGACATAGTCCGTCCACCGATTTCCCCAATCTCTTGAGGTGTCGGCCGAACTCGCCATGTCCGGTTAGCATCTGCGTCATCTGGAAGGAATTGTTCATTATTTTATTACTTACCTTGGGGATGAATTGGTAGGTAATTCTACCTACCAGTCCATCGTCCCATCTTTGTTGCCATTTTTTTTTGGATTATGTCCTCCATTTTTCTTTTGATGTCCACTCTGTATTTGTAATCTTTCGGGTCTATTCTTACCCCCATAAAGGTGGTTACTTTCTTGTTTCTGGCTTCACGCCATGACAGTAATCGTAAGAGTTCTAAGTCGATTGGGTGGATACCTGCCAAAACACCCGCGGCTATGGTCGACACAGTCCTATAACATTTTGCTATCACGCGACAGCAAAATCCATAGCACGATATCAGCCGGGCCAACGTGTGCTTATTCCCTATTCTATGTATCCAGATCTCGCTTCCGTAAGCCAAGATGGGTACTACCGCCCCCTGGTAGATCCTTCGCATAGAGTTCGAGGTGTCCAGGTTCCAACCGCTTTTTGCCATTCGATGCAGCGCATGGACTAGTTTACTGGCTTTGCCGCAAACGTAGTTTACATGCGGTTGCATCGATAGGTTTTCGTCAATAAGGACCCCAAGGTACTTATATTCCCTTACCACCTTTATTTTCTTTCCGTTAAGTCTGACATCTAAATCATAATTATGAACACGCTTCGGATACAAGCACATGATCTTCGTCTTCGTTTCCGAGAGAGCGAGTTTCATGTCCTTGCACCATCCGCTTAATTCGTTGACGCACGTTTGAAGTTTTTCTTGCAGTTGGATTCGGGAATCCGCCGTGACGACGGTCGCGATGTCATCCGCGTACGCGAAGGTATGAGTACCCTCCTGTTTGTCTTTCTTTAGATAATGATCCAGAAGTGAGTTCCAAGACCTACATCCAGCAGTGAAAATTCATCTGAATATTCATGACTTCCTGGTATGTATGTCACAAAAATTTCTGTGAGAAGCATTTCTGCTTCTGACACAATCTTTAATGTGGCGCCATCCCAGGGTTTAAGTTCGACCTCTAGGCCCTTTACCCATTCAGCTGTGGCTGCATTGGTATATGTGATACCAAGCCAACCTAGTCTTTTATGGATTTGTTGGAATTGTGGCTTTTTAGCAGCCAATTTTCCTTTCTCCATTATTTTATCCAATATTGCTTCTTGAATGGCTTTGAGTTGTTCCATAATCAGGAACTCTTTTGCATATAAAGAATGTATAATTCCTATCTTAACCCCGGTTAAGGCTTGGCTGAAGGTAGGTTTAACGCTCTTCTCAGGTGCCGCCTTTTCCTCATCAGTCTTTATCACGGGTTTCCGGAGTACTGCCATCAGATCGGTTTCTCTTGGCAGTTTTCGGATGATATCCTTCAGGGGCAAGTTCCCTGGGTTTATCAGCCGGTTGACCCTTTTAAATGAAATATTTCATCCGTTTGTGAGCAGCTCCGCTAAATCTTTCCCTTTTAGCCTTCAGTTGAAGACTTTGTAAGACTTTGTTTTCCTCATTCACCATCAGATTTTGTAGTGGTATCGCTCCATTTGGACGGATGGAGCGATAGTGTATGGCCAGCTTTATAGAAAATAAAAACCTAATCTAAAATTAGCGTTTACTAAATTTACTTAGTTTATAAACTAGCCAACGTATTTGGCTATATAACGAATTAATTTATAAGAACGAATCTCAGAATCCCTAAATGTTTGCCAATTAGTTGCTACTAAATCGGATACCATATTAATCGAGTTACAAATTTATCTGTAACGCTAAATTCTTCCATTGATGAACTGAGGAGACCCAATGCCGCCTTAACCAAGATATTCTAAAGATTCTTATTGGATGTCTGGGTGAACCACTTTTACATATTTACAATCTCATTCTTTGCCACCAGACGTATCCGTTGTGTTGGAAAACTGCAAAGGTTTGTCCGATCCTAAAGTCAGGGGACAGCAGTAGGCTTGAAAATTACAGACCAATATCGGTGTTGGCAGCTCCCAGCAAACTATTCGAGAATATTATTCACAATCGGATTTATAAACATGTAAAGCTTGCTTTGGATGTTAACCAGCATGGTTTCGTACCCAGGAAATCAACCACAACCAACTTATTTCTATTCACCTAATATGTCTTTGAAAATGTCGATTCGGGTTCTCAAGTTGACGTCATCTATACGGTTGATCATGATATTCTCTTAGCCTAACTGCACAGATTTGGCTTACATCCTATGCTGCCTCTTATGGCATCCTACCTAAAAGATAGAGCGCTTAGGGTTTCTATTGGGGGGCATCTATCTGACAATTTTGGAGTAAACTCCGGTGTACCGCAGGGTAGTAATCTGGGCCCCTTACTATTTCTATTATTTATAAATGACATTGGTCGCTGTTTTGAGTATTCTAATTATTTGCTGTTTGCGGACGATTTAAAGATATTTTTAAAAATTGATACTATCTGTGATTTCAACCTATTACAATCTGATGTCGATAGGGTATTCAATTGGAGTCTCAAAAACAAACTTGAATTTAGTGTGGCAAAATGTTCCGCTTTTACATTCTCAAGGTCTGTAACAATCAAACACAATTATATAATGAATGTATGATCTCTGAATAGACCGGAGCTTGTTAGGGACTTGGGAGTTTGGTTTAATCCCAAATTAACGTTTCGTGACCATATAGCGCGTATTACAGTTAAGGCCAGGAGATTGTTGGGGTTTATTATTAGAAATACAAAGGTATTTAAGAGGCCTGGACTAGTTTTGAACTTGTTCAACAGTATTGTACGTCCTCAGCTTGAGTACTGCAGTGTTATCTGGAATTCTTCGTTTGCGGTTGACAAAATTGGCATTGAGCGCGTACAGAATAGAGCGTTAAGATGCATGCACTACATTGAAACTGGTATTTACCCTGGCTATGATGTGAGGACTAATTCTCTAAGGCTTAAATATGATGTATTGGATTTGAACACTCGGAGGGACTTTGCATCAGCTGTATTTTTATTTAAAATTTTAGAAGGATATATAGATTTCCCAGACGCTCTGAAAATGATTAGCATAAGAGTACCACGGTCACCCGACGCCCGGAATCGGACCACGCTGCATGTCCCTTTTGCTAGGACAGTATATATGAACCATGCTCCGCTGTACTCAGCCTCCTCCAGTTTGAACCAACTTTTTCTATTTGCGGGTGCTGACTTTGGCATTGGACTCCTGGAATTCTACTCCCGTAGTAGGGAGTACTTTCGCTTGACGAGGATGTAACTCGTAATCGTTTGTATTGACCTTTATTGACCTTCATGCTTGGTGTGTTTGGCCCCTTGCTTTTTGTGCTTACTTTTGCGTTTTGCGCGGGATTGCGATGAATTGTATATTTTATATGGCGTAGTTAAATAATCTGTATGTAATTAGGCTTTAGCCTGTATACAGTGTGTAATTGATTATTTGTAAAATAAAATAAAAATAATTACGATTCAGTGCGGCTTTTAAGCCACACATCAAAGTCAGTCAAGTTTGTAATAAAAAAGTTTAATTTTGCATAAACACCCCCCCCCCCCGTCAAAATAATTTGATATAATGTTTTTCTAAAATGCACGACATTGTTTGTTGTAAAATCTTTTTATCTACAATAAAATAATAATTGCAGCATTAGCTGTCACCAATGATAGCTGTCACACACATTCTTATCTTATCGGTATTGATATTATGCATTTCTTGCATTTATATTGTTTATAATTATTTCTATTCAAGATATTTTAACAGCACCTAAATTTGATATTTCAATACAACAAAGAGATTCTAAATTTGATGCACTAAAATTTTACAAATTTTGTTTCGCGCATTGTTACAATTTTATAAAGGCACTTTCTGAAAAGAAATCTCAATTGAAAAAAAGTGTATCATGTGGGGACTAAAATTGTATATCACTTCATAATTAAAATGCAATACATACATAGGTGGACATGAATTTATGCTCTAATATTATATCATAAATCAGATTACGGTTTAGTTGTCGATGACATTCATTTTAATGAACTTTTTTTGCATTATTAATCAGAAATGTTTTATTACAAATTTTAAATTGAAAATTTAAGTATAAAATATCGATATGTAGGTACTTTCGATTTCAGATTAAACCGGAAGACAATTACTTTATTAAATAATAGTATCTATGGTGCCTGTGTATATTTTTATTTGAATTCTACGTAAAATTCCCTTTAAATGTCAAAATTATTTATGTCAAAATGTCCACCGAATTTGTATATTTACAAAAGGCAAAAAGAGGAAAACATGAATTAACCATAAGGACCAGTCAAAAAACGCCGCTGAAGGATATTATGTTGGGTGCTGAAATATAAATTTTAATAATTGGTACTTCCAGTTATTAAATTTTCTATCGGCAAAATACGATATGCCTGTGCGTTCCGTGGTGCCCAAAAATAAGTTTTTGTGCAACGTTATTTAATTTTTGTTCTTTAATTCTTTAGGTTTGCCATCAATAGATCTCTGGATCCTAAATATTCAAGTCAGATTGATATGATTTTTCGCACAGTTTGAAACTTTATTTTGCAAAAAATTATCACCATGAAATAATTATTAATGGTTTAGCTAACAATTTGTTAGGCAGTTTTAAATCAATTACAATTTGTAAGGCATTTTTTTGAACCGTTTTATTTTTTTATGGATGATTTCCAGAATTAATTTATTAAATCAATCTAATTAATTACATTTTGAACTTTGAAATTATGACGAGAATTTTTATCGTAACATTAAAAAAATTTGAAGTAGCTTAACATCCGTATCAGTAAAATAACTATCAAATGAACCTACAGTTTTGAATAATCAACAATTAATTCGTTTTATAAAATTGGTCATAACTTTTTTCAATAATTAATAATAAAATTTAATTACCTAATTATTCAATTGTGTATAAGTAATTTAAGCTTATTGTTAAAAAGTGCAATGAAATTTGTTATCACCAAGTGAACAATGAAAAATGTCGTTGGTTTTAGATATATGATCGGCAATCATCGGATCGGGTTGCCGATCTCCACCGTACGAAAGTTTTTCGCCTGCAATGTAATTTTTGTTTTGTCAGTTGTCAAAGTCGTTACTAAATTAATATCTTGTGCCGGTGTTTTAAATTAAAAATATGATATATAGTTATTCTGGATAGTTTATTTCTTTTGTTATTAAAAATATCATTTATGGCGAGCAGTTCTAACAGACGTTATAGTAGTGTGTCCGGAGCATCGACTAAATCCAAGGAAGGGAATAGGAAACTAGTAGTTTTGGATTTGGACAATACTTTATGTGACTTTAGTTACCTTGAAAAATGTCCGACATTAGATTTCCAAAAAGTCGATAGCGGAAGACCTTTCCTAAATTATTTTTTAACTATGATTTATAAATATTACGATATTATAATATGGTCTGCAACAGATTATGATTCTATTAGAAAAAAGTTACTCAATCTGGGTATTTCAAGTAGCAAAGAATATACGATAATGAAGTGCATGGATTATTCCGAAATGGAGGTTATACAATCCGATTTTGGTGAAGTCCAAGTAAGTTTTTTAAGATGGTTTATATAAAATAAAATTTAATATTCATAGGTTAAATCTTTGGCGGTTATATGGAAAAATTATCCGTTGTATAATCAAACCAACACTATTATTATCGATGATCAGTATATAAACTTCTTGCAAACGCACCATAATGGCCTTCAAATCAAACCTTATTTCCACTGTATGTGTAAAACCGATAACGAATTAATTTATCTGGCTGAATATTTGAATATGCTAGCAAAGCACTGTCCTGATTTTTCCCAAGAAGACCACAAAAACTGGAAACGATACAAACCACCTAAATAAACTTTTGAGATCACCTACAATTCTAAACTTTGACATTTCTTAATAAAGTAATAAAAACGATGCCTTGTTTTATTTAAACTAAAACCCAAATGGAAAAACTGCACACTAGCGAAACACAAATTTAAATAAGTGTCAAGAAAATATTTTTTACATGCAGAAGTGTCCAAAAAATGGATCGCTAATAGCAAAAATAAGAAGTGAATACCACCGGGTGGTAACATAAAACTTTATCAATCTAGTATTTCCTATTAAATGAGGTTATGTATTTTTGTTCCTTAACACACCGTTATGTTTAATAAAGCAAATTATTCATTACATTGCAAAATATAATGATAATTTTATAGGGTAAGTTTCTGCTCGCAAATCTAGTTGTATCTGTTCTGTGGTTGTCTCCAAGTTCACTAGCACATGCGCATTACCAACCACTACTGACCGCCGCCAAATTTGAAAACTGCATTACTTTTGTCCTAGTTCCTTGCGAATTGCAGGATTACCATTTTACTAGTTAATTTAACCAATTACAAGTAATATCCATCGTGATATTATCTCGTTATATAAAAATAGTTTAAGGGATTTCTTGTGAGGCTTAGTTTAGGGCGTTACCTTGGTAGATGGTTGAGATCTTCAAAATTCGGGGCTGGGCTGAAATTTTGCAAAAAATTAGAAAGCATGAAAAAGTTAAATGGCTTGCATTTAAGAAACCTTTAGCCAAAACTGCTGGACTATTGCAGAATAGTCCATAATAAAAGATCGGTCAGATGTAATCTGTCAGAAATAAATAAAGCTATTTTCTGGAGACTGGGCGGATAGTTGAGGTCTTAAAAAATCGCAACTGCTCTGTAGTTATGTGAATATTATGTAAACAACAATGTGAAAACCTTGCACGGTATGAGTGGGTTGAGTAAAAAAACACGTACAGAATTTAAAGATCAGAATTTCTAAAAAAAAACAATTTTTTCACTCCATTATTTTACAAATTGTTAGAAAAATTTATAAGGTTTAAATAACTAAACTGAAAAAATAAGGCTGCGGTTACATTGGAGCCGTGTCCGCTCCGTTTATATCAAGGGAGTATTCCATTATTTTCACTTCAAAAAATACATTTTTTTGTAATCTAGCAAAAATGCAAGATCAACTTTTTTTTATTTTTGTAATGATAATATACGCGACATTACAAACTTGGGTATTCTCCGAATTACGCAGAATTTGCACGTGTTATCGTTATAACTTACGCCCGTGTCGGGCGCGGAGACGTAACCATTAGCGTTCTAATCACCCTTTCGGGGATAATTACCTATCCACCGCCACTCCAAATTGCCCCAAAATTTTTTTTATAGCAAAAGGAACCTTATTAGAGTGTCCTGTAAAAATTTCGCCCGAGAATGTATAGTCAAAATTTTGAGAAAAATCGATTTGAAAAGTACGGGAAAAGTACGAGAATATGCGGCCGACACAGGTCGATGTACCAACAGTCGCCCGTGCTCCGTCGGAAATGCGTAAAATTTTTTCGCTCCGATTTCAATTTTTCTTTGAAAATCGGATAGCTGGGGGTGTGATTAGTGGATATTAGTAATAAATATAATCCAAAAAATGGAAAATAACCCGTGTAGTGCCGAAAAAGTGAAAAAATTAAATTTTTAATTTTGGGGTAAATAAACATAATAAACGTTGGCTTGGCCAGAACTGCGAGCAACAAAAAACCTACCCTACGCCCCTCCGGGGCTCCGGGCGGTTTTTCATGCTCAGAGCCGCTACGCGGCAGGGCTAAAGAAGCGAGAAGGCGCCACCGATCAAGAACACCGGGATTAAGGCAATCGGGATTCGAGAGACCCTCAAAATAGCATTAAAAAGTATAGTTGCGGTATGGGGCAGTAAACTATTACGTTTCACCCCCTAAAAATCGCCCAAAAACAAAAAATAATCGATGTTGCATGTACGACGGTCGAGCTGCATCTGCCGCTGCGAAATATTCTAAGTGTTAGAGTATATCGGACTGCACGGACTGACCACAGAATGGCTGACGCGCCCCTGAATCTCGTTAATCCATCACTAAAATGGTGAAAATTAGCTAACTTCAAAATCGATTTACTCAAAATTTTGATAATACATTCTCAGAATTTTTTTGCAGGAGGGGCCTATATAAACCTTCAAATTTCCATTAGGAAGGTTACAAGACAGTTCGTTGTGGCGGTGGTTACTACACTCTCACCAAACTTTCTTCTGCAACGCACTAAAGAACAGGCTTATATTTGTCTAATAAAACAAAAATTTTCGAGAATCCGATGAAAAAAACCCAAAAAAACGACTTTTGAAAAGTACGGTAAAGTAGCATCGATTAGTCGCCCGTGCTCCGTCGGAAATGCGTAAAATTTTTTCGCTCCGATTTGAATTTTTCTTTGAAATTCGGATAGATGGGGCTGTGATTAGTGGATATTAGTAATAATTAAAATCAAAAAAATGGAAAATAACCCGTGTATTGCCAAAAAAGTGAAAAAATTAAACCAAAAATATTTTAAGAAGTAGGTCTCTAAATTAACATAATAAACGTTGGCTTGGCCAGAATTATGAGCAACAAAAAACCTACCCTACGCTGCTCCGCAGCTCCGGGCGGTTTTTTATGCTCAGAGCCGCTAATGCGGCAGAGCTAAACATACGAGAAGGCGCCACCGATCAAGAACACCGGGATAAAGGCAACCGGGATCTGAAACCCCCTAAAAATCGCCTAAAAACAAAAAATAATCGATGTTGCATGTACGACGGTCGAGCTGCATCTGCCGCTGCGAAATATTCTAAGTGTTAGACTATATCATAGCACACGTACCGTCAACAAAATGAGTGAGATTCCACCCGCGCGTCAGTGAAACATGTAAAATTAACGATTTTCAAAATCGATTATTTCAGTAATTTGGACCCAATTTGCGGCCTGCGTACTTAGCCCAAGTACCAGTCGACAAAAAGCTAATCAATCCTACGTTGACTTACCTTGCTCTCAACGATTATTGGAAGCGACGCTTCGGCAAGCTCAATTGAAGAGCAATTTATGGGGGGGTCAGGAAGCTAGGAGTGAATACCTAATTCCTCGAACTGAAACCAAATAAAAGGCGCCACACCCTTATCGTCGCTAAAAAAAGATGTTCTACCTGAAAGGGTGAAAGCTAGACTAAATAAAACGCCAGAGCTAAAAGGTAACGTATATTGATAGCAGTGGATTCAATAATAAACAAGCACGGCACTCGCACTGTACAAGTGGTTACCTTAATGTTGTGGATAACCAAAATTATCATAAAAATATAATGCAGCAAAAACCAATCAAATCTATTTTTAAAACAAAATAATTTGATATCAAAAATACTTAATCTAATCCCCAAATTAACATGGGAGATTTACTCCTCTATCTAACAAACAGTTGTAGTTAGGTTGCAATCTTCGCTTCTTCAGAAGCCGAAATAATATCGTCAGCGCACTGCACACCACGAAAATAACGAATACTAGCGGCGGTATCACAAACCCCGTTAAACAATGATAAATATAAAAAAAAAATCGCTCACCCTACCAATCTTGTTACTAGTACGCTGACAGGCAATTCGATGGGTATGTAAAACTGATGTAAAATCTATACCTCGAGCTGACGGATTAGAATTCGAACCTCGTTGATTGAATTATACAGGTGTTCTAATAAACAGTAGCGGTAAACCAGGTTGATAATAAATATCCAAAATGTAACGATCTACTTGATAAAACTCGTAGTAGTAAGGTGTTTTTCCCAAATCGAACAATTATTGATAAAAAAAAATCTTTAACCGCTTTTTAGGTTCCCTTCGGAAAAAAATCGTAATCGGATACGTTGCAACAACACACGTTATTTCCAAATCACAAAATAAGCAGCTTCTATCACTTGATACCGGCTAACCGACTTTTGATAAATTAAAACAATAATTTATATCTCCAAAAAAATAGTGAATAGATGCCTCGGTTGATTTTAAAAATCAATTAACTACTCGAAAATTCAAAACTACTTTTCGCAAAAATGTGCACTCTCGCTCTGGCTATCAACTTGTTCCTCGATAATCGTCGCCCTTGCCAAGTTATCAAAATTTAACAAATTTTGAAATGCAAACAATATACAGGATGGTCTAAGAGGTTAATAATTAAAAACTGAAATACTACTTTAAAATTGTAAATTTTAGGTCGAACAAATATAAAGAAATTTTCTGTAGCTCCAAATGTCCCAAAGAACAATTTGAACGCTACAAATTCCCGAAAATTCTTTTGGCAATTTGCTATATTAACTTTGTTCTTTAGTGTGTAGCAGAAGAAAGTACGATTAGAACGCTAATGGTTAGGTCACTCTACCCCAAGTGTCTCATGTTTCGAGTTATTTTTATGCCGATGTGTCTAATATTTCGTCGTAGTAGAGGTTAAGAGAGCTAAGTCACATATTATAATATAATATAATTATATGACTTAGACTTAGCTCTCTTCACCTCTACTACGACGATTTTTTAAAATAAAATACTAGTTAATTAAACGTAAATGTATTTATTTCTCCAGGATTAGTCCTTGCCGAAAAAAAAAAGGAAAACTGCACCAAAATAATGAAAGAAATATTACGAAATAATTTTGTCACAAAATGATTATTGGAATGAATAATAATATAGTAAGTGTAGCGTCGATTGCTGACACCTTCGCCTCTTAAGTCCGCTGGACAGCTAGCCACACAGTCGGAGAGCGAACTGGGCGTAAGCTCGTTTAGAATTTGCACGACAGTGCTAGAATACAATCCACCTAGGTGACAGAATGAATTGAGATGTTGCGGTTTGGGCGCCGTGGAGGCAATAAAACAAACAAGAGAGGTAAAGGGTGTTTTACTAACCTCCGAAAGATACAGTACAGGAAACTCCTGACTCAAATTCACAATTTTATAAACAAATGGTTCACAAATTCCGGACCAGTGGTCCCAAACAGAAGTCTGCCTGAGGGGCCTAATACCTGAAGGGTAAAAAAATGCTATAATTCGGCAACAGACGTTGCCTATCAAATCGTACTATGGACGGCTGCTCGCAGCTATATCCGGATGCACGACAATGTGGTGAATACGCCAATAGCGTGATAAAAAACCCGGACGCAAATGGAGAGTGGTTCGGCAGACAAAAAAATACAGCTCTGTACTTACCAGCTGCTCCAGATAAAAGGTGGTTTGAACAAAAAAAAGGATATGTTACATACGCAGGTCAGCGTACCCTCCTAAATCACAAGAGCGCTCCTGACGATTCGGCCTGGTTGTCTTCCCTGCTATATCCAAGCTTGAGGTAAAAAGGCTAAAAAAATGCAAAGCTGCATATTATATGTTATCGTACACAAACCAACTCCCCTGCGTGTCTGTTCTATTAAATGAAATTGCTGCCACAATTATCGTGATCCCAATACAGCCACGTCAACACGTCGAGCAAAAAAATTCAGGTGATGGTGTTTTTCCCCAGGACCCACGCGCTGGAAATTGACCCTGCGTATTCCAACTGACTTCCGGATTCGTAGGAGCTCTCGAAATAATATTTCCAAAATTTTACCCGCGACTATGAATTGACTTGCCGGAACCAGATGTAGTCGGCCACACAAAAGGAATATTCGCTACGACTCTCCTTAAATATATTTGAAATTGAAGTTCTCAGTTTTGATCTCCAAAACGGTGAGCAACTTGACGTGCAGGTAGTAATAAAAAAACTAATGAATTATTACTAATAATTGCCGTTAAAAATTAATATTATTTTACGAGTCTTTTACAAAAATCGACCATTTTCTGTCTCGTATCTCACGGCTTATCTCTTTTAGTTTTTGATAACTATTCAAGTTATCGCGTGGAACAGCTATATAGGGTATGTCGCAAATAACGTTCACTTTTGAACGTTACATAAGCTCAGTACAAGCGTGGATGCGATAAAAATGCACTGCGATGTGCTAAACATGAGATAGAAGGAATTGCTGACAGCGCCGTCTGGGTTTACAATAATAATAATTGCAAAATAAACGTGAAAAATAAATAAAGTTGTTAAGTAAACATTGAAATTATTAATAATTATTTAAAAGAGCATTCATTTCTGTATGTTACCGCAAATAAATAAATAATAGTAATTTCAATGTTTAACTCCCAACTGGTATTGTTGGGTCTATGCTGACCCACGGCATTTTTAATCGCGTATATCTAGGTAAGTGGAGGAGATAATTTTCTGCAACTCCATATGTATTCGTCGAGCGTGTTAGGTAGTTCCTTGAACTGTATGAGTGTCTCAGTCTTTGGTCTCAGTTATCGTTCCTAGTTTGGAGAGTAGAGACCGTTTGGGTCAAATTTGACCCAACTATACCAGTTGTGTTGCCACATTCAAAAAGTATCGCTCGTTCAATATGTCTAAATCGAGTACAATAGAAAGTGTACAATAGACAGTAAACACTCGATGTTTTGCATGAAATGTAAAAAGCATTTTGTAAGCAACATTTACACCAACAAAATCATTGTAATGAATGTTATGAAGCTGAATAATTGGTTTACAAAAATGTACGTTTAAAGCCCTTGTTAGAATTTTAGTTTTGAATTCCAATTACGTTTTGTTTACAAATGTGTTTAGTTTCAACCATATTTTAATGTTTTTAAATGTTTAATTTGTTTTTTTAAGTAGAAGTTATTTTTATTTGTGCCAAAAAAGCCGATGGCAATTTTTTTAATGCTCTTTTTTCTGTTGTAGTTTTATTCACGAGTTTTAATAAATTTTTGCAAGTTTTTTCTATAATGTTTTACGTAATTACCTATAGAATACTACACATAGTTCATATAGACCGAACAAAAATTAAACAACTCCCAAAAATAGGGCTGGGTCATCATTGACCCAACGATACCAGTTGTGTGACTCGGAAACCACCATACCAGTTGAGAGTTAATTACCTATTTAAAATTAAAGTGTAATTTATCAAAATTATATACTATACCAGGGGTGGCCAACCTGCGGCTGGCGAGCCACATGCGACTCTTTGAAGGATTATTTGTGGCTCTCGATAAATGTACCCGAGTTCCCTTTTCATTTTTGTGCTATTATATTTTAAAAAATTATCGACTATCAAGGAGCTTGGCCACCCCTGTACTATACAGTACCGAAAGCTTATGCAAAATAAATATTTTTAAAATGTTTTAATTATGTTATATTAAAATTTTTAATGTCTACTTAAAAATCTTATATTTAAATAAAATATGTAAATAATAAATATGCAATCAATTTATAAATAAATTTTTGTTAATTATATTTATTCAAAATATGCAATTTTTTCACTAATAATTTTGTAATTATTGTAATGTATTAAATAAAATCGAAATTTTAAAATTGCGGTTACACCTACTATTCTGTTCCACACATGTTTTCTTTATTTAAAATGTAAGCGTATTATCATATTTCACTCGATAATAATTAATAATGTAATAAAAGATAATAATAGATTATTTTTTCGAATATAATCATCAAATTCAACAGAATATAATTATGAAAAAATTGAATTAAAAATTCATATATTTCTTTGAAAAGTAATGCAATTATTACATGATTTAAGGGTGTGTGCTCACTTTGTGATCCACTGTATATACCAGGGGTGCCCAAGCTCCTTGATAGTCGAGCCATTTTTCAAAATTTGAAATTTTTCGCGCGCTGCGAAAAATTTGAAACACATACGGAACGATAATAATTTTTTTAAATATAATAGCACAAAAATGAAAAGGGAACTCGGGTACATTTATCGAGAGCCACAAATAATCCTTCAAAGAGCCGCATGTGACTCGAGAGCCGCAGTTTGACCACCCCTGGTATATACTATATAACAAGGAACCCCAGAAAAACTTAAATGGAGTACATGAACCTCATTTTGTAATGAAAAAGTGCTAAATTACATTATTTAAACCGTAATTCAATGTTCTTAACACGTTAAGTACGGGTGTGGGAAGGTAAATTTTAGGTCCCTGGGCCCAAAATTTTTTTTGATATATTTTAGGTGCTATTCACCCTATATACAGTTTAGTATTTGCAGTTATCGGAAAATCGCATTTCTTATCGTCTTTTTTGAGTATTTTGTTTGAGACACCACATTGATGTCTCCGCCGTCTAGGGAGATAATTGCATCATAATTATTATGCAAACTTGCATGTAACTGCTTGATATTGACACCTGTAAATATGATTTTTTTAATAGTATTTAATAAATTGTAGTAACAGTTGTTTTAATGTATTTGTGCAGTGAGTAATAATAAAATCTACTTTGAGAGTTCATTTACGTAGTTTACTCCAAAATATACAAATTTGCAATTCAATGCTTTGTATAATCCGAATTAAAAAAAAATTGGGACCCAGCATTATAAGTTAGTTCTCTGAAGGGCTAAGTTGCGTTTTCCATAGATTTAGTTTTAAAAAAAATGACACCCTGCGATATAAACGCCGTTTAAATATACCAACATACTGTGACACACCATCATGTCACGCCGTCCCGCAGACCCCGAAGAGTGTGACACTACGTTGATGTCTCACCGTACTCAACGTGTTAATAATTATCTATATTTTATCGCTTTTCAAATAAATTTTACAATTTTCATGAAAAATATTTAAAGTGCTGTCCTCGCACGAGTACAGGTTTTAGCAAGGATATTGCACGATCGTAGCGCAGCGCAGCGAGTGTCAATCTCCGCAGCTGAAACCTGTACGAGATGAATCTTTGAGTATTGTCCGAATCCGCGTTGCTGTTGCGGTGATAATTCCGTGAAGACACGCCACGACTTAAAAGCACATCACATACGAAAATCGACATTTCAAACGCCATTTTACATTTAATTTAGTATATTGAAATAATATCATAGTAGAATATATATAATTATGTAAATCATTTACACTAACCTTACAAGTATTATTACGAGGGTAGCTTGGTATCCGTACAGAGCAGGCGTTCGGGAGGTCATTGTGAAGTAATCCTTTTTATGAACTTGTAACTTTTAACTAACATTAACTCCCGTAGGGTCTGACTTGACCAAACGCGTATTCCCGGCGTAACTAACTTTTTAGCTCTCTCTACCTATATTCAATATCTCTGATCCTACCTAGCTTCTCTGTACGGGTTTGAACTATTTTGATAACATTGCATTTCCCATGACGTTGTTTCCAAGTAACAGGTCATGAAGTTTCAACTACCTTTCAATCTTGCAATAATGCATTTCCCAGGACTGTATTCCTGTATTGCCACTAAGCGTTTCCCACACACCTAGCTAGACGTCTCGCATCGTAATATTATCTCTCACGTCCTGTTGAACGTGCTATTGAACTTTCAATAATTTATAATATTAAATTTGCGATGTTGTCACGTCTTGTAATAATTAAAGTGAATTTTGATTTTCGAATATTAAATTTTCAATGTGTGACAATAGGAAATTTTCAATTTTTTTGGGGTGGTCAACCTTAGGTTACCGTCCCCGAATACATGTTTATAAGTTTAATTTAATTAAAAACTTAAGCTGGATTTATAGTTTGACGTACTGTAAACGTAGACGCACTGCAAAAAGATCGACTATAGAATTTAGGTACTCTTTTTATAAATAAACGTAGACGTATGACGTAACGTAAGAGAAACGGACTGTAACGTAAGAGTTGGCAACTTTCATCTTTTACAGTGCGTTCCTTACGTCCGACCAATCAAAAGAAAGAATTCTGTGTGTTTAATCTATGTGTATATTTGAATTTAAATTATTTTTTAATTTGAATTTAAATTATTTTACGGTTGCCTATGTTAGTAGAAACTACCAACTGTACATGTAATTTCACGATTTGTATAATTTGTAGGTTATATTGAATCGTTGAATGTCACTCTCTTTATATTGTTATCACCTCAACGCATGCGCGAAAATTCCGTTCCGTCGAATTATAAATTTGAAAATATCTTACAGTACGTTTCTTACGTATCCAGTGCGTCTACGTTTACAGTACGTCAAACTATAAATCCAGCTTTACTAACTTGGATATTATAATCGGCACAAGTTGTAAATTATTCTTTTCTTGACAAGCGTTTCGGCGAAGTCGACTCTTCATCAATGCTAATATATAATGGACATCAGATAGGACACCCTGCAAAAATAATTAATTTTAGACTTCCTTGAATAAATTATAGTTAATTTAAAATTTACCAGGTTTACTTGTGTTTGAAGGGAGGCGGTTTTAATAAACTATTTCTACACCCCATGTGTGTACACATTCATAAAGAGCGATGGAAATTGTAGTGGAGAAAAGTCAGTTTAAGTTAATAGTAATTCGTTCTAAAGCGAACATAATCCATTGTATATTTATTTCGCCACTAGATCTAAACCAAAATTTGTTTCTTTTATCCGAATCGAGGTCCTATTGGCATCACTCTCGAACATCATTCGTTTTGCTCTGATGTTTTCCTAGTGGACAAATGGGAAAATGATCAAATATATCTTCTAAATGAAATGTACAAGTTAAGTTTTCAAACAAGAAGAAATAATATTTTCAACCTGATTTATACAAGAATTAAACATTAATTAATAAAGCATAATTAAATTCCCCGTGTGGAAGGACCGATTGATAAAGAAGCTTTTACTTGGTTTTACAAAACCATTTATTAGAACTTGGATTCTGGTGAAATCTTGGAATAAACAGTGATTACAATCATGCCAATCACCTACACATAAATAAGTTAAAAGTATATTTAGGTGAAAGTGATTTGCATCATTAAAACCTTATTTTTCTTTACTTCATTTGAATTTCTATCAAATTTTGAAGCTACCTGTTAACAATAAGACAAACAAACTCTGAAACAGATCCAATTTATAATATGATATAATTTCACTAAAAACTACTTGTAATACAAGTTGTTTACGCAAGTTAAAGTTGACTATAAAAGGATAGAATTAGTTAGACAGTTGTACATTATTCTTTTCGTGACAGGCGTTTCGGCGTAGTCGAACTCTTAATCTTTGCTAATATATAATGGACATCAGATAGGACAATCTGCAAAAATAATTAATTTTAGAATTCCTTGAATAAATTATAATTAATTTAATATTTGCCAGGTTTTCTTGTGTTCGAAGGGAGGCGGTTTTAATAAACTATTTCTACACCCCATGTGTGTACATATTCATAAAGGGCGATGGAAATGGTAGCAGAGAAAAGTCAGTTTAAGTTAATAGTTATTCGTTCCAAAGCGAACATAATCCATTGTATATTTATTTCGCCACTAGATCTAAACCAAATTCGTATCTTTTATCCGAATTGAGGTCCTATTGGGATCATTCTCGAACCTCATTCGTTTTGCTCTATTGTTTTCCTAGTGGAGAAATGGATAAAATTAACTATATATCTTCTCAAAGAAATATACAAGTTAAGTTTTCAAACACGTAGAAATAATATTTTCAACTTGATTTATACAAGAATTAAACATTAATTAATAAAACAGGGGACTATTTCACTAACTCAGCCACTCGAAAAAAATTTTCGAGTGCTACACACTAAAGAACATGCTTATATTTGTCTATTAAAACAAAAAAAGTGTGAATGGGTTAAAAACAACCCCAATATCGACTTTTGAAAAGTACGGGAAATTAGCATCGAGTATGCGGCAGACCCCGGTCAGACGCTATACAATTGAAAGACGGTCCCTTGAAAATGCGTAAAATTTTTTCGCTTCGATTTGAATTTTTCTTTGAAATTCGGATAGATGGGGGTGTGATTAGTGGATATTAGTAATAAATATAATAAAAAAAATGGAAAATAACCCGTGTATTGCCGAAAAAGTGAAAAAATTAAATATTTTTTTCCTTCGAATTTTGGGGTGTGCATTCGATAAGGAGGGTAATCCATCGTCAAAACCTACCCTTTCGGGGCGCCGCTCCGCTCTGCACCCCTCCAGGGCGGTTTTAACTCTGGTTACTAGGCTAAACATACGAGAAGGCGCTACCCATCAAGAAAACCGGGATAAATGAAACCGGGATGTGAAAGAACCTTGAAATAGCATTAAAAAGTATAGTTGCGGTATGGGGCAGTAAACTATTACGTTTCACCCCCAAAAACTCGCGTAAAAACAAAAAATAATCGATGTTACATGTACGAGAGACGAGCTGCATCTGCCGGTGCGAAATACTCTAGTGTTAGGGTCATTAAAACTGCACGGAGACTGTCAATAGAATGAGCGACGCGCGGGAATCTCGTTAATTTTACCACTGAATCTTGTTAAATTTGCTAAGTTCAAATTCGATTTTTTCAAAAGTTTGAGCCCCATTCACATTTTTTATTATTACAATTTGCTAAAATAAGTGTGTTCTTTAGTGTGTAGCAGAAGAAATTTTGTTTCGAGTGGCTGATTTAGTGATAGAGTAACCGAAAATTTAAAAGCTTTCATCTAAGAGACCCCTTAAGAATACATGTTGTTAAAAGTTTAATTTAATTAAAAATTTGAAAAACTTACTAACTTCGATATTATAATCCGCACAAGTTGTAGATTATTCTTCTCTTGACAAGCGTTTCGGCGAAGAAGACTGCATCAATGCTAATATATAATGGACACAAGTTAGGAAAACCTGCAAAAATATATAATTATAGACTTCTTTGAATAAATTATAATTAAATTAAAATTTACCGGTTTTTCTTGAGTTTGGAGGGGGGGAGGGAGCGGTTTTAGTAAACTATCTGTACGCCCCATGTGAGTACATTCTTAAAGGAGGATGCAACTTGTAGTGGAGCAAGGTCAGTTCAAGTTATAGTTATTCGTTCCAAAGGGAACATAATCCATTTTAGATTTATTTCGCCACTAGATCCAAACCAAAAATGTTTCCTTTAACCGAATTGAGGCCCTATTGAGATCACTTTCGAACCTGATTCGATTTGCTCTGATGGTTTTCCTAGTGGCAAAATTGATAAAATGTTCAAATATATTTTCTAAATGAAATCTGCAAGTTAAGTTTTCAAACATGAAGAAAAAATATTTTCAAACTGATTTATACAAGAATTAAACATTAATTAATAAAACATAATTAAATTCCCCATGTGGAAGGACCGATTGATAAAGAAGCTTCTACTTGGTTTTACAAAACCATTTATTAGAACTAGGATTCTGGTGAATTCTTGGAATAAACAGTGATTACAATCATGCCAATCACCTACACATAAATAAGTTAAAAGTCTATTTAGGTGAAAGTGATTTGCATCATTAAAACCTTATTTTTCTTTACTTCATTTGAATTTCTATCAAATTTTGAAGCTACCTGTTAACACTAAAGAAAACAACATCTGAAACACATTCAATTTGTAAAATGATAAAATTTCACATAAACTACTTGTAAAAGTTCTTTAAGTAAGTTAAAGTTGACCATAAAAGGTTTTCATCTGCATAAGAGTAAAACAATCAAATATAATTTTAACCTCAAATGATTCTTCTCATGAGCAACCAATTTGTTCATTTGTTTGTATGAAAATTTAAAAGCTTTCACCCAAAAAATATCTTAAGAATACATGTTTAAAAGTTTAATTTAATTAAAAATTTGGAAAACTTACTAACTTCGGAATTATATTCGGCACAAGTTGTAAATTATTCTTCTCTTGACAAACGTTTCGGCGAAGTCGAACTCTTCATCAATGCTAATATATAATGGACATCAGATAGGACAACCTGCAAAATTAATTAATTTTAGACTTCCTTAAATAAATTATAATTAATTTAAAATTTACCAGGTTTTCTTGTGGTTGAAGGGAGGCGGTTTTAATAAACTATTTTTACACCCCATACGTGTACACATTCATAAAGGGCGATGGAAATTGTAGTGGAGAAAAGTCAAGTTAAGTTAATAGTTTTTCGTTCCAAAGCGAACATAATCCATTTTATTTCGCCACTAGATCTAAACCAAAATTCGTATCTTTTATCCGAATTGAGGTCCTATTGGCATCACTCTCGAACCTCATTCATTTTGCTCCTATGTTTTCCTAGTGGACAAATGGATAAAATTAACTATATAATTATCTTCTCAAAGAAATCTCCAACTTAAGTTTTCAAACATGAAGAAATAATATTTTCAACCTGATTTATACAAAAAATAAACATTAATCAATAAAATATAATTAAATTATTGTTTAATAAGTAAATTATTAAATTAATTAATACCTAAAATCTTGGAATGAACACTGATTACAATCATACAAACCACCACCACCATAAATAAATTAAAATTCTATTTATGGGAAAGTGGTTTGCATCATCAAAACCTTATAATTATTTCATTACTTCAGTTGGATTTCTATCAAATTTTGAAGCTGCCTGTTAACAAAAAGAAAAACAACAATCTCTTTATCGAAATTATTGACACTACAAATAATATACTAAAATCTACCAATTGCACTGCAATTAATTTTTACACAATAGAAACTATTACTACATATAATAAAATAGTCTGTCCCCGAATTGACAAAATCTCTATAGAGATTCGGAAAGCTGAACGTTTTTATAGTGTATACTAAAATGAAAATTTGCGAATAAATAATACTAGTGCCTTTCAAAATGCATTTGAAAGTGTAGTAAAATACATGGTTTTTCATTAATTCAACAAAACCTTAGGTCGCATTAAATTATCAGGTGATTTACAACATCATTTTGCACTTGTATTTTAAATGTTAGATTCCCCTAAATGTGGTTTATAAATTTGCAATTGTTTCGTATGTCAGCACTTTTCACGTTCAACTTAAAAAAAATGCGATGGCGCGACAGATTCGAAATTCTTTAAATTTTACATAAACGGATCTAGCTTTTTTGGGTAGTTTTGTTTTTACGAAACAATTGCAAATTTAAAATCCACATTTAGGCGAATCCCACATTATCAGGTAAATCACCTGATAATTTAATGCGAACTTAAGATTGGTTGTGTTAATGAAAAACCATGTATTTGATGACGCTTTTAAATGCTTTTTTAAGGGTCCTAGTATTATTTATCAGCAAATTTTCTTTTTTAAATCCACTATACAAACGTTCAGCTTTCCGAATCTCTATAGGGAATTTGTCAAATCCGGGGACCGTTTTACGTGTTCTTCCCCAATATTTCTTAATTTTCAGTGCTAAAAAAGAAAACATATTGTTCAGCTTTTACTTTTACATATTATTACAGTTTATTTATACCATTCAAGAAATTATCTGTGACGTCACCACTCAAAAACGCTTTATCAAAAATATTATATTTGTTTTTGGTAATTATAGGTATAATATTCCTATTTAAAAAAAATAATTTGCTGGATGTTACTTTAGCAATAAAGGCTTTATTATAGAATTGTGTTGTGCGTAATAGCATTATATGGTAGTAATATAAGTAGTTTGGATAATTATAATCAATATATTTTGAAATACTATGATACGAAGAAATTATTAAACTCTTATCAAATAGCAATGGAATGTAAGTATATCATATTTTATTAGCAAACAGTAAACAATAATGTTGAATGCTATAATTGTCATTCCATTTTCTTTAGTTTATAATTATAATATCAAAATGTGTTTTATTATTATTATTATATCAAGGTTATAATGTATGTAGTTTAGTTCGAGGGGTTAATCGCAAGTGAAATTCATGTACTTCCAGACTGCCAAATTAATGTAAAGACTTCCACATAAATGCCACGAAACTTCCAAAGAATGTCACGAGACTTGTACACCAGTCTTCCTCCGTGATTAACCCCTCGGTTTAGTTATATAATATTATTTTTGAAATTATTAAATTATTTGTTAGTGCTTAAAAGCTTAATTTTATAATTCCTATTAAGAGGTATTTAATCAAATTAACATTGGAACCTTAAGAATTTAGTTCCTATTAAGAGGTATTTAATCAAATTAACATTGGAACCTTAAGAATTTTGATAACATAATCAACCGCTTCGTATTCGTAAATGACTAATTATGATAAAATCCGATATACGTACATACATACCTTAAATAACAATAACAAATTATTATCATATTAATTTACTGAATTTACTATTATGGCTATGACTAACAAATTTACCTATTAAATTAGTAATAAATTAAACTTTAAAAATAAAATAATTAATTAAAAAAATATTGAAATTATGATCGATTAGGTATACAAAAACCCCTACTGGATTTTTGCGGAATTTTGGGATGAACCGGATGTCGATAAACAAATATTTAACGCCTCAGCTGTTCTCGTACTTATGTTGCTATAAAATCTCGCCAAATAAAGTTACATTATGTTTTACGAAATAATACCTCGCTAAAACAAAATGTAACTTCAAATAGGCGAAATTTCGTTTTCACCTACCAACTGAACTTCAATTCATGTGATAGGGCAGGGGTGAGCAACCTTCGACCCGCCAAACTTTCTCGTCCGGTCCTGATGCCACCATTTCCAAAAATTAAGTATCGGCATTTCTTGGTAGGAAATGTTACGCCGGGTTTTAACACTTTTAAATTTGTAGCTGGCCCGTTGTAAAAAATGTTGCTCATCCCTGTGATAGGGTATCTCTTTCCCCATGAGGAAAATCTTGGCCATATATGCTTTTTCTATCATTATTTCCATTTTTCTTAACTTTTGAAACACCTACTTATAAATAATACATTTTACAATTGCACTCACGGAAAAAAATTAAACAATGGTGTTATCCACCAAAACAGTTTTTTTTCTATACCTATAGTTCGTTGTAGATAAAAAGCATTCGGTAAAAAGAATCTGCACCGACATTCGCGTAGGAAATATTAACTTGAAAGTTAACAGATTTTTTTTACCAAAATCTTCCTATGTTGATTATTTGACGAATTTTTATCGGGTCGCCCCAAATAGTTACAAGAAGGGCACCCTAAAATTTTCAGTTTTCTACCTTTATTATTAACCAATTCCAGAGGGAGTCAACTTTTCCGTTTAAAATACAAAGGGTTTTGTGAATTTTGCAGTTTGTATCTAAATGCAGGACAAGTTATTAATCTAAAAATCTAAAATTTTCAGAAATTGGTGTATGATAATACTATTATATGAAAAAAAAGTCACCCCCTCTCTACTAATTAAAGTATGTAAAAATTCAAAAAAAAAAAATTTTGTAATAAATATCAATTAATATAAATATTGTAAAATTACTTACAGCTCCTTCTATTTCTTCCATCGAAATATTGTTAAATCAAAAGTTGCAAACCCAATCTTTTGTTTAATAAATTTCCATTGTTCTGCTGTTGGAAGATCCATTTCGATTTATTCCATTTATTAAATACCAAGACGAAGAACCGATATTGAAATTTAAGTTAACACTTTTTAATTTACCTACAAAACCATCACAATTATAAAAAAAAATAAAAACTCAAGATTTATAATTATTGAAGATATTTTATGCACCACCACGAAATTTCGCCAATTGGCCCGGCCCGAATGGATTCCTTTGGACTACAAAATAATGGCACCCGTATGCTCACTAGTAGACTCAAAAGTGTTCATAGCTGCGCATGACACCGCATTTACGACGTCTGCGCAAAGCATTCGAGCACAAGTATTTTCAAGGTTAATATTAAATCGTTGCAAAATTGAACTTTACACCTAAAAGTAGTAATTATTGACTATTTTTGTCAAACAAATTGAAAGAAACTATTAGTACAACTTACAATGTTTTTTTCAAAAAAATTCCAATTTTTGAATTCAAATTTTTGATTGTACCTATAGTTGTTGCCATGAAAGAAGAAGCTAACGCAACGTACAAGTTTACGGCATACTTATTTCAGTCTGTCTTTGTAGCACCTAGGTTACTAATAATTAATTTAAAAAACAAATTGTCGGTACGTCATTTAGATGGTTCTGACGTCAGCTTCATCTTTCGTGACGGCAACTATATCTTTGATATTACACTTCTTGTATATGAAACATAATATATTTTCATAGCTGTACTGTAGTCAATGCCGTTTGTTAAGCGGTTTAAAAACATGTGAAATAAATTTCATGTTTTGTTGCACAACTTTATCTTTTCTATAAATTTGTTCTTTTTTAACGCCGCATTAAACTTTCGAGAAAAAGTGCAACATCGTTCAGGAAGACGTGAAACAACGTCTGCGAAAATATGAAACAATTTCTTTGCGAGATTCTGACTTAACTTGATCTCGACCTTATCACAACCTAATCACAAATTTCATTAAAATTATACCACTGTTAATTAGCATTTCAAAATCGGAGAATTCGAGTGTAAAATAAGACGAAACAAGTTCACACAAAATATTTATTTCCAAAATTAATGCCCGCACTATCCCCTCAGGGGCTTAGGCTGAAACAACCCAAGTACGGGTATAGCACACCCGAGGTACCCTAGCTACAGACGTAACACGCCACTCATCTGTTAATACCGTAGGACGTTCGTTCTGCAACAACCAGAAATAGGCGTGGTGCCGATATGCTGCGGAAAGGAACATCGCGGCGGGCTGGGCTTAATCACCTGACTCGCGAGGAGAAATCCTCTATTATAAAAAACCCTAAAGTCAAGGTGGAATAGCATATGCCAAAAACTGTATAGCTAGGAAGGTAATCCTAGTCACTAATATGCGAACTCCAAATGCCCGGCGACATCTTGGTTTAAAATAGCCTTCCTGTGGTATGCATGGCCCTACTACAGGTGACCGATTTTCTCTAGCTTCTCGTGGGAATTACATGGAGAACAAAATTACAAAGGGAGACTCGTCCTTAACAGAGTCAACAACATAGGCCTCTCAAAGCCTCAACCTAATCCAAGAGCCTATGGATCAGGATGAAAATACTGACCAAAAGGTTGAGGAAACAGAACCTACGGTATTGGGTGAAAATCCAGACCAAAGGACAGAGGAGACACTTCTAGCGAGCAGCGACGAAGAAGTTCAAAAACACCCTACAAAACCTTCAATTTAAGGCTACAAGGGAGAGACTCAGCGGAGCTGCTCGCAAACGGATAAAATATTTCATCCAACAGGGCCAACCGGCTGAAAAAGCCAGGGAACTTGTCCGTGAAGGATATCATCCTAATAAAACTGCCAAAAGAAATAGATCTGATGGCAGTACCCCGGAAGCCCGTGATAGAAAGCGGACAAGGACTAATGAGGATAGGGTGGCACCTGATGGGGTTGCTAAACTTACCTTTAGCTAAGCCTTAACCGGGTTAAGATAGGAATTATACATTCCTTATATCCAAAAGAGCTCCTGACTACGGAACAACTCGAAACCACTCAGGAAGCAATACTGGATAAGATAATGGAGAAAGAAAAAATGGCTGCTAAAAAGTCACAATTCCAACAAATCCACAAAAGACCAGGCTGGCTAGGCATCACGTGTACCGATGCAGCCACAGATAAATGGGTAAAAGGCCTAGAGGCCAAATTAACCATGGGATGGCGCCACATGAAAGATCGTGTTAGAGGTAGAAATGCCTCACACAGAGATTTTTGTGACATACATACTAGGAAGTTAAGAATATTCGGATGGAAAGATCCTGAGTCTCATAGAAGCCCAAAATGAGGACCTCAATGCTTCAAGTTGGCGGATTATACGCAAAGTTGTAACCGGTCAAACATTAGAAATAACTCTATCAGTTGACACCCAGTCAGCTGAAAATCTAAAAAAGGTGAACTATAGGATCAGCTATAGATTTGGGCAGATTCAGCTCCGTCCGAAAAAGAACAAACAAGAAAAGGCCCAAACCACCACAGGTGCAAATGCAGATGCTTCAACATCTAATGCATCAAGCACCAGTGTGGGTACACCCCACTCTGCCCAAGAAAAACAACAGAGGTGCTCTAGTAGTCTGATAAGCACTCCAAAGTGCCCAATGCGGGAAATAGGGGAAGCAAGCCGAGCTGCGCCACAAACCCTAAGCCGCCGAAAAAAGCGAGCGATAGGAAAGAACGCCCAAGATCGGAACAGAAAAGTGCGAGAAAAGAACTCGAAAAATGATATGCATCAAATTCATCCAAATAAATTTCCACTAGTCAAAGGCACCCTAGAGTGCCTTGGGAGGCTTACAAGGAAGCAAATCTCCATAGGGCTAATACAAGAGCCCTGGATATATGGAGATAAAATGAAGGGATTCCCTAAAGGACAGCTAATGTCCTTATTGATTACAGGTATGGAAATCCAGACGGAGACGGAGAAGGTACGCATTATTAGAGGAGGATGTGTCTTGTCACCTCTGCTGTTCAACCTCTATTCCGAATATATCTTTAGAGAAGCGCTTGATGTGACTGACGCGGGAATAGTATTGAATGGGGAACAACTAAATAACATTAGGTATGCTGACGATACAGTGATCCTAGCGGATAGTATAATGGGCCTACATCAGCTAATGAACAAGATGAGTGAAAGTAGCAGTCAATATGGGCTGGATATTAACTTGCAAAAGACTAAATTTATGATCATTAGTAAGAATAATATCACAAACTGCCAACTAAAAGTCAACAACCAAATAATAGAAAGAGTCAGTAGATACACATACCTAGGCACCATCATCAATGAACAATGGGACCATTCTCAAGAAATTAAATGTCGCATCGAGAAAACTAGAAGTGTGTTTATTAGAATGTCTGCGCTGTTTAAGAGCCATAACTTGACGATAGCAACAAAGAACAGAATGTTGAGATGCTACGTTTTTCCTGTACTATTCTATGGAGTGGAGGCCTGGACGTTGACGGAAGCCACGACAAAGAAACTCCAGGCGTTCGAGATGTGGCTATACCGAAGAACCCTGAGGGTTTCGTGGGTGGAACGTGTGACAAACCGAGAGATACTTAGAAGAATGGAGAAAGATCTTGAAGTTGTGAACACAGTAAAAAGTAGGAAATTGCAGTATCTCGGTCACATAATGCGAAATGAGAGTAGATATCAACTGCTACAATGCATTCTACAAGGCAAAATAGCTGGAAAAAGAAGCGTCGGCAGAAGAAGAATATCTTGGTTGAGGAACCTGAGAACGTGGTACTCTATGACGACCACGGAACTCTTCCGAGCAGCGGTGAATAAGGTCAAAATAGTCAGGATGATAGCCAACATCCGAAACGGATAGGCACCTGAAGAAGAAGAATGGAAATCCAGGGTCGGGTGCCATAATAAGTAGCCCCGGCCGAAAAAAATTTTCGTGTGCTACACACTTAAGAACATGGTTAATATAGTCTATAGAAAAATTATTTTGCCCGAAAACTTGGAAAATAACCCTTATTTCGAATTTTTAAAGTGCGTAAATTTAGCATTGAAAACTGGCGAATAGGCCACGCCCCCATGCAATTTCACGAATATTGGGGTAATTTCCGGACTTTTTGGGTATGTTTCGGTCCGAATGTGCCTCTGACGCCGTTGCGGACGTGAAGATTAAAAATAATTCGAAAAAAGTGCGAAAATCGGAAACATTCATACCAAGGGCTACAAGTCGCGTAGCGTCAGGCTCGCATACTGGCATCGGGGTCCCCTGTCTGAATGAGTGAAATATTTTCGCTCGGAAATTGATTTTTTCCTTGAGATTCGGATAGCTGGGGGTGTGATTAGAAGATTTATTAAAAAATATTCTACAAAAAATCTAAAATTACCCGTGTATTAACGAGATTATTATTATTAAAGAGATGGTCATAGCTTTGGCAGTTAAGTGCGTCTACTGCTAATGCGAAACGCTCGGATCGAATCCGGGCAGGGTAAGAACTTTATTCTGGCCGTCTCTCCTCGGAAGGCAATGGCAAACCACCGAGGTAATTTGCCAAGAGCGCCCATCTCAACATGAAGTGTATTACACTTCCCGTGGTTCGGAGCCCACGTTAAACAAGTAGGTCCTCTATGTATGTGAAAACATTTGGAACGCACATCACATGCATAGAAAGAGATGGGTCACGACGTTTGGAAACGAACAATACGACTTACAAGAAGAAGAAAATTAACGAAAAAGTGAAAAAATAAATTTTTTTTTCGATTTTTGAGGTGTTTGGGGTGGATTCGAGACTTGTCCGGCTGTGGGTATCGAAAAACCCAAGCCTGCGCTTCTCCGGAGCTCCGGCCGGTTTTTTATCGCCTGGCCGCTACGCGGCAAAAGCTAAACATACTTGAAGGCGCCATCCATCAAGAAAACCGGGATAAAAAAACCGGGATATTAGAGAACCTTGAAATAGCATTAAAAAGTATAGTTGCGGTATGCGGCAGTTCCCTTTTACGTTTCACCCCCAAAAAATCGAATAAAACAAAAAATAATGACAAAATAGTAACCTTTCGTGCATGTTACGCTTACGAGTGGTGTCGTGCATCTGCCGGAGCGAAAGTTTCTAAGTGTTAGGGTAATCTTTCTGCACGGACTGTCAACAAAATGGGTGAGATTCCACAAATCGCACTCCCGCGCGTCACTGAATAGTGTAAAATTAGCTAAGTTCAAATTCGATTTATTCAAAAGTTTGACCTGCTTTCAGGTAAAATATTTTAACAATTTACTATATTAACCATGTTTTTTAGTGTAGAACACACGAAATTTTTATTTGAGTGGGGCTACTTATGGCACCCTAGCCGAAATCCAAGAGCAGTATTATTGCTCAGGAAAGATATTAACTTTTATCCCGTTCCAGAATAACACCAGGGACCTAGAATCTGCGTGGTTGAACTTCCTACGAGAGGGGGCTAGAGGAGTGTAGTGATAGCCTCAGCCTACTTTCCAGGAGAAGAGATCACGATACCACCAGCGGAAGTACAACGCCTCATAAGCTGGTGTCGAAAGGGGAACAAACACCTAATTCTGGGTTGCGATGCGAATGCACACAATGAGATCTGTGGCAGCACAGATACCAATAACAGAGGTAAGGATTTACTTGAATATATTTGTTCTAACAATCTTGACATTATAAAACAAAGGTAAAAAACTAACTTTTATAAACGTGATTCGTCAAGAGGTTCTTGACTTCACATTGGCCACTCCACTCCGTTTATAAGTCAAATTCTTAAAAATTGGAAAGTGATGGAGGCGGCATCCTTATCAGATCATGCCTCTATTACATTTAATATAGAGAGCACAAAAGTGGAAATAGTGAAATGTAGAGTGCCCAAAAAGACGGACTGGTGCCTTTATAAAGAGGCAGTAAGGACCGAGCTAGAAGGCATCCAATACGAAATAGCTACTACAGAGGACCTAGAAATAGCCTCTAACCACATAAGTCAGTGCATAATGAACTCCTATGGGACCAGTTGTCCACTGAAGAAAAGAACTGTCTCTCGAGACGTACCTTGGTGGAATGCAGAACTGGAGAGACTAAAGGTCTCAGCCAGGAAAGCATTCAATAAGGCCAAAAAAATGGGCCTGTGGGAAGAATATAAAGAAGCCCTAACAAAGTACAACATAGAATTGAGGAAATCTAAAAGACAGTCATGGATGCGAATTATGAAGCGCTACTATTTTGTTAACAATATTTCACACTTTAAATTTCAATTTAATGTTGTACATTTATTTTGCTCCGCCCTATACATACTATTTATTTTTAAAACCAAAGGTTATATATACCAAAGGTGACATTGGCATGAAAAATGTGCGACGCGACGTTAGCCATCTGATAGCCGTTGTCCATTTTGTGTCAAGTTTCAATTTTTCAGTTTCGTTTTAATGTTTTAAAACACTGCAATTTAATTATGGTTCCTAGTTTTTTCATTTGTTATAAGGACCTATTTTATAATTTGCAGGTAAATATGTTTTTTTGTGATTGTATAACGTCTTACAGTGTCGTATTTTAGTTTTTTTGTATATGATAAAATTTGAATGTAAATTAATTATGGAAAACAATCTCGTTGGTGGATGATTTTGTTAAGGGAAAGCTGGGATACGGTAACCTAACCCTGGTCACTCCAAATAAATTGAAAATTTCCTATTGCAAAGAGGAAGGTTTATATAGTATACTGATATAATTTAAACCTGCGAATGTATTATCAAAATTTTGAGTAAATCGAATTTGAAGTTTGCAAATTTACATTTAAAATTAACGAGATTCCCGCGCGTCGCTCATTCTGTTGACAGTCCGTGCAGTTATAATGACCCTAACACTTAATTCGCACCGGCAGATGCAGCTCGTCTCTCGTACATGTAACATCGATTATTTTTTGTTTTTACGCGATTTTTTGGGGGTGAAACGTAATAGTTTACTGCCCCATACCGCAACTATACTTTTTAATGCTATTTCAAGGGTCTCTAAGCTCCCGGTTTCATTTATCCCGGTTTTTCTTATGGGAGGCGCCTTCTCGTATGTTTAGCATAGTAACCAGAGTCAAAACCGCCCTGGAGGGGTGCAGAGCGAAGCGGAGCGCAGCGGCGCCCCGAAAGGGTAGGCTTTGACGATGGATAAACCTCCCTATCGAATGCACACCCCAAAAATCGAAGAAAAATTCGCTAAATTTACGTACTTTCAAATTGATTTTTCTCGAAATTTTATGTATACTTTCGCAAGTGAAATTTTTACAGTATACTCTATAAACCTTCCTCTTTGCTATAGCAAATTTTCAATTTTTTTGGGGTGACCAGGGTTAGGTTACCGTCCCCGAAAGCTGATAGGCATTCCACTGGTTATGGCATCCGCTGATTTTTTTATTAATCAGCCCACCCCGGAGAATTTGAATTTGAGAAGCTTTTTTTGTCTCAAATTATCTGGTTGGAAGATTGTGATCAATTGGTGTAGTCAGAAGCCAAATTTGGGATTTAATTTTGATGACGACGACGACCGACGTTCGGAATTAGTTTTGGTTTCCATGATGGAATCTTACATTCAAGCGAATTGGACTTCAATATTTTTCAGAACATGTGACGGCGTATTTAAATAACTTTTGCTATCACTTTTGTACATACATCTTCAAGGTTAGAGATGGAGTGTTATAGTTGATGAACTTGGTTAGGGTGTAATCAACTTTGTATTTTGTAGCTTGGTTTCGCATGACTACGGATACGAAGGACCACAAATCATATTGAGGACTCTGTTTAGATGTAGGTAAATCGGAACCCGTTTGTTCATTGTGGGTAAGTTCCATTTACAATTTTGTTTGCATTTCTGAGCATTGGAAAATTATTTGTAACTGATTTTTTATTCAAATGTTTCAATTGGGTGTACTCATGCAGAGCTCTCCAATTGTTAATTGCTTTATGTTGATTTGCCTCTTCAAGGAAATTTCAGCTTTCATTTGTATTTCTTTATTATTTTTCTGTGGGGCCAAATTTCTCTTCAAAACTGGCTGTTGGTAAGTCTCCTGTGTGCAATAGATACAGCAAGGGTCGTAGATGTACATAGATGTACATCCATAGATGTACAAGCTTCGCCGCATTTCAATGTCTTTCTGCCATGTAAGACTGCAGAGCCCTGAGGAACGGTTGTGGTAGGTTAGTTTTAATTTTGTAGATTAAGCCATCATGCCAAAACTCATCGAATGCTTGCGATATATCAAGGAATGCAGCAGAACATCGTCTTCCGCTTTTCAGGTCATCTTTAATTTTTATGGAAATGGGATGAACATGTTAGATGTTCCGTGTTGATGCCTGAATCGAAATTGATAACTGGGTATTAATATTTTTATCTTCTATTACATGTTTTAGTCGAGTTAGAAGTAGTTTCCCAAACACTTTGGAAAGTATGGGTAGGAAGACTTTGTTGAAAATATGAAGCTTCGGTATGTACGATATAAATGAACACTATTATAAATATAACTTTATTAAGTAACAACGGTTAATAATAATATACATGTGCTTCGACTATAAAGCTTGGTTAACAACTTACACACTACATATGGATAGATGTCGCTATTACTACCTTATGTTATGTACATGGTTTGATATAATTTTAACAGACTTATGGGAAGATATAATGTTATTTTTGAAGAATCTTTGCCAGGTTTTTGTATCACGATAATCTGTGCAACCTTCTAACACGATGGAGAATACCCAGCTTTTGATATTGCGTTGAAGATATTAGTAAGTAGCCTAGATCTTCTTTGCTATAGTTCTTTTAAGAGTTTACCTGTTATTAGATCAAATCCTGCAGCTTTTCTGGTATTGGCATTCCTGGATAAAACTTCTTTTATCTCGGTTATCTTGAATTTCGTGATGTATTCTTCTTTTGCCAAGGACTCTTTCATTGGAAATGGATGGAAAACATTTCAAAGATGTTCAGCGGAAACAGTTGCCGTTTACCATGGAAATGATGTGCTTACATTCAAAATTGGTTTTAACAGCGCTAACACAGTGATGAGATGAATTTGTTACTTTATCAACACGAATCAGCGTAACTAGTTTGTGGAATAAACCTATGCACTGAATGGAAATATTACAATTTATTGTTTAATATAGTGGAACCTACACCGACGATACGAATTTGTTTTGATTTCTTTTCGCCAGTGTGAGTTCTACCATGGAAACATTTTTCGGCGATTATCTTAGTAAATATGGTTAAAACATTTGTGTCACTTTTATAATCACTTACAAATTAATGTGTTTTTAAAAGTTTATTTTAAATTTTAAATTTGTTTGTAATCTTTTGCAGGATAGAGTCACGTTAAAAGGTATTTAATATTAAAAGAAGATCATCATGAAAAAATCTAAATTACCTATTGCAATATGCAATCAAAGAAAGATAGAAAAAAATGTATTCAAAAATTTAAAATTTCTTATACAGAATATTTCCAGAAGAAACGGTACAATTTTAACTTGTGAAATGAAATACTTAAATAAAATTTTAAAAAATAGGTGATAGCATAATTTGTTTCTTCCGATTGGAGGGGAGGGGGACTTAAATCAATTTAATTTCGTAAATCTACTGCCTTGAGGGGAATTCTTTAACTAACCTACTCATCAACGGCAACCCGTGGTTAGCTATAATTGGGGGGGGGTGAACATTAAATTTTAACGATTTAACGAATTAAAACGACGTTTCGTAACATTTAACAAACCTTCGCGAATTTAGTGACAATCATCTTACATGTATATTGAATTAATCATACACATTGTATATTTTTGTTGTATATTTCCTGGTATTGGGAATTACCTGTTTTGAAATAAATTATTATTATTATTGAAATCATATAGACCGATAAGTTTACTACCAACCTTATCCAAAAGTTTTGTTCTAAAGCGATTAAAACCTATCCTGCAAGAAAGGTCACTCATTCCGGGTCACCACTTTGGTTTTAGAAGCCAGCACAGTACCATCGAACAGGTGCACAGAATAGTAAAAAAGATTAGTACCGATTTGAAGAGTAAAAGATATTGCTCAGCAGTATTTTTAGATGTGAGTCAGGCCTTTGATAAGGTATGGCATGAGGGCTTGTTTTGCAAGCTTAAGACGAGTTTGCCATGCCATTACTACCAAATACTTAAGTTATACCTACAAGACAGACACTTCTTGGTGAAGCACGGGGAAGAATACACCAAACTTTATCCAATCCATGCATGTGTACCGCAGGGTAGTGTTCTGGGACCCGTGCTTTATTTGCTATACACCGGTGACCTTCCAACTACTAGATTAACAACAGTAGCAACCTTCGCCGACTTGCGTCTTGCGTACTTGCGTCACATATCAATCCTGCAACAGCTTCTAAAAACCTCCAAACTAATCTAACCAAAATTGAAACTTTGCCTAATAAATGAAGGATTAGAATAAATGAAACCAAGTCTTCATATATTATGTCACATTTACGATGAAACGTGATACCTGTCCACCAGTGACTCTGAATAACTGTACCCTACCACAAGTGGTAGCAACTAAGTACTTGGGCATGCACCTGGATAGGAGGCTTACATGGCGCAAACACATTTTTACCAAGCGAAAACAGTTAGGAATGAAACTCAGACAGATGTATTGGTTGTTGGGAAAAAATTCACAAGTGACAATGGAAAATAAAATATTGATATACAAAATTGTATTGAAACCCATTTGGACATACGGCATTCAACTTTTGGGTGCGGCTAGTGTATCAAACATCGAAATTTTACAAAAATACCAAAACAAGGTGCTTCGAGTTATGGCTAATGCCCCATGGTATGTGCCAAATGATGTGATTCAACGAGACCTACAAGTGACTCCAGTGAGTGAGGAAATTAAAAACTTTTTTCATAAATATAAAAAGAGAATAGAAACGCTTCCAAATGAACTGGTAGGTGGGCTGCTGGATCGTACTCGCGATGTTGGAAGACTGAAGCGATGCAGAACTGCAGACTTAGCGACACGATTTAAATGAGCTTCAATTATTATTGACATAAGACATATTATTTCTTCTTCTTCTTTATCTTAAATTAAGCCTACGGCTTGTTTTTCCAGCATCAGTGTTTTATTGGGTTGGGCTGTCTTGGGATATCGACTGCCAACTATCTCGCCATCTTGTGCGCGGTCTACCTGGAGGCCTCCGACCATCCACTTTTCCATCCCTCGCTATTCGAGCCAATCGGTTTCGGTCCATCCTACCGACATGAGCGTTCCATTCCCTCCTTCGTTGCCTGCCCCACCTCACAATGTCTGTACCCGACAGTTCTCTCGTATGGTTTTATCTTTTACTTGGTCGCGTTTTACCCACTATGGACCTTAGCACCTTCATCTCCGTTGTTCTGATTGCTTGCTTTGTTTTGCTGTTATCCGGTCTTGCCTCTATTGCGTAGGTCATTATTGGTCGAACGCAAGTCTTATAGATTCTTACCTTGCTGTTGATGTCAAGAAATTCATTGCGCTATATGACCTCTCGCAAGCTTCCCTTGATCATATAATCACAAAAGATCAAAACCGCTTGTGGGCTGCAAAGACTCTCTCTGGAGATAGTAGTGATAAGGGGCACGAGGGCATTGGCTTAATCGCCTGTGTCGCGTGGACGAGGACCACTATAAAAACCTCCCCACTCCTACGGTACTGCGACGCCTAAGGGATGCAAGGCTGAGGGGTAGCTCAGTCAGAAGTTGCAGAAACCTCGAGACGTGGCGTATCTCGTTGTACTCATACCACCATTGCATATGGGGCGCTGTGCGATGGGGTCATAATACTTCCCCTTTACTCGTGGGACCAGATATGGAAGCAACACAAGAAAAAAACAAACCGGGAGGAGATTCCGAAAGGAATGAGACTCCCAAAAAACCTTCGGAGGCAGGGACTTCATTGATACCTGCCCTCAAACAACAACTAAAAAGTAACCCGATCGGGGGGCAAAAGCGAAACCGGTCGGACGGTAGCACACCGAAAGAAGCGGCCAGACAAAGGAAGAAAAGCAGGGGCACTGAACCAGCCGTATCCTATAAGTCGGTCTTGACGGATGCTCGGGTAGCAATCTTTCCGGAGGGCTATCCAAACATCCAGCTCAGCATCGAACAGAACGACCTTGTAAAAGGGATGATTCTATACCTTTTACAGTATTATTTGGAGAAAATGAAAACAAATTTGGTGCAAATGAAAACAGATTTTGAGCAAATGAAAACAGATTTTGTCCAAATGAAAACAGATTTTGAGCAAATGAAAACAAATTTGGTGCAAATGAAAACAGATTTTGTGCAAATGAAAACAGATTTTGAGCAAATGAAAACAGATTTGGTGCAAGTGAAAACAAATTTGGAGCATATGAAAACAGATTCGAAACAAGTGTAAACAAATTTGGAACATTTGAACTACATTTGGAACAAAATGAGAACAGATTTGAAAACATGAAAACTGATTTGAAGTAAATGAAAACAAATTTTCTACAAACTAATATTATGAACTTAAATATTTATTTTTATGAAATTTCAACAATGTCTTGACAATAAAGATTAAAATTTGTTTCATCAATCCAAATTAATGTACGGCCATTTGCTCTGCTGTGTAAAATTTTGTCGACATAATCTTTTCGCTTTCTCTTGTTTTCACCGTTGTTCATATTTCCAATATGCGGTCTAAAAGCTTTAACTGAAAATAAATCAAACCAATTTTTTACATATATTGTTTTCAATGTTAATGTGCTATCTTCCTCAATCTACCTTACCAATGCCTATTCTATTATAGGAGTCTTTTTTGATAGATGCATAACCGCCTTTGTGTTTAGGAAACTCTTGTCCTTTTTTTAACCATTTGTATGCTGTGCTTATGTTCACATTTAAAGCTTTCACTGTTGGTCTCCAATCTCTGTCTTCCTGATGTGCTTTAAAAATCCTGACTCTATCATTAAGCGAAATTGTATTATATTTTTTGTATTTTGATTGACGAAATTTTACTTACATAATAAAAAATTAAGCTGTTCAGTAGATAATCCAAATTCGTTTTCATTTAAACCAAATCGGTTTTCATGTTTTCAAATCTGTTCTCATTTTGTTCCAAATGTAGTTCAAATGTTCCAAATTTGTTTTCACTTGTTTCAAATCTGTTTTCATATGCTCCAAATCTGTTTTCACTTGCACCAAATCTGTTTTCATTTGTTCAAAATCTGTTTTCATTTGCACAAAATCTGTTTTCATTTGCACCAAATTTGTTTTCATTTGCTCAAAATCTGTTTTCATTTGGACAAAATCTGTTTTCATTTGCTCAAAATCTGTTTTCATTTGCACCAAATTTGTTTTCATTTTCTCCAAATAATACTGTAAAAGGTATAGATGCCCTTGACAAAATCAAGGAAGGGGGACCTTCTCCAAGGTTCTCAAAAGTAAAATCAAAGGGGGGGCTCTTGGTTTCCTCCTGTGTCGATCAGGCCACCAAGTAATGGTTAGCTCGAGTGGTAGCCGAGGGCGCACCCTGGGAGGGGGCGAAACTTGGCGTAATGGACGCCAAGGACATCCCTAAATAAAAAAGGCTAATGACCTGGATCCCGGGACCCACAGAGGAACCGGAAAAAATCCTTAACAGGCTAAAGGTCCAAAACCCAGGGCTCAGAACTGAGAACTGGAATGTTTTGGATAACAAGCCAGACAACAAAGTCCAACAGCTAATTATGTTGGCGATGAACTGTCCTGGAATAAAATCCTGGAAGTTCAATGTAAACCCTTCCTGAACTTCTCCAGGATCACTTTCAAAGAACTGGGGCAGAAAAAGGAAAAGGAAGCAGTGAAGGCTAGGGAGACTGTTGAGGGGGAACGAAGTTCACTCTTGCCACCTCCTAGTCCTCCCGCACCTCCAGCTGAGTACAGCGGAGAGGGGACATCGGGAGTAGTGGTGCTCCCGTCGGAACCATCGGCACAATGATCCGATTTGTTCAGGTAAACATTCACCACTGCAAGGAAGCTTCGGCTGCTTTGCAGAGGTACAAACGAGAGTTGAATGGGCAATAAGAACCTTCAAACCATACAAATCTCCGGGCGAGGATGATATTTTTCCCGCATTACTACAACAGGGGCAGGAGATACTAGCTACTCCCCTGTGTGCCATATTCAGAGCTAGTTTAGCTCTCAACTATGTGCCTCAAAGTTGGCGGAAAGTCAGAGTGGTATTTATACCCAAGCCAGGGCGAGATTCCTACGCCCAAGCAAAGGCATTCCGACCAATCAGTTTAATGTCATTTCTGCTGAAGACCTTGGAGAAACTGATGGATAGGCATATTAGGGACGATGTACTGGCTAGTTCACCTCTACACGGATACCAGTATGCCTACCAGTCGGGGAAATCATGTGAGTTAAGCATACATGAATTAACTCACAGGATTGAAAGGGCTCTTGAGAATCAAGAAATTGCTCTGGGAACCTTTCTAGACATAGAGGGAGCGTTAGATAATACCTCTTTTGAGTCTATTGAAAAAGCTGTCAATGATCGTGGAGTTGACCCGACCATTACGGGATGGATCGGCTCCACCTTAAGAGACAAAATAATTAGAGCCAATCTGGGTCAGACAACTGTGGAGGTGTCCGCCGCATGTGGGTGTCCGCAGGGGGGCCCTCTCACCCCTGCTGTGGTGTCTGGTGGTGGATAGCCTTCTGCAGGAACTGGAACAGGATGGGGTTCATGGGCAGGGATTTGCTGACGATGTCACAATCCTTGTCATTGGGAAATTTGGGGAAGTTGTGTCATCACTGATGCAAAAAGCCCTGAGAATTGTCGAAAGATGGTGCACAAGAGAGGCACTGTCGGTTAATCCGGGAAAAACCTCTGTTGTTGCGTTCACGAGACGCACAAAAATAGAAGATGTGGGAACTCTGAGGATGTGGGAGGAGGAGCTGCCTCTGAAGAGGGAGGTCAAGTACCTGGGTGTACCTCTAGACAACAGGCTAACCTTCACACAACACATAAAGAACGCTACAATCAAAACGACTAAGGCCCTATGAGCTTGTAGGAGCATGATTGGTAAAACGTGGGGACTAAAACCTAGAATGGTGCTTTGGCTGTACACCAAAGTAGTGATACCCACGATAACATATTCGGCCCTAATCTGGTGGCACAAAGCCAGGAAAAGGAATAGCATAAACAGGCTGAACAAGCTAAACAAGCTACAAAGACTTGCGTGCCTAGGTATCACGGGGGCAATGACATCTACGCCAACCGCTTCTATGGAGGCTCTTCTGGGACTACGGCCTCTGCACATAGTTGTAGAGACTGAGGCTCTACTAACAGCTTATAGAATGACAATTAATGGCCATGGCAATGTGAATCCAAGAAGTGGATCTCACACCATGATCCTGAACTCAAACAAGAGTAACATCAGCACGCTTAGCATGAAATCGGATAAACTAGCACCGTGAGGGACTTCCGAAAACCTTTCAGGATTATTATACCTGACAGAGGAGAGGCAGGAAACTCACAGGGGCTGAGTCTACGATATGACACCATCTGTTACACAGATGGTGTCTAAAACAGAGATAAGTACTGGAGCAGGAGTGCGCGGCAGAAGACCAGGTGAAGCTCTTAGCATAAATTTGGGATCCCTCGCCACTGTATTCCAGGCACAAATAATGGCAATATTGGTCTGTGCAGAAGAAATGATGTGGAGAAACTATGAAAATAGGAAGATCTGCATCATGACTGACAGCCAGGCAGCACTACGGGCCTTGGAAGGAGTTGAATCACACTCCAAGGTCGTTAAACAATGCGCGGATGCACTGGTAAGACTGGCTAACCACAACAGACTTGCGCTGATGTGGGTGCCGGGACACCAAGGCATCAAGGGAAACGAAGAAGCAGACTCACTTGCGAGAGAGGCTGCTAATAAACACCTAATAGGCCCTGAGCCTTCCTGCGGGATCTCATATACGACCGCAAAGAAAAGCATCAGGGAAAAACTAGCAGAACAACACCTTGCGCACTGGATGGAAGTCCTTGGACTGAGGCAATCGCGGATGTTCATAAGGGGCCCGTTGAGTGAGCCTAGAAGGAAAGAAATACTCAAGCTGAGTAGGAAACAACTGAGAAGGATAGTAGGACCATTTACTGGACACTGCTGCCTTAACAGACACCTCAACATCATGGGGCTGGTTGAAAATCCCATTTGTAGGATGTGTGGTGAAGATGACAAAACACCCCACCATATCCTATGCAAATGCCCGGCCTTGGCTGGGAGCAGGCTACGTCACCTTGGTTTCCCATACCCGGAAACTGAGGAGATTGCATAAGCACCCTTCAACTGCATACTTGACTTTGTTGAGGAAACGCAGTTGATGGAGTAAAAACTTGGATCGTGGGGCACAATAGGTTTAAGCTTCAGTGCAGTGGGGGTCAGAACCACAACCCGTTAATAATAATAATAATAATAAAAGCTTCCCGCTATTGACGCCGCTTTAGTAGTTTGGGCGTATACTTCTCTTGCTAGGTCTCCATTTATAGATAAGTTGATACCCAAGTAATTAAAGGTCATCACTTGCTCTACAATGTGACTAGACATTTTGTTTTATTTTCCGATACTATCATATTGTATTTTTCTGCTGACCTAGTAAAACTGTGCACCATCCTCTGTAGGTCGTCTTCACTTTCAGCAATTATAACTGCGTCGTCCGCGTAGCAGATTATTTTAATTACACCGTTGTTAAAGTGATATCCTTTGCCAGTCTTTTTTGTATCTTCTATTATTTTATCCATCACCAGATGAAATAATATTGGGCTGACGCTATCTCCTTGTTTTATGCCCGATTTTATTAATATGTATTCTGTTGCTATGTTGTTCACCCGCAGAGTTGTTTTGTTCTCAGTATTTAGAGCTTTTATTATTTTTATTATGTTTTTAGATACCTTTTTCTCTTGGAGTATATTCAGAATGTCGCACAGTGGAGTATTTGGCCTCAAAAGGTGGCATAAAATACAAAAATCAAATGCTACATGCATATTCCCTATTATGATTTTTTCTTTTGTACTGCGTGACTTGTCCTATATATTGTAATTTAACAGGATTGAATATATATTATTATTATTATTATTTATTTTAAAACTCACATACAATGTGGTGGAAGATATAGAATGGGGGATTTTGCTCCAACCATTCTATATTTAAAATTGTGTTAGTATTTTATATATACAATATATCTTAATTAATAAATTTATATATACAATAATATCTTTTGAGCAAATTTTACATATAATTTTCAATAATTTTCAAAATATTTAAAAGTTTCGATTATTATTAATGATTAGCATTTAAAAATTTTCTAACTATGTGGCATGTTTCCAAAATAACTGCTTTTTGCATTTCTGGGAATAATTTTGAAGAAAGGTCTAAACGGGAAAGATGGGTTTTAAATTTAGAAGATACCACACCAGTAGCCGATATTACTATTGGTATTATAGTAATTTTTGTTAGGCCCCATATACTCATCATTTCCATTGCTAGTGCCTCATACTTGCGAATTTTTTCTTTTTCCGTATTTAATACGTTTTTCGACAAAGGCACAGCAACATCTATGATGACTACATTTCGATCGCGTTGGTTTATTAAAACGATGTCAGGTTTATTATGACTAATTTCTCTGTCTGTTAATATTAACCTGTCCCAGTATAAAAGGAAAGAATCATCTTCAAGGACAGGTTCAGGAATATAGTCATAATATGGTTTAAACTGGTCCAACAAACCTACTTTCTTTGCGATTTGCTGGTGCAATATTTTGCAAACTTGGTTATGTCTCCGGAGGTAGTCAGTAGGAGCCAGATACGAGCAACCGGCAATTATGTGTTCAATGGTTTCGTTGAGGACATTACATTTACGGCAATGATCTATAACCTCAAAATTCATGATGTGCTTTTTGTAGTTGTTAGTTGCTATTACGCCATCTTGAATAGCACACATGAATCCTTCAGTTTCAAGATGCAATAATCCTCTTTTAAGCCATTCTACTGACATCTCCTTATCAATTCCTATAGAGTCTAAGATTGTCGGATGTTTGCCATGCAGCACTTTATTTTTCCAGTTTATCTCTAAATCATGTTTTAGTTCACAATTCAAATTTTTATTTTTTAAATTTAGACCGCTAAAGTGTTTGTCAAAATTAATGATTTCTTGAATTAAAGAGGTGTTTAACGAATAGAAATAATCACGTAATAATTTTGTTAAAGATTTGCATAGATTAAATAAATTTATAAGACCTCGTCCTCCTTTCTTTCTTTTGAGGTATAGTCTTTCAACTGCTGATTTTGGATGTAAATATCTATTGAACTGTCTTCAACAAAATTACACAATTTACCAAATTTTTTTCATAAAACAAATTCAAAATTTAAAAAAATAAATTTTAACAGGTCAATATTATAATTTCGTCACACAAAAATCTTTATTAGTCAAAATTTTAACAAATAAAATAATTCTTCAAATTTATTAAATTAAAAGTCTGGAGTTTGTTCCAAAAAGGACTAGTTGTTTTTTATTAAATGAATCAAAAAAATATTTGTATTAAAAATTTTAAATTTAAAATGATGTGTGTAAAGTCATGCGTGAATTTAAAAAAACATAAGTGCGCGAAACGACACGCGCAAGTTTTGCAAAAATTCGTTACGTCCAGTTTCGGACACATTTTGAAATCATGAGCCGAAATAAACCAAATCAGCCAATCAAAGGGCGTAAATCAAAATTCGCGCACGCGTGGAAAGAAAATTTCAGCTTAAAAGGAGAACATGGACGCATTCGCAGCTGAAAGGAGATCGATCAAGCGGTGATTTGCCAATCAATGTGTGGATTGATAAAAGTGGATTTTAAAAGTGGATGTTGAAAGTAAATTTCAAAAAAAAATTATAAAAGTGGATCCTTATATGGTTTTCCAAAGTGGAAACTAAAGAAAATTACCAGCAAGAGGGATAAAAAGTGGTCAATCTTATTGAAATTTGATGGTGGAAAAATTAACCACGAATTATTTGAAAAATTCAACGACTGTGGATTTGGTTTATGAACAATTGGTTTGAAAATTTGGAAATCAACCTACGAATGAAATTGGTATGTTTATCGAGTGACATAAACAAATTATTAAACAAAAGACAAGGTATTTTGCATTTTTTTTAAACATTTGAACAGTGAAAATTATTACTTTTAAAAAAAAAACATGCTACAATCGCATATGTTATTTGTAAACTAAATGAACTTTTTTATATCTACTGATCAATTTTATAGAGGCGCAATTAATTTCTTTATGTATGACAACATTTATTTACTAACCCATATTTTGAATTGTAAAAAAAATTTTTTATTAAACAAAAAAATTTATAAAATTGAAGAATTGAATTATTTCACTATCAAAAGTTATCACAAATGATAAAAACAGAATTTTGTGTAACGAGAAAATAAAAGTTAAAAAATTAATAAAATTCCAAAATTTATATCTGTCGTGGCTTCGAATTCAACAATCGGAACACCACAGCATATAAAAAATTGGCGCCCAACTCGAGGCACGAAACCTCACGATAACCCTGATATTAAGATTCACATGCTCTATTTTGAATATTCAAATAAAAACAATTTTACGATAAATAAAAATTTTTCTAAGGTCATTAAAAACATTTTATTCGACAAATTCAATAAAATTTATGTACGATCTGATAAAAGAGTTTGATTATCAGACAAAATCAATTAAACGTTTGGATTATCTGTGTGTAAAATATAGCTTTCTTTTGACATTTAAATCAAACAAACGACAATATGAGTAAGAAAAAACAGCTGTTAGCATTCATAGATGCAAATCCCATAGAAGTAGATCCAGAGACTAAAGACATAGTAGAAAGAAATCCTATAGTCGACGAAGTTAAAGAAGAAATAATAAAAAGTATGGAAGAAAAGGTCGAGGAAAAACAAAGCACGAGTCAAGAAAAACAAACGGAAGAGAAGAAAACAGAAACGATGGATATGATAAAAATATTGTTGGAAAAAATGGAAAAAAAATTTGATCAAAACGCAATAAATGTCGATCAAATTAAAAAGGAAATAGATCAAACTAAAGAAATGATTGATAAAGGCTCACAAGAAATAAAAGATGAATTAAAAAAAAATATTGATGAAATTAAATCGACTCAACAGAATATGTGGCAAGATATGTGGAACATGGATGGGGAGATAAAAGATCTGCAAAATACCACAGTAAAGAAAATAGAGTTTAAGGAAACCATAAAAGAAATGAAAGAAGAAGTAAACGGTCGTATTAACCAATTATATGAAAGCGGGGTCATAGTTGAGACAAAACCAGAACATTTTGAAAAACAAATCGTTTCAATTACACAACAGGTTAATATGGAACAAATGAAATCTATTAACAACAAAATAGAAAATATTAATGTTGAAAAAAATGTAATAACAGAAAATTTAAATGTAATAAATAACAAGGTAATAGAAAATGTTCATCGAATAACTTTAATCGGAACCAAACTAATAGAGACAAACAAGATAATAGAAGAAAATAATCAAGAAAGTCACAGTAAAATAGAACAAGTGCATGATGAAATTGCAGGAATAAAAAGCTCAATAAACAATAATTCCATGTGGATTACGCAACAAGGGTTGTACAGAAATCAAAGTACTGGACAGGAAAATGAAGCGAGCAATATCAAAGGCATAATGCAGGAAATCCAATTTGGATTCAATTCCGACAAGATTATGAAATTTCAAGGAGATGGACAGAGAAACCCTCGTTTATTTCTAAAAAATCTAAGGGACGTTACAAATAAAATAAATGACTTGTCTCGATTAAAATCTATAATAAGACATTCATTAAAAGGAGAAGCAGAAAATTGGTTGGGAATAATTGAGGACGATTACAGAAACTTCGCTGAATTTGAACAACTATTTCTTCGACAATATTGGGGGATATCAGAGCAAAGAAAGGTTAGAATAAATCTCAACAATGGGAAGTATAACGATAGAAGAGATAGAACAAAAGAGAGTTACGCCATCAAATACATCAATGAGGCAAAACAATTGGATCCGCCAATGTTTGAGATAGACATCATAAGGAGTTTAGCAAACCATTATGAAGATGAAGTTATAAATCGGGTAGCTATAGAAAATATCGAAAGTACTGAACAATTCATAAATTTATTAAAACGTTTTGACACGATTCAAAGTACAAGCGGAAGAGAAAATATAAACAACAATAATATCAGAAATAATAATAATACAAATCAAAATTTTAATCACCAACACAGAATACAGAACCAAAATGATAATTGGCACAGGAATCAAAACAATAACTACTCGAGTTTTAACAACAATCAAAATAGAAACAACAATTATGCAAATTTTAATAACAACAGAAATAATAATTACTCAAATTTTAACAATAATCAAAATAGAAACAACAATTATGCAAACTTTAATAACAACAGAAATAACAACTACTCAAATTTTAACAACAATAATAGGAATAATCATAATGGAAACAGAAGAGAAGATAATTGGAACAGAAATACTCAGAATGAACAGAGTAGAAGAGAAGACAATTGGAACAGAAATAATCAGAATAATCAACAAAGAAATCATAATTGGAATAACCACCAATCAAATAGAAATAATTGGCACAATAACCAATCGAACAATCAGGAGAGGAACGAACATTCCCAGAATGAAAATACAGATGCTACTAATCGTACAAACAGAGTAAATAATGCCACCACCGCACACATCAATGCTGTAACAGTAGTGGAAGAACATGGTGGAGATTCTGATAATGAAGTCCAAAATTTTCACTAGAAGACAATTCAACGGGAGTTGAATTGTCTACAAAATGTAATAAATCGGATAATAAAAATACAAAACAAACAGATAAACAATTTGCAAATTTTACATTCAAGAAGGTGAAATTAGATGAAGAAACATGTAACGTAGATGTTCCCATAAAAATATGCTACAACAACGCAGAGAATGATAATTTAATTGGATCACCTTATATTTTAATGAACGTTAATGAGATTACTGTAAGGGCATTAATCGATACCGGTGCGGAAATATCCTTGTTAAATGAGAAGATAACAGTCATGAATCCAGAAAAATTTCAAGATAGAATTATAAAAACTACGCCAATAAGATTAATCACTCCGAACAATAAAGCTTTCACAGTGATAAATAAAAATTTAAACGCCAATATAACCATTGGAAAATTTAAAAACAATTGCGGGATAATGATTATGCCAAACATGAAAATAGATTGTATCCTTGGAATGGATCTTCTGGAAAAATTTAAAATAGTGGTCGACGTACCAAACAAGAAAATTAAAATGCGCGAGGAAGAGATGGAATGGGTAGAAATAGAAAAATATTCAGATAAGAAAGACAGAAAAGATATCAACAACGAAACAACGCTTCAAATAGTAAAAATCAACGAAGGCGACAATTTAATAAATTTAATAAATGAAAAGTATAGGCACTACGTTAGGCTAGGAAGAAAAACAAAATGGGAATTAAATAAAAAAATCTCTAAAGTTAAAAGATTAGCGAAAGGAAGAAGAATAAAAACAAATGCAGTAAGAAATTTAATAAAAAAAATTGGTAACATGGTTAAATTTGAAAAGATAAGAAAAAACCAAGGAAATGAACAGAAAAGGAGAAATTTTACATATAAGAAAGTAAGATATAAAAATTCCGTAGTTTATCACACCAGTATCCAGAGATGGGATAAAACGTGGAAACCAAATACTCCTGCGAACAAAATTGACACAGATGAACGCATAAAAAAAGAATGTGCAATAATGTAACCGATTTATGAAAAGATGTACATAAAAATTTTGAATTGAGTTGAATCAGTTGAATTATGTTTAGTTTAAATTTCATAATATTTTTAAAAGTTAAAAACAGCTAACTATTCATGTTTTCGTTAAAAATAATAAAGTTTTAGTTTGAAAATTCAGAGAGGGAAGAAACCTTTAAGTTAAAGTTAATGTTGTAAATAAATTCTAAATTTTAGTCAGTAAATTAAAAATCATAATACCATGCAAACTTAAATTCCATTTTAAATTTTGAAAATAATAAATAATCAAAAAGGATATTCTTCGGAATATGAAAATTTTCATACTAGCAAAATAACCATACGAATTTCATTGAAGCCAGATTTTAGAAATTTCAATAATTATCCAATACTTTACTAATTCTTAAAATTCCACGAAGGCGTTGAACTGTCTTCAACAAAATTACACAATTTACCAAATTTTTTTCATAAAACAAATTCAAAATTTAAAAAAATAAATTTTAACAGGTCAATATTATAATTTCGTCACACAAAAATCTTTATTAGTCAAAATTTTAACAAATAAAATAATTCTTCAAATTTATTAAATTAAAAGTCTGGAGTTTGTTCCAAAAAGGACTAGTTGTTTTTTATTAAATGAATCAAAAAAATATTTGTATTAAAAATTTTAAATTTAAAATGATGTGTGTAAAGTCATGCGTGAATTTAAAAAAACATAAGTGCGCGAAACGACACGCGCAAGTTTTGCAAAAATTCGTTACGTCCAGTTTCGGACACATTTTGAAATCATGAGCCGAAATAAACCAAATCAGCCAATCAAAGGGCGTAAATCAAAATTCGCGCACGCGTGGAAAGAAAATTTCAGCTTAAAAGGAGAACATGGACGCATTCGCAGCTGAAAGGAGATCGATCAAGCGGTGATTTGCCAATCAATGTGTGGATTGATAAAAGTGGATTTTAAAAGTGGATGTTGAAAGTAAATTTCAAAAAAAAATTATAAAAGTGGATCCTTATATGGTTTTCCAAAGTGGAAACTAAAGAAAATTACCAGCAAGAGGGATAAAAAGTGGTCAATCTTATTGAAATTTGATGGTGGAAAAATTAACCACGAATTATTTGAAAAATTCAACGACTGTGGATTTGGTTTATGAACAATTGGTTTGAAAATTTGGAAATCAACCTACGAATGAAATTGGTATGTTTATCGAGTGACATAAACAAATTATTAAACAAAAGACAAGGTATTTTGCATTTTTTTTAAACATTTGAACAGTGAAAATTATTACTTTTAAAAAAAAAACATGCTACAATCGCATATGTTATTTGTAAACTAAATGAACTTTTTTATATCTACTGATCAATTTTATAGAGGCGCAATTAATTTCTTTATGTATGACAACATTTATTTACTAACCCATATTTTGAATTGTAAAAAAAATTTTTTATTAAACAAAAAAATTTATAAAATTGAAGAATTGAATTATTTCACTATCAAAAGTTATCACAAATGATAAAAACAGAATTTTGTGTAACGAGAAAATAAAAGTTAAAAAATTAATAAAATTCCAAAATTTATATCTGTCGTGGATTCGAATTTTATGAGCAAAACACCACACTATATTTGAACAACATTTTCCTAGTTAGAGTGTCCATGGAATTAAGGTCTGTATCCGACCATTGTAAAACTCTAAAGGAATATGATAAGACCGGAACCGCCCACGAATTTATAGCTGATATCATGTTCCGAGAATTTAATTTTGACTTAAGTAAAATTTTTAGTTTTTTTATGTATTTTTGTCTAAATTCGCTTTTAAGAGATGTTTGGTTTATAACAAAATTTTGTTGCATTCCTAAATATTTGTAAAATTTATCTGGAAGGAGTTGGGGAATTTCGTTCAAAATATTTGAATTTGTGACTGGGATACCAGATTTTATATTAATTTTTGCACATTTGTCAAAACCAAATTCCATACAAATATCCCGGCTGAATAATTTAGTAGATTCTATTAAATTTTCAAGCTGGTCTTCTGTCCTGGAGTATAATTTTAAGTCGTCCATGTAGAGTAAATGCGTTATGGTACAATTGCTTCCAAAATTAAGCCTAAATCCAGATGTAGAATCATTCAATAATGTCGAAAGAGGGTTCACAGCCAAACAAAACCAAAGTGCACTCAAGGAATCACCTTGAAAAATTCCACGTTTGATTTTAATTGGTTCCAATTTGGTTCCATTATTCAAGATGAGTGTGTTCCACTGTGACATCATTGAAGATAATAATCTTATGATTTTGGGGTCAATTTTGTAAATAATTAATATATCAATAAGCCAATCATGAGGAACCGAATCATAGGCCTTTTTATAATCGATATAACACATGTGCAGGTTTCTTTTGTTATTCTTTGCTAGCTTTGTAATTACAGTATCAATGATTAGCAGTTCTCGACATCCTTGTGAACCTTTGACACAACCTTTTTGTTCCATACACATAATGCTATTTGCCTTACAGTGATTTTCAATTTTATAAGCCAAAATAGATGTAAAAATTTTGTAAATAGTCGGTAAACAAGCGATAGGTCTATAATTTTGTGGTTCTAAAGGATTGCCATTTTTGTAAAGCATATACGTAACACCTGTACATAAAAATTCTGGAATTACTGAAGGATCATTCAATGCTTCGTTATACCAAAAAAGTAATGGCAAGTGAACTGATTTAAATCTTTTTAACCAATAATTTTGAATACCATCTAATCCCGGTGATTTCCAGTTGGAAGTAAACTTTATAGCATTAGTGATTTCTTCTAATGTTATAAAGTCATCTTCGCGCCACTTTAATGCAGTTGAATTATCCTTCAATTTTTTTATCCAAGATGCTTGCTTGTTATATTTACTATTTTGACTCCAGAGATTTGACCAAAAGTTTAACATACTATCCTGCTGTGGAAATTTTTGAGTTTTAGGTGTAGGTTCTAAATATCTAAAAAATTTGTTTGCATTTTCTAAGTATATCTTGTTCTCAAATTTTCTTTGAGTGCAATTAGTATAACGTTTTAATCTATGTGCAGTAACTTTTAATTTTTGTTTTAAATAGTCTAAAATGTCATTAAATTTAGTTTCAAAACTTACTATATCATACTCGTTTAATTTATATTTGTTGAAAATTTGATTGATTTTTCTAGAGCTAACATTGTTAGAATTATTTTTAAATGCTGTAAGAATTCCGATATCTTTTCTTAAATTATTCACTTTTTTCTTAAGACGAATTTTCCAAATAGGTTCCGGAGCTTCTTTATTTTTATGAGGGACATTAGTTGTTATTAACGTTTGACCATTTTTTTCGATAATTATCGCCGCAGCACAATATAATGACAGGTGTATATAATTAATTGACGTATGACTTTCTAAAAACAAACTAATTATTTTATCCAAAATATCGAAAATATCTTTGACTTTATAGTAATTCGAAAATTTTAAATTGGGAATTTTTGGTCTAGTTAGAGGGTTTGTATCTTCAAAAAGTTGAATTTTAGATAAAAAGTCTGCTTCTATAATTTTATAAATTTGATCCGAATTTATTATTATTATTATTATTATTATTATTTTCGTAAACTACACTATCTTGGGCACCATTATGTGAATTTATAGGAACATTACTCGTTCCAACTTTCCACTACATCGTCAAAAGATGGTAAGAATTTGCTGAGGGGGGTGGTTAACACATTCTTTTCAAAGATTATTTTTGCTAGAAATCGTTATAAATTGTAACTTTTACTTATGGAAACAAGAAGTTCAAATATCTTAGATAAAGTCTGTAATAATTGATCTTTAAATAAATATGGTTACAATCATATAATGCATTGTATTAATTTTTATAAAAGATTATCAGAAAAAAAAGATATGAATATGAATGAAGGTCGATAAAGTTACTATTTTTCTACGGATAATACTGATACTTGAGACTTTAAAATAAATTTTTTGGCTGCGGAGCTTGGCAAGATTCTTTTTAATTCGCGTTTTACTTGGAGAACTCAAAAATTTCTAAGTCACCCTGTATATAGTTTTTATCAAATTATTTATCAATTTTACATGACTGGATTCGTTTTTTTGAATGTTTACTCCATATGGCATATAAGTTACTTATCAAAAAATGGCAAGCTCGCGGTAGTGTAGTGATAAAGATATAGTAGCCGAAACCAAGACTCGGATTCAAAAAGAATTTAAAGAACGCTGTGGTTTAATTATCGATAAACCTAAACCTAAATCTCTTGTTGGTTATTATGGGTTCTTCTTTCAGTCGAAATAGTATATTGCATATTAAAAGCGGAAAGTGAATCTTTTGAATCGCCTATGGCTCGCGCTGTAAATTTCGCCTCCGAGCACAAAAGTCACTTTACGCTTGAAGCATGCATACTATTTTTCCTCCGCCCGCTTCAAAAATGATCAAAACCTAGATAAAGATTTACATTCAATCTCTGTAGTGAATTATTTTTATTTCTATCATATTAGCCTTGCTACATCGTTTCTAAGGAAATTTTGCGTTCCATTTGTTTTATCAATAAATATTGTATAAATAGTAAACACGTAAATTTGCAAGATAATAAAATTTTTTGAAACTATGGATAGCAGTTATGAAAATGAAATAGATTCCACTCCGCCACACATCGTAGAAGCCGCGGAGAGTGTAATTTTAAATTTATTACCAGAAAAATCTAAAAAAAGGTATGAAAGAGAATATGACTTGTTCGTTAAATGGTGCAAAATGAATAAAGTTGGATCATCTTATTCAGAAAATGTCATGCTTGCTTATATATCCGAAATTGTCAAGACCAAGAAATCATCAACGGCGTGGTATATATATTCGATGCTCAAAACCACTAGATCCACTAAACATAATATTGACATTTCAAAATATAACCGATTGATTGCCTTTTTAAAAAAGCAATCAAAAGGTTATAAACCCAAAAAATCAAAGATCCTCAAAAGAGAAGAAATTAATAGGTTCCTGTTAGATGCTCATGATAAATCTTACTTGATGTTGAAGGTATTATTATTTATAAATAAGATAAAATATTATAAATTATTCTGAAATTTTTAGGTTGCTTTAGTGTTTGATATTTCTGGAGCTTGTCGTCGGGACGAACTAATTAAAATGACAATAGATGACATAGAAGACAATGGAACAATCCTAATAGTTAAAATCCCCAATACCAAAACCGAAGTTCAGCGTACATTTATTGTGTCGAACGGCGGAGCACGAGATCTCGATTATTTAAGCTTTTACCGTAAATATGTGGCTCTTCGCCCGTTAAACTCGAAGACAAGACGATTTTTTTTGAAATGTGAAAATGACAAATGCACAAATCGTATCGTGGGAATAAACACATTTGGGAATATGCCAAAACGTATAGCAGAATATTTAAATTTGCCTGATTCCGCTTTATACACTGGGCACTGCTTTGGAAGATCCTCGGCAACTTTACTAACAGATTCTGGGGCCGACATAACTTGCCTAAAACGTCATGGCGGTTGGAAGTCTACTGCAGTAGTAGAAGGATATACCTATTGAAGAATCACTAGAAAATAAAGCTTCAGTATCTCATACAATTCTTGGAAAAAAGCAACAACCGGAGATTAGCAGTAATAACCATAGCGTTACAAGTACGTTAGCTAGCAACAAAATAGATTCTCTAATTAAAATTGAAAATTGTCAAAACTGTCCAATAACGTTTAATATTATTCATAATAAATCATTTTTTTACTGTTTATGTAGTATAAATTTACTTTCAGCTCGGCGAGCGGCAATGAAACATTGCCGCTCGCCATCAAGCGGCAAATGCCAACTTTCAACCATCAACTGACAGCTTGAAAATCCTACTTTCACTATCGGGCGTAGAAAATTAAAATTATACGACTTGATCTACTATTTGATGTTGATTTTATTATATATTGTACTCTACAACCCCTAAATTTCAATTCAAAAGCCCCACGTTGGCTAGCGTCAAATAAATGTAGTGATCTGGACCCTTAAAATGCCCCACGTGACGGGAAGCCATTTAAATGTCGTGATAACCACCCTTAAAAGATTCTTTATACCTACAGTCACTCTGCTCCGTTCTAGCTCAGCCCAACGACAAACAATTAGAGTGCAAAACCTTTGAGATGCTCTCAAAAACAACTCATCAAAACTTTTAAATGATAAAAATTTTAACTGTGGATCTCTCCCAAAACTCTCACTTTCAAGCGACGAATAAAATGTAATTACAAAGAAAATCTTTATATTCAAATTTATAAGTATCATAGATTTTATAGAAATTTACCCTGGTACCAGTTTTGAATACAAAACTTAATATTATACAAATTTTCATTGGGAAATTCCCTTACAAAGAAATAAATTCGTTGAAATTTTGCTGGATTGTCTTCTTTCTTCTTTTTTGAGTTGACGTACTGTCAACGCAAACGTAAAATGTTCTCTTTAAAATTCGCGTAAAATTATTTGCTAACAGTCTTTGTTGCTGATTAAATGAATGAAGTTAATTAAATGTTGATTGGTAGTCACTAATTTTACCCTTGAGTTAATTGTGACGCCGTAGAGTTCAAAAATTTGTTTCAAAAATTAAATAATAAATTTTGTTCGAAATACCTTTTCATCTACAAGTGCACCTGTTGTTAAGCGATGACTCACGCTGGACATCTGCGCAGGATCGGGGTTTGATAAATTTTCTCCCTCATTTAGTTGAGTGTTGTTCTCGTAGGTTCATGCCATCCATTAAACTTGTCCACATTCTTTTGGTGTTGTAACCTCCACAATTAATGAAGTGCTAAATTTTAAAATAGCCAAATAACAAAATAATTAGCGACGTGTCTTCAAAGATGTCTAATTGCATATACTTCACCAAAACAATGCATTTAGCAAAAGGATAAATTTACAGTGAAAGGCATCTCAAACTTAAGAGCTGCACCTGCTTTCCATCTATGAAGTTTTGTTACCATCGGCGAGGTACAAGGTTTCTAACCTCCAAATTAATGATCCAAAAGTTAATATTGGTTGAGTTCGATTGCACGCAACCTCATCGATCGAGTGCACAATGCATACTGAAATTCTAGTGATTTTGTCAAAATTTCGTAAAATTTTGTGTCTATTGTACCGCTTTCACTTCTTAATTCCATCCAAATTTTCCCAATGTCATGTTATGAAGTTAAATAGACGTCTGTAGGTAAGTTTTTATGTAATTTTATCGCTCTTAGACTATTTTAAAATGTTTTGTATTGCAGAATTCATCATTTCCGTTGAGATGCAACGTCGAGACTGGAGTCACTTCCATTTTTTTGAACACACAAGACCTTTTTTTAACTCTGTTACTAAACCGCACAAAACCAGCTCCTGAATACACTTAAACAACACTATGAAGAAATTCATGAAGAATGCTATATCTCACAAGATACAAGATTTGTTATTTCTTACAAAATTTTACATTTAAAGAACCCATGTGATTCTAGGTTAAAGATAATAGAATTTTTACAAAATTTTTGATTTTCATTGCAATTACCTTACCTTTTTGAAATCTGAAGTGACAAATTTCTTCCCGAGATTGACCAGTGAGCTTACAACACATTAAAAAGATATCCACAGCCTTATCTCTTTCTTTATTAGAAATCGTGTGAAGTCAGGAATTTTGATTTTTGAGTTATACCCCTTGAGACCCCTCTTGTTTCGCTGCTAGATCATGTTACCATAGTGCTGCTTAATTGCTGAGCTCAGCCACCCGTGAACAAAGCTCCTGCTTGTACAAAACATAAATGTCATTGCATGAGAGAAAAACTTTTTTTAGCTTGTCAGGCTTTTCACCCATATGAATTTCAAAGGACCCAGCAAAATACGACAATATATTACAAATTCTTAATACGTCTTCACCGAGGGGTTGTTCACTTCAATAATCTTGTGCACAAAATATCAATAATTTATTACTAACCTCAAATAATCACCCATAATATTTAATAATCATTAGTAGTTATTTGAAAATTCTTCACATGAATTATAATTGTGGCATCTCAGTAGGCTATCGAAAATTGTCGACTATGTTTGTTTTATGTCAAAAAAAGACAGATCAAATTTTTGGGGAGCTTTTACGTGCATTTATAGCAATTTTATTGTGTGAAAACTGCTGTTGGTGTTGAAAATTAAATTTATAGTAAGTTTTTTTAATTTTATCATACATCGTAAACCTATTTCTAGCAATGAAATTATTAATTCCTATGATTTTTGAACAAATTAAATAGTTTTTTCATCAATTAGTAGTTATTTGAAAATTCTTCACGTGAATTATAATTGCGGCATCTCAGTAGGCTATCGAAAATTGTCGACTATGTTTGTTTTATGTCAAAAAAAGACAGATCAAATTTTTGGGGAGCTTTTACGTGCATTTATAGCAATTTTATTGTGTGAAAACTGCTGTTGGTGTTGAAAATTAAATTTATAGTAAGTTTTTTTAATTTTATCATACATCGTAAACCTATTTCTAGCAATGAAATTATTAATTCCTATGATTTTTGAACAAATTAAATAGTTTTTTCATCAATTAGTAGTTATTTGAAAATTCTTCACGTGAATTATAATTGCGGCATCTCAGTAGGCTATCGAAAATTGTCGACTATGTTTGTTTTATGTCAAAAAAAGACAGATCAAATTTTTGGGGAGCTTTTACGTGCATTTATAGCAATTTTATTGTGTGAAAACTGCTGTTGGTGTTGAAAATTAAATTTATAGTAAGTTTTTTTAATTTTATCATACATCGTAAACCTATTTCTAGCAATGAAATTATTAATTCCTATGATTTTTGAACAAATTAAATAGTTTTTTCATCAATTAGTAGTTATTTGAAAATTCTTCACGTGAATTATAATTGCGGCATCTCAGTAGGCTATCGAAAATTGTCGACTATGTTTGTTTTATGTCAAAAAAAGACAGATCAAATTTTTGGGGAGCTTTTACGTGCATTTATAGCAATTTTATTGTGTGAAAACTGCTGTTGGTGTTGAAAATTAAATTTATAGTAAGTTTTTTTAATTTTATCATACATCGTAAACCTATTTCTAGCAATGAAATTATTAATTCCTATGATTTTTGAACAAATTAAATAGTTTTTTCATCAATTAGTAGTTATTTGAAAATTCTTCACGTGAATTATAATTGCGGCATCTCAGTAGGCTATCGAAAATTGTCGACTATGTTTGTTTTATGTCAAAAAAAGACAGATCAAATTTTTGGGGAGCTTTTACGTGCATTTATAGCAATTTTATTGTGTGAAAACTGCTGTTGGTGTTGAAAATTAAATTTATAGTAAGTTTTTTTAATTTTATCATACATCGTAAACCTATTTCTAGCAATGAAATTATTAATTCCTATGATTTTTGAACAAATTAAATAGTTTTTTCATCAATTAGTAGTTATTTGAAAATTCTTCACGTGAATTATAATTGCGGCATCTCAGTAGGCTATCGAAAATTGTCGACTATGTTTGTTTTATGTCAAAAAAAGACAGATCAAATTTTTGGGGAGCTTTTACGTGCATTTATAGCAATTTTATTGTGTGAAAACTGCTGTTGGTGTTGAAAATTAAATTTATAGTAAGTTTTTTTAATTTTATCATACATCGTAAACCTATTTCTAGCAATGAAATTATTAATTCCTATGATTTTTGAACAAATTAAATAGTTTTTTCATCAATTAGTAGTTATTTGAAAATTCTTCACGTGAATTATAATTGCGGCATCTCAGTAGGCTATCGAAAATTGTCGACTATGTTTGTTTTATGTCAAAAAAAGACAGATCAAATTTTTGGGGAGCTTTTACGTGCATTTATAGCAATTTTATTGTGTGAAAACTGCTGTTGGTGTTGAAAATTAAATTTATAGTAAGTTTTTTTAATTTTATCATACATCGTAAACCTATTTCTAGCAATGAAATTATTAATTCCTATGATTTTTGAACAAATTAAATAGTTTTTTCATCAATTAGTAGTTATTTGAAAATTCTTCACGTGAATTATAATTGCGGCATCTCAGTAGGCTATCGAAAATTGTCGACTATGTTTGTTTTATGTCAAAAAAAGACAGATCAAATTTTTGGGGAGCTTTTACGTGCATTTATAGCAATTTTATTGTGTGAAAACTGCTGTTGGTGTTGAAAATTAAATTTATAGTAAGTTTTTTTAATTTTATCATACATCGTAAACCTATTTCTAGCAATGAAATTATTAATTCCTATGATTTTTGAACAAATTAAATAGTTTTTTCATCAATTAGTAGTTATTTGAAAATTCTTCACGTGAATTATAATTGCGGCATCTCAGTAGGCTATCGAAAATTGTCGACTATGTTTGTTTTATGTCAAAAAAAGACAGATCAAATTTTTGGGGAGCTTTTACGTGCATTTATAGCAATTTTATTGTGTGAAAACTGCTGTTGGTGTTGAAAATTAAATTTATAGTAAGTTTTTTTAATTTTATCATACATCGTAAACCTATTTCTAGCAATGAAATTATTAATTCCTATGATTTTTGAACAAATTAAATAGTTTTTTCATCAATTAGTAGTTATTTGAAAATTCTTCACGTGAATTATAATTGCGGCATCTCAGTAGGCTATCGAAAATTGTCGACTATGTTTGTTTTATGTCAAAAAAAGACAGATCAAATTTTTGGGGAGCTTTTACGTGCATTTATAGCAATTTTATTGTGTGAAAACTGCTGTTGGTGTTGAAAATTAAATTTATAGTAAGTTTTTTTAATTTTATCATACATCGTAAACCTATTTCTAGCAATGAAATTATTAATTCCTATGATTTTTGAACAAATTAAATAGTTTTTTCATCAATTAGTAGTTATTTGAAAATTCTTCACGTGAATTATAATTGCGGCATCTCAGTAGGCTATCGAAAATTGTCGACTATGTTTGTTTTATGTCAAAAAAAGACAGATCAAATTTTTGGGGAGCTTTTACGTGCATTTATAGCAATTTTATTGTGTGAAAACTGCTGTTGGTGTTGAAAATTAAATTTATAGTAAGTTTTTTTAATTTTATCATACATCGTAAACCTATTTCTAGCAATGAAATTATTAATTCCTATGATTTTTGAACAAATTAAATAGTTTTTTTCATCAATTAGTAGTTATTTGAAAATTCTTCACGTGAATTATAATTGCGGCATCTCAGTAGGCTATCGAAAATTGTCGACTATGTTTGTTTTATGTCAAAAAAAGACAGATCAAATTTTTGGGGAGCTTTTACGTGCATTTATAGCAATTTTATTGTGTGAAAACTGCTGTTGGTGTTGAAAATTAAATTTATAGTAAGTTTTTTTAATTTTATCATACATCGTAAACCTATTTCTAGCAATGAAATTATTAATTCCTATGATTTTTGAACAAATTAAATAGTTTTTTCATCAATTAGTAGTTATTTGAAAATTCTTCACGTGAATTATAATTGCGGCATCTCAGTAGGCTATCGAAAATTGTCGACTATGTTTGTTTTATGTCAAAAAAAGACAGATCAAATTTTTGGGGAGCTTTTACGTGCATTTATAGCAATTTTATTGTGTGAAAACTGCTGTTGGTGTTGAAAATTAAATTTATAGTAAGTTTTTTTAATTTTATCATACATCGTAAACCTATTTCTAGCAATGAAATTATTAATTCCTATGATTTTTGAACAAATTAAATAGTTTTTTCATCAATTAGTAGTTATTTGAAAATTCTTCACGTGAATTATAATTGCGGCATCTCAGTAGGCTATCGAAAATTGTCGACTATGTTTGTTTTATGTCAAAAAAAGACAGATCAAATTTTTGGGGAGCTTTTACGTGCATTTATAGCAATTTTATTGTGTGAAAACTGCTGTTGGTGTTGAAAATTAAATTTATAGTAAGTTTTTTTAATTTTATCATACATCGTAAACCTATTTCTAGCAATGAAATTATTAATTCCTATGATTTTTGAACAAATTAAATAGTTTTTTCATCAATTAGTAGTTATTTGAAAATTCTTCACGTGAATTATAATTGCGGCATCTCAGTAGGCTATCGAAAATTGTCGACTATGTTTGTTTTATGTCAAAAAAAGACAGATCAAATTTTTGGGGAGCTTTTACGTGCATTTATAGCAATTTTATTGTGTGAAAACTGCTGTTGGTGTTGAAAATTAAATTTATAGTAAGTTTTTTTAATTTTATCATACATCGTAAACCTATTTCTAGCAATGAAATTATTAATTCCTATGATTTTTGAACAAATTAAATAGTTTTTTCATCAATTAGTAGTTATTTGAAAATTCTTCACGTGAATTATAATTGCGGCATCTCAGTAGGCTATCGAAAATTGTCGACTATGTTTGTTTTATGTCAAAAAAAGACAGATCAAATTTTTGGGGAGCTTTTACGTGCATTTATAGCAATTTTATTGTGTGAAAACTGCTGTTGGTGTTGAAAATTAAATTTATAGTAAGTTTTTTTAATTTTATCATACATCGTAAACCTATTTCTAGCAATGAAATTATTAATTCCTATGATTTTTGAACAAATTAAATAGTTTTTTTCATCAATTAGTAGTTATTTGAAAATTCTTCACGTGAATTATAATTGCGGCATCTCAGTAGGCTATCGAAAATTGTCGACTATGTTTGTTTTATGTCAAAAAAAGACAGATCAAATTTTTGGGGAGCTTTTACGTGCATTTATAGCAATTTTATTGTGTGAAAACTGCTGTTGGTGTTGAAAATTAAATTTATAGTAAGTTTTTTTAATTTTATCATACATCGTAAACCTATTTCTAGCAATGAAATTATTAATTCCTATGATTTTTGAACAAATTAAATAGTTTTTTCATCAATTAGTAGTTATTTGAAAATTCTTCACGTGAATTATAATTGCGGCATCTCAGTAGGCTATCGAAAATTGTCGACTATGTTTGTTTTATGTCAAAAAAAGACAGATCAAATTTTTGGGGAGCTTTTACGTGCATTTATAGCAATTTTATTGTGTGAAAACTGCTGTTGGTGTTGAAAATTAAATTTATAGTAAGTTTTTTTAATTTTATCATACATCGTAAACCTATTTCTAGCAATGAAATTATTAATTCCTATGATTTTTGAACAAATTAAATAGTTTTTTCATCAATTAGTAGTTATTTGAAAATTCTTCACGTGAATTATAATTGCGGCATCTCAGTAGGCTATCGAAAATTGTCGACTATGTTTGTTTTATGTCAAAAAAAGACAGATCAAATTTTTGGGGAGCTTTTACGTGCATTTATAGCAATTTTATTGTGTGAAAACTGCTGTTGGTGTTGAAAATTAAATTTATAGTAAGTTTTTTTAATTTTATCATACATCGTAAACCTATTTCTAGCAATGAAATTATTAATTCCTATGATTTTTGAACAAATTAAATAGTTTTTTTCATCAATTAGTAGTTATTTGAAAATTCTTCACGTGAATTATAATTGCGGCATCTCAGTAGGCTATCGAAAATTGTCGACTATGTTTGTTTTATGTCAAAAAAAGACAGATCAAATTTTTGGGGAGCTTTTACGTGCATTTATAGCAATTTTATTGTGTGAAAACTGCTGTTGGTGTTGAAAATTAAATTTATAGTAAGTTTTTTTAATTTTATCATACATCGTAAACCTATTTCTAGCAATGAAATTATTAATTCCTATGATTTTTGAACAAATTAAATAGTTTTTTCATCAATTAGTAGTTATTTGAAAATTCTTCACGTGAATTATAATTGCGGCATCTCAGTAGGCTATCGAAAATTGTCGACTATGTTTGTTTTATGTCAAAAAAAGACAGATCAAATTTTTGGGGAGCTTTTACGTGCATTTATAGCAATTTTATTGTGTGAAAACTGCTGTTGGTGTTGAAAATTAAATTTATAGTAAGTTTTTTTAATTTTATCATACATCGTAAACCTATTTCTAGCAATGAAATTATTAATTCCTATGATTTTTGAACAAATTAAATAGTTTTTTCATCAATTAGTAGTTATTTGAAAATTCTTCACGTGAATTATAATTGCGGCATCTCAGTAGGCTATCGAAAATTGTCGACTATGTTTGTTTTATGTCAAAAAAAGACAGATCAAATTTTTGGGGAGCTTTTACGTGCATTTATAGCAATTTTATTGTGTGAAAACTGCTGTTGGTGTTGAAAATTAAATTTATAGTAAGTTTTTTTAATTTTATCATACATCGTAAACCTATTTCTAGCAATGAAATTATTAATTCCTATGATTTTTGAACAAATTAAATAGTTTTTTCATCAATTAGTAGTTATTTGAAAATTCTTCACGTGAATTATAATTGCGGCATCTCAGTAGGCTATCGAAAATTGTCGACTATGTTTGTTTTATGTCAAAAAAAGACAGATCAAATTTTTGGGGAGCTTTTACGTGCATTTATAGCAATTTTATTGTGTGAAAACTGCTGTTGGTGTTGAAAATTAAATTTATAGTAAGTTTTTTAATTTTATCATACATCGTAAACCTATTTCTAGCAATGAAATTATTAATTCCTATGATTTTTGAACAAATTAAATAGTTTTTTCATCAATTAGTAGTTATTTGAAAATTCTTCACGTGAATTATAATTGCGGCATCTCAGTAGGCTATCGAAAATTGTCGACTATGTTTGTTTTATGTCAAAAAAAGACAGATCAAATTTTTGGGGAGCTTTTACGTGCATTTATAGCAATTTTATTGTGTGAAAACTGCTGTTGGTGTTGAAAATTAAATTTATAGTAAGTTTTTTTAATTTTATCATACATCGTAAACCTATTTCTAGCAATGAAATTATTAATTCCTATGATTTTTGAACAAATTAAATAGTTTTTTCATCAATTAGTAGTTATTTGAAAATTCTTCACGTGAATTATAATTGCGGCATCTCAGTAGGCTATCGAAAATTGTCGACTATGTTTGTTTTATGTCAAAAAAAGACAGATCAAATTTTTGGGGAGCTTTTACGTGCATTTATAGCAATTTTATTGTGTGAAAACTGCTGTTGGTGTTGAAAATTAAATTTATAGTAAGTTTTTTTAATTTTATCATACATCGTAAACCTATTTCTAGCAATGAAATTATTAATTCCTATGATTTTTGAACAAATTAAATAGTTTTTTCATCAATTAGTAGTTATTTGAAAATTCTTCACGTGAATTATAATTGCGGCATCTCAGTAGGCTATCGAAAATTGTCGACTATGTTTGTTTTATGTCAAAAAAAGACAGATCAAATTTTTGGGGAGCTTTTACGTGCATTTATAGCAATTTTATTGTGTGAAAACTGCTGTTGGTGTTGAAAATTAAATTTATAGTAAGTTTTTTTTAATTTTATCATACATCGTAAACCTATTTCTAGCAATGAAATTATTAATTCCTATGATTTTTGAACAAATTAAATAGTTTTTTCATCAATTAGTAGTTATTTGAAAATTCTTCACGTGAATTATAATTGCGGCATCTCAGTAGGCTATCGAAAATTGTCGACTATGTTTGTTTTATGTCAAAAAAAGACAGATCAAATTTTTGGGGAGCTTTTACGTGCATTTATAGCAATTTTATTGTGTGAAAACTGCTGTTGGTGTTGAAAATTAAATTTATAGTAAGTTTTTTTAATTTTATCATACATCGTAAACCTATTTCTAGCAATGAAATTATTAATTCCTATGATTTTTGAACAAATTAAATAGTTTTTTCATCAATTAGTAGTTATTTGAAAATTCTTCACGTGAATTATAATTGCGGCATCTCAGTAGGCTATCGAAAATTGTCGACTATGTTTGTTTTATGTCAAAAAAAGACAGATCAAATTTTTGGGGAGCTTTTACGTGCATTTATAGCAATTTTATTGTGTGAAAACTGCTGTTGGTGTTGAAAATTAAATTTATAGTAAGTTTTTTTAATTTTATCATACATCGTAAACCTATTTCTAGCAATGAAATTATTAATTCCTATGATTTTTTGAACAAATTAAATAGTTTTTTCATCAATTAGTAGTTATTTGAAAATTCTTCACGTGAATTATAATTGCGGCATCTCAGTAGGCTATCGAAAATTGTCGACTATGTTTGTTTTATGTCAAAAAAAGACAGATCAAATTTTTGGGGAGCTTTTACGTGCATTTATAGCAATTTATTGTGTGAAAACTGCTGTTGGTGTTGAAAATTAAATTTATAGTAAGTTTTTTTAATTTTATCATACATCGTAAACCTATTTCTAGCAATGAAATTATTAATTCCTATGATTTTTGAACAAATTAAATAGTTTTTTCATCAATTAGTAGTTATTTGAAAATTCTTCACGTGAATTATAATTGCGGCATCTCAGTAGGCTATCGAAAATTGTCGACTATGTTTGTTTTATGTCAAAAAAAGACAGATCAAATTTTTGGGGAGCTTTTACGTGCATTTATAGCAATTTTATTGTGTGAAAACTGCTGTTGGTGTTGAAAATTAAATTTATAGTAAGTTTTTTTAATTTTATCATACATCGTAAACCTATTTCTAGCAATGAAATTATTAATTCCTATGATTTTTGAACAAATTAAATAGTTTTTTTCATCAATTAGTAGTTATTTGAAAATTCTTCACGTGAATTATAATTGCGGCATCTCAGTAGGCTATCGAAAATTGTCGACTATGTTTGTTTTATGTCAAAAAAAGACAGATCAAATTTTTGGGGAGCTTTTACGTGCATTTATAGCAATTTTATTGTGTGAAAACTGCTGTTGGTGTTGAAAATTAAATTTATAGTAAGTTTTTTTAATTTTATCATACATCGTAAACCTATTTCTAGCAATGAAATTATTAATTCCTATGATTTTTGAACAAATTAAATAGTTTTTTCATCAATTAGTAGTTATTTGAAAATTCTTCACGTGAATTATAATTGCGGCATCTCAGTAGGCTATCGAAAATTGTCGACTATGTTTGTTTTATGTCAAAAAAAGACAGATCAAATTTTTGGGGAGCTTTTACGTGCATTTATAGCAATTTTATTGTGTGAAAACTGCTGTTGGTGTTGAAAATTAAATTTATAGTAAGTTTTTTTAATTTTATCATACATCGTAAACCTATTTCTAGCAATGAAATTATTAATTCCTATGATTTTTGAACAAATTAAATAGTTTTTTCATCAATTAGTAGTTATTTGAAAATTCTTCACGTGAATTATAATTGCGGCATCTCAGTAGGCTATCGAAAATTGTCGACTATGTTTGTTTTATGTCAAAAAAAGACAGATCAAATTTTTGGGGAGCTTTTACGTGCATTTATAGCAATTTTATTGTGTGAAAACTGCTGTTGGTGTTGAAAATTAAATTTATAGTAAGTTTTTTTAATTTTATCATACATCGTAAACCTATTTCTAGCAATGAAATTATTAATTCCTATGATTTTTGAACAAATTAAATAGTTTTTTCATCAATTAGTAGTTATTTGAAAATTCTTCACGTGAATTATAATTGCGGCATCTCAGTAGGCTATCGAAAATTGTCGACTATGTTTGTTTTATGTCAAAAAAAGACAGATCAAATTTTTGGGGAGCTTTTACGTGCATTTATAGCAATTTTATTGTGTGAAAACTGCTGTTGGTGTTGAAAATTAAATTTATAGTAAGTTTTTTTAATTTTATCATACATCGTAAACCTATTTCTAGCAATGAAATTATTAATTCCTATGATTTTTGAACAAATTAAATAGTTTTTTTCATCAATTAGTAGTTATTTGAAAATTCTTCACGTGAATTATAATTGCGGCATCTCAGTAGGCTATCGAAAATTGTCGACTATGTTTGTTTTATGTCAAAAAAAGACAGATCAAATTTTTGGGGAGCTTTTACGTGCATTTATAGCAATTTTATTGTGTGAAAACTGCTGTTGGTGTTGAAAATTAAATTTATAGTAAGTTTTTTTAATTTTATCATACATCGTAAACCTATTTCTAGCAATGAAATTATTAATTCCTATGATTTTTGAACAAATTAAATAGTTTTTTCATCAATTAGTAGTTATTTGAAAATTCTTCACGTGAATTATAATTGCGGCATCTCAGTAGGCTATCGAAAATTGTCGACTATGTTTGTTTTATGTCAAAAAAAGACAGATCAAATTTTTGGGGAGCTTTTACGTGCATTTATAGCAATTTTATTGTGTGAAAACTGCTGTTGGTGTTGAAAATTAAATTTATAGTAAGTTTTTTTTAATTTTATCATACATCGTAAACCTATTTCTAGCAATGAAATTATTAATTCCTATGATTTTTGAACAAATTAAATAGTTTTTTCATCAATTAGTAGTTATTTGAAAATTCTTCACGTGAATTATAATTGCGGCATCTCAGTAGGCTATCGAAAATTGTCGACTATGTTTGTTTTATGTCAAAAAAAGACAGATCAAATTTTTGGGGAGCTTTTACGTGCATTATATAGCAATTTTATTGTGTGAAAACTGCTGTTGGTGTTGAAAATTAAATTTATAGTAAGTTTTTTTAATTTTATCATACATCGTAAACCTATTTCTAGCAATGAAATTATTAATTCCTATGATTTTTGAACAAATTAAATAGTTTTTTCATCAATTAGTAGTTATTTGAAAATTCTTCACGTGAATTATAATTGCGGCATCTCAGTAGGCTATCGAAAATTGTCGACTATGTTTGTTTTATGTCAAAAAAAGACAGATCAAATTTTTGGGGAGCTTTTACGTGCATTTATAGCAATTTTATTGTGTGAAAACTGCTGTTGGTGTTGAAAATTAAATTTATAGTAAGTTTTTTTAATTTTATCATACATCGTAAACCTATTTCTAGCAATGAAATTATTAATTCCTATGATTTTTGAACAAATTAAATAGTTTTTTCATCAATTAGTAGTTATTTGAAAATTCTTCACGTGAATTATAATTGCGGCATCTCAGTAGGCTATCGAAAATTGTCGACTATGTTTGTTTTATGTCAAAAAAAGACAGATCAAATTTTTGGGGAGCTTTTACGTGCATTTATAGCAATTTTATTGTGTGAAAACTGCTGTTGGTGTTGAAAATTAAATTTATAGTAAGTTTTTTTAATTTTATCATACATCGTAAACCTATTTCTAGCAATGAAATTATTAATTCCTATGATTTTTGAACAAATTAAATAGTTTTTTCATCAATTAGTAGTTATTTGAAAATTCTTCACGTGAATTATAATTGCGGCATCTCAGTAGGCTATCGAAAATTGTCGACTATGTTTGTTTTATGTCAAAAAAAGACAGATCAAATTTTTGGGGAGCTTTTACGTGCATTTATAGCAATTTTATTGTGTGAAAACTGCTGTTGGTGTTGAAAATTAAATTTATAGTAAGTTTTTTTAATTTTATCATACATCGTAAACCTATTTCTAGCAATGAAATTATTAATTCCTATGATTTTTGAACAAATTAAATAGTTTTTTCATCAATTAGTAGTTATTTGAAAATTCTTCACGTGAATTATAATTGCGGCATCTCAGTAGGCTATCGAAAATTGTCGACTATGTTTGTTTTATGTCAAAAAAAGACAGATCAAATTTTTGGGGAGCTTTTACGTGCATTTATAGCAATTTTATTGTGTGAAAACTGCTGTTGGTGTTGAAAATTAAATTTATAGTAAGTTTTTTTAATTTTATCATACATCGTAAACCTATTTCTAGCAATGAAATTATTAATTCCTATGATTTTTGAACAAATTAAATAGTTTTTTCATCAATTAGTAGTTATTTGAAAATTCTTCACGTGAATTATAATTGCGGCATCTCAGTAGGCTATCGAAAATTGTCGACTATGTTTGTTTTATGTCAAAAAAAGACAGATCAAATTTTTGGGGAGCTTTTACGTGCATTTATAGCAATTTTATTGTGTGAAAACTGCTGTTGGTGTTGAAAATTAAATTTATAGTAAGTTTTTTTAATTTTATCATACATCGTAAACCTATTTCTAGCAATGAAATTATTAATTCCTATGATTTTTGAACAAATTAAATAGTTTTTTCATCAATTAGTAGTTATTTGAAAATTCTTCACGTGAATTATAATTGCGGCATCTCAGTAGGCTATCGAAAATTGTCGACTATGTTTGTTTTATGTCAAAAAAAGACAGATCAAATTTTTGGGGAGCTTTTACGTGCATTTATAGCAATTTTATTGTGTGAAAACTGCTGTTGGTGTTGAAAATTAAATTTATAGTAAGTTTTTTTAATTTTATCATACATCGTAAACCTATTTCTAGCAATGAAATTATTAATTCCTATGATTTTTGAACAAATTAAATAGTTTTTTCATCAATTAGTAGTTATTTGAAAATTCTTCACGTGAATTATAATTGCGGCATCTCAGTAGGCTATCGAAAATTGTCGACTATGTTTGTTTTATGTCAAAAAAAGACAGATCAAATTTTTGGGGAGCTTTTACGTGCATTTATAGCAATTTTATTGTGTGAAAACTGCTGTTGGTGTTGAAAATTAAATTTATAGTAAGTTTTTTTAATTTTATCATACATCGTAAACCTATTTCTAGCAATGAAATTATTAATTCCTATGATTTTTGAACAAATTAAATAGTTTTTTCATCAATTAGTAGTTATTTGAAAATTCTTCACGTGAATTATAATTGCGGCATCTCAGTAGGCTATCGAAAATTGTCGACTATGTTTGTTTTATGTCAAAAAAAGACAGATCAAATTTTTGGGGAGCTTTTACGTGCATTTATAGCAATTTTATTGTGTGAAAACTGCTGTTGGTGTTGAAAATTAAATTTATAGTAAGTTTTTTTGTAAGTTTTTTTAATTTTATCATACATCGTAAACCTATTTCTAGCAATGAAATTATTAATTCCTATGATTTTTGAACAAATTAAATAGTTTTTCATCAATTAGTAGTTATTTGAAAATTCTTCACGTGAATTATAATTGCGGCATCTCAGTAGGCTATCGAAAATTGTCGACTATGTTTGTTTTATGTCAAAAAAAAGACAGATCAAATTTTTGGGAGCCTTTACGTGCATTTATAGCAATTTTATTGTGTGAAAACTGCTGTTGGTGTTGAAAAATTAAATTTATAGTAAGTTTTTTTAATTTTATCATACATCGTAAACCTATTTCTAGCAATGAAATTATTAATTCCTATGATTTTTTGAACAAATTAAATAGTTTTTTCATCAATTAGTAGTTATTTGAAAATTCTTCACGTGAATTATAATTGCGGCATCTCAGTAGGCTATCGAAAATTGTCGACTATGTTTGTTTTATGTCAAAAAAAGACAGATCAAATTTTTGGGGAGCTTTTACGTGCATTTATAGCAATTTTATTGTGTGAAAACTGCTGTTTGGTGTTGAAATTAAATTTATAGTAAGTTTTTTTTTAATTTTATCATACATCGTAAACCTATTTCTAGCAATGAAATTATTAATTCCTATGATTTTTGAACAAATTAAATAGTTTTTTTCATCAATTAGTAGTTATTTGAAAATTCTTCACGTGAATTATAATTGCGGCATCTCAGTAGGCTATCGAAAATTGTCGACTATGTTTGTTTTTATGTCAAAAAAAGACAGATCAAATTTTTGGGGAGCTTTTACGTGCATTTATAGCAATTTTAATTGTGTGAAAACTGCTGTTGGTGTTGAAAATTAAATTTATAGTAAGTTTTTTTAATTTTATCATACATCGTAAACCCTATTTCTAGCAATGAAATTATTAATTCCTATGATTTTTGAACAAATTAAATAGTTTTTTTCATCAATTAGTAGTTATTGAAAATTCTTCACGTGAATTATAATTGCGGCATCTCAGTAGGCTATCGAAAATTGTCGACTATGTTTGTTTTATGTCAAAAAAAGACAGATCAAATTTTTGGGGAGCTTTTACGTGCATTTATAGCAATTTTATTGTGTGAAAACTGCTGTTGGTGTTGAAAATTAAATTTTATAGTAAAGTTTTTTTAATTTTATCATACATCGTAAACCTATTTCTAGCAATGAAATTATTAATTCCTATGATTTTTGAACAAATTAAATAGTTTTTTCATCAATTAGTAGTTATTTGAAAATTCTTCACGTGAATTATAATTGCGGCATCTCAGTAGGCTATCGAAAATTGTCGACTATGTTTGTTTTTATGTCAAAAAAAGACAGATCAAATTTTTGGGGAGCTTTTACGTGCATTTATAGCAATTTTATTGTGTGAAAACTGCTGTTGGTGTTGAAAATTAAATTTATAGTAAGTTTTTTTTAATTTTATCATACATCGTAAACCTATTTCTAGCAATGAAATTATTAATTCCTATGATTTTTGAACAAATTAAATAGTTTTTTTCATCAATTAGTAGTTATTTGAAAATTCTTCACGTGAATTATAATTGCGGCATCTCAGTAGGCTATCGAAAATTGTCGACTATGTTTGTTTTATGTCAAAAAAAGACAGATCAAATTTTTGGGGAGCTTTTACGTGCATTTATAGCAATTTTATTGTGTGAAAACTGCTGTTGGTGTTGAAAATTAAATTTATAGTAAGTTTTTTTAATTTTATCATACATCGTAAACCTATTTCTAGCAATGAAATTATTAATTCCTATGATTTTTGAACAAATTAAATAGTTTTTTCATCAATTAGTAGTTATTTGAAAATTCTTCACGTGAATTATAATTGCGGCATCTCAGTAGGCTATCGAAAATTGTCGACTATGTTTGTTTTATGTCAAAAAAAGACAGATCAAATTTTTGGGGAGCTTTTACGTGCATTTATAGCAATTTTATTGTGTGAAAACTGCTGTTGGTGTTGAAAATTAAATTTATAGTAAGTTTTTTTAATTTTATCATACATCGTAAACCTATTTCTAGCAATGAAATTATTAATTCCTATGATTTTTGAACAAATTAAATAGTTTTTTTCATCAATTAGTAGTTATTTGAAAATTCTTCACGTGAATTATAATTGCGGCATCTCAGTAGGCTATCGAAAATTGTCGACTATGTTTGTTTTATGTCAAAAAAAGACAGATCAAATTTTTGGGGAGCTTTTACGTGCATTTATAGCAATTTTATTGTGTGAAAACTGCTGTTGGTGTTGAAAATTAAATTTATAGTAAGTTTTTTTAATTTTATCATACATCGTAAACCTATTTCTAGCAATGAAATTATTAATTCCTATGATTTTTGAACAAATTAAATAGTTTTTTCATCAATTAGTAGTTATTTGAAAATTCTTCACGTGAATTATAATTGCGGCATCTCAGTAGGCTATCGAAAATTGTCGACTATGTTTGTTTTATGTCAAAAAAAGACAGATCAAATTTTTGGGGAGCTTTTACGTGCATTTATAGCAATTTTATTGTGTGAAAACTGCTGTTGGTGTTGAAAATTAAATTTATAGTAAGTTTTTTTAATTTTATCATACATCGTAAACCTATTTCTAGCAATGAAATTATTAATTCCTATGATTTTTGAACAAATTAAATAGTTTTTTCATCAATTAGTAGTTATTTGAAAATTCTTCACGTGAATTATAATTGCGGCATCTCAGTAGGCTATCGAAAATTGTCGACTATGTTTGTTTTATGTCAAAAAAAGACAGATCAAATTTTTGGGGAGCTTTTACGTGCATTTATAGCAATTTTATTGTGTGAAAACTGCTGTTGGTGTTGAAAATTAAATTTATAGTAAGTTTTTTTAATTTTATCATACATCGTAAACCTATTTCTAGCAATGAAATTATTAATTCCTATGATTTTTGAACAAATTAAATAGTTTTTTCATCAATTAGTAGTTATTTGAAAATTCTTCACGTGAATTATAATTGCGGCATCTCAGTAGGCTATCGAAAATTGTCGACTATGTTTGTTTTATGTCAAAAAAAGACAGATCAAATTTTTGGGGAGCTTTTACGTGCATTTATAGCAATTTTATTGTGTGAAAACTGCTGTTGGTGTTGAAAATTAAATTTATAGTAAGTTTTTTTAATTTTATCATACATCGTAAACCTATTTCTAGCAATGAAATTATTAATTCCTATGATTTTTGAACAAATTAAATAGTTTTTTCATCAATTAGTAGTTATTTGAAAATTCTTCACGTGAATTATAATTGCGGCATCTCAGTAGGCTATCGAAAATTGTCGACAATGTTTGTTTTATGTCAAAAAAAGACAGATCAAATTTTTGGGGAGCTTTTACGTGCATTTATAGCAATTTTATTGTGTGAAAACTGCTGTTGGTGTTGAAAATTAAATTTATAGTAAGTTTTTTTAATTTTATCATACATCGTAAACCTATTTCTAGCAATGAAATTATTAATTCCTATGATTTTTGAACAAATTAAATAGTTTTTTTCATCAATTAGTAGTTATTTGAAAATTCTTCACGTGAATTATAATTGCGGCATCTCAGTAGGCTATCGAAAATTGTCGACTATGTTTGTTTTATGTCAAAAAAAGACAGATCAAATTTTTGGGGAGCTTTTACGTGCATTTATAGCAATTTTATTGTGTGAAAACTGCTGTTGGTGTTGAAAATTAAATTTATAGTAAGTTTTTTTAATTTTATCATACATCGTAAACCTATTTCTAGCAATGAAATTATTAATTCCTATGATTTTTGAACAAATTAAATAGTTTTTTCATCAATTAGTAGTTATTTGAAAATTCTTCACGTGAATTATAATTGCGGCATCTCAGTAGGCTATCGAAAATTGTCGACTATGTTTGTTTTATGTCAAAAAAAGACAGATCAAATTTTTGGGGAGCTTTTACGTGCATTTATAGCAATTTTATTGTGTGAAAACTGCTGTTGGTGTTGAAAATTAAATTTATAGTAAGTTTTTTTAATTTTATCATACATCGTAAACCTATTTCTAGCAATGAAATTATTAATTCCTATGATTTTTGAACAAATTAAATAGTTTTTTCATCAATTAGTAGTTATTTGAAAATTCTTCACGTGAATTATAATTGCGGCATCTCAGTAGGCTATCGAAAATTGTCGACTATGTTTGTTTTATGTCAAAAAAAGACAGATCAAATTTTTGGGGAGCTTTTACGTGCATTTATAGCAATTTTATTGTGTGAAAACTGCTGTTGGTGTTGAAAATTAAATTTATAGTAAGTTTTTTTAATTTTATCATACATCGTAAACCTATTTCTAGCAATGAAATTATTAATTCCTATGATTTTTGAACAAATTAAATAGTTTTTTCATCAATTAGTAGTTATTTGAAAATTCTTCACGTGAATTATAATTGCGGCATCTCAGTAGGCTATCGAAAATTGTCGACTATGTTTGTTTTATGTCAAAAAAAGACAGATCAAATTTTTGGGGAGCTTTTACGTGCATTTATAGCAATTTTATTGTGTGAAAACTGCTGTTGGTGTTGAAAATTAAATTTATAGTAAGTTTTTTTAATTTTATCATACATCGTAAACCTATTTCTAGCAATGAAATTATTAATTCCTATGATTTTTGAACAAATTAAATAGTTTTTTCATCAATTAGTAGTTATTTGAAAATTCTTCACGTGAATTATAATTGCGGCATCTCAGTAGGCTATCGAAAATTGTCGACTATGTTTGTTTTATGTCAAAAAAAGACAGATCAAATTTTTGGGGAGCTTTTACGTGCATTTATAGCAATTTTATTGTGTGAAAACTGCTGTTGGTGTTGAAAATTAAATTTATAGTAAGTTTTTTTAATTTTATCATACATCGTAAACCTATTTCTAGCAATGAAATTATTAATTCCTATGATTTTTGAACAAATTAAATAGTTTTTTCATCAATTAGTAGTTATTTGAAAATTCTTCACGTGAATTATAATTGCGGCATCTCAGTAGGCTATCGAAAATTGTCGACTATGTTTGTTTTATGTCAAAAAAAGACAGATCAAATTTTTGGGGAGCTTTTACGTGCATTTATAGCAATTTTATTGTGTGAAAACTGCTGTTGGTGTTGAAAATTAAATTTATAGTAAGTTTTTTTAATTTTATCATACATCGTAAACCTATTTCTAGCAATGAAATTATTAATTCCTATGATTTTTGAACAAATTAAATAGTTTTTTCATCAATTAGTAGTTATTTGAAAATTCTTCACGTGAATTATAATTGCGGCATCTCAGTAGGCTATCGAAAATTGTCGACTATGTTTGTTTTATGTCAAAAAAAGACAGATCAAATTTTTGGGGAGCTTTTACGTGCATTTATAGCAATTTTATTGTGTGAAAACTGCTGTTGGTGTTGAAAATTAAATTTATAGTAAGTTTTTTTAATTTTATCATACATCGTAAACCTATTTCTAGCAATGAAATTATTAATTCCTATGATTTTTGAACAAATTAAATAGTTTTTTCATCAATTAGTAGTTATTTGAAAATTCTTCACGTGAATTATAATTGCGGCATCTCAGTAGGCTATCGAAAATTGTCGACTATGTTTGTTTTATGTCAAAAAAAGACAGATCAAATTTTTGGGGAGCTTTTACGTGCATTTATAGCAATTTTATTGTGTGAAAACTGCTGTTGGTGTTGAAAATTAAATTTATAGTAAGTTTTTTTAATTTTATCATACATCGTAAACCTATTTCTAGCAATGAAATTATTAATTCCTATGATTTTTGAACAAATTAAATAGTTTTTTCATCAATTAGTAGTTATTTGAAAATTCTTCACGTGAATTATAATTGCGGCATCTCAGTAGGCTATCGAAAATTGTCGACTATGTTTGTTTTATGTCAAAAAAAGACAGATCAAATTTTTGGGGAGCTTTTACGTGCATTTATAGCAATTTTATTGTGTGAAAACTGCTGTTGGTGTTGAAAATTAAATTTATAGTAAGTTTTTTTAATTTTATCATACATCGTAAACCTATTTCTAGCAATGAAATTATTAATTCAAATTAAATAGTTTTTTCATCAATTAGTAGTTATTTGAAAATTCTTCACGTGAATTATAATTGCGGCATCTCAGTAGGCTATCGAAAATTGTCGACTATGTTTGTTTTATGTCAAAAAAAGACAGATCAAATTTTTGGGGAGCTTTTACGTGCATTTATAGCAATTTTATTGTGTGAAAACTGCTGTTGGTGTTGAAAATTAAATTTATAGTAAGTTTTTTTAATTTTATCATACATCGTAAACCTATTTCTAGCAATGAAATTATTAATTCCTATGATTTTTGAACAAATTAAATAGTTTTTTTCATCAATTAGTAGTTATTTGAAAATTCTTCACGTGAATTATAATTGCGGCATCTCAGTAGGCTATCGAAAATTGTCGACTATGTTTGTTTTATGTCAAAAAAAGACAGATCAAATTTTTGGGGAGCTTTTACGTGCATTTATAGCAATTTTATTGTGTGAAAACTGCTGTTGGTGTTGAAAATTAAATTTATAGTAAGTTTTTTTAATTTTATCATACATCGTAAACCTATTTCTAGCAATGAAATTATTAATTCCTATGATTTTTGAACAAATTAAATAGTTTTTTCATCAATTAGTAGTTATTTGAAAATTCTTCACGTGAATTATAATTGCGGCATCTCAGTAGGCTATCGAAAATTGTCGACTATGTTTGTTTTATGTCAAAAAAAGACAGATCAAATTTTTGGGGAGCTTTTACGTGCATTTATAGCAATTTTATTGTGTGAAAACTGCTGTTGGTGTTGAAAATTAAATTTATAGTAAGTTTTTTTAATTTTATCATACATCGTAAACCTATTTCTAGCAATGAAATTATTAATTCCTATGATTTTTGAACAAATTAAATAGTTTTTTCATCAATTAGTAGTTATTTGAAAATTCTTCACGTGAATTATAATTGCGGCATCTCAGTAGGCTATCGAAAATTGTCGACTATGTTTGTTTTATGTCAAAAAAAAGACAGATCAAATTTTTGGGGAGCTTTTACGTGCATTTATAGCATTTTTATTGTGTGAAAACTGCTGTTGGTGTTGAAAATTAAATTATAGTAAGTTTTTTTAATTTTTATCATACATCGTAAACCTATTTCTAGCAATGAAATTATTAATTCCTATGATTTTTGAACAAATTAAATAGTTTTTTCATCAATTAGTAGTTATTTGAAAATTCTTCACGTGAATTATAATTGCGGCATCTCAGTAGGCTATCGAAAATTGTCGACTATGTTTGTTTTATGTCAAAAAAAGACAGATCAAATTTTTGGGGAGCTTTTACGTGCATTTATAGCAATTTTATTGGTGTGAAAACTGCTGTTGGTGTTGAAAATTAAATTTATAGTAAGTTTTTTTAATTTTATCATACATCGTAAACCTATTTCTAGCAATGAAATTATTAATTCCTATGATTTTTGAACAAATTAAATAGTTTTTTCATCAATTAGTAGTTATTTGAAAATTCTTCACGTGAATTATAATTGCGGGCATCTCAGTAGGCTATCGAAAATTGTCGACTATGTTTGTTTTATGTCAAAAAAAGACAGATCAAATTTTTGGGGAGCTTTTAACGTGCATTTATAGCAATTTTATTGTGTGAAAACTGCTGTTGGTGTTGAAAATTAAATTTATAGTAAGTTTTTTTAATTTTATCATACATCGTAAACCTATTTCTAGCAATGAAATTATTAATTCCTATGATTTTTGAACAAATTAAATAGTTTTTTTCATCAATTAGTAGTTATTTGAAAATTCTTCACGTGAATTATAATTGCGGCATCTCAGTAGGGCTATCGAAAATTGTCGACTATGTTTGTTTTATGTCAAAAAAAAGACAGATCAAATTTTTGGGGAGCTTTTACGTGCATTTATAGCAATTTTATTGTGTGAAAACTGCTGTTGGTGTTGAAAAATTAAATTTATAGTAAGTTTTTTTTAATTTTATCATACATCGTAAAACCTATTTCTAGCAATGAAATTATTAATTCCTATGATTTTTGAACAAATTAAATAGTTTTTTTCATCAATTAGTAGTTATTTGAAAATTCTTCACGTGAATTATAATTGCGGCATCTCAGTAGGCTATCGAAAATTGTCGACTATGTTTGTTTTATGTCAAAAAAAAGACAGATCAAATTTTTGGGGAGCTTTTACGTGCATTTATAGCAATTTTATTGTGTGAAAACTGCTGTTGGTGTTGAAAATTAAATTTATAGTAAGTTTTTTTAATTTTATCATACATCGTAAACCTATTTCTAGCAATGAAATTATTAATTCCTATGATTTTTGAACAAATTAAATAGTTTTTTCATCAATTAGTAGTTATTTGAAAATTCTTCACGTGAATTATAATTGCGGCATCTCAGTAGGCTATCGAAAATTGTCGACTATGTTTGTTTTATGTCAAAAAAAGACAGATCAAATTTTTGGGGAGCTTTTACGTGCATTTATAGCAATTTTATTGTGTGAAAACTGCTGTTGGTGTTGAAAATTAAATTTATAGTAAGTTTTTTTAATTTTATCATACATCGTAAACCTATTTCTAGCAATGAAATTATTAATTCCTATGATTTTTGAACAAATTAAATAGTTTTTTCATCAATTAGTAGTTATTTGAAAATTCTTCACGTGAATTATAATTGCGGCATCTCAGTAGGCTATCGAAAATTGTCGACTATGTTTGTTTTATGTCAAAAAAAGACAGATCAAATTTTTGGGGAGCTTTTACGTGCATTTATAGCAATTTTATTGTGTGAAAACTGCTGTTGGTGTTGAAAATTAAATTTATAGTAAGTTTTTTTAATTTTATCATACATCGTAAACCTATTTCTAGCAATGAAATTATTAATTCCTATGATTTTTGAACAAATTAAATAGTTTTTTTCATCAATTAGTAGTTATTTGAAAATTCTTCACGTGAATTATAATTGCGGCATCTCAGTAGGCTATCGAAAATTGTCGACTATGTTTGTTTTATGTCAAAAAAAAGACAGATCAAATTTTTGGGGAGCTTTTACGTGCATTTATAGCAATTTTATTGTGTGAAAACTGCTGTTGGTGTTGAAAATTAAATTTATAGTAAGTTTTTTTAATTTTAATCATACATCGTAAACCTATTTCTAGCAATGAAATTATTAATTCCTATGATTTTTGAACAAATTAAATAGTTTTTTCATCAATTAGTAGTTATTTGAAAATTCTTCACGTGAATTATAATTGCGGCATCTCAGTAGGCTATCGAAAATTGTCGACTATGTTTGTTTTATGTCAAAAAAAGACAGATCAAATTTTTTGGGGAGCTTTTACGTGCATTTATAGCAATTTTATTGTGTGAAAACTGCTGTTGGTGTTGAAAATTAAATTTATAGTAAGTTTTTTTAATTTTATCATACATCGTAAACCTATTTCTAGCAATGAAATTATTAATTCCTATGATTTTTGAACAAATTAAATAGTTTTTTTCATCAATTAGTAGTTATTTGAAAATTCTTCACGTGAATTATAATTGCGGCATCTCAGTAGGCTATCGAAAATTGTCGACTATGTTTGTTTTATGTCAAAAAAAGACAGATCAAATTTTTGGGGAGCTTTTACGTGCATTTATAGCAATTTTATTGTGTGAAAACTGCTGTTGGTGTTGAAAATTAAATTTATAGTAAGTTTTTTTAATTTTATCATACATCGTAAACCTATTTCTAGCAATGAAATTATTAATTCCTATGATTTTTGAACAAATTAAATAGTTTTTTTCATCAATTAGTAGTTATTTGAAAATTCTTCACGTGAATTATAATTGCGGCATCTCAGTAGGCTATCGAAAATTGTCGACTATGTTTGTTTTATGTCAAAAAAAGACAGATCAAATTTTTGGGGAGCTTTTACGTGCATTTATAGCAATTTTATTGTGTGAAAACTGCTGTTGGTGTTGAAAATTAAATTTATAGTAAGTTTTTTTAATTTTATCATACATCGTAAACCTATTTCTAGCAATGAAATTATTAATTCCTATGATTTTTGAACAAAATTAAATAGTTTTTTCATCAATTAGTAGTTATTTGAAAATTCTTCACGTGAATTATAATTGCGGCATCTCAGTAGGCTATCGAAAATTGTCGACTATGTTTGTTTTATGTCAAAAAAAAAGACAGATCAAATTTTTGGGGAGCTTTTACGTGCATTTATAGCAATTTTATTGTGTGAAAAACTGCTGTTGGTGTTGAAAATTAAAATTTATAGTAAGTTTTTTTAATTTTATCATACATCGTAAACCTATTTCTAGCAATGAAATTATTAATTCCTATGATTTTTGAACAAATTAAATAGTTTTTTTCATCAATTAGTAGTTATTTGAAAATTCTTCACGTGAATTATAATTGCGGCATCTCAGTAGGCTATCGAAAATTGTCGACTATGTTTGTTTTATGTCAAAAAAAGACAGATCAAATTTTTGGGAGCTTTTACGTGCATTTATAGCAATTTTATTGTGTGAAAACTGCTGTTGGTGTTGAAAATTAAATTTATAGTAAGTTTTTTTTAATTTTATCATACATCGTAAACCTATTTCTAGCAATGAAATTATTAATTCCTATGATTTTTGAACAAATTAAATAGTTTTTTCATCAATTAGTAGTTATTTGAAAATTCTTCACGTGAATTAATAATTGCGGCATCTCAGTAGGCTATCGAAAATTGTCGACTATGTTTGTTTTATGTCAAAAAAAGACAGATCAAATTTTTGGGGAGCTTTTACGTGCATTTATAGCAATGTTGGTGTTGAAAATTAAATTTATAGTAAGTTTTTTTAATTTTATCATACATCGTAAACCTATTTCTAGCAATGAAATTATTAATTCCTATGATTTTTGAACAAATTAAATAGTTTTTTCATCAATTAGTAGTTATTTGAAAATTCTTCACGTGAATTATAATTGCGGCATCTCAGTAGGCTATCGAAAATTGTCGACTATGTTTGTTTTATGTCAAAAAAAGACAGATCAAATTTTTGGGGAGCTTTTACGTGCATTTATAGCAATTTTATTGTGTGAAAACTGCTGTTGGTGTTGAAAATTAAATTTATAGTAAGTTTTTTTAATTTTATCATACATCGTAAACCTATTTCTAGCAATGAAATTATTAATTCCTATGATTTTTGAACAAATTAAATAGTTTTTTCATCAATTAGTAGTTATTTGAAAATTCTTCACGTGAATTATAATTGCGGCATCTCAGTAGGCTATCGAAAATTGTCGACTATGTTTGTTTTATGTCAAAAAAAGACAGATCAAATTTTTGGGGAGCTTTTACGTGCATTTATAGCAATTTTATTGTGTGAAAACTGCTGTTGGTGTTGAAAATTAAATTTATAGTAAGTTTTTTTAATTTTATCATACATCGTAAACCTATTTCTAGCAATGAAATTATTAATTCCTATGATTTTTGAACAAATTAAATAGTTTTTTCATCAATTAGTAGTTATTTGAAAATTCTTCACGTGAATTATAATTGCGGCATCTCAGTAGGCTATCGAAAATTGTCGACTATGTTTGTTTTATGTCAAAAAAAGACAGATCAAATTTTTGGGGAGCTTTTACGTGCATTTATAGCAATTTTATTGTGTGAAAACTGCTGTTGGTGTTGAAAATTAAATTTATAGTAAGTTTTTTTAATTTTATCATACATCGTAAACCTATTTCTAGCAATGAAATTATTAATTCCTATGATTTTTGAACAAATTAAATAGTTTTTTCATCAATTAGTAGTTATTTGAAAATTCTTCACGTGAATTATAATTGCGGCATCTCAGTAGGCTATCGAAAATTGTCGACTATGTTTGTTTTATGTCAAAAAAAGACAGATCAAATTTTTGGGGAGCTTTTACGTGCATTTATAGCAATTTTATTGTGTGAAAACTGCTGTTGGTGTTGAAAATTAAATTTATAGTAAGTTTTTTTAATTTTATCATACATCGTAAACCTATTTCTAGCAATGAAATTATTAATTCCTATGATTTTTGAACAAATTAAATAGTTTTTTTCATCAATTAGTAGTTATTTGAAAATTCTTCACGTGAATTATAATTGCGGCATCTCAGTAGGCTATCGAAAATTGTCGACTATGTTTGTTTTATGTCAAAAAAAGACAGATCAAATTTTTGGGGAGCTTTTACGTGCATTTATAGCAATTTTATTGTGTGAAAACTGCTGTTGGTGTTGAAAATTAAATTTATAGTAAGTTTTTTTAATTTTATCATACATCGTAAACCTATTTCTAGCAATGAAATTATTAATTCCTATGATTTTTGAACAAATTAAATAGTTTTTTCATCAATTAGTAGTTATTTGAAAATTCTTCACGTGAATTATAATTGCGGCATCTCAGTAGGCTATCGAAAATTGTCGACTATGTTTGTTTTATGTCAAAAAAAGACAGATCAAATTTTTGGGGAGCTTTTACGTGCATTTATAGCAATTTTATTGTGTGAAAACTGCTGTTGGTGTTGAAAATTAAATTTATAGTAAGTTTTTTTAATTTTATCATACATCGTAAACCTATTTCTAGCAATGAAATTATTAATTCCTATGATTTTTGAACAAATTAAATAGTTTTTTCATCAATTAGTAGTTATTTGAAAATTCTTCACGTGAATTATAATTGCGGCATCTCAGTAGGCTATCGAAAATTGTCGACTATGTTTGTTTTATGTCAAAAAAAGACAGATCAAATTTTTGGGGAGCTTTTACGTGCATTTATAGCAATTTTATTGTGTGAAAACTGCTGTTGGTGTTGAAAATTAAATTTATAGTAAGTTTTTTTTAATTTTATCATACATCGTAAACCTATTTCTAGCAATGAAATTATTAATTCCTATGATTTTTGAACAAATTAAATAGTTTTTTCATCAATTAGTAGTTATTTGAAAATTCTTCACGTGAATTATAATTGCGGCATCTCAGTAGGCTATCGAAAATTGTCGACTATGTTTGTTTTATGTCAAAAAAAGACAGATCAAATTTTTGGGGAGCTTTTACGTGCATTTATAGCAATTTTATTGTGTGAAAACTGCTGTTGGTGTTGAAAATTAAATTTATAGTAAGTTTTTTTAATTTTATCATACATCGTAAACCTATTTCTAGCAATGAAATTATTAATTCCTATGATTTTTGAACAAATTAAATAGTTTTTTCATCAATTAGTAGTTATTTGAAAATTCTTCACGTGAATTATAATTGCGGCATCTCAGTAGGCTATCGAAAATTGTCGACTATGTTTGTTTTATGTCAAAAAAAGACAGATCAAATTTTTGGGGAGCTTTTACGTGCATTTATAGCAATTTTATTGTGTGAAAACTGCTGTTGGTGTTGAAAATTAAATTTATAGTAAGTTTTTTTAATTTTATCATACATCGTAAACCTATTTCTAGCAATGAAATTATTAATTCCTATGATTTTTGAACAAATTAAATAGTTTTTTCATCAATTAGTAGTTATTTGAAAATTCTTCACGTGAATTATAATTGCGGCATCTCAGTAGGCTATCGAAAATTGTCGACTATGTTTGTTTTATGTCAAAAAAAGACAGATCAAATTTTTGGGGAGCTTTTACGTGCATTTATAGCAATTTTATTGTGTGAAAACTGCTGTTGGTGTTGAAAATTAAATTTATAGTAAGTTTTTTTAATTTTATCATACATCGTAAACCTATTTCTAGCAATGAAATTATTAATTCCTATGATTTTTGAACAAATTAAATAGTTTTTTCATCAATTAGTAGTTATTTGAAAATTCTTCACGTGAATTATAATTGCGGCATCTCAGTAGGCTATCGAAAATTGTCGACTATGTTTGTTTTATGTCAAAAAAAGACAGATCAAATTTTTGGGGAGCTTTTACGTGCATTTATAGCAATTTTATTGTGTGAAAACTGCTGTTGGTGTTGAAAATTAAATTTATAGTAAGTTTTTTTAATTTTATCATACATCGTAAACCTATTTCTAGCAATGAAATTATTAATTCCTATGATTTTTGAACAAATTAAATAGTTTTTTCATCAATTAGTAGTTATTTGAAAATTCTTCACGTGAATTATAATTGCGGCATCTCAGTAGGCTATCGAAAATTGTCGACTATGTTTGTTTTATGTCAAAAAAAGACAGATCAAATTTTTGGGGAGCTTTTACGTGCATTTATAGCAATTTTATTGTGTGAAAACTGCTGTTGGTGTTGAAAATTAAATTTATAGTAAGTTTTTTTAATTTTATCATACATCGTAAACCTATTTCTAGCAATGAAATTATTAATTCCTATGATTTTTGAACAAATTAAAAAGGTTTTTTCATCAATTAGTAGTTATTTGAAAATTCTTCACGTGAATTATAATTGCGGCATCTCAGTAGGCTATCGAAAATTGTCGACTATGTTTGTTTTATGTCAAAAAAAGACAGATCAAATTTTTGGGGAGCTTTTACGTGCATTTATAGCAATTTTATTGTGTGAAAACTGCTGTTGGTGTTGAAAATTAAATTTATAGTAAGTTTTTTTAATTTTATCATACATCGTAAACCTATTTCTAGCAATGAAATTATTAATTCCTATGATTTTTGAACAAATTAAATAGTTTTTTCATCAATTAGTAGTTATTTGAAAATTCTTCACGTGAATTATAATTGCGGCATCTCAGTAGGCTATCGAAAATTGTCGACTATGTTTGTTTTATGTCAAAAAAAGGACAGATCAAATTTTTGGGGAGCTTTTACGTGCATTTATAGCAATTTTATTGTGTGAAAACTGCTGTTGGTGTTGAAAATTAAATTATAGTAAGTTTTTTTAATTTTATCATACATCGTAAACCTATTTCTAGCAATGAAATTATTAATTCCTATGATTTTTGAACAAATTAAATAGTTTTTTTCATCAATTAGTAGTTATTTGAAAATTCCTCACGTGAATTATAATTGCGGCATCTCAGTAGGCTATCGAAAATTGTCGACTATGTTTGTTTTATGTCAAAAAAAGACAGATCAAATTTTTGGGGAGCTTTTACGTGCATTTATAGCAATTTTATTGTGTGAAAACTGCTGTTGGTGTTGAAAATTAAATTTATAGTAAGTTTTTTTAATTTTATCATACATCGTAAACCTATTTCTAGCAATGAAATTATTAATTCCTATGATTTTTGAACAAATTAAATAGTTTTTTCATCAATTAGTAGTTATTTGAAAATTCTTCACGTGAATTATAATTGCGGCATCTCAGTAGGCTATCGAAAATTGTCGACTATGTTTGTTTTATGTCAAAAAAAGACAGATCAAATTTTTGGGGAGCTTTTACGTGCATTTATAGCAATTTTATTGTGTGAAAACTGCTGTTGGTGTTGAAAATTAAATTTATAGTAAGTTTTTTTAATTTTATCATACATCGTAAACCTATTTCTAGCAATGAAATTATTAATTCCTATGATTTTTGAACAAATTAAATAGTTTTTTCATCAATTAGTAGTTATTTGAAAATTCTTCACGTGAATTATAATTGCGGCATCTCAGTAGGCTATCGAAAATTGTCGACTATGTTTGTTTTATGTCAAAAAAAGACAGATCAAATTTTTGGGGAGCTTTTACGTGCATTTATAGCAATTTTATTGTGTGAAAACTGCTGTTGGTGTTGAAAATTAAATTTATAGTAAGTTTTTTTAATTTTATCATACATCGTAAACCTATTTCTAGCAATGAAATTATTAATTCCTATGATTTTTGAACAAATTAAATAGTTTTTTCATCAATTAGTAGTTATTTGAAAATTCTTCACGTGAATTATAATTGCGGCATCTCAGTAGGCTATCGAAAATTGTCGACTATGTTTGTTTTATGTCAAAAAAAGACAGATCAAATTTTTGGGGAGCTTTTACGTGCATTTATAGCAATTTTATTGTGTGAAAACTGCTGTTGGTGTTGAAAATTAAATTTATAGTAAGTTTTTTTAATTTTATCATACATCGTAAACCTATTTCTAGCAATGAAATTATTAATTCCTATGATTTTTGAACAAATTAAATAGTTTTTTCATCAATTAGTAGTTATTTGAAAATTCTTCACGTGAATTATAATTGCGGCATCTCAGTAGGCTATCGAAAATTGTCGACTATGTTTGTTTTATGTCAAAAAAAGACAGATCAAATTTTTGGGGAGCTTTTACGTGCATTTATAGCAATTTTATTGTGTGAAAACTGCTGTTGGTGTTGAAAATTAAATTTATAGTAAGTTTTTTTAATTTTATCATACATCGTAAACCTATTTCTAGCAATGAAATTATTAATTCCTATGATTTTTGAACAAATTAAATAGTTTTTTCATCAATTAGTAGTTATTTGAAAATTCTTCACGTGAATTATAATTGCGGCATCTCAGTAGGCTATCGAAAATTGTCGACTATGTTTGTTTTATGTCAAAAAAAGACAGATCAAATTTTTGGGGAGCTTTTACGTGCATTTATAGCAATTTTATTGTGTGAAAACTGCTGTTGGTGTTGAAAATTAAATTTATAGTAAGTTTTTTTAATTTTATCATACATCGTAAACCTATTTCTAGCAATGAAATTATTAATTCCTATGATTTTTGAACAAATTAAATAGTTTTTTCATCAATTAGTAGTTATTTGAAAATTCTTCACGTGAATTATAATTGCGGCATCTCAGTAGGCTATCGAAAATTGTCGACTATGTTTGTTTTATGTCAAAAAAAGACAGATCAAATTTTTGGGGAGCTTTTACGTGCATTTATAGCAATTTTATTGTGTGAAAACTGCTGTTGGTGTTGAAAATTAAATTTATAGTAAGTTTTTTTAATTTTATCATACATCGTAAACCTATTTCTAGCAATGAAATTATTAATTCCTATGATTTTTGAACAAATTAAATAGTTTTTTCATCAATTAGTAGTTATTTGAAAATTCTTCACGTGAATTATAATTGCGGCATCTCAGTAGGCTATCGAAAATTGTCGACTATGTTTGTTTTATGTCAAAAAAAGACAGATCAAATTTTTGGGGAGCTTTTACGTGCATTTATAGCAATTTTATTGTGTGAAAACTGCTGTTGGTGTTGAAAATTAAATTTATAGTAAGTTTTTTTAATTTTATCATACATCGTAAACCTATTTCTAGCAATGAAATTATTAATTCCTATGATTTTTGAACAAATTAAATAGTTTTTTCATCAATTAGTAGTTATTTGAAAATTCTTCACGTGAATTATAATTGCGGCATCTCAGTAGGCTATCGAAAATTGTCGACTATGTTTGTTTTATGTCAAAAAAAGACAGATCAAATTTTTGGGGAGCTTTTACGTGCATTTATAGCAATTTTATTGTGTGAAAACTGCTGTTGGTGTTGAAAATTAAATTTATAGTAAGTTTTTTTAATTTTATCATACATCGTAAACCTATTTCTAGCAATGAAATTATTAATTCCTATGATTTTTGAACAAATTAAATAGTTTTTTCATCAATTAGTAGTTATTTGAAAATTCTTCACGTGAATTATAATTGCGGCATCTCAGTAGGCTATCGAAAATTGTCGACTATGTTTGTTTTATGTCAAAAAAAGACAGATCAAATTTTTGGGGAGCTTTTACGTGCATTTATAGCAATTTTATTGTGTGAAAACTGCTGTTGGTGTTGAAAATTAAATTTATAGTAAGTTTTTTTAATTTTATCATACATCGTAAACCTATTTCTAGCAATGAAATTATTAATTCCTATGATTTTTGAACAAATTAAATAGTTTTTTCATCAATTAGTAGTTATTTGAAAATTCTTCACGTGAATTATAATTGCGGCATCTCAGTAGGCTATCGAAAATTGTCGACTATGTTTGTTTTATGTCAAAAAAAGACAGATCAAATTTTTGGGGAGCTTTTACGTGCATTTATAGCAATTTTATTGTGTGAAAACTGCTGTTGGTGTTGAAAATTAAATTTATAGTAAGTTTTTTTAATTTTATCATACATCGTAAACCTATTTCTAGCAATGAAATTATTAATTCCTATGATTTTTGAACAAATTAAATAGTTTTTTCATCAATTAGTAGTTATTTGAAAATTCTTCACGTGAATTATAATTGCGGCATCTCAGTAGGCTATCGAAAATTGTCGACTATGTTTGTTTTATGTCAAAAAAAGACAGATCAAATTTTTGGGGAGCTTTTACGTGCATTTATAGCAATTTTATTGTGTGAAAACTGCTGTTGGTGTTGAAAATTAAATTTATAGTAAGTTTTTTTAATTTTATCATACATCGTAAACCTATTTCTAGCAATGAAATTATTAATTCCTATGATTTTTGAACAAATTAAATAGTTTTTTCATCAATTAGTAGTTATTTGAAAATTCTTCACGTGAATTATAATTGCGGCATCTCAGTAGGCTATCGAAAATTGTCGACTATGTTTGTTTTATGTCAAAAAAAGACAGATCAAATTTTTGGGGAGCTTTTACGTGCATTTATAGCAATTTTATTGTGTGAAAACTGCTGTTGGTGTTGAAAATTAAATTTATAGTAAGTTTTTTTAATTTTATCATACATCGTAAACCTATTTCTAGCAATGAAATTATTAATTCCTATGATTTTTGAACAAATTAAATAGTTTTTTCATCAATTAGTAGTTATTTGAAAATTCTTCACGTGAATTATAATTGCGGCATCTCAGTAGGCTATCGAAAATTGTCGACTATGTTTGTTTTATGTCAAAAAAAGACAGATCAAATTTTTGGGGAGCTTTTACGTGCATTTATAGCAATTTTATTGTGTGAAAACTGCTGTTGGTGTTGAAAATTAAATTTATAGTAAGTTTTTTTAATTTTATCATACATCGTAAACCTATTTCTAGCAATGAAATTATTAATTCCTATGATTTTTGAACAAATTAAATAGTTTTTTCATCAATTAGTAGTTATTTGAAAATTCTTCACGTGAATTATAATTGCGGCATCTCAGTAGGCTATCGAAAATTGTCGACTATGTTTGTTTTATGTCAAAAAAAGACAGATCAAATTTTTGGGGAGCTTTTACGTGCATTTATAGCAATTTTATTGTGTGAAAACTGCTGTTGGTGTTGAAAATTAAATTTATAGTAAGTTTTTTTAATTTTATCATACATCGTAAACCTATTTCTAGCAATGAAATTATTAATTCCTATGATTTTTGAACAAATTAAATAGTTTTTTCATCAATTAGTAGTTATTTGAAAATTCTTCACGTGAATTATAATTGCGGCATCTCAGTAGGCTATCGAAAATTGTCAACTATGTTTGTTTTATGTCAAAAAAAGACAGATCAAATTTTTGGGGAGCTTTTACGTGCATTTATAGCAATTTTATTGTGTGAAAACTGCTGTTGGTGTTGAAAATTAAATTTATAGTAAGTTTTTTTAATTTTATCATACATCGTAAACCTATTTCTAGCAATGAAATTATTAATTCCTATGATTTTTGAACAAATTAAATAGTTTTTTCATCAATTAGTAGTTATTTGAAAATTCTTCACGTGAATTATAATTGCGGCATCTCAGTAGGCTATCGAAAATTGTCGACTATGTTTGTTTTATGTCAAAAAAAGACAGATCAAATTTTTGGGGAGCTTTTACGTGCATTTATAGCAATTTTATTGTGTGAAAACTGCTGTTGGTGTTGAAAATTAAATTTATAGTAAGTTTTTTTAATTTTATCATACATCGTAAACCTATTTCTAGCAATGAAATTATTAATTCCTATGATTTTTGAACAAATTAAATAGTTTTTTCATCAATTAGTAGTTATTTGAAAATTCTTCACGTGAATTATAATTGCGGCATCTCAGTAGGCTATCGAAAA